>CM057073.1:31074914-32274914 GCA_029379335.1 Thymus mandschuricus
GAAGTTCTTCGTGTTCAAGATTCAATTCCAAGTTTTTCTTACTCTTACTTTTTAATTATGTTCATTCAATCTTTTGTGTTCATGTCTACTTTAATTATGTCTAGCTAAATTCCTTAGTTGATTTTAGGGATTGAATGCCTAATTGAATTTATGTAAGTGTTTTTGTTTACAATTAGCCTTCCAATCTAGATGCATGTTTCATGGTGCTTATTCTCATGCATAGTTAACTGGCCATTAATTGTGTATGCATAGTTATGTGTTTATGCCTTAATTGGATAATTGCATAATAGATCTCATGAAAGCATGATATAATAGTTTGATTTTCTTGATTGATAATTGAATTGTTATATGTTCATATATAATTGATTTGGTGTCTTAGTTGAACCTAGTTGATTATATTATTGGTACTTGTTCTATCTTGCACTTGATTCGATTCTTACAATTCGAAAGAATATTAGGATCTCGTTGAGTGACTACTTGCATTGCTTTAATTAGGGAGTAAGTTATTTTTGCATGTATCACATTTAGATTGGATTAAAGTGGTTAATTGTATTCATTAATTATTTGCATATTTTTGATTAGGTAGGCTTCCCTAGAATCAACACTTTTCCTTAATTGTTCACTTTCCTTATTTACTTAATTGCTTGTGTCCTAAGTTGTTTTATTTGACTACTTAATTCTTTACTTGCTTATTTCCTTATATGATTAATTGAGTTTTCTTTTATTATTTGCCTAGTCTATAAATACCACATCCTAAACTCTTAAAAGCCTAAACATCACATTAGTTCTTTAGTAGGGGTATTGTGTGCGTTTTCGATACATCAATCCCTGTGGATACGATACTCGTGCTTCATTATATTACACCTATTTTGTGTGGTAGAAATAGTGCGATCAAATTTTGGCGCCGTTGCCGGGGATTGATTAGATTTCACATACATATTTTGAAATAGAATTAATAGGTGATTTAGGCGCTTTAATTTTCTGTTTTCGGTTTATTGATCTAACGTTTTTCTTTTCTTCTCTTTGGTTTTAGGTAGTGCATGACTACAAGGTCTAAAGGGATAAATCCTATTCCTATAGACTTGGAGTTAGAGCGCTCTCTTCGAGCATTGAGGCGAGGAAAGGAGGCAAAGAAGATCGATACACCCCTCTCGTCACCACCCGATTCACCAAGGAGTTTCGATTCAATGGCGGATCAAGTGAGGAGGACTTTGAACGATCGGTTCAAACCGGTCGTGGACCAATTTCAGCAAGGAGGATGGGGGACCACGGAAGCTAACAACTACGAGTTCAAGACGTCCCTCATCAACATGGTGCAAAACAATCAATACGGAGGATCACCGGCGGAAGATCCCAACGCGCACTTGAAGCAATTTCTGGACATATGTGCTACATACAAGGCCAATGGAGTATCTTCGGACTACCTCAAGCTTAGTCTCTTCGTGTGGTCTCTCAAGGACGATGCAAGAGAGTGGTTGGATGGATTGGACAAGAAGGAGGTCACTACTTGGGCTGAGATGTGCACAAAGTTTCTCAACAAGTTCTTCCCACCTTCGAGGGCTCAAAAGCTTATCAATGAGATCAACCAATTTCAACAATATGAGGATGAGCACTTTTATGAGGCGTGGGGGAGATTCAAGAAGTTACTTCGAGCATGCCCGAATCATGGGATTAGTAAGGAGGATCAAATCACGTGCTTCTATCGTGGTTTGAACAAGTTGTGTAGGAAGGAGCTCGATTACGCTTCGAAGGGAGGATTCTTGAACAATGAGTATGAAGTGGCTATGGAGATTATTGAGCTGACCGTAAATTCGAGCTATGAAGAGGCTACCGATCGACGGCTTGGAAGAAGGAGAGTTGCCAACATTGGGATCGATGCTTACGAGGACTTGATGGAGAAGTATACAAAAATAGCAAATGAGTTGGATTCTATCAAGAAAGGAGTACTTCGGTGCGATGCTATCACGGACGATCAAGCAAACCCAACCGAAGAGGAAGATGCCAATTTTGTGCAACAAGGGGGCAAGTGGCAACCGAATCAAGGAAACAAGTGGCAAGGAGGGCAAGGAGGACAAGGAGGTTCGAACTACCAAGGAGGGTATAAGAAGCCATATGTTCCCAACAACCGAAATCATCCGAACTTCTCCTATGCCAATCCAAGCAACGCATTGCAACCACCTCCCGGCTTCCATGTTGAGAACGGAGTCATCCAAGAGCCCAAGAAGGAATTGTCAACCGATGATTTGATTCGTCAATATATGGCTCAATCGGAGATGAGGATGACACAACAAGATGCAAAGTTGAGGACGTTGGAGCTCACTCAAAGTACATCAACCAACAACTTGGCTAGTAGCATCAATGCGTTGACCAAGCAAATGCAAATGTTGGAGACGCAAATGAGTCAAATAGCCAACGCTCAAGGAGGAATCCATAAGCCCGGCCAATTCCCAAGCAACACGGAGCAAAACCCGAAGAACAACCATCACGTTCATGCTATTGAGCTTCGGAGCAGCACTACATACACAAATCCATCCTTGGAAGCTGAGAAGAAAGGAGTCGGGAACTTCAAGAACGTAGTGCTCGAGGAAACGAGGATCCAAGAGCCGAGGCGAGGGCCTCTCGACACCTCTCTCGATCGAGAGGTCCATACTGGAGGTCAGAATCCACCTCTCGACACCTCTCTCGATCGAGAGGAGGATCGAGAGGTATACGACGAGGAAATTCAAATTGACCCTCTCGACACCTCTCTCGATCGAGAGGTCGATCGAGAGGTCAAAAAGCAAAGTCAGAAGGGACCTCTCGACACCTCTCTCGATCGAGAGGTCGGTCGAGAGGCCCAGCAGCCGCACCAACTTCCGACTTACACTCCGAATGCCCCCTTCCCGCAACGATTGACCAAGACGAAGCAAGACGAGAAGTAACAACGCTTCATGGAGATACTACAAAAGGTCAAGATCAACATACCACTTCTCGATGCTCTTCGAGACATGCCCAACCACATGAAGTTCATCAAGGATGCGGTTTCGGGGAAGAAGAAGTGGGGGAAGTTCGAGACGATCAATCTCACGGAGGAGTGCAGTGCGGTGATCCAAAGGAAGCTACCATTGAAGCAAAAGGATCCCGGAAGATTCACTTTGTCATGCAAGATTGGTGATCAAATCTTCCAAAATGTGCTATGTGATCTTGGTGCTAGCATAAATTTGATGCCTCTCCCTATATTCAACCGGCTCAAGATCGGGAAGATGAAGCCAACCACCATCTCTCTACTTATGGCGGACCGATCAGTTTCTTATCCAAGGGGGATAGTAGAGGACGTTCTTGTTCAAGTGCACAACCTCGTCTTTCCGGCAGATTTCGTAGTCTTGGACATGCCCGAGGATACAAATCAACCTTTGATCTTGGGACGGCCATTCTTAGCAACGGGAAGAGCATTGATCGATGTTCAAGATGGAGACCTCACATTTCGAGTCAACGGGGAGGAACTGAAAATTTCTATCTACGAAGCTATGAAGAGACCCGACGATCAACGTGAGGATATCTTCTCCATCGAGACATTGACACCACCTACTTCGGAGGAGGCACTTAACCATTGTATTTCGAATTCTCTCTATGCCTACGAGGAGTTGGATGAAGCTTGCGACGAGATACTCGAGTATCTCAATCAGTTGGAGGCTAATCGACCATCGAGTCACCACAAGGAGGTTTCTTATCTCGACATCAACAAGAAGGTGGACGACGGATTTTTCGAAGAGGAAGAGAAGAAGGATGCAGCCCCTAAGGTGGAATTGAAGCCATTACCCGAGCACCTCAAGTACAAGTTCTTAGGAGAAGAAGAGACGTACCCGGTGATCGTATCTTCTCATCTCACGGAGGCAAACACGGACAAGCTATTGAGGGTGCTAAGGGAGCACAAATCTGCAATTGGATGGACGATTGCCGACATCAAAGGTATAAGTCCTATGATTTGCATGCATAGGATCTTGCTCGAGGAAGGCCATCGCCCAAGAGTCCAACCCCAAAGACGATTGAACCCAGCCATGCAAGAAGTTGTGAGGAAGGAGGTGCTGAAATTGCTTGATGCCGGCATGATCTATGCTATTTCGGATAGTGAGTGGGTGAGTCCTACTCAAGTGGTGTCAAAGAAAGGAGGCATGACGGTCATCAACGACGAGAAAGGAGAGCTGATCGCGACAAGGCTCGTCACGGGATGGCGAGTGTGCATTGATTATCGTCTTCTCAACGCAGCAACAAGGAAAGATCACTTTCCCCTCCCGTTCGTAGATCAAATGCTTGATCGTCTAGCCGGCCATGAGTATTATTGCTTCCTCGACGGATACTCCGGCTACAATCAAATCGCCATCGCTCCGGAGGACCAACACAAGACGGCATTCACATGCCCATATGGAGTTTTCGCTTATAGGAGGATGCCGTTCGGATTATGCAATGCACCGGCCACTTTCCAAAGGTGCATGATGGCCATCTTCCACGGATTGATCGAGAATATCATGGAGGTATTTATGGATGATTTTTCAGTCTTTGGTCCTTCTTTTGATCAATGTTTGGAGAATCTTGCCACAGTACTTCAAAGATGCGAAGAGACGAATCTCGTTCTCAATTGGGAGAAGTGCCACTTCATGGTTCAAGAAGGAGTTGTACTAGGTCACAAGGTGTCTTCATATGGTTTGGAGGTGGATCGAGCCAAAGTTGTAGTCATCGAGAAGTTGCCACCGCCAACCAATGTCAAATCGGTGAGAAGTTTCTTAGGACATGCCGGCTTCTATAGGAGATTTATCAAGGATTTCTCGAAGATCACAAAGCCGTTGTGTGGATTGCTCGAGAAAGATGTCAAGTTCGTGTTCGATAATGAGTGCTTGGAAGCCTTCGAGACATTGAAGAAGGCACTTATCTCTACTCCCGTCTTGGTGTCACCGGATTGGAGTGCCCCGTTCGAGCTCATGTGCGATGCAAGCGATTGGGCGGTAGGAGCTGTTTTGGGGCAGAAAAGGGAGAAGCTATTCCGAGTGATCTACTACGCGAGTAAGACATTGGACTCGGCTCAAAGGAACTACACCACCACGGAGAAGGAGTTACTTGTTGTGGTCTACGCTTTAGATAAGTTTAGACCTTATTTGGTGGGATCTCACACGATTGTGCACACCGACCATGCCGCCATTCGCTATCTATTCAACAAGAAGGACTCGAAGCCAAGGTTAGTTCGCTGGATTTTGCTTCTTCAAGAGTTCGACATGGAGATCAAGGATAGGAAAGGATGCGAGAACGTGGTGGCCGACCATCTCTCGAGACTCGAGCAGCCCGTGGAAGGAGAGGATTCGAAAATTGCAATCAAGGAGAGCTTCCCCGATGAGCAGATTTTTCAGATGGACGATTTGATACCTTGGTTCGCCGACATCGTCAACTATTTGGTGATCCATCATGTGCCCAAGGATCTATCGTCTCACCAAAAGAAGAAGTTCCTCCACGATTGTAAGTTCTATTATTGGGATGATCCATACTTGTATAGGAGGTGTGCCGATGGAGTTATAAGGCGATGTGTTCGACAATCGGAATCGAAAAAGATCATCGAAGATTGCCATAGCGCTCCGAATGGGGGACACTTTGCAGCGAATCGGACCGCCCTCAAGATCTTTCATAGTGGTTTCTATTGGCCGTCGATCTACAAGGATTGCCATGAGTACATCAAGTCATGTGATCGATGCCAAAGGATGGGGCACGAAGAGGGACGAGATGCCGCAACGAACTATCATGGAAGTGGAGCTCTTCGATGTTTGGGGGATTGATTTCATGGGTCCTTTTCCCAAGTCTCAAGGGTTCTCCTACATTTTACTTGCGGTGGAGTATGTTTCTAGATGGGTCGAGGCCATTCCGACTACAACCAACGATTCGAAGGTGGTGATCAAATTCCTCCAGCGAAATATTTTGACTCGGTTTGGAACTCCGAGGGCTTTGCTTAGTGATGGGGGGAGCCACTTCAACAATCGTTGGTTAGGATCGCTTCTTGCAAAATACGGAGTCAAGCACAAGGTCACATCGCCCTACCACCCTCAAGCAAACGGTCAAGCCGAGTTAGCTAATCGAGAGATCAAGCAAATCTTGGAGAAAACCGTCACCAACAAAAAGGAGTGGGCGAAGTACTTGGATGACGCACTTTGGGCCTATAGGACGGCTTTCAAGACACCAATCGGGAGGTCGCCATATCAATTGCTATTTGGCAAATCTTGCCACTTACCAATGGAGTTGGAGCATAAAGCTTATTGGGCGACGAGAAGGATCAACTTCGAGTTCAAGGAAGCCATGGGCCAAAGATGTGACGACTTGTTGGAACTTGATGAATGGAGAAACGAAGCATTCGAAAATTCGAGGATTTACAAGGAACGAGCTGCAAGATTCCACGACTTGAGCATCAAAAAGCGTAAGTTTGAAATTGGTGATGATGTTCTTGTTTTTAATTCTCGACTTCGTTTATTTCCAGGAAAATTGCAAAGTAAGTGGTCGGGGCCGTATGTCATTTACAAGGACTTGAAGAATGGTGCATTCGAGGTGTTGAAGAACGATGGTGAGAAATTCGTAGTGAATGGACATCGCCTCAAGCACTACTTCAAGCCGATGCCTCTATTCCCCAAGAAAGCGGCCACTTACCTCGATGACCCAAAGTAGAAAGGAGGTATCGCCGGGCTAAAGACGTAAAACGTAGCACTTGTTGGGAGGTAACCTGATGGAGTCCAAGGTTCGTCAAATCAAGATCCTGTTCGTGTTCCCAAAGGGCCGGTGACGAGAGCTCGAGCTAAGAAGTTCAAGGAAGGTTTGCAAGGATTGATTCAAGAAGTTTGGGCTCAAGAATTGATGAAGAAGCCCATTGGAGAAGGCGAACCGGACAGCCCGCGAGTCATCAACTTTATCGAGTGCGTTCGGGCTGAAAAATGAAGACTTTATTTTTATTTTCGTGTGTTTTGAGTCAGGCCACGTTTTTGGGCCTTAAAAGACTTGTTTTTGGGTTTTATTCATGTTGGTTAATGGGTTGGTCCATGCCAATGACTTTGGGTCAGTTATTTCCTAGTTAGATTAGGTTTAGATGGTTTTATTTGCCTCTCTATATAAGGGGGTCTTTGTGGACGAAAATTGGTTAGCTTTGATCATTAATATTATTGTGAGTTTATTCTCTCTTGAGAGTTTTCGAATTCCTCTTGATTATTCCAAGACGAATTCATTATCCGGCGAATCAGCGAGTAAATCAAACCTCGTTGTGTGTCATTCATCGTCCCCGTGTGGCTAGGCGACCGTTTCTTTGGGTTATAGAGACTTCGGTTTATCTATAGTACTTAGGAGGGTTTAGTCCTTTGACGTATTGGGATTTCCATTCGTTAGTTAGTTTCGTTTCTTCCGCGTGCGTCTACCATTCGGTCATCAAGGATCGTATCATAACCCAATATTCGTATCCCGTTTTTATTTTGTTTCGTTTTACGTTTTAGAGTCTCAGGTAGTTTATTTTTCGTAGGTTTGAGTCAAATTTCGTATTTTAGAGTCGAACCCCTTAATATACTAACGAATGTTAAAAAGTTGTGTAGAAAATAAAATCGAGCAGGACCTCTCGACACCTCTCTCGATCGAGAGGTCGTTCGAGAGGTGAAATGTTGGCATACAGTAGGGGTCTCTCGACACCTCTCTCGATCGAGAGGTGTATCGAGAGGTTTTGAATTTTTAATTTCCCAGGTGTGTCACGTGAAGCCTCTCGATCGAGACCCCCGTGTTTTCGATCGAGAGGGGAGGTCAGAACGTACAGTGCAGCACCTCTCGACACCTCTCTCGATCGAGAGGTCAAATTTCAGATTCCAGTAGCTACCTCTCGACAGGTCTCTCGATCGAGAGGTCGATCGAGAGGGTCATTGACGGCGCACATTCCAACTTTGACCAGGTTTATTTACTCCTTTAAATACACCTTTTGCACACAACTCACATACCATTCTCTCATAACTCACAAATTCTCTTAAGCACACACAAGAACTCTCAATTTCCTTCTTCAATTCGTCAAAAGGTACTCGATTTCTTGCTCTCTTGTTATCAATTCTTGATTCTTTACATGATTTCGCATGTTTTGACCGATTAAAATTCAATTTTGATGGTTAAATTTGTTGAATTGATAGATTGGGTATTAGATTGAGCATGATAGATTGGATTCATGGAATTCATTGAATTATTTGTATGAATTGAATTCATGGATGAATGCGGAGAGAATTGTGTATTGATAATCGAATGAGTCTTTATATTTGTCTATGAATTGTTGAAGATTCGTTGGTATCTATATACATAAGATTGAGATTGTGTGATTGTAAGTTCATGATTGTGGAGGAGTATTGTGGTGATTGTATAAATTGGTGATGAAATTGAGTTGATAATGGGGGAGAATTGAGTTTGGTTGAAGTTTGGGGGAAGATGATTTAAATTGCTTTATTCTTGCATCCCTTGTATTGATTTGTGATACTTTTAGGTACTAAAAAATGGCACGAGACAAGGGCAAGAATGTCGCTTCAACCTCTTCGGGCAAAGGCAAAGGAAAAAAGAAAAAGTCACCTCTTCGAGCAAGGGAAAGGAGACATGGAAGAATGACAAGACTATCCCGGAGACTAGAATACCGCCGGCGAGGTCGATGCCCTCAAGTTTGGAGCCCAAGGCGTTCAAACTCAAGCTCACGACGGCGGAGTCAAAGAGGAGATGGTCCCACCTTGTGCAACTCAAGCACAAGCACTGTCGTTTCCTACATCAAGAGACGGTGGCAGCGATGGGGATAGCTAATGAGATCACCCAATTGATGCAACGAGGAGGCTTCACCAACATATTTCAAGGGAATCACTTCACCTACCACATTCTTACGGTGGAGTTCCTCTCAACGTTGGTAGTGGAGCGAGTCAACCAAGTGCCCCATGTCATTCGTTTCCAACTTGGTGGTCAACCGAGAGAGCTTGATATGGATCAACTTAACGATATCATTGGAGGAAACAAGCATGGTGAATATATTGGCAACAATCATCCGGATTTGCAAGATTTATGGGCACACTTCGTGGATTTTGAGGAGGAAAGAACAAGATCCTACAACCCGGCGAAAGCAAAGGCCACCTCAATTCGGAATCCCACGATTCGCTACTTTCATAGGCTGATCTCGTGCACCATTCACTCCCGTCATGACTCCGGTACCTTCCTTGCCATCGACGCTCATCTTATTTGGACTTCCTTGCGAGGACATTCACAATGTGCAGCCCTTTACCTCGTCGATCATATGGAGAACCAAGCATACTTGTTCGGGGGGCAAAAGATCGGGATAGGAGCTTTCGTCACTCCCATTGCCCAACACTTCAACATTCCGATTGGAGAGCAGCCCGTATCTACGTCCATCTTTGTAGATAGACGGACGTTGGAGCTTGCAAGGATGATCTCGTATGACACGTCCGGGTGGTTCTTCAAGTTACATGGGATGAGTGGCATTTATCTCTTTCCGCTTCCGAACAGTTATTTGACGGAGGTGATCGGGAACGAGAAGCTGCGGAGAGGGAACGGAAAGATGGATTCTCCTCAACACAAGGAGCTTATGTGGGCCGAGGGAGGTCCAAAACCCGACGAAGGTGGTGATGATGATGAGGAGGAAGAAGATGAAGACGAGGCTGAGCAATATGAGCGGGGATTTGATCAAGGGGAAGATGCTTTTGAGCAAGGATACGAGGGTGTTCCACAGCCCGGTTTTCATATGAGAGCTCCGGATTTCTCTACGATGCGGGATTGGCACACGGAGTCAATGGAAGCAATGGACAACTATCATTGGGATAGTAGGGAGTTTGTTGAATCCCAAGTAAGAGGAGTTCGCGAAGAGGTACAAACGTTGAGAACCGAGGTGGGGGATCTTCGTACATTTATTGGAAGTCGTTTTGATACTCTCGACGCCTACTTTGAGAATGAGAGGAAATTTCGAGAAGAGGAGGCGAAGAGGCGTGAGGATGAACAAGCATACTTAGAGAATTATAATAGGATGGTGCATGAGATGCACTATTTCTATCCTCACTACCCGGAGAGCCATCAACGATTCGACCCCAATAACCCCGACAACCCTCCCTTCCCACCGCCATTTCAATGAGGTCAGTTTTTAACTTAGCCTACTTCTTTTCTTTAAACGTATTTCGTTGCTATGCTTTGAAATAAGTTTGGGGGAGGGAAAGAGTGTCTAATTTAATTACTTTTATTGTTTTCTTGCTTTGAGAGTTTTTTTTATTTGTTAGTATTATTTTGGGGTATGTTAGAGTCTTTTATTGTTTTGAGTCTTAGGTTTAAATTGAGTCAAGTAAGCATGTGATGATAGTGTTGTGAATTTGGCCAATGATAGAAAAAGTTTGTTGATTTTTGGAGAAAATTCATGATCTTTATTATGCATGGAACCTTGGCGAAGCGACGCGATTTTATTTGATGAAATTGAAGCATGTCATGAAGTCGGGAACTAGTTAGTTTGAGCCCGTGAGTTTTGAGCTATTGGTGCATATTGATGCCTATTTTTCTTGATTGAGTGATCATGTATGCTTCATTGTTTCTAGAACTTGCCCTATTTCTCCGTCAAGACCTTAGTATATTTATGAACTAGGAGATGATCTTAGGCCATCTTTCTTTAGCCACATGATTCCTATACACTAACCTTGTTCATAATCCTTTGTTTACCCCTTTTGAGCCTTTATTAGCCGTTCTTTGTAAAACCGGATGATAGGAGGTTTGGATGATTATGGGTATCCTTTGTTGTGGTTGGTGGTATGGAAGGAGTTGAAAAAAAAAATATTTGTTGTGGTGTAGAAGGAGAAAAAGAAAAGAAAACTTAGATGCTTGTTAAAGTATAGTTAGCTATCCCTATAAGCTTAGAAAAAAAAGAAAAAAAAAAAGAAAAGAAATATAGAGCCTTTGTTCATTGTTAGAAAGAACATTCATTAGTTGAGCTCTAGAAAAAAGAAAAGAAAAAAAAAAAACAAACAAACAAACAAAAATAAGCATAAGGGGATAGTTAGCTTGGATTGTATATGTTGCATCTTGATATTGAGTTTTGTAGTTGGTGTTGGATGGTAGAAGATGGAGTAAAATCTATACTTTGGGTGAAGTTGAAAAGAGGTTGATGATTTGGAGCAATTTGAGTCACTTAGCCTATATATTTCCTACCTTAACCAATGTCCCTACATTACAAGCTTTTGTAAAGACCTTTTTGATCTTAGTTTGTGAATATTACATTAGGTGGAGATGTTGAGATTAGGGGCAAGCCTATGGTAAACATGTTGCATTGCATTGATGTTGAGTGAACCCCATGATGTGCATTATATTACATCTTTTTCTTTGAGAGAGTTGAGAGTTCACTTATATACATAATCTCACATGTTGGAGAGTGTTCTTTGATAGATTGACATGTTTCGAATTTGTTGGATAGGTTGTGTTATTGATGCTAAGGTTGTATGCATAGTTTTGATCATGATCATGAGTATTGGTTTTGAAAAGTTTTTGAGGCCTATATAGTTCACAATGCTAGAGTCTATTGTTTATGTTTGGTATTGTTCGGGACGAACAATGTTTAAGTTTGGGGGATTTGATATAGGTGAAATTTACCTTGTTTTCATAGCCAAAAAGAGTCGATTTTGTGTCTCGATTTTATAGTATTGTTTATGTTTTATATGGTTTTTAGTATATGGGACAATATTATGCTTGTAGGTGTTTTTTTGTGTTTTCAGGCATAAATCGATGATAAAACCCCGAGACGAGAAAAGGCGTGAAGATCGAAGCTGAAAAAAATCCAAGATTTGAGTTCGAGTGAAGGCCTCTCGATCGACCTCTCGATCGAGAGAGGTGTCGAGAGGTGCCTTCTGCCGCAGCTTTCGATCGAGAGCAAAAATGATACCCTCTCGATCGAGAGGTCTGTCGAGAGGTGTCCAGCCGAGAATTTTTCTCCTTATTTAATTTGACTCCTTTTTGGTCTAGGTTTTCCTTATGTAAATTTCTCCTATATATACTCCTAGTCTAGCATTGTAAACCCTAACACCTTATTATTTAGCACACTTTTATTTTAGAGTTTTGTATTCAACATTGGAGCTTTTCAAGTTTATTCAAGATTCAAGTTTCGAAGTTCTTCGTGTTCAAGATTCAATTCCAAGTTTTTCTTACTCTTACTTTTTAATTATGTTCATTCAATCTTTTGTGTTCATGTCTACTTTAATTATGTCTAGCTAAATCCTTAGTTGATTTTAGGGATTGAATGCCTAATTGAATTTATGTAAGTGTTTTTGTTTACAATTAGCCTTCCAATCTAGATGCATGTTTCATGGTGCTTATTCTCATGCATAGTTAACTGGCCATTAATTGTGTATGCATAGTTATGTGTTTATGCCTTAATTGGATAATTGCATAATAGATCTCATGAAAGCATGATATAATAGTTTGATTTTCTTGATTGATAATTGAATTGTTATATGTTCATATATAATTGATTTGGTGTCTTAGTTGAACCTAGTTGATTATATTATTGGTACTTGTTCTATCTTGCACTTGATTCGATTCTTACAATTCGAAAGAATATTAGGATCTCGTTGAGTGACTACTTGCATTGCTTTAATTAGGGTGTAAGTTATTTTTGCATGTATCACATTTAGATTGGATTAAAGTGGTTAATTGTATTCATTAATTATTTGCATATTTTTGATTAGGTAGGCTTCCCTAGAATCAACACTTTTCCTTAATTGTTCACTTTCCTTATTTACTTAATTGCTTGTGTCCTAAGTTGTTTTATTTGACTACTTAATTCTTTACTTGCTTATTTCCTTATATGATTAATTGAGTTTTCTTTTATTATTTGCCTAGTCTATAAATACCACATCCTAAACTCTTAAAAGCCTAAACATCACATTAGTTCTTTAGTAGAGGTATTGTGTGCGTTTTCGATACATCAATCCCTGTGGATACGATACTCGTGCTTCATTATATTACACCTATTTTGTGTGGTAGAAATAGTGCGATCAGGGACCAACAAGTGGTATCAGAGCAAGGGTTCTAACGAGCCACTGCTTTGTATATACTGGTAGCTTGCGTTTAGCTACATTTGTCTCAACAGAATTGATCCTGTTTTTCTTAAAACTGCATAAAAACCTCACGTTCACGCTCACGTGCATACTGCATATATCTAACGTTTCAAGATGTTTATGAGTCTCAGCTCCGAACAGCTCCCTCAGTTCTCAATCAAAGGCTATGGAACTTGGAGGTTTCGCCTCGAATCCTACCTCAACTCGGTCCACGACCGAATGTGGGAAGTAATCACTAAAGGACCCATCACCATTATGAAGGTCTCTACCCTATATCCGTACCTGCAATGGAGCGAGCAGAAGCCACAACTCGAGACATCTATGTCGAGAAGCCCAAGGACGAATACTCCACAAACGACTTACGCGTTACAAATCTGGACAGAGTTGCACGTCACATCATGCATTATTAGTGGTAGACACATCAGACGTGTCCACGGTGGGTAGAAGACCGTTTTTCGTTGGATAAAATTGACCGGGAAATTGTTTTGAATTATGGATAAAACAAAATACTTAGTTTAGTGGTCATTTTGAAACAAAATATACTTTAATAACAATTTTATAACAATGAGTAATTCGGTGATATTTCGTATAATTATTCCTTACTACAATTGCCATGGAACTTGGAACAGATCCAGTCTAGTTTGCATAAGAAAAGGACTCGCTACTTTTTCTTCCCTTACTACCGAAAAAATGAAATCTTAAAAATCGGCCATGGATACTTATCATTATCTGTTTTTGTTTTCTAATCTTTAACGAAAGCCAAGAAATCAGCCTCAGAATACTTGCATAAGGATAACAATAAGGGTGTGTTTGGTAGGAAAGATGGGATAAGGTAAGATAAATAAACTTAAGACTAATAGTGTGAATAGTAGTAAGATTATTAATCATACATAACTTGTTTGATAGCTAAGATCATGTATATGATAAAATAGCAAAATTACATAATTACCCTTAAAATTAAAATAAAAAAGAAATGATGAAAACCCTTTTTTCTAACCTCCTCCCTTCTCTCCATGGCCGCCGCCATGAAAAAGAATTTGCAGAGCTAAATTTATTTCTTTATCTTCTCAATTCCTACCCACCTCATAGATAAAAACAAAAAGAAAAACACAATGAATAACAAAACTATACATTCACTGATTCACAAATTAGCAAAGCCTCTCAAATCATTCGATGGACTGAAGCCGAGGTTGCAACGGCGGATGCAGAGCCTGTCCAACCGTGGCGGCGCCGGCGGATCAGTGGGAGAAGAAGAAACGGCGATTTTCGTCAACATGATTGAGCGAGATATGTTGTATTGTCATCGTCTCCAATGTTCCGATTTCTCCAGCTGCTACTGTTCGTTCTTGCTTCATCTTCAAAGCAAAATATATGTGAGGGTAAATGAGGGAATTGGTGCCTTTTCTGGGCTACTGTTTATGTAATCGGAGGGGGAGATGTCAGATACATAATCAGGAGATAACAGTATATAGGACCGGGCCTTAACTTTAACAACGGGCCCCCAAGTAAATGTATATTATCTACCAAACAAGAGATAACCCTAGATAAACCCAGATAAATAATTTTATCTAGGGTTAATCAGTGCTACCAAACAGCCCCTAAAAGTATAAGTTACTACTGATTTTGATCTATAGCAACGTCAAGATTAAGGATATATGAAAAAATAAAAATAAAAATAAAAATAAAAATGATAAATTAGTAGTATTTGAATTGTGCAAAACACGTTACGACTGATTTTAATCTTTTAGCATCATCAAGATTGCGGATATATCAAATCAAATCAAATAAAAAAAGAAAAGAGGAAAAAAAAAAAAAAAAAAGGATGAATTAATATTTTAATTGCGCAACAAAAGGCATCTTTCAATCTCGCTGTGTACACACAAGAACTTCGTTCCCATCATCTCTTTTTTCGACTCCAGTTCAACTGTCTGCTAAGTCAAAATCAGAGTCCAAGGAAAAAAAGAAAAAAACTACGGTGGAAACTGATCAAAAATGGCCGAAGTAACGTTGGCTGCTCTCCGGTCTCTGATGGTCTCTCACTCCCCTCCACTCGACGCTTTAGTGGTTCCTTCCGAAGATTATCACCAGGTCTCTCTCACCAATCCTCTGAATTTGTCATTAAATTTTCTGTCTGTTATTCTCACGCGTATAACTGGCTGGATATGAAATATGATCGGCTCGATGTTTGATGTCAGAGCGAATATGTTTCCGCGAGGGACAAACGCCGCGAATTTGTGTCTGGATTCACTGGCAGTGCTGGTTTGTTTCTCTCTCTCTCTCTCTTACAATGTTAGATATGCTATTCTCAGTGATTGCCCGATTGAGTTTTAATCATTTCACTCTGTTTACTTATTTATTTAATTAAATTTTTTCTCTTTAGTGTGATGCAAAACAAATTTTCTTTGGCATATTCCGAGTTTCACCTAATGCAGCACAAGTTAATATTTTTCATGATTGTTTTATACTTCTTTTGTTTCTATGAAAGACATACTGCAATAATGTTGGCCGTAGAACTGCTAATGAGGATGAATTTTATCGAACATTGCTCATTCTTGTATAAACTAAACATGTTGCGAGTTTATACTATTGTTTATTGACAAATTTAGTAGTGCGTGCTGATTTGGCACTGATGAATTCTTTTGTTTGCATTTCATTACACTCTGTTTTATTCTAAAATAGAATATGCTTTCGCAAGATTGAATTTTTATAGAACATTGCTCATTCCAGTAAACACGGTGAGTTTTTACTATTATTTTTGCCGAATTTAGTAGTGCGTGTCAATTTGTCATGGATGAATACTTTTTGTTGCATATAGTTTGTGTATTTTTTATTCTAACATACAACATTTATTCTCAAAATTGACGTTGTGTAGGTTTGGCACTTATAACTGCAAATGAGGCTTTACTTTGGACAGATGGAAGGTACTTTTTGCAAGCAGAACAACAGCTTACAGCCCAGTGGAAGCTCATGCGTATAGGAGAAGACCCAGCAGTTGATGTCTGGATGGCTGATGTGAGTTGTGCTTATTATTTCTGGTGAAGTGAAGCAACAAGAGATCTTCTGTTTATATCATTCTTATGCCGTATGGTACATTCATTCTAGTATAAAATCCGTTTTCAATCTGAGAGTTGAAATCCCACAACATCTCTGGTACAATATTCTGGTTACCTTATCCTAACCATTTAGAGTTACTTTGTGAGATACATAATAGAAGAATACATTGCTTCAAAACTCATCTACAGGACAGCCGGCTATTTTTCGTTATAAAGTCAAACTATTCTTTTTTAAATTGGGAACAATTTCTATATTATTAGAACATACAAATGTTACATTATTTAATGCAAAATCCTAACGAAATATATACTCTATACTTGACCATTTGACTGAATTTTTAATGTTTGCTTTTATTTGTAGACGTAAGAAACCATTATCCTGATTCTTCATTTACTCTCTACTAAACTTTGATATGCTGTACTAGAATCTGCCGACTCAGGCCGCTATTGGTGTTGATCCTTGGTGCATATCAGTTGATACTGCACATAAATGGGAGCATGCTTTTGCTAAGAAGCAACAAAAGTTGATTCAAACAACTACTAACTTAGTAGATGAAGTTTGGGTTAGTAGACCCACATCTGAAGCAAATCCAATTGTTGTGCACCCAATCAATTTTTCTGGCTGTTCTGTCAATGATAAGCTGAAAGATTTGAGGGAAGAGCTTCTGCAGGAAAAAGCTCGTGCTATTGTACTTACTGCATTGGATGAGGCAAGCTTCTTCAGTCATGCCATATTTGGCATTCACTATTTATTTTTATTTTTTATTTGATTTAGAGTCCTAGGTTTCTAAAGTTTCCTTTAATTTTGTAGGTAGCATGGCTGTTTAATGTTCGTGGATCTGATGTTGCATACAGTCCTGTTGCTCATGCATATGCTATAGTTACGTTAACTGCAGCTTTCTTTTATGTGGACAAGCGAAAGGTGTCTTCGGAGGTTAGATTTATACAGTTGAGCTGAATTCTTGGTTGCTTTTAGATTTATCTTTCTTGGCCTGAAGTTATTATCATCTGCAGGTTGCGTCTTACATGGAGAAAAGTGGTATTGAAGTACGTGATTACTGTGAAGTGAGCTCCGATGCAGCCTTACTTGCATCTGACCAGCTTACGCCTACAAAGCCAGCTGAACATGATGCCACAACGACAGGTTCTGGAGGTAGCAATAGCTCTACAGAAGAGAAAAGCAATGACCTTATATGGGTTGATCCTGGGGCATGCTTTGCTCTGTACTCAAAGCTGAACCTTGATAAAGTTTTCCTGCAATCATCTCCTTTGGCCCTTGCAAAAGCCCTGAAGGTATTTTTTTCTCTCCGAAATACACGCTTTTATTACTCTCCTGCTATTTCCTCATGATATGTTGTTGTTGTTTTTTTTTCCTCTCTCTCTCTCTCTCTCTCTCTCTAATATAGAATGCATATAATCTCATTAGTTCCATTATTCACTGTTTATCGTTCTTTCATGTTCCAGAGTCATTTAAGAAGGATTGTTTTGGTCATATTTATTTATTCATTGAACTGATTTGACTAAACATAATGCCAACATGTGTTATTAGTTATTACATCTTGTATTCTTAATTTTTGATACTTGTAAATAGCATTTGTAGTGCGCTTAGGAGTGGAGTGATTATTACTATTCAGTTGTTCGTACGTGAAATGGGCCTGAGTATGGGTGAAGCAATTGGAGGTATCGTGATAGTGGATCAATATGTTTCATTTTACACAAAATGAAGAAAAACTGAGGGTCATTACACTTTATGACTGCTACTTGGAGGTGTCTTGATTACCGCGCCGAAACACTTCTGGGGTATCAGGGTATATACGTTGATTAGTAGTTTTGATAGATAAACTTAATTAGGCTAATCCAGAACATACATTGATATCTTCTGGAGAACCAGGGTGATATCTAATTCAGTGACGAAAACAAGGACTATAAGAGATTTCTCATACTACCTGATTTGGTTTCCTCAAAATTCCTAAGTAATTGCCAAGTAAAGTTTTGCCTATTTATTGTAAGATGCTTGTAAGGCTCAAAGAAAAAGGTGTAGCATCTTCTGTGACCTATGCACCTATAGAAAAAAGCATATATGACATCCCCAAAAAGCATGGTTAGCTAAAGCATAAATATATAACAGAATGAATGTTAAATCTCATAAATAATTACTACTTGCCAATTTGCAGTTATGAATTTGAAAGATGAAAATTTGCGATGTATGCGGGGCTCTTTTCCCCAATAAATCAATGCTTTTGCCTGGTACCTCAGCTATTTTCATATTCATGGAGTAGCCTTTTAACTAATTTGACTCATTTTTGTAATAGGCCAGTTGTAGTTAAGCATCCTACTGAGCTTAAGTTGTACTTGAGAGGAAAAGTGATTGATATTCCGTGCACCTTAATAAGTTTCTGAAAGTCAATTTCTTTAGTGTCACTATTGAACAATGCAATGTGAGAAAAAACTGTCTGCCTTCATTAACTTAAAAGTGATTCCCTGAAGCTCTCTCCGTTTATTTGGTTTCTGATTCATGTAGAATCCCATTGAGATAGAAGGACTGAAGAATGCACATATTCGTGATGGGGCAGCTGTAGTGCAATATCTTGTTTGGCTGGATAAACAGGTACTGATATTGCTACCTGTCATTTTAATGTCTATATTATTTCCATTCTTTGCTGGATTTTGTAATTTGTCATTCTAGTTTTTGGTGTGACTTAAATAAAACTCTCTCTAACTGTCTAGTTCTGAAATTGAGAATGGTACTAGAGTACTCTGTATGATTGCTGTTCCTTGATCACATGTTTCCTGAGATGTTCATCTAACTGTTATTTGATGAATTATTTGTTTAAGCCCTTGGCTGGGAATCTTTCTTCAGTCATGTGAAAAGGTCACTTCCATTGAATAAATAAATTGAACTGTAATCTCCAAATCATCAATATAACTTTTTAGAATTATTTGTTGATATCAAAATGATTTTACCTTTCTATATACTTAGATGCAGGAAATTTATGGAGCTCCCGGTTACTTTGTGGGCGGTGACGTCAATAATAAGGATCAACTGTAAGTTTTTGATATCACTGTCCGGTGCAGTATTGGATATGAAAACTTGATTGGGTTACATGTGTTTTAATATCTCCAAGTGTAAAGGGTAGGATTTTCCTCTTCTTATGTGGTACTGTTTTTTCCATCAAGTCGTCTCTCTGGTAATTGGTGTTCTAAATACTTTTCATGAATCATATCGAGTCCCAAAAATTGGTTAAGTGTCATGAGTCTACTGGTGGAAACTTGGGGATCAATTTTCTGATGCAAAATTTCCAATTAATTTGTGAAGTTGTGCAGTTGTCAACTTTACTTTGTAGTGTGGAGTACTAAAAAACTAAGCTGAAATGATTGCCATTTGATTTTGAGCATAAGATAGAACTTGAATTGAACTGCCAGTTCAAATAGTACCTTTAGGATTAGCTGTAATTTGTGAGCTCAAGATGGAATCAAGCACAACACAGCTTGGTCTACTTGATACAGAAAGAGTTCTTACTTAGGGGTATGATTAAAAAGGAAAATAAGACAAGATAGTAGAAACAGCTGCTGAAAATTACTAACATTAAAGTTGCTTGATGGGTTTAAAATCATAAGGAATTCAAGTCCTTTATATGTTTCAGATGTGAGTTGAAATTGAGATTGTGGTTTTTGTTGTTTAGGCTGTTTACACTTTTCTTGAGATGATTAAGCCTTTATCAAAAAGTGGTTTATTACGTTTCATGTTTATTATTACAAAACGAATTTATATGCTGTATATCCTGTGGGTTTGGATTTGTGATTGCTACTTTTCTTGTGCTGAAGAGATCTTACTTTTGCGACTCAATAACTATTTATGTTTTTAACTTCTTTTGGTCCTGACTTTTGATACAGGAGAAAAACAAAACTGACTGAGGTGTCTGTAAGTGACAAACTCGAGGAATTCCGTGCATCTAAAGAGGTATGCTTAAGTATTTTCAGAATGACACCAATTGTGCTTGTAGAGGTCCTGTTTTAACTGCTTACCCAAGTTATTAAGACATACTACTTCCTTATTGGCATACGATCATTTCCCTAGTACATTTGGTTGAATTAAAATAAATAAATCTAACTGTGTTTGTTTTGTGCTTGGGAAGGATTATGCGTACTGGTATTCATAGTATCGATAAATATATGTGTTTGTTTTTAGGAATTCAGAGTAAGAAGACATCAAGTATTATTTAAATACAGACTCACAGATACACATAGGTTTTGGCTCATATGTAAACTTTTCCCATGTGAGAACAGAGCGCTGATCTAGACCATTGATCTCCGATGATCTACGACTGTCAGATAGAAGCATTGTTATGGTCTGATAATCACGGCATTAGAAAAATGGTTTTAATTGTTATATATTACACTCATGCTTCTATCCATGGCTATTTAGTTCATGAGAAGATTAATGTTAGATAATTCCTAATCTGTTGGACATTTGATTTTTATATGAACATATCCCTATATGCATATATGTTTATATGTATTTGTTAAATTATATTGTTGTAAAATTACAGTAGCGTACTTGTACTTTGCTGTGCTTTTTAATTGTATGTCATATATAAACAATATGTAAAAATACCAATGAATACGATTAGTATGTAAGGATGACATAATACACTGTTATGTGTAATGTATAATGGATAATGTATACATTATGCTCTATAGCAAGAGACTGGGTGGAAAGAGAGAGTCAAAAGTTGTGAGTTGTGAGTTCCACTAGTTAGTAATTAGTAATTACTCCCTCCGTTCCACTCTAGATGACCTGTTTTCCTTTTTAAAATGTCCCGCTCTAGATGACTCATTTCCTTTTTAGGAAATACTAATATTCATATACAACTGTCATTTATTAACAACTACAAATTTCAAACTTCTTTATTAACAACCAAACATTTCTAACTAAACACTCCCCCCTTAATTCCCGTGTTGAAAAGCAAATGAGTAATCTAGCATGTGACTGAGGGAGTAGTAATTAGTGATTTGGAAGAAAGACAGACATAGATGGAGACCTGATGGATGGAGTGGAATTCAAATTCTTGATAGCACAAACTAAGATATAGATCTAAAATTAAAAATGTGATCTCCAGTAGTATGACAAATTGTTGTCTTGTCAACTTTAACTATTTGTACAAGTTGTGAACCTTAATAACTTTCCTCGTCAACTGCATCTGTGTTTATTTTTGCAGCATTTTAGGGGATTGAGTTTTCCTACAATCTCATCAGTAGGCCCAAACGGTGCAATCATTCACTATAATCCAGAGCCTGAAACTTGTGCGGAACTTGATCCCAATCAAATGTACCTATTTGATTCAGGAGCACAGGTGCATCTGATAGCCCCAGTTCTTGTTCTTCTATTATCTACCCTCTTTTGCATCTTTATTTACTATGATTAATCTCACTGGTGTGTCTAAAGTATCTAGATGGAACAACTGACATTACCCGGACTGTTCATTTCGGAGAACCTACTGCACATGAGAAAGACTGTTATACAGCGGTATGTAATGCCTTAATTTTTTTTTCATAATTTCATGTCTAATCGAGAACAAAATCATGTTCCTAGGTGTTCACAATAGTGGGGTGGGTGGGTGGAATTATTTATTATCGAGGGCCAAACATGTACTGCCTTTCTTGTATACTTCTGGCGAGAGAAATAAATGATTGATTAATCTTGCAATGTTTATTTAAGCAAGCAAGAAGTTTAGTCATATTTCTTAGCCTTCTTAGTTTATATTCATGAGGTCATATAGATTTGACAACTGCTATGATTGCTTACAAAATTCAACATGATACTGCATTTCTTGTTCCAATTTTTACCATTCTCTCAATCACATTATGATTTAATCTTTCAGTAAGAATTTTGTCCATCTTAAAGAAGACGGGAAGGTTCTGTATTGGACCTTAACCCGAAGTAGCTTTAGCTCATCTTTTATTTCATCAAAATTGTCAAACATCACTGTGAGATCTTTCCTCTAAAGTTTGGAAAATAATTGGCTAACAAAAATATTTTGAATAGTTTAGGGGTTAGAAGTCATTTCCTTTGTTATTCTATTGCTTATCTACACTTACATATCTAGCTTACGATTCACTTTCTTTCCTATTCATGATCAATAGGTACTTCATATCTGAATTTGTATTTAACTGTAATTTTATTCTATAATCTCATAGTTATTAAGTTGAAAGATATTGATATTAATTCATTTAATGTATTCTAATAATTGTAGGTTCTCAAGGGCCACATTGGCTTGGGAAATGCTCGATTTCCCAGCGGAACCACTGGTAGATATTGTGTCCTCATCTATAAATTTTTGTAACTAAATACCCATTTTCAGTTTTGAAGAGTATTGTGAGCTTTAGGATGCTTGGATTAGGTTTATGTTTGCACAAGCAAGAGCTTGTGAACTTTTTGTGGTACAAATCCAATCTCATTGACGAAAACTCTTATGTCACTGCTACTTCTTTCAGGTCATATACTTGATGTTCTTGCACGTGTTCCTTTGTGGAAGGATGGTCTTGACTACAGGCATGGTACTGGTCACGGGATAGGTTCTTATCTTAATGTTCATGAAGGTAATGTTAATTATCTGTATCTTGTCAAAGTCAGAAGATACTAAATTCTCTCTCCAACGTGCTTCTGTTAAACTTTCTCAAAATGCAAGTCGCTTGTAGGAAATATGCAGCCAAGTCTTTCATAGGTATATAAAGAACTTTTTTATTTTATCTAAGAAATTATGGGTATTTGGACTATGAAAAGATTTACAACTAGTGTGAATTCATTCAGAGTCGCAGTAAAGATCCATAACTTCGTTTGATCTGTATACAAAATCTATCTTGCTGTAACTTATGATTTAATAGAAGGTACTTTCTTTTAGCCTTAATTGTCCATGAGTCTCTTCAAAGCAGATAACACATAATCTTTGATAACACAAATAGTCTCTGTCATACTATGTGGATCAGTAGTAAGTTCAAAGTTCTTGGACTTTCTTAGAAGTCCAAAACTTTGTTTTAAATAGTTTCACAATTTCTTGCAATAGCATTTCTTTATAGATATGCTAAACAAACGACTTCCATTACTAGTTACTGTAGTATACTTATACTGCTAGTAGGTTCTCTCTTAACCACCATGAATATGCTCCATTACTACTTTACTAGTTACTGTAGTATACTTATACTGCTAGTAGGTTCTCCCTTAACCACATCATGAGTATGCTGCCAGTCATGATTAAAGTGAAAAGTACATTGGTGGTCTTCTGCTAGCAATGGTCCAACGACTTATATCACTATGATTGAGTACATTTGCTATCCAATTTGGTTAAGTACATTTGTTATTGCAATAGCTTATATCTTAAACTGTGAGTTGTTCCTGGCCAAGATTGATTATATGTGAGTTCATTAACTTATACTCCCTCCATCCCACAAATTTAGTTCCGAATGGCGGAACACGGATTGTAAGAAAATGAATTGATTATAATAAAATTGTAAAGATAAGGTAGCATGTTTGGGGGTTATTTGGTCAAATTTAAAGAAGGAAAGAGAAATTGTGGACTATGTCGAGGAGCTTTTGAGAGCCAACATCACATATTTTGTGATTGGAGAATGTTGAGATGTTTATTTTGTGTAGTGGGTCATTAAGTTTTCATTCGAGGTATGAGACTAAACGTGGGATAGCCTGATATAGTGACACTAAATCTGTGGGACGAAGGGAGTACATATTCGGAAAACCCTTCAATATTCCGAATGGCTGCCTATAATATTATGACTTAACTTCCTGGAGTATTTATAAACTAGCTTACTTTTATTATAATTGTTAGAAAAAAGTCCAACCTTTTAGTAGCATTCATGGGGTAAAATTTCATAATGTAGAATAACACTGTTTATAAATTTTAAGAAAGTATCATGATGGGTAATGTTTATAAATATATTCATTATTTTTCATTATTTTAACACTGCAATTCGTAATATAAATATATTCATTATTTTTCATAGTTCTCTTTTATTTTCTTAATCTATCTAGTTAACGAATAAGGGGTGGAGTGGGCTCTTTTTTTTTTTTTTCCGGAATAATGTGAATTTAGTGACCGCACCATGTAGGATTCAAAAGATTGACCTTTCAACAACACACACGCACACTGGAGCGGGCTTTTGTTTGGAATCGATGTTATTACTTTGCTCAAGTTATTATGTGTTTAAATAGATGTTATGGAATATGCATTAGGTGTTTTCGAGAATATGATAGGGATGCAGTAGATTAGTCTTATTAATTAGATACTAATTGTTAGTCATTTTATTATTGGAGTCATTCTTATTATGTTAATTTTCTGATATTAAGTTGTTAGGTTAGGTTATTGTTGAGTAAAGCCCGTAGGTATACGGGCCTAGGGTTTCATTGGGGTTCAATTAAATTTTTATGTATAGGGTTATCTTTCCTACATTTCATTCATGCAGATATAAAATCCGAGCTCAGCAAAAACGCTGTGGGCCTCTGTGGGCCTCTTCGGAGGAGAGTTTGATTCCTTTTCTGTTCTTTCATTATTATCTCGTTAGTTTCACTTTCTCAATCCCTTCACTCTAGTCTATCAGAATAATATAGTGAACAGATTTGGCGAGGCCTCGCTTTGAAGAGTTTCTATTTCAGCTATTCATTGTTTCCATTCATCAACTACACTAACTCTAATTAGATGCTGAAATGAATTAAGGTTTGATAAAATTCAATCATATCTTGTTCTTTGAGAATCCCAACATAAAAATTGTAACACATAGTGTCAGTATATTCCCAATCAACTCCCTTCTCGTGTAACGACTCTGTCCTGCGTCCTTATTTCATACCTTAATATGTATGCATGGGACTTTTAACTTTTCCACTATGAGAGATGTATATGCTATATGTGAATATGTGATGATATTAGATTATCCTCATGATAACACTTATAGCATTAACCTCCGTTCTTATAAACAATGTAAAAGAATAAACTATCATACGTTCCGAGTTGTTAAAATTGTAAAGATGGTTACATTATATTAGTATTTGTGAGCCTTAGCCATTTGTTTGTTATTAACGCAATTTTTACTATTTGTTTTGGTTTCTTTGTGCAATTCATTCAATTTCCATTTACGTCAATTGTTATTAGAACTAAAATGGCGATCTTCATTATAAACTACAAACTGATTACCCTAAACTCTTGTTTTTTGTAGGACCACATCAAATCAGTTTTAGGCCATCTGCACGGAATGTGCCATTACAATCTTCAATGACTGTGACAGATGGTAACTGCTCCATAATTATTTTTATCCATTGCTTTTAAAATGCCAGACTCATTAGGGAGACTCATTAGGGCTGTAACTTATTTAAGCCGTGTCCGAGTATTGACGGACTCAAGATTGTCTATTTTGCTAATAAGTCAATTTCATAATTAAAGAACTCAAAACCGAGTTGTTTCAATGAGGATTTTTATGTGCTTAATTATGTAGGTGTTGCTTAATTTTCTTTGTTTGACTATGTCTCATACTAATTAACTTGGTTTTTGTAGAACCTGGTTATTACGAAGATGGGAAATTTGGCATACGATTGGAGAATGTCCTTCTGGTAAAAGCAGCAGATACAAAGTTCAATTTTGGTGACAGGGGTTACTTATCTTTTGAGCACATTACATGGGTACGTTTCATCTTCATGTAACTGATGTCCTCTGGTGACTTTAAATTTTGATTTAAATTATGAAAGCTAGGAATGTGGTCAACATAGTGCTAATAAAGATTTGGCCGTATAACAGTTAGAACTCATCACTTCACCATGCTTGCTCCTAAATAGTGAAGATACATAACAAGAATACGGCAAGAGCTTAATTTATACTTTTGTTAAAATTAAATATTACCTCGTAGAGAAAGTCACTTGACCATTTCTGGCCACATGTTGGTGTTTGAGAATAATTTCTGGGACGAATGTAGGAGCACCTGTCACTTGGTTGACTGTCAACAGACCAAAGATTGTTATGCAGAAATATAAGAAAAATATAAACTAACAAATGTTGTAGCCTATCAGGCTCTTGAGATGGCCTTGTATGCATTCTAGAACAATTTAATCTGGGCAAAAGTAAAGTGTATTGGTGAGGCTGTGTTAGGATGGACATTGGCTTATCCTTGCTTAACGATGCTATCATAAATTCTTGCTGACAAATCATACTGTGTCGAATCAGGCCCCATATCAAAAGAAGTTGATTGACATGAGCCTCCTCGTGCCTGAAGAAGTCGAATGGTTGAACAACTACCACTGCAAATGTAGGGAAATCCTTGCTCCACATTTAGATACCACCGAGATGGAGTGGCTGGCGAAAGCCACTGAACCAATTAGTGCATGAGTCGTTAATATTTTTAGCCTGTGTGAACTAGAATGACGTTTTTTAAGTGTCAAGATTGTTTCCATGTTAGTGTTGATCTCTCAAATACTCGAACAATGCAATAACTTACTATTGTTTTTATAAGGTTGACTTGAAGGACGTGAAAGTTTTTCTTTTCTCTATGAACAAAACCATGGATGGTTGCAGATTCTCCTTTAAATTTCTCAAGCTTCGTATTGGAAGTTCTTGGAGCTTATATGACCATAATAGGTGAGAAATAACTCTGAGACACTTTTCAAGATAGAGTTTTTCTATGCTTCTTGATGATAAATTTTAAAATGGATTTTTGAATTTTTTTTTTCTTTTGCGGGATAATACTATCATAGTATCCTTCAAAAATCTATTTTAAAACACATCATCAAGAAGCATGGAAAAACGTACCATAAATTGATAAAATGAAACGTATCATCTTGCGTGGGACAGAGGGAGTACTTATAACGGGGTGGGTTCGTGCCTATGGATGTGTAGAATTGTATTAGTAAGATAAGTTGAGTAAAGTATAATCTATGTCTTTCATCTCAATCAAGCAGAGCAACTATTTGTTGCTATAGTAAACATATACTCCCTTTGTCCCATTGATAAAGGGACATTTTCCTTTCCAGGACGTCCCACTAATATATTGACCTTTCCAAAAATAGGAAATTATAACCCAATAAAATTCAGACACTTCACTTCAATCCACTACCTTTCACTTTAATATACTATCATTACTCTCGTCTTAATTCTCGTGCCGAGAAAAAAAGGTCCCTATCCCAGTGAGTGACTGAGGGAGTATAAACTAGAGAGCGATGCACTTTATGTAGAAACATGCCTAAAGCCTTTAAATCTAAACCCTAGATTAAATCTTAGATGTCCATTCTAAGCCACATCAATGACTGTTGTGATAAGACCGGATACAAAGTAAGTAGAGACCAGACATCGAAAGTTGGTAGAAACATTTTATTACAAAATGGTAATTAAAGTAGATAACATGCATAAGAACAACCCCACTCAAAATGGAGGTCATGGAGATCCATCAAACCCATATTTCATAAAATCTCAGGGAAACGCGGATCAACAAGTACGTTGGTGAAAAAATCAGCAAATCAGCATGTGAAAAAAATCAGCAAGTTGAATCACATGACAATCTATATCAAGGTGTTTAGATCACTTTGAAGGATTGGAGAAAGTCCTGGTATCTATCTCTCTTCGCCAGCTCACTCCCAACTTGGGTTGCGGTGTGTGAGAAGTTCATGCTTAAGAGATATTTCAAAAGTTTTTGCAACAAAGCCCACACCATCAGATGGCTCCATACTTTGGCAGTTCGTTTACAATTCACTACTAAAGACGTGTCAATTCATGGTGGATAGTTTCGCCTGGAGGAAACATAGTCCTGAAGATGACAGATGAGAAGAGAAGGAAATTTTTGAGAAGCTCGTCGTAAGTTCACAGAAAAGGTCGTTCGTCCACGAAGGATGGTTGTTCTCAAGTTACAAGACTATGGCCTCAGCATGTTGGTGGCCTATGATGAAGACATTGCCACAGAGTTTAGACGTTTAACCAACAATGAGCGTGAAATGCGGATTCCCGATCAAAATGGGACTAGTCAATTGAAGATGCCATTCAAGGCGATGGCTGTTGTGGTGTGTTGGGAACCCTTTGCGGTTTAATTTTGATGATATTTTTCAAAACCACACTTATGCATTATTTTTATCTTATTTAGGTTAAGACTGATAGATCGACCCGCTACATGTTAGTGCAGGTCGAGTGCTTATCAGTTTGAGTTAAGTTTGATCCACCATGTAAGAGAGAGGTTGTTTATCGACCTTTCTCATTAGGATCGAACTTGATGTATGTAGATGTCTATCGACCTTCCTTCTCAAGCTTCCAGCCTGCTATGCCTTAGAAGATTTCAAGCGCTGGATTTTAACTCAAGGCCATTGATCCGTCTTCATGAATCAACACGACATGTTCCTTGCCACGTGTTCTGCCAGCAAGGACAAAATCCCAACGACTAGAAGTGAGTACTATTCCAGTGGCTAGTGCCACATCATTATGACTCCAACGGTGAAACAGACTATAACTATACACCCTTAGGACTCAATTAGAGTTAAGGTGCAACCTAAGTCGCCGAGATCTTGATTCTTTATACTTAGGTCAGAATATAAGAGTTCACCTCACGTTGATCCTATCAGGTAAGTAGCCAAGACATCTATACTACAACCTAAACTGACAGTTATATCCAGAACTGTCTTGACTGTGATACCCTTTTATATCTCTAGAGAAACCGACAACTACGGTCTTCTGTAATCTACAACACACCATAAATCTTATAACTTTGAGATAATGGGTAGGTGTTTTTAATGCATGGATATCAAGTCATCCTTAATTAGATAAGAGATTGTAAGTGGTAATGGACAACACATACATACAAGCTAAATTTTTTGCTTTCTAGTATACAAATTTATCACGACCTTGTACGAGGGGGGGGGGGGACATCGTTTTTTTTTAGTTACCAATGATCTCGTTTTAGTCGCTGCTAATTACTGCCACGTAGACCCCGCCGGGTGCCAAGTCAGATACAAATTAGGATAAATTGAAATTCGGGGTAAAAATTGTGTTAGTATGCCTTGAATCGGTTGCCCCTTCGCAGAGCTGGGCTGTCTGTTTAGTTGGGCCTAATTGGCGTATTGGGCCTAGCCCGTCTGATGTACTCTATTTATATAGAAATAGGGCACAATAATGTGTAACTCTGTAAGTCGTCATAATACAAATTTGTTCTCCGTTTCCTGCCCGTGGACGTAGCCAACACAACGTTGGTGAACCACGTAAATCTGTGTCTCTTTACGTTTTCTGTTTGTTCGATTACTCAATTATCCTATTCCGTTATAACAAACTGGTATCTAAAGCCTGGTCTTTCGATTAGGATTCTGAATTCCACGTTGTTAGGGTTTTTGTGAGTTGATCGAAGATGTCTGCTATAAACGTGAAGATTGATAAATTTGATGGGAGGAATAGTTTTGGCTTATGGTATATCAAGATGCGCTCGTTGCTGAAGCATTAGGGATTGTGGGCACCGCTATCTGAAAAACTGAAAAGTAAAGACATAAAAGATGAAGAGTGGAGTACTCTAGAGGAGAAGACTCACTCGACAGTCATGTTGTGCCTGTCTGACGAGGTTATCACTGAAGTTGCTAATCAGGAGACGGTTGCTGCCCTTCTGGACGAAGTTGGAGAGTCTATACATGACAAAGTCTCTAACGAATAAGTTGCTCCTGAAACAACGTATGTTCCGATTACGCATGCAGGAAGGTACACCCCTTCGGGATCATCTAGAAAAGATGAATAAAATTTTGCTAGATTTGCGTAATGTTGATGTTAAAGTAGACGATAAGATGTTGCTTTAATTATGTTAGTTTCTCTGCCTGAATCGTATGATAATTTTGTTGAGTCTTTTATGACTGGGAGAGAAGATCTGTCTCTGGAAGATGTTCGATCTGCTCTGCACATTAGAGAAGATCTACATCAGGCAACTAGTTCTGACACAGAAAATCAGTCATCGGGATTATCTGTTACGGGTAAAGGATAGAAGAAATTTGAAAATAAGAACTCGAACTTTTAAGGATCGAAAGGGCCTAAGCCCGGAGACATCTGCAACTACTGTAAAGAATCAGGGCATTGGAAGAAATATTGTCCTAAGAAGAAGAAGAAGCCGGACAAGAAAGAAGGTGCCGACGGTTTTGGCAATGTGGCAGAAGCTGATGAAGATTCCGAAGAAGATCTGGTTTGGTTGCAACTGAGCAATCACATCGTAATGATGTGTGGATTCTGGATTCCGGGGCATCATACCATCTTTGTCCTAACAGAGAGTATTTCACTACTTACGAGTAGATAGATGGAGGCAACGTTTCCATGGCGAACAGTGATGTCTGCAAGGTGGTTGGAATTGGCTCGATCAGAATAGGGACGCATGATGGGGTATTCTGCACCTTAGACCAATGTCAGGTGTTTCACCAAAAAGTGTTTGCAATAGAACAAAATCCTATCGTAGCACTAGCAAGCAAACCCCAATGTCGAATCTCATAGGAAAACTTAGCAGGGCAAATAATTGTGTAGCAAAAATCCTAATCTAGCCTAAAACTAAGAAAGCAAGTAAAAAGAATTGTTTGGTTTTTGTTTTAAATCCTAGGCAATAAAATAAATCAAATCAATAAATAAAAGCAAGGAAAATAATCTAGCCTAGAAAGCAAATAAATAAATCGAACTAATTAATCTAAAGAATTCAACTAGAAGAAAGCGATTAAACTACCTAGACAAGAATCGAAAAGAAAGCAATAAAGGAAGCAACAAAGAAAACGAAAACGAATCTAGACATGATTAAACTAAATCTGAAAATCTGGAAATTAAAGTAAATAAATCTAATTCTAAGAACTTGGAAAACGAAGTAATCGAAAACTAGGAAAAACGAATCTAAACTAAGAACTTGAAATCGAACGAACGAAATTAAATAAACGAAAGTAAAGTAAGCAATTACGAAATTAAATCTAGAACTAAGGAACTCAAATAAAGCAATTAAACGAAAGCAATAAATAACTTACGAACTTGAACGAAGAATGAAGAACTTGAATTAAACGAAGAAGTCTTGAATTAAACGAGCAAAACGAACAAAGAATCCGGATCCGAACAAAGGAAATCTAAACTAGAGTATTTGAATGCGAAAACTAAAGCTAAACGAAGGTAAAAGTGTTGTAGAATTCGTGTACAAGGGGTAGTATTATACTAGGTATGAAAACCTAGTTGTAGAAGGAAATAACAGCTGGCCGGAACGTTGGACGGTCGTCCAACGTACTTTGGACGCTCGTCCAACGCAGAGCTCGCATTGAATCTTCAAAACCTTGGACGGTCGTCCAACGTACGTTGGACGGTCGTCCAACTCTGGACGATTGCGCGCCTTTCTTGTTTCGGTCGTATCTTCCTCGTCCGAACTCCAAATTGACCTCCGTTTTCGCCTACATGCTCCTATCGAACCCCTCTTCGATATAACACTTCTTTCTTCTCGTTTTCTTCTCGTTTCTGCCCTTTTTATCCTACAATACCAAAGACTCCAAAGCAACCAAATCATAGCCACAAACAATGAAGACACACGAAAACTAAGGGAAAACGGACACGAAAAGACGACTAAAAACCTAACATCTAGACACCAATCATCAGGCATGTTCCACAAATGACGAAAAATCTGATATCGTTGAGTACCCTTGACAGTTAGGGTTTCAGTTTCAGAGGTCAAGGCGGAGTTATGAACGTCTGTCGAGGTCCGAAGGTGGTTTTGACAGCCTTGAAACAGGGTACTTTGTATATTCTGCGAGGAACTACTGTGAGAGGTTCTGCTGATATTGCATCATCCGAGATTCAAACAAAGGATATGATAAAGCTATTGCATATGAGGCTTGGTTATGTGGGAGAAAGAGGGATGTTGATTCTTCAAAGCGTGATTTTCTTTGTGGACATGAAGTGCAAAAATCTTGATTTCTGCGAACATTGTGTACTTGGGAAGCTTCATCGCAGTAAGTTTCCAAAGAAGGGTGTTCATCGGACCAAGGGGACTCTCGACTACATTCATATGGATTGTTGGTATCCGTCACGTGTTGAATCTATTGGAGGTCACAGGTACTTTGTGTCGATGATTGATGATTACCCGAGGAAGACTTGGGTGATTATGATGAAACATAAAGGTGAAGCATTTAAGAAGTTCAAGCAGTGGAAGGCCTTGGTAGAAAATCAGACTGGAAAGAAGATCAAGCGTTTGAGAACGGATAATGGTCTGGAATTTTGTTCGTCCAAGTTCAATGAGTTCTGCAAGAATGAAGGGATTGCTCGACACCACACCATCAGACTTACACCGCAGCAGAATGGTGTGGCAGAACACATGAATCAGACGTTGCTGGAAAGAGCAAGATGCATGCTCTTTCATGCTGGCTTGACTAGGAAGTTTTGGGCAGAAGCAGTAAACACGGCGTGTTATCTGATCAACCGTGGACCTCACACTGCCATTAGTCGCAAGACAACTCACGAGGTATGGTCTAATCAACCTGCAGATTATTCTTTGTTGAGAGTTTTTGGTTGTACAACTTAGTATCATGTTAGTGAGGGTAAACTAGAGAAGGGTTAAGAAGGGTATATTTGTTGGTTATGGGGATGGAGTTAAGGGGTATAGAATCTGGTCATCTTCAGAAAATAGAGTCATATTCAGTCGGAATATGGTATTTGATGAAATTTTTATGCTTAACCCTGTTGTGAAGTCTATTAGTGCAGAAGATTGTAGTAGTGTTGATTACGAGTGGTTCGGTACGGCATAACGTAAAATTTTCACCATACCGTATACCGTACCGTTAGTTGCGGTATGAGATTTTTCATACCGTTGTCGTACCGTACCTTTCGGCATACCAATGTTCGGTATACCGGAAATTCGGTATGGAAAAAATTCATACCGTTATCATACCGTCTTTTCGGTATACCGTACCGTACTTCGATACGGTACAGTATACCGTGTACCAAAAACATACAATTATCCATAAAATTAAAAATCCATGAACTAATATGCATATAAATTAATTGTATAATTTAATAATTTTGTAGGTACTAAAGTATAAAAAATATAGTTATATAAAACTCTTTAATTTTATAATAAATTTCGGTATATATTCGGTAACTACGGTATATACCGTACATACCGCTTATTCGGTATATACTGAACATTTGGCATATATGTCAAATGTTCGGTATATACCGTAAATTCGGTACATACCGCGGGTACAGTACTTATCGGTATACCGCGGTATTGTAATTTTGGATGTCGTTACCGTACCGAAACTTATCGGTATGGTATGATACTGTAGCGAAAAATCGGTATACCGTCTCTTTCGGTATTTTCAGTTTCTTTTCGATGCGGTATGTTCGGTATTTCAGCGTAACGGTATTCCACCCCACCCTTAGTGATGATAAACAGGTGGAGCTGCAAGTCACTCATTATGAGAGTGAATCATAACTCCAAGGTGGAGAAGAAGATCAACATACTACTGCTGAAACTTATAGTTCAGATGTTCGTCCAGACTGAGCATTGCTATTGATAGAGCTAGAAGAACATGTGTAAAGCCTCCTTTGAGGTACGGCGTTGAGGATATGGTAACCTATGTATTGCAGGTTGCTGACGTGGTGGAAGAGGAACCATCTGCAAATGAACCATCTACTTACAAGGAAGCTGTTTCAGGTAGCGAGTCTGTTACTCGTTGCAATGGGTGAAGAGATGGAATTACTTGCAAAGAATTTAACTTGGGAACTGGTCAAACGGCCTAAGGGGAGAAAGATTGTTACTTGTAAATGGATCTTCAAGAATAAGGAAGGAACCACGACAGATGATGGTGTTAGATACAAAGCTTGGCTAGTTGCAAGAGGGTTCACGCAGGAGGATGTGGTTGACTATAATGAGATTTTCTCACCAGTGGTCAGACATACTTCTATCAGAGTGTTACTAGCGATGGTGGCACATTAGGATTTAGAGCTTGAGCAACTAGGTGTGAAGACAACTTTCCTACATGGAATGCTAGAAGATGATATCTACATGACTCAACCAGAGGGGTTCGCAGTTTCGGTGAAAGAAGACTATGTTTGCAAATTGAAGAAGTCCTTATATGAATTGAAGCAGTCTCCGAGGCAGTGGTATAAGAGGTTTGACAGTTACATGATCCAACTAGGGTACAGGAGGAGTCCGTATGATTGTTGTGTGTATCACAACAAAGCTGATAATGGTTCTATGATCTATCTTGCTCTATACGTGGACGCCATGCTTATAGCTGCGAAGTCCAAGTCTGATATTGAGAAGTTAAAGGCTCTTCTCAGTGCCGAGTTTGATAAGAAGAATTTAGGTGCTGCTAAGAAAATTTTTGGCATGGAGATCTATAGGGAAAAGGAGAAGAAGAAGTTTTTCTTGTCACAGAAGAGCTACATTCAGAAGATTTTGTCAGGATTTGGCATGACTACAGCTAAGCCTATTAATATTCCGATGCTGCAAATATTCATCTGTCATCTGAATATGCACCAAAATCCGAAGCTGAGCTGGAGTACATGTCTCGAGTTCTATACTCGAATGTAGTAGGGAGTCTAATGTACGCTATGGTCTGTACTAGGCCAGATATGACACATGTTGTTAGTGTTGTCAGTAGGTTCATGGGACAACCTGGAAAGAAGCATTGGTAGGCTGTGAAGAGGATTTTTCACTACCTGAGAGGTACGTCTGATGTTGGTCTCGTTTATGGAGGTGATACTCATTGTTCTATAACAGGTTATTCTGATTTTGATTATGCTGGAGATGTTGACACCAGAAGATCTATGACTGGTTATTGTTTCACTCTTGGTGGTATCGTTGTTAGTTGGAAGGCAACTTTGCAGGCTGCAGTTACTCTTTCTACGACTAAGTCAAAGTATATGGCATTGACAGAAGCTGCTAAAGAGGAAATCTGATTGAAAGGGCTAGTTGGTGATTTTGGTCTACATCAAGATCAAGCTGTTGTGTTATGTGATAGCTTGAATGCTATCTATTTAGCCAAGGATTAGGTCCATCATGAGAGGACCAAACACATTGATGTAGGTATCATTTTCTGAGGGATGAGAAGAGAATCAAGGTGGTGAAAGAAGGTACTGCTGATATGTTCACCAAGCCGGTCCCGCATAGCAAGTTTCGACATTTTTTGGACTTGCTCAACGTCTGGAGCTGTTAGTTGCCCGAGGAGGGCAAATCTAAGGTAGGAAAGGAGAAGTTTGTTCTGGCGTTATAATGATGCATCTGCAAAGATGATTCAAGTCAAGGGGGAGATTTGTTAGTATGCCTTGAATCAGTTGCTCCTTCACAGAGCTGGGCCTAATTGTCGTGTTGGGCCTAGCCCGTCTGATGTACTCTATTTATATAGAAATAGGGCACAATAATGTGTAACTCTGTAAGCCGTCATAATACAAATATGTTCTCCGTTTCCTGCCTGTGGACGTAGCCAACACAACGTTTGTGAACCACGTAAATTTGTGTCTCTTTACGTTTTCTGTTTGTTCAATTACTCAATTATCCTATTCCGTTATAACAAATTGCATCAAGTTGAAAGTTTATGTATTTTTATACGAATTTAAAAATTGATATGAGAAAATAAAAAGTGGCAAAAGTTGGTGTATTTATATACCAATATCCAAAAAATAAATAAAATGGAAACAATAAAAGAAAATTCCCTACGTAAAGAAACGCGAAAGAAACGTAACCAATCAGCTGCACTTCATTCACTCACTCACTCGTACTAAGGCACAGTGGCGGAGCCACAGCCTAGCTTGGTGGGGCAATTGCCCCACCTCAATTTTTTTTTTTTTTTTTTTAGTGTATAAATATGAAAATTTAATTATAAATTGTAAAAAATTATGTATAAATTTGCATTATATTCTATGTTTGCCCCACCTCAAATTAAAAATATATGAACTAAATTTTTTTTGCCCCTCCTGTGTTCGAGGGCCTGGCTCCGCCACTGCTAAGGCATATCCTGTCCAAGCGAAACATTTATCCTGAATAAAATGATATTTGCGAAGAACTAGAAATTCCCCACTTCAAAATGCCGTTACTAACTTCTCCAACTGTTTCCTGTTCAACACCACAGGTGAATTCTTTCAAACCTTAATCTCATTTCTTTCTTCTTTCTTCCTTTTCCTTTTCCTTTTTTTTTTTTTTAGTTTTTTTTTAATTTTTTTTTTTCTGTTATCCTTGAGTTGATTTCTGGTGATAAATCACGTATAGGTGTTTATTTCTAGAGGCTTTAGGAATGCAAAACACAATAATGTTTGCAGTCGAAGATCGATTGCGAATGGGGTTTCAAGAAATCTTGCTGCTGGTACCGCTGCTACTGGGAAGGGCGGCTATTCCTCGGAGTTCGAAACGCCGTTTCCGAGTAATTATGATGAACTAATTAAGCAAGTGAGTGTTACCTTCAACGAAACATGAATAGTAGATTGAACATGCAGAAAATTATGAATATAAACCAAACTTGTGAATTTATCCCATCACGACATATATGCATTATTCAAAATGTTATCGTCAATACCTAAATTAAACTACTCCCTCCGTCCCTTTATAAGTGTTACCTTTCTTTTTGGGCACGAGAATTAAGGAACGGTGGATTTGTGTGTTAATGTGATGAGTTCATGTGCAAAAAGTGTTTTTCCTTAATAATTTTTTATCAAATAAGGAAATGTAACACGTTCCGCGTAACGTACTAAAAAAGAATACATAACCCTTATAAAGGGACGGAGGGATATCATTTACTAGTAAAGGGCTCCTAAATGGATTTGAGAGTCTGAAAATGTAAAATTTTAATTAATTAAACAACAGCAAGAACGGCAGCAGAAGAAAGGGGTAACCGAAGAATTGCGAGATTGCCATTCTTGTTCAATGCAATACGTTCTAATCTAGGATTAGCTGCTTACTTGATCGATCAATTTCTGTATAATCTATATGCATTTCTGGGGTTTTTTCCCCCATTTTTCTGTGGTTAAGACTATACAGGAGTGTATGGTATGCCATGTCATAAATCTTGTATTTTATATTCTCTATGTCCCAACGAAGTTGGATCGTTTCTTAAATGTACTTGATACACATAATAATTAAACGACTCAACTTCGTTGGAACAGAGAGGGTAGCATTTTACCAAAATCCATACCTATCATAGTTGATATTGATTACAAGTTGTGCTAGATAAAACTTAGCTCTAAACCTGAAGCAAATTTATCTTATACCTTGGTGTACGTTCTTGCTCTTTAATGTGAATACTTTCACTTGATACCCTCATTATTGTCAGTAGTATGGTATTCTTTCTATAGGCAGAGTCTCTCATCTGTTTCTACAGAGATAGGAGTGTTTTACGAACCGTAATAATAAACAGAAAGAAAATTTCTCCCATATCCCCTAATTTATCTTACAATATAACCGCTGTGGGATATGATCTTATGAGAACTATTCAATGTATGAATCTGCTTTTCATATATATAGTCATGTTTGTTTACACATATGATGAATCAAGATCATGTTTCTTATACAAGCAATAATACCTTTTCTTCAATCATGCTTTTTTGTGTAGTGCAATTATGCTTTGTTTAGTCATGGCAACTATCCATAATACGAATACAAACGCTTCAGATCGATTCTTAGTTCAGTTTGAGAGCTCTTAGCTTATAAGCTTTTCGATATATGCTTAGCAATGTTTTGACGTCATATTAAATTATGTTTATCAAGTATGCAGGTCTTGTACATTCTGATGTTACGGTTAAATCTTCTGCCTTTTCCGATATCTAAACAAGGTTTTTCTTGTCAGTTTAGATTGAGAAACTTATAGAAGAAGATAAATGATGTGTTATATTTATTTGTGAACTTCTCCTAAGTGAGCTTTTAAAAAAATTTGGAGTGTGTATCAAAAACCAAAACCTGTCCTCCACACACTTAGTTAGTAATGGGAAAAAAATCAATTACTGGAATTCTCTTTGACATAACAGGCTAAAGAAGCCACTGAAATGGCGCTAAAGAACGGCAAGCAACTGATGGTTAGTCAGTCTTGGTCTTTCCGATTGTTTTTCTTGTTTCGTTTATAGTAAAAACAAAATAAGAAACATATTACACGATATTCAAAATTCTCAGAGTTTGTGAGCAACAAGTTTCTGCCACAGGAAATAGAATTTCCTACCTCTGGTCTAGACTCTGTGCCAGGTAACCTTTGTATGGCAATCTTTTCTCATTAGCCTCGAAAAATTTCTGCTATAATTTCTTCGTTGTGCCAGGCGATGGTGAAGGTGGTATAGAAATGACTGGGAGCTTGCAACTGATTCGTGAATATTGTGACCTTGTCGTGAGTCCAGAGAAAACCACACGGACTAGAGTTGTATGTCTCATCACTCTTACATTATATAAAATTCTCTGATCCCAAATCGAACGTACCATTCATATTCTTTGTTATGGTAAGATGCTTTCTTTTCGTGTTCTAATTTATAGCCTTGAGGTGTTCTATTATTTTAAAGGAGATAAAAATCCTGCCATGCAATTTCATAGAAGGGCCATTATGTTTATGCCCTAGATTAATAGTGCATGCATTTCTGTTTCATTGTTGCCTGAAATTCTAGCCACTCTCTTTGCAGTTCCTACCCGAGGCTAACGAAGTTGAATTTGCAAGAAAGTCGGTTTTCGGAGGATCTTCTCTAAAACTAGACTACTTAACAAAACCATCATTCTTTCAAGATTTTGGTTTCGTTTCGAAGGTTAAAATGGCCGACCGAGTGAAGCCAGAAGACGAGCTCTTCATAGTTGGCTATCCATATTTCAATGTTAATGGTACCTTCCTTACACTGGCGTCTAATTTGATCAAAATCTTCTCAAGCATCTTGTTTTATTGTTTCATTTTTTTTTCCCTTATGTTTGCTAATCAGAGATGCTCGTGGTGGAAGAACTGTATCAAGAGGCTGTGATTAATACGTCTAGGAAGCTAGTTATTTTCAATGGGGAGCTAGACAGGATAAGATCAGGCTGTATCCTTCGGTTACATTATTGAAAGATAGTATGCTGTTTTGACTTAATTCTCACTTAAGTATCGGTCCATGATTCCTTATGGATAGCATAAGATTGAATATTTGATGACTGTTAATTTTTATGTGTCTATACTATTACGTGAAGTACTCAGAACTCCTTAACAAGTGTAAGATTATCCGGCATTCTTCTATCCAAAGCTGGCTGCACTCACTCAATCACTTTTCCCGAAGATGGAGACTGTGTATTATATTCACAACTTCAAAGGACGAAATGGTGGTGTGCTTTTCAGGTTTGGTTTTAATAGGATACGGCCCAAAACCTAAATTTTAGCTAGAGAGCATGTTTTTGCTCAATGTTAGTGGAACTTCTATGTCTAGTAATTCTAAACAATGCTCTCTCTCTCTCTCTCTAGGTGCTACCCTTGCCCGTGGAGGGTTCTGAGGAAAGTGAGAAACGGTTATATCTGTGTGCATCAACAGGAAATGATGCCATCACTCAAGGAAGTTGCCTTGGAAATTCTTCCTTCAGCATGATCATATGTGATGATGTTTTCTCATCCTTTTCTCACCCTTTCAACAGCAACGTTGAGAAGGTTATTGAGGACAACTATATTAACAAACTTCCATTTCTTTTTTCATTCTCATTCCGAGTATCTAATCATCACAGTACTCCCTTTGTCCCATTAAAGATGTCTCATTTGCTATTTTGGAAAGTCATATTAAAAATGACTCATCTCCTTATTTGAAAATAATTAGCTCAAACTCAACATTGATTAGAAGCTCAATTAATTAAGGAAATTGAAATCATAATAATTAAATGTTACTCCCTCCGTCCCACTTAATTAGTCTCATTGGATATTCATATGTGAGGCATAAAATATTTCAATAAGACTAATTAATTGGGACGGAGGGAGTAATTGTTAAGGAATATTAAAAATAATATAAAAAATAAATAAGTTTATGCTAAATACACATCTTATAATAGTGAATCATAGTTTACAAGCAAAGTATTGGTCAGTGTAATGCTTAATTATTATCATCCTAACATCTTAGTATGGGAAAGCGTTGACAAAAGTCATGCACATAACACAGAAAGATTAAATATCAAATACTTCATTTTGAAATATATACGGTTCATCATTTTCATTAATATAATATTGTTTACTTTTTTAACCAAAAAATAATTAATTAATTATCATATTAATTGAGAGCAAAATCTTATTCACATAGGCGTGTGAATCAACAAAATGAAGAGTTGATAATATTGCATATTTTTTTGGTAGAAGGACGATCAGTTTGAAGAAGGAGAGAGAAATCTTCTAATGTTATATTATAATTCCTATATTTTGGAGATTACAGTTACAATATAAAAAAATTACCCAATTATCCTTTGGGTGATTCTAAACATAGCCCACAAATAGCCCCCACAATAATAATAAAAAAAAATGTTATTGTAATTTAAAATTTCGATTTTACCCTTGTAACCACCCGCTCATCCTCATTCCTCAACATAGCCCCAAAACTCTGTAAATATCAGGCTACCTCTTTTCCCCTTTTCTCTTTTCCGGAGTCAAGAGGCATTGTTGTTAAGGACTTCCCCTAGTTCGACTTTTTGGAATTAACCGGCTCTGGCATGAACGGAAAGAGGAGCTGCGTTTCTTCTATCCTCACTTTTGGTCTGATGAGGAGGCTTCGGTTATGCAAATGTGGTCCTTTTTCTGCTGATATGTTAGAGGAGAGAACAGTCAATGACTGCCAAGGAAGCGTAGACTGGCAATCAACAAGGGATTTCCTAACAATTCAATAAGAAAGACGTTGTCTTTCATTGCTATTGTCGACATTGCCAAAGTAAAGGAACTCTTTTACGACGGAAAAACCAAGCCATATCCAATTTTAAGAGCTTTACCCGGACGATCGGAGACAACATGGAACACGTCTTCTACATTGTTGATCTCTTTAATTCTGAATTTCCCCTAATTTTATATATTTGTGTGAGGTTATTTTGATGCTTAATTTGATTTCACCTCAATTCCAAAGAATGGGTTGAGCTTGTCTGTATCATTAATGTTGGGGTTTATGACTTGAAGAAGAATTTTACTAAAATAATATTTGAAGGTTAGGCATGAAGGTGATAGGTAGTGGGAATTAATAATAGAATTTGCAGAAATAAATTGACGAAGAAGAAAGGGGAAAAAAGGAAGAAAAAGAAAAGAAAAGAAAAGAAGAATAAGAAGAAGTGATGATGTTCTGTTGCTGCTGCTTTTTGTAGGCACCATTGGTGCCGATAAAATCCTCTGGATTTAAATAAAATATTTCCTTTTTTCAGATTAAAGAAGAAGTGATTTGGTGGCTATGGCGTCTGGGACTCTGGGTAAATTCGATTTTGTATTCTAAGCTGTTGTAATTAGGGGCTAGGGGTATAGTAGTACATTTATTATTTATTTTATTATTTTTTTAATGTGAAGGCTATAATGAGTAATTTGTGGTCTATGTTTAGAATTACCCTTGTCCTTTTCTCATTAAAAATATGATTAATATAAAAGAAACCATCAATGAAACAATAGCCGTTGAAAATTAAATGAAACAATATATATAGGAGTTGGATCAAATGAAAATTAATTTTTTCGTGAAAACTAAAAACCATGCATTTTTATGCATTAGCATGTTGCATAAAAAATATATTTTTTTATTAATAAAAAATGCATTAAATAATTTTTTTTTATGCAACATGTTATGTATAAAATGCATCATTAATGCATTTTTATGCATGGTTTTTAGTTTGCACGAAATATTTAGTTTTCACCAAAACCACTTCATATATATAGGGTAACACTATGGTGAAAACTAATCTTAAAGTGAAACTTAGAAACTAACCATATTCATTGATTGATGCTAGATCAATAACTGAGATTAATTGAAAAAAAAAAAAAAATCGCCCATAATAATCAGCTACATCCACTACCCTATCTCATGTGATTTAATTAAAGAAAATAATAATCTTCCATAGTGTTGGGAATTGTTAAGGACTAAATTGTTAAGGGGGAACTTCATGGGACATTTGATAAATGAAGTCATTTGTTTTGATTAGATCCCAAAACCCCAAGCGTCCTTTTCCCAAGCGACCCATTTTGATGTAGTTAATAGGTTAGAATTTTTCTAAGCCTACACTGTTAGGATGGCTCTTTTATTTTGCTTAGATTAGGCTTCAAAAGTTCAAGTGAAGGCCACTCGCTTGAGTGTGTTTTCCAAAGCGAAGCGAGTCAAGCAAGCTGAAGTGAAGCGTGCCGAAGAATAGCGAAGCGAAGCGAAGCGAAGCGAAGCGAGCGCTACAGTTCAAACCAAAGCGAAGCGAAGCTAACGCTACAGTTCAAAGCGAAGCGAGCGCTACAGTGGAATCAAGTGAACCCACTAAAGCGAAGCGAAGCGTGCGCTACAAAGAAAAGCCGAAGCGAGTCAACACGTGTCAACACTTACTTAAGTAGTTTCTCGGGAAATTATTCTCAAGTGACTCACTACGAAAATGACCGTGAAGCGACTCACTTCAGAGCGGCCGCTACAACTTCAAAGCGAAGCGAGCCACTACCTACCAGAAAGCGACAGCACAAATTCCCGCTCCGAATTTGAATTCATCTCCGCATTAATTACGAGATCTCCACGTGTCGAAAGCGGAGAGGAGCAGAGGAGTTGACTGCCAGGCCGACAAAGACGCCGCAACAGTACTGGCCCGCTCCAGTTACTGTTAAACTTGGAAGTTAGCCAATTTTGGCAAAATGCCAAAACTGCGCGTCTGCAAAAGCTACTGCCTGCGCAAGTACTGTCGAGAGGAGGAGGGACAAGGCCACCAACCAAGCAACGGATCTTAGCCAACCCTCCGCCTATAAATAGTGAAGGATGAAGACACGAAGAAAAGTGAGAACACTACTTGAGCATTCGAGCGCATACAGCAAACAAACACTCCCAGCTTTCATAGCAATCTTCGAGTCTTTGTTTTCAAGTGTTCTCCGAGTTTCCAGTCCATCGGAACTCGTCTTCACAGCCTTCACACTTAGATTCTAAGCCCACTTCAAATATCCAAGCTTAGAAGAAGAACTCTAGCCAATCTTTGCATTCACTGTAAAGAGTTCTTCATAGTGTGTCGTCAACCAAAAACCCTAAACTTCGTCTGTTAGGTTTTGAGTGTTGTCGTTAGGTTGTCCAGATCCAAGGCCCTTCTTTCATCGATTGAAGAAGCCTCGATCGTAGAGTTGAGATCCAAGCTTACACTTACATCGTTTGTGTAAAGCTCGATCGAAGCTAGGCTGTAAGGAGAGCCCGGAATCTCCCTGTCTGTCTGACTGAAGCGAGTGAAGCTTTCAGTCTTTGTTAGGTTTGTGTAGTGAACCCGCAATCACTACGTCTGTCGTTTGATCTAGGCAAGTGAAGCCCGATCCCGACCAGGTTTTTGAAGGACCCGTAACCTTCAAGTTCTTGAGTGAAAAGAACAGTTGCCGTCGTGCAACAAAGTGGACGTAGGAGCGTTATCTCCGAACCACTATAAATCTTCGTGTCGTATCTCTCTTACCTTAATCTCTTTACAGTATTCGATTATCCATTGCACGTGCATATAAACAAACTTAACTTGGATTTTCAATTACTTAGGAAAGATTATAGCTCACCAAATTCCGCACAAAGAGTAAAGTCTCACTCTTGATCAAACTCTAAGCTTAGGTCAAGAGATTCGTGATTGCTTTTGATCTAGCCCTCGGCTAGGTCTTAGTATTTCCAAAGAGCACTTTACTTTATACTCTGAGTTAAGGAATTGAAGTTGAAAAACTTCAAAATACGTATTCACCCCCCCCCCCCCCCCCCCCCCTCGACGTATTTTTCCTATAGCAAACCGGGACCAACAAGTGGTATCAGAGCAGCGGTTCTTTCGAGCCTCTGCTTTGCATATCCGAAGTGAGTCCCCACTCACTTCACGTTGTCTCACTGAACCGGATCCTATTTTCCTAAGTGCATCAAAACCTCACCCACGCATATTGCATTTACTGCTGATAGTTTGCTATGTCTACATACAGTGCATCAAATCTTCCACAGTTCTCGATCGAAGGATACGAGATATGGAGTTTCCGAGTCGAGAGCTTCTTATGCTCAATCCACGACCGGATGTGGGAAGTCATTGAAGACGGACCAATCGAAATCAAGAAAGCCATATCTGTGGAGGTTCCAGCCGCTGAAGGTCGTCCAGCCCACGTTCGACAACAGTACGTGGAGAAGGATAAGGATGAGTATACTCCAAATGACTTCAAAGTTGCCAACCTCGACAAGATTGCACGTCACACGATGCAGAGCACCATGTCGGACGCCTATCTACCACGGATAAGGAAATGTGCAACGGCAAAGGAAATGTGGGAAACCCTAGCCCTCATTTCTCAAGGCACAGACAAAATTAAGGAGAACAAGCTCGCCGTTCAGATGCGGGAGTTTGAAAATCTGGTGATGAAGTCCGGAGAATCCATCGACGCCTTCGAGCTGAGAGTTACCAACATTACTGCAACTCTCAACTCGCTTGGGAAGGAACTCACAGACAAGGAAGTAAATCTGAAAATAGTCCGTGCTCTCACAAGGAAGTGGCAGACCATGAAGGAGCTATATCTAGCTACCAAGGATCTAACGAAGCTAACGCCAGAAGTGCTGTTCTCCGAGCTCAAAGCTCACGAGTTTGATCTGAATCGAATGAGCCTCGACGACGAGGATGAAGCGCCCACTACGTCAAAAGGAGTAGCGTTCAAAGCTGCCGAAGGGCCAAGCGAGCAGTCGCTAGCCAAGATGACGAGAGAAGAATTGGAAGAACACATTGCTTTCTTATCCAAGAACTTCAACAAAATGAACTCTCGAGTGGGCAAGTATAAAAGATTCTACAAGCAGTACAAAGGGAGGAGCACTGATGCTCGAGAAGGAAAAGGGAAGAGAGAAGAAACGACCAAGCCGATCCCGCGCGACATGATGGAAGTGGAGTGTTACCACTGCCACAAGATGGGCCACTACAAATCCGATTGCCCAAAGCTAAGTGCCAAAGAGCGCGAAGAATTGAAGGCCAAGAGGGATGCCCCAAGGCGAGCGCTCGTAGCGAGTGAAGTGCCGGTCGCTACAACTGAAGATCCACCAAGCGACTCAGATGCATTCACCGATCCAAATTCCAGTGATGGTGAGGATCTAGGATTTATGGCGCTCACCGATGAAGAAACAGGAGAGGTATTCTTCTATCCTTCAATCACTTCAATTACACTAGCACACACTGTCAATGAGGAAGAACAATCCTCTACATGGAGTGAGTTGTTTGACAAACACCAGAAATTGTCAAGCGACCACGAAGTGGTAAAACAAGCTCTGTCTCAAAGCGAGAAGGAGAACCGAAAGCTAGCCCGTGAGCTTGACCAAGTCAAACTTAATCTAAGGGCCATGACTAGTAAGTTCGAGGATCTCTTCGCTAGACATCAAAGCTTGGAGGGAAGGTATGAAACCCAATCCACTCTAGTCGCCAACTTAAATAAAGCATCATACGCTAGACAGGCACTAGAGAGTTCTCTTCTACCTTTTGGTAGAAAGGGAGGACTTGGATATGAGGGTGGACCTTCCAAGCCAACTGTCTTTGTTGGTGCTTCAAACACGACACCATCAGTCACTTTGGAAATGCCCACTGCATCCAAAGCGACCACTAACAAAGACAAAGGCAAAATGGCTGAGAGCCCTAAAAGGAAGCCAATGAAGATGTCTATATCTTTAAGGGCAGATCCTAAGGGCAAGCAAAATTCAACAATCCCTAGCACTCAACATGCTAAGTCTTACCAATCCAAGGGTAAAGGGAGAACTGTTGAAGCTTCTAAGTCTCAAGCCAAGACACGAGAGACAAAGGATCTCCCTTTCAAGAAAAGGAGTAATGTCTATGTGTCACGTTATCCGGACTGGAGATGGTCCAACCGGACTAACGTTGAGGGGGAAGAACTTGAAGCACCCAAGAGGCCGCTTCAAACTTCCAAGGTTACTCAAGCGAGTCGGGGTCAAAACCCTAGTTGGACCGCTTCGAGGAAACCAAGCGAGCCGCTTCGACAGACTAGAAACCCTAAGTCAGTCTCTAAACCCAGAGCTAATCCGAAGCGAGTCGCTTCAGGATATAAGCAAAGTGGGAAGAGCATAGGTAAGTCTGAAGCGAGCCGCTACCCCTCTTGCACACACTGCTGCACGTGTGAAGCTGCTTCAAGGCAGTACACCAAGTTTTCGAGGGTCGAGAAGCCCAAGACACAAACTTCATCTCAAAAGAGAGTGAAGCAAGTGTGGGTACCTAAGGGAACTAACCTGCAAGGACCCAAACTGATTTGGGTACCAAAATCTGTCTAATTGCAGGTGAGCGCCGTGGATCCCATGCCAAGTAAGGGTCAACTAGTTTGGTACTTGGACAGTGGATGTTCAAGACACATGACTGGCATGAAAGCTCTACTTCACAACTACATAGAGAAGAAGGGTCCACACGTAACCTTTGGTGACAACTCTCGAGGAAACACCAGGGGATACGGCGCACTGAAAATTGGAAAGCTCACAATTGAAGAAGTCTCCTATGTGGAAGGACTCAAGCACAACCTGTTATCTATTTCACAGTTTTGTGATAAAGGGTACAGGGTGGAGTTCATCTCCAACAAGTGCATTGTGAAGAGCAAACTCACATCCCAGATTGTGCTCACTGGAGTTAGACAAAGGAATGTCTACATAGCACAATGGGACAGCTGCAAGGAGGAAACTTGTCTAGTTGCAAGAAGTGCTACAGAAATTGGATGGCTATGGCACAGACGCTTGAACCACCTCAATTTCAAAGCTATCAATCGCTTAGCTCGAAAAGGTTTGGTGCAAGGCATACCGAATGAAGTCTTCATCAAAGACCATCCATGCTCACCATGCCAACGAGGGAAGCAGACGAAGAAGCACTTTGCCAGTCTCGAAGAAGCCTCATCAAAGCGAGTGCTCGAGCTGCTTCACATGGATCTGTTTGGTCCAGTTACTCCAGTTAGTGTAAATGGAAGAAAGTACACTCTAGCTGTAGTCGACGATTTCTCTCGCTACACTTGGGTTGTATTTCTATTCAGCAAGAAGGAGACACTGACCAAACTGCCACAACTGCTCAAGCGATTGGCGGTGGAAAAGAATCAAGCTATAGTGACCATTCGCTCGACAAAGGCACAGAGTTCCTGAACTCTACAATTGAAGCGTACTGCACGGAGCATGGCATAGCACATCAAACTTCTTCAGCACGCACTCCTCAGCAGAATGGAGTTGCTGAAAGAAGGAATCGAATCATCAAAGAAGCCGTTCGCACCATGATTGCTGACTCGAAGCTTCGATGAAGTATTGGGCTGAAGCTGCAACACGGCGTGCTACACACAGAATCGGACGCTTCTCAACAAACGACACGACAAAACACCATATGAAATATGGACAGGGAGAATTCCTAACATTTCTTATTTCCATATTTTTGGTTGTAGGGTCTTCATTCACAACAATGGGAAATCACAGTTGAAAGCCTTTGAAAGCAAAGCTGATGAAGGAGTATTCGTAGGATACTCTACATCTAGCAAAGCCTACAGAGTATTCAACTGTAAAACCCTAAAGAATCACCCCATGTCGTATTTGATGAATCTTCTTTAAGTCTTCCACAGGAACAGGCCCAAGCGAATGAAAAGGATCAAAGCAAGGAACCCTCAAATCAACTCACTTGGGACGTGCTTGATGAAGATGATGAGATCAAGGACTCAAGCGAGCAGGATCCCAAAGGACAAGTCGAAGCTGCCCCCAAGATTCCTGAAGCTAGTGCAGGCCAAGCACCCAATCCAGTCGCTTCAGACGGTGAAGCGAGCGACAAGGGAAGCGGATGAAGATGAAGCTGGCAGATCAAAGCGAGCGTGGCTCAAGGATCACTCACCTAGCCAAATCATTGGAGATCCATCCAAGGGTGTAGTGACCAGAAGTCAAGTATTTGGAGAAAGTGCCATGTTCAGTTGCCTTCTCTCAAACATTGAGCCATCAAGCGTGGAGGAAGCCCTAGCCGATTCTAACTGGGTGATCGCCATGCAAGAAGAGCTGAATCAGTTCACCAGGAACGACGGTATGGTACCTCGTGGATCGTCCCAAGTTTCAGCATGTTATTGGCACCAAATGGGTGTTCAAGAACAAGACGGACGAGGACCACAACGTAGTGAGGGAACAAGGCCGCGACTAGTTGCCAAAGGCTACTGCCAAGAGGAAGGAATCGACTTTGATGAGACCTTCGCTCCAGTGGCACGTCTTGAAGCGATCCGTTTATCTCTAGCCTATGCAGCGGCCAAGAAGTTCAAAGTGTACCAAATGGATGTGAAGAGTGCGTTCCTCAACGGTGAATTGAAGGAAGAAGTGTATGTGGAGCAGCCACCGGGTTTTCGAGCAGGGAGATAAAGTGTATCGCTTGAAGAAAGCCCTGTATGGGTGAAGCAAGCTCCCAGAGCTTGGTACGATACATTATCTCAATTCCTAGTGGAAAAATGGATTCCAAAAGGGAAAGATAGATCGGACTCTCTTCACCATCAACCATGGAGAAGATATGCTTTGGGTCCAGATCTACGTGGACGACATCATATTTGGGTCACCAAACCAGTCGCTTAGCGAGAAGTTTGGAGAGCTAATGAAGACCAAGTATGAGATGTCAATGATTGGCTTGATGAGCTGCTTCCTAGGTCTTCAAGTGAAGCAGCAGGATAATGGAATTTTCATCAACCAAGCGAAGTACACTAGAGATATGCTTGCCAAGTTTGGTGTTCAACATGCTAAAGCTGTGAAGATTCCTATGAATACCAACTGGAAGATGGAGCTAGACGAAGGAGGAAAATCTGTAGATCCTACAGATTATCGTGCCCTAATTGGGCCACTTCTCTATCTCACTGCAAGCAGGCCAGATATTGCTTTTGCAGTCGGTGGTCTGCGCTCGCTTCCAAAGCAATCCCAAACACAGCCATCTTGAAGCTGCCAAAAGGATTCTTCGATATTTGAAGGGCACTGTCAATATGGGGCTGTGGTATCCAGCAGAAGACAATTTGGAGCTCACTGGATATTCCGATGCTGACTATGGAGGCTGCTGAGTTGATAGGAAATCAACGTCGGGCACGTGTCAGTTCTTGGGAAAGCAAGCTAATCTCGTGGTTCTCAAAGAAGCAAACAAGCGTAGCCACTTCAACAACTGAAGCTGAATATATGGCCGCAGGAAGCTGCTGTTCTCAAATCCTATGGCTTCGTCAACAGTTGAAGGACTACAAAGTTAAAGCGAATGAAAATTCCGATCTTCTGCGACAACAACAGTGCCATATGTATCTCGCAAAATCCAGTGCTTCACACCAGATGCAAGCATGTGGAAATTCGACATCATTTCATTCGTGATCATGTCGAGAAGAAGGATATCAAGCTCGAGAAAATCCATACCGATCTCCAGCGAGCAGATATCCTCACCAAGCCTCTAGCTGAGTCTCGTTTCAACCAGCTATGCATGGAATTAGGGTTATTAGACCCTGGTGAAGAATGCTAGTTCCAGGATGCACGGAGGAGTGTTCGCTTGTTCTCTTGAGCGTCACTCGCTTCGGATCTTCACCAACTCAAGCGAGCCACTTCAAATCTCACTCGCTTGAAGAAAATGAAGTTAGGTGGAGAAAGGTGGAGTATTGGAAGAAGTTCCCTACCAACTTATTGGAATTGTTTAAGTATATGGTTAAGGGGGAACTAATGCTTCTCTCGGAGCAAGCTACTTCCAAAACGAGCAAGAATGCTGCAATCTTGAATTCTGCATTGCTTCAATTTGCCCTAGCTTGGGTCAAAGCGAACCAACTGCAGATTCATTCTTTAGAATGTAGGAAAGCTTGAAGTTTACCTTTTTATACAAAAGGTTGCAGGGCTGGTGACATGCTTCTGCGTAAAATACGAGATTGTCTTGTCAGAGCATTCTCATTGTCATCCTGTCCATTTCTGCTCTGAGATAAGGACTTGTACTCATCCCCCATTCGTCGTGAATAAGTACCACTTACGTGATGCTCCCTTCGGGTTGTAGTAAGCTTGTGTACTTTATTCATTTTCTCCCTCATTCACTTCGATGGAGGACTCTCTAATTCGTAGAGGAAGATGAATGCCATGAAGATGAATGCCATAAAGATGAATGCCATGAAGATCTAGCTCAACGTGTAGCATTCAACAGTGGTATCTAATTCATAATGAAGTCTTCAATTTGTGGTATCAATCTCCTACGAAGTGAGATTGACTGGTAAGTGTTTCAATTTTAAGTACACTAAGTGAGCCGAAGCGTGCTAGAAACCTTCACTCACTACGTGGAAAAATATGAAATGAATCTGACACAAATGCAAAGAGGAAAACACTCTTGTTTATCCTCGAAGTATGTAAGTCAGAAACATTTTAAATTAAGCAAAGAAATTCAATTTCTTATTCCAGTCGCTTCAGATGGCTAAGCGAGTGCTTCGTCACTCAAAGCTAGCCATCGCAAGCGAGTGCAGAACAGTCACTCAAGCGAATGCCTCTCAAGCGAGTCAAGGCGTAGCGGCCCAACTCGAAGCGAAGCGGTCATGAAGCGAGTATGAGCTGTTTGCACTCGAGTGCAATTTTACTTTCTGCTGTGCATTTAATGCAGGTGCAGGAACGACGGAAATAACGGGCGCGTGTTCACACGCTTGAATTTGAAGCGGGAAAAGACGGAGAAGATCCAGCCGTCGAATCTCAACACCAAAAAGGCTCTTGACGGAGAACTAGTGTTGAAGGGAAGTGAGCTCCTCAACACCAAAAAGGCTCTTGACTCACTTCGAACTGAGTTGAAGGGAGTCAAGGATGAGAGTGCAGTTGACAAGAGAGAACTGGAGAGTCTGAGGAGCAGTGCACAGGCTCTTGACTTGAAGAATGCTGAACTGTCAATCCTACTGCAGAAAGTCAAGAGACTGAAAGAAACTCTCACAGTACGGATCACTGCAGATGCCGAATTTCACAACTCTCTCAATCGAAGGGAAAGGAGACTTGCCGGGATGAAGGCAGAACTTGAAGCGTCCAAGGAACACTTGGATCTCACACTTCAAGAAGAAACCAAGAAGATCACCAAAGCCATAGAAGCGGAGCTGGAGGCTCGCTTCAGAGAGGTGGAGCCTTTAGAGAGCATGATGGCGTCTGTTGTAGAGCGAGAGAGGCAGTGCGAATATCTACTTGAAGAGATATCGATCAAGACTGCTGAAATTGTGGCGCCATCCATGGACAAAACCCAGCAGATGCTTCAGACTATCCTCAACACAGTCAATTCACTACAACAATCCCTCTCTGGAAAATCTATAATCCTAACCCCTGGCTTTGATGATGCCAAAAAGGGGGAAGGACAAATGAGGGAAGGGCAAGTAGAGCAAGGTGAAGCTGGAGGTTCAGAAGGAAGGAGAGTCGGTGTGGAGTTAATATTGGAAGAAGGAAGTGGAGATGGAGGAGATAAGGAGGGGAGTGGATGATGAAGCGAGGAAGGGGAAGAAAAAACTCTCGAAGGAGGAATTACTGAAACAACTTGAAGAGCCCAGTAGGCCACTTCAAGAAAAAGTGCTGAGTGCTTCTATTGCACGACATCCTCCAGTCACTGTGATCACGAAGGAGGAAAAGAGGGTGCAGGAGGAGAAGGATGCTGCCTTGGAGTGGGAGTTGGAGCAAGTGTTTAAGCTAACAAAAAATTCTATTGCTGCAGGTGCTTCATCTAGCTCCCAAGTGGCCGCTACTCCCAAAGTGCCCACTTCAGACGCCGCGCCAACTTCGACAGCCGCACTCACTACGACCACTGCTGCACTCACTTCGTCAGCAGTCGTCCCTCCAAGTGCTGCCAAGAAGGATATGCCACCTCCCCCACCACCGAAGCAGCCATTGAAGCGAGCTGCCCCCACATTTCTAAGCAAGATGACCCCGAGGCCAAGCGCCAAAAGGTCAAGCAAGCAGTCGCTTCAAAAGCTGGAAGAGAGGAGAGAAAGAGGAAGGAAAGAGAAGAGGGAAGGAGCAAAGGGGAGAGGAAGGAGAGGAGTAATGAAAGGCGACTCCAAGTGATCAACGCACGGATCGAGGAACACTTCAGTGAAGTGTTACTCATCCAGTCCTCATTAGTACGCCAGCGCCTTCATCCCTCTCATGCCAGAAGAGTCCGAAGCATGTGAAGCTCAAGCCATAATTGATGCATGTGACGTGACTACGAAGGAGATGGTTGAGTCTGGTCGATATCCTCTCAAAGAGGAGCAAGATTACATCCGCAAACGACTCAATGCGAAGCGTCCATCGTGGAACAGCGAGTCGGGAGCAAAATTCAAAAAGACTATGGCTCAACTGTCAAGCAGGGTCAGAGGAGGAATTGGCCAAACGGAGGGGATGAGCACCTGGACGGAAGGGAAATCGAGGATTTCATTCCGAGAGATCTGCTCGAGCTGTGGCTGTACTACAAAGACCTATTCATCAAAGCCTATTATTTCTGGGAGGTAGTGCCGCTGCAGAATGAGTGTTCTCGAATAAGTGCACTCAACAACTTCCTTGCCACCTATGACGACAGATTGCGCCGCAAAATCTTTACAATGGCTGAACAAGCAGAGCCCAAGCCAATTGTTGTCAAGGTACCAGCTTTAAAGGAATTCGCCATGCCTTATCATCTAGGCACGGACGTTCCTAACAGAGGAATTATCGATGAGGAAGTAACTGAAGCCTTCAGGCTGGAGAGTGCATGGAGAAGACCTAGTATCCACACAGTAGACTCTATGGAATCAAGAGTGCTATCAGCTTACGTGGATACTGCTGCTATTGAAGAAGAGAAGAAGGAGGAGGAAGAAGGAAAGGAGTAGGAGAAGGAGGATGAAGCTGCTGGAAACCTTTGAGTTTCAAGCTTCATATTATTTCCTTTTGTGAACTGCTTGTTCATTTATCCCACCTTTATTTCTGTCTCTTCTGTGTCATTTACTCGCTTTGTGAATGACTTTATATTTCGGCTACAAACTCATTAATTTAACCGAAAAAAAAGGGAAGGAACTTAAAAGAAAATTACAAACGAAACTGCAAAGGAAGCAGTCGCTTGGAGTTCCCTTCACGGTTAGATAGACAAGATTTATTTTTATCTAAGTCGTATGGGTTTTGGCATCATCAAAAAGGGGGAAATTGTTGGGAATTGTTAAGGACTAAATTGTTAAGGGGGAACTTCATGGGACATTTGATAAATGAAGTCATTTGTTTTGATTAGATCCCAAAACCCCAAGCGTCCTTTTCCCAAGCGACCCATTTTGATGTAGTTAATAGGTTAGAATTTTTCTAAGCCTACACTGTTAGGATGGCTCTTTTATTTTGCTTAGATTAGGCTTCAAAAGTTCAAGTGAAGGCCACTCGCTTGAGTGTGTTTTCCAAAGCGAAGCGAGTCAAGCAAGCTGAAGTGAAGCGTGCCGAAGAATAGCGAAGCGAAGCGAAGCGAGCGCTACAGTTCAAACCAAAGCGAAGCGAAGCTAACGCTACAGTTCAAAGCGAAGCGAAGCGAAGCGAGCGCTACAGTGGAATCAAGTGAACCCACTAAAGCGAAGCGAAGCGTGCGCTACAAAGAAAAGCCGAAGCGAGTCAACACGTGTCAACACTTACTTAAGTAGTTTCTCGGGAAATTATTCTCAAGTGACTCACTACGAAAATGACCGTGAAGCGACTCACTTCAGAGCGGCCGCTACAACTTCAAAGCGAAGCGAGCCACTACCTACCAGAAAGCGACAGCACAAATTCCCGCTCCGAATTTGAATTCCAGTCAACAGGAGATCTCCGCATTAATTACGAGATCTCCACGTGTCGAAAGCGGAGAGGAGCAGAGGAGTTGACTGCCAGGCCGACAAAGACGCCGCAACAGTACTGGCCCGCTCCAGTTACTGTTAAACTTGGAAGTTAGCCAATTTTGGCAAAATGCCAAAACTGCGCGTCTGCAAAAGCTACTGCCTGCGCAAGTACTGTCGAGAGGAGGAGGGACAAGGCCACCAACCAAGCAACGGATCTTAGCCCACCCTCCGCCTATAAATAGTGAAGGATGAAGACACGAAGAAAAGTGAGAACACTACTTGAGCATTCGAGCGCATACAGCAAACAAACACTCCCAGCTTTCATAGCAATCTTCGAGTCTTTGTTTTCAAGTGTTCTCCGAGTTTCCAGTCCATCGGAACTCGTCTTCACAGCCTTCACACTTAGATTCTAAGCCCACTTCAAATATCCAAGCTTAGAAGAAGAACTCTAGCCAATCTTTGCATTCACTGTAAAGAGTTCTTCATAGTGTGTCGTCAACCAAAAACCCTAAACTTCGTCTGTTAGGTTTTGAGTGTTGTCGTTAGGTTGTCCAGATCCAAGGCCCTTCTTCCATCGATTGAAGAAGCCTCGATCGTAGAGTTGAGATCCAAGCTTACACTTACATCGTTTGTGTAAAGCTCGATCGAAGCTAGGCTGTAAGGAGAGCCCGGAATCTCCCTGTATGTCTGACTGAAGCGAGTGAAGCTTCCAGTCTTTGTTAGGTTTGTGTAGTGAACCCGCAATCACTACGTCTGTCGTTTGATCTAGGCAAGTGAAGCCCGATCCCGACCAGGTTTTTGAAGGACCCGTAACCTTCAAGTTCGTGAGTGAAAAGAACAGTTGCCGTCGTGCAACAAAGTGGACGTAGGAGCGTTATCTCCGAACCACTATAAATCTTCGTGTCGTATCTCTCTTACCTTAATCTCTTTACAGTATTCGATTATCCATTGCACGTGCATATAAACAAACTTAACTTGGATTTTCAATTACTTAGGAAAGATTATAGCTCACCAAATTCCGCACAAAGAGTAAAGTCTCACTCTTGATCAAGCTCTAAGCTTAGGTCAAGAGATTCGTGATTGCTTTTGATCTAGCCCTCGGCTAGGTCTTAGTATTTCCAAAGAACACTTTACTTTATACTCTGAGTTAAGGAATTGAAGTTGAAAAACTTCAAAATACGTATTCACCCCCCCCCCCCCCCCCCCCCTCTACGTATTTTTCCTATAGCAAACCGGGACCAACACATAGATATAGGGAATTTTACAAAACTGAAATATATTTTTTGCATAGTGCGATTTTTGGTCGATTCCGGCCTCACCAGCTATCAAATTTAGATGGGCAACCTACCGTTGAAAACGTCATGAAAAGTAGAACATGTTTCTAGGTGGTTTCCTCCGATTTGGTTGCGATTTGAATTCAAAAGCGGCGACAATGCATAGCAGCACTCGAAAATGTATCAAAATGACTAGAATATGCACCATTTGTTTTATGATGTATCAAAATCTAATATAAATGCATTAAATGTGTTTATTATGCATTCAAAAAACATATACACAAAATTTTCGTTTTAGCTTCAGCAAAAAAAAAAAAAAAACATATACACAAAAAAACATAATTCACAAAATTTGTTTAATATGTATCGAAAAACTATGCTAAAACTCTATCTTCAATCGATAAAGAAACGGCGGTCAGAAAAGGGGGGAGAAAACCAGCAAAAATCGACGGAAAAAATTGATAGAGAAGTGAAGAAAACACAACAATTAATACGCAGCAGAAAAAGAGAAGAAAATTGCAGGAAAAAAAAGAGTGAGAAGAAAATTGCAGAAAAAGAAGATTGTCGACGAGTCGAAGAAGGAGGAAAAAACCAGATACAATGCATCAAAATACGATATAAAATGCAGTAAAACTTGTTTATCATGCATTCAAAACATATACACAAAAAAACATAATACACAAAATTTGTTTAATATATATCGAAAAACCAAAATAAAACCCTAACTTGTAGTCACTACAAGAAAAACTGCATTCATTGGCAACAATTTTCGTCACTACATATTCTAAAATCATCACTAAAACTAGTTTGTGACGACTTTTGTAGTAGTTATAAATACCGTCACAAACCCTTTTAGCTACAACGTTAAAAAAATATCGGTAAAAATAGTGTTTCAGTGACGTAATACTAATGTCACTATATTTCATTTTTATAGTGACACATAATGTCCGTCACTGTTGTTCAAATTTATTGTGACATAGTTTGTTTGTCACAAAATCTAAGAACTTTTGTCACACATCATTATTGTCACTATATCTATATGTTATAGTCACATATTGTAGTCGTCACTTAAAATTCATTTACAGTCACATGCATGTATTGTCACTATAATTTTTTTTAATGTCACTATTCTCATTTGTTATAGTTACTCTTGATAGTCGTCACTATAGGAAATAATTGTTGTCACAAGAACGAAAACATTGTCACGAACATATTTTATCACTGAATTTGAATAATTTTGTCACTAAAATAACATTTTAGTGACATAAATTATTAAAATGTTACTAAAATTACACATTTTTTTTATCACTAAAATGTTAATGTTTAAAGGAAATTTTTAAATTTATTTTTGTTTTAATTAATGTATTATAAATTAATTATTGTCACTAAAATTACACATTTTTTTTTCGTCATTATATAAAGCACAATATCAATTGTGAATGGAAAAAATATAACTAAATATAAAAACAAAATGAATATCCATCAGTCTCATTAAACTAAATAACCACTAAATCATAAAATATTCATAGGAACGTCAAAACGTACAAATGGAAATCTATTAAACTAAACTAAAATAACGATAAATAGAAATTATACTAAATAATTAAACTATCACTAATTCTTCTAGCTTAAACGCAGCCAAAACATGCATAGTGAAAATATAATTTAAAGTTAAATAATAGTAGCATCAACTTTAAATAAATATATATAAAATTTATTTAATTACCTTCATTAACCAGAATTTGAGAGTTGACCATTTGAATTTAAATTTTGAAGAATAGTTGGGAACTGAGCTTTCAATAGAGATTGAAGTTGAGCCTGTAGATTAACTTCTTGGGTGATCACTTGAGTTTTTAAAGATTCGAACCTAGAGTTCAACTCTTCATTTTTCTTTCTTAATTCTTCATTTTCCCTATTTCAACTATTTTGTCCCCTTTTATTATTATAATAAGAATAATTTTAATTAAAAAAAAAAGGGACAAGATAATTGGGTCAGAAAGTCCTTAATTATTTTAGGCATTAATTATTCACAAAACTTAACAAAAGGAGTCAAAAACATGATATTAGCTTAATGACTCAGTCAATCCTAAGATAAGCAATCTTGTTACACCCTTTTCTAATAACCATAATTACTAGTGGTCATATTCATTTATAAATATATAATTCACCGCTGATGCAAAACACACAATTCATCAACATTTACTCACTTCAATAACCACTAACTACAGGTATTCCTAATCATTAAATGTAAATATGTGCATTTAATTTGTTTAGTCATAATGATATTTATGTCATTGTTGTGTGTAGATTTCAGATTTGATCATTCCATGGCCGCGGATAAAAAGACGAAGATAAGTTGGAGAAGAAAATTACCTTATTTGAAGAGGCTCTAAAAGCTATGAAGGCTCTTCAGGTAGCAAATACATCTTTATTAGCAATAGCTGAAAGTATTGCTTTGAAAATGTGTGATGCAGAAACAAAGTTGTAGGTGTCTGATTCTGACGTCGAAGACAACATTCATTCAACACCTTCCATTCTTCGTCCGAGGGAAATTTAGCTCGAAGCACAACCCATAGCAGTAAACAATAAATGCATAGACTGATAGATTCGGGTTGAAGATCTACAACAATTGTGTGATGATTCACAGTATTTGCAAAGAGCATTCATAGATAAAGCCATACAATGATGGAGAACAAGAGATTTGGGTGGATTTATCAGCCATAGCAAGGTGTTTTTCAGCGATTTCATATATGACATTGTTCACATAAAAGCAGTATTAGAATTGCTCGCCTGGATAATCAACAATGTATTGACAATGTTGAAGCAACACAGCCAACAACACTTGAAATGCACAGCGGAATTTTAAATAACTCAGAATGAAAATTTTCCACAAGTTATTTACAATAACTTGTGGATGCCTCAGGGCGAAAACACTCCACTATAATATGTGAAAGTACAAAAACAAAAACTATCTTCAGCACAATTGATACTGAAGATATGCAAACTAAGAGTTACAGCAAAAGAAACAAAAACGCAATTCCTCAACAGGTGTTGTGAGGAATGCTTAAATAACACTCTTAGTAAACTCTCAAATATATCTATGCTATTTCTCTCTGTATGCGCCTCGACTGTGTGTTTTCGTTTGGAATGATTCTACAATCTTTATAGGCCATAGAACCAGCTCCACGATCTCCACACACTCCACGATCTCCATCATCACTCTCCACCATGTTGCAGTCAATGTTCCTCATGATGTGGTTATAAATGTAGTAAATGCTGTAGTGAATGTTGCTCCATCATGTGGCAGTTTCAAGAATTAATTTCCAATTCTGCGTTTCAATCTTCACTGCACAATCTAGCGGTTTCACTGCAACTTCACATTTCAACCTTCAAGAAAACATTAGTGAAGAAAGAACAGAATATATTAGAGTAAAAATTAACTCCAACAAACTCCCCCTTTTTGTCTTTCTTCACGAAACACCTGCACACAAAAAATATCAACACATATCAAAAATATCTCCCCCTAAATATCAGCAACACTGACAACAATCTCCAGATTTTTCCTGATGTTGTACCAACGTCCTCAGCAACATTCTCCCCCTGAATATCATTCTCCCACTGAACATTAGTATCCTCCTCCCCCTCAATATCATCACATCTTCTCCCCCTTTTTGTGAAGAAAGCATGACAATAAATCCCATTGAAGCAGAAGAATACATGAGTAGTTGCTGGTAATTAAACCTTAGGAATGGATATGAAAATCTGGGTATGGTGTTTTTGGATGTAATCATGAATGGATCTGAAATCCGTCTGAGATAAATAGCTCTTTGAAGTGACTTTCAAGAAGATCCAATACACACCGGAATAATACTGTAGGAGAGAGAGAAATCAAAACAATAAACAAGTCTCCAGCAGTTAGAAATAGCCAACAAATACACAATTCAACCAAAATTAACTTAACACGTAAGATAATCAACATAAATTCATAAGGGATAAAGTTGAATAAGAGATTGATAAATCTTGATATATATCACACATTAATCCCTATTGCTGATATAAATTGGATATTAAAAAGAATAAGCTGGAGAGAGAGAGAAAAAAAACTGGCTGACCCATATTTGAGATGGTGCAATTTGAGATGGTGCTTAGCCTGCTCAGCCATCATCTGCTACAACATCCTCCCCACATTACTTGCCCTTTTTTTTTTTTTTTTTTTTTTTTTCTTTTTTTTTTTTTTTTTTTTAATAAGATACTTCATGTTGAGATTATTTTGGTGCCTTTTTAAGAGAGTGCATCGTCGCAGCGAACGCCGTGCCCCTAATTACTCAGCTACTAAAACAATTCTCAACACACCGTTTTGCAAGGTAGCATCGTCGTAGCGAACGCCGTGCCCCCCAAGCTACTTTGGTGATTTTCGGTATCCTTGATATTATCATACATACACTGTACAATTGGGCGAAGCTGGAGAGTCTGTTAGTGCAAATGATGACTAAAGCAGAACACATGAAAAACACAGTTTAGAAGGATAGACAACGAAGCACTTTCAAATGTTGTACCCTGTGTTAGCACAACATTACAAACAACGGCAATTTATTGGGGGTAACAGAGACCCAGAGATTTTCTGAGCGTGATAAATCTCTCATGGTTAAGGGCTTTGGTCAATATATCAGCAATTTGGTTCTCTGTGCGAATATACTCAATCTTAATTACCTCTTGTTCAACTAAATCTCTAATGAAATGATGTCTAATATCTATGTCTTTCGTTCTTTTATGTTGAACTGGATTTTTGGATATATCTATAGCGCTAGAATTGTCACATTACAAGGTTAAAGAGTTGCCTTCTAGACCGTAGTCATACAACATCTGCTTCAACCATAGTAATTGTGTACAACCACTACCGGCTGCTACATATTCGGATTCGGCAGTCGATAATGATACGCAATTCTGCTTGCGACTATGCCAAGAGACCAGATTATTGCCAAGATAAAAACACCCTCCACTAGTACTTTTCCTATCCATTAAATCTCCTCCCCAGTCAGCATCAGTAAATCCTACCAAACTAGTATTGGTGTCTTTAGAAAAATAAAGACCAAGTTCCAAAGTACCAGCAACATACCTCAGTATCCGCTTCACAGCTTTCAAATGGGAAGCTTTTGGTTTCGCTTGATATCGAGCACATAAACATACACTGAACAGCAGATCTGGTCTTGTTGCTGTGAGGTACAGTAAGCTTCCAATCATTGACCTGTACAATGTTGGATCAACATCCTCGCCATCATCATCTCTTGATAGTTTGTCACTAGTGCCCATCGGTGTTTTCATATGTTTTGAGCTTTCCAAGCCAAACCTCTTGATCAAATCTTTAGCATACTTGCTTTGTGAGATGAAAATCCCACCATCATTCTGTTTCACTTGGAGTCCCAAAAAGTATGTCAATTCTCCCACCATGCTCATCTCAAACTTCTTTCCCATAACACCTACAAACTCATCTAGCAGAGACTGTGTAGAACCAACAATCATATCATCAACATATATATGAGTAATCATAATATCATGATTATTCCTCTTGATGAACAAAGTTGTATCAGCAAGACCTCTAAAAAACCCAAATTTTATCAAAAACTTTGTTAAATGACCATACCATGCACGCGGTGCTTGTTTAAGACCATACAAAGCTTTCTTTAATCTATAAACATAATTAGGTTTATTAGGATCTTCAAAACCTTTTGGTTGTTCTACATAAACCTCTTCTTTCAATTCACCATACAAGAATGCTCCCTTAACATCCATTTGAAACAAAGTTATTCCAAGATAACAAGCAATCGCAAGAAGCAAACGTATGGATTCAAGACGAGCTACAGGAGCAAATGTGTAATATCCCGAATTTTCTATTTAAGTAATTTGAATAATATAAGTAAAATCTTATTAGTTAGTTTATTAAATTAAACATAAAAAAATGGGATCCGAAAAGAGGGAAAAGAAAAGAAAATAAACTTAGGAACATAGTAGTTCCTCTTGGCCTAGTTCACATAAACATTTAAGAAAGATATAAGTTTAATTGCATAAACTTAGAATGCGTGTTTTTAAATCTTTGTTAAAATCAATTTAACTACTCATAGATAACATTTTTGCAAAATTGACTACCTCTTAGATTTATGTTACAAGAAGTAGAGAGCGACATTTTATACCCAATGTTATACTTTTCTTATAGACTTCTTTTCCTCAACTCATTTCGTAAGATATTAACATCCACTCAATCTTATAGATTGCCATGAATTTAAGACGTCCTAGAGAACCCGAATCCGAAGAAATTCCGATACTATTGCCAAGCGCAAATGATAGATTCAGAAAAGAGAAACCACCCACCTTTGATGGGCTAGGCGATCCATCCGATGCAGAACGATGGGTCCGAAGTATTGAGCGAATTTTTGGATACATTAAGTGTCCAGAAAATGAAAAGGTGGCATGTGCAACTTACCAACTTGTAGATGAAGCTGACTTTTGGTGGGAGGCTGTTAGACATACAATTGATGATGAGGAATGTGAACTGTTTACGTGGGAGGATTTTAAAAATAAGTTGTTTGAAAAATATATTCCCGAGTGCTATCAACAAAAGAAGGTTAATGAATTTTGGAATTTGAAACAAGGGAAGGGATCTGTTACAGAATATGATCGTTTGTTCAATCAGCTTTCTCGCTATGCCCCACTTCTGGTGAGCACCGATGTTGAACGAGCTCAAAAGTTTAGGGCAGAACTTCGCCCAGAAATTGCAGTAGCTTTGGCTAGTGTAGGGCCACTCACGTATGCACACGTTGAGCAGGGCTCTTACGATTGAATCTATACTCCCTACTGAAAGAGAAAGAGAAACCGCACAAGAGTTATTTCATGAAAACGCAAGAGGGAAGATCGTAGTGAAAACAATAACAATAATGGAAATGGAAATGGAAAGAAACCCCTGAGCGGCAATCAACCACAACCGCCACCGCAATACCCAGGCAAGAATAGACGTTTATGCCCACTGTGTCAGAAGCCTCATTCTGGAGAATGCAGACAGGGCATGAACGCATGCTACAAGTGTGGGCGATCTGGACATTTTGCTATGAATTGTCCTAACCAGGGAGGCACCAAAGATACCCAAGCAGAATGGAGACAACCAATGAATCCTTTTCCCCAACCACTTAGGCAAGTACCGCCCAGAAACCCACCACTAAAACAAAGACCACTCCAGCAGGCAAGGGCTTATGCCTTAGATCAGCAACAAGCTGCTCATGCTTATGAAAATCCAACAGGTTTGATTTACTAGGATAATACATCTATTTTAGCATTGTTTGATATTACCATCTTCCAAACCTTAACTAAGTTAGTCTGATTAAATTTTCAGCTTAAAATAGAAATGTCCAACGCTTTATTTTAGAATCATTTAACAAGATACCATGAGAACTATTATATAGAAAGAAGTCTAAGATAAATTAAAATCTTAATTTTTAAGAAACATCAATTATATTTAGTTTTAGAAATACATATTGTGTTTCCCTTAAAAATTCTCCCCTTAAGGAAATATGATAAAGTTCTCTTAGTTCAAGACCAAAGCTATGATGAAAAAAAAAAATGTCCAAAGTTATGAGCATATATTTCTAGTTACAGTTTTGTGAAACCACGATAGGTCATTATTCTAAAAAGAATTGCAGGAAGGGATACAAAATTAGAAGATAAGATACCAAATTTGTTGCCCTAAACCATGGTTCTTAAGTATACAAATTTCGAGGACGAAATTTTTATAAGGAGGGAGGGATGTAATATCCCGAATTTTAATTTAAGTAATTTGAATAATATAAGTAAAATCTTATTAGTTAGTTTATTAAATTAAACATAAAAAAATGGGATCCGAAAAGAGGGAAAAGAAAAGAAAATAATAATAATAATAATAATAATAATAATAATAATAATAATAATAATAATAATAATAATAATAATAATAATAATAATAATAATAATATAGAAAAAAGAATGCATGATATTGCTATATTACTACAAGAATTGATTTAAATGCATGAATTAAGGTACTTAGAAATATATATAGAAGATATTTTACATTCTAATACAAATGCATGCACATAGTTAGATTAATAAACTTACGTGTGAAAATATGAGGACAACTACCTACTTCTTCCACTTGTCTTCCTATAATACATTTACCTAGATGACTAATCAAAGCTATAGAGGGATGACTAAGGAAAGCTATAAAGCATGACTAAGCTAGTTGATTTTCCTATAAATACCCAACAATATGTTCTAATTATTCCATCAACAATACCTTCGTGTGTACCATATATTTAATCTTTCAAAATATCAAATATAATATTTAAGGTCCTAAGAGGAAGGATCGTAGGTTATCGATTTAGAGCTACTTCTGTGTTTACCTCAAGTTAAAGGTGGGTAAAATATTTTCAAAAGGCATTGTTTTTAATGCTACTTTTACTTTATGTTAAAAATGCAGTTATTCATAAAAATGTTTTGTGTGAATGTTCTATGAAATGACTCCATGGATCGATCGAGATTCCTTGTTTGTATCAGATATACTAACTTGGAATTGTGTACACCCCCGGTTACATACGGTGCATCGTATGTTAACCCATGGCAATTCCTTGAGTTCCGACTCGGGTTTTATGCAAGTACTGGGATTATTTAGGGTTACCGCCCTGAACCCGGTCTAGTAGCAAAGGTGATATGTAGCCTGCGTTAGAGTCCTAGATGAACATCGCACACCCCAAAAATTATATTTGTATTTTCAAGAGTTATTTTCTGCAAGCCTCTTGATATACCAATTATGGATAAACTGCTAGTTTTCAAAATGCTTGCCAAAAGGGTACGACCACTGAGTACATCAAGTACTCAGCCCAAAACTCTTTTATGTTTTCAGGTGTGGAAACAGATGATGGACAGCAAGGCTGAGGCGGGGGTTGTTGCAGTGTTAGGTCCCATTATGTTATATTACTTTAAACTCTGATCAAGAAACCACTAGTTTTGTAATAATATATCGAGGGCACGTTCTTCCAACCCTCAAGTTATATATATGGTCTTGTTTCGTATCATGCATTATGTTAATTGTTTCACTTACTGTTAGACGGAGAGTGTCGTGTACCAGTTCCTTTTGGAAGCTCGAATTTCCACTCGATTATGGTAACCCCATTTTCTGCAGTGTGTCGACTCCTCTAGTTTACTGGAAGCCGATTACCCCGTCTTTTAAATTATGTTGGGTGGAGAGTGCCGTGCAATGGTCCCACTTGGAAGCTTGAATTTCTGCTCACTCTTGGTATTCCCAATTGTCGTAGTAGATGTTCGACTCCTCCTGGAGACTTGATGCTGGTTTACCCCACCATTTAATTTCAATCACTTTATAGGAATTGTTAAAATATTTATAAGATAAGGTTATCCCCTTTCTTCCCCGCTTCTTTAATCCAACCCCCTGCCACGTCCCGATTCACAGGAGTTGGGGTGTGACAAAATGTATCATCAAAATCTACACCTTCAACTTGAGTGTATCCCTGAGCGACTAACCTAGCTTTGTTTCGAACTATAGTACCAATTTCATCAGACTTATTCTTAAAAATCCATTTAGTACCTATCACATTTTTATTTTCAGGTCTAGGGACTAAATACCACACATCACTTCTGACAAATTGGTTAAGTTCTTCCTGCATAGCTAGAATCCAAAAATCATCAAGTAAGGCTTCTTTAACATTTTTAGGCTCTATATTTGAGATAAAACAAGTATACTCAGGCAAAGCACAACACATAGCAGACATACAAACAAGTCTAGCCATTTCCCTATAATTTGGACGTGGTTTACCTCTGGTTTTTAACCCTTCAGTTACCTCTCCAATCACCTGGGAAATGGGATGATTTTTCTTGATTCTGCTTGGTGGCTCCCTTCTGTATGTTCTTTGAACATCCTCCACATCATGTTTCTCAGATTCTTTTTCCTCTTCACGCTGTGGAGGTGAGATATTCTCTAATGTTGTACCAACATTTTCACCAACATCTCCATTTGGTTGTTCCAGCTTGTTACTCTGTGTTACCCCATCATCAGCCACAACATCTTGTTCAGAGCTGTAATTTTCAGATGTTGCCACAACATCCTTAGAAACATCAACCAGATGGTCGATATCTTCTTCGTACCTTTTTCCTGCAACATCAAGATGATCATCAAAAACAACATTTACAGATTCTTGAATGGTTTTTGTTCGTAAGTTATAAACACGAAAAACATGACTATTTGATGAGTAACCAATGAATACTCCCTTATCACTTTTCGCGTCGAACTTTGAAAGCACTTCTCTGTCATTGAGGATATAACAGACACAGCCAAAAACATGAAAATACTTCAAATTTGGCTTTCTCCCATTAAAAATCTCATATGGAGTTTTCAGAGTACCCGGCCTCAGATTTACTCGATTCACGATGTGGCAAGCTGTGTTCATTGCCTCTGCCCAAAAACGTTTGGCAAGCTGCTTTGAGCTAAGCATTACCCTCGCCATCTCTTGCAGCGTACGATTCTTTCTTTCGGCCACGCCATTTCGTTGTGGTGTTTTGGGAGCTGAAAACTCTTGGATTATACCCTTTTCAACGCAGAAAGTATCGAAAGATTTATTTTCAAACTCTCTTCCATGATCTGACCTGATTCTAGATACACTTGATTTGAACACATTAGTAATTCTTGCATATAAGAATTTAAATGCTTCAAAAGAGTCTGACTTTTCTCGAAGAAAATAAGTCTAGGTATACCTTGAATAATCATCTACTATGAAAAAAGTGTACCTTTTTTCGCCCAGGCTCTCACTTTCAACTGGTCCCATGAGTCCATGTGCAACAACTCAAAACATCTTGTGGTTCCGAAATGTTGTTCACGATATTTCACAGCATTGTGAGAAACATGGGTTTGCTTCCCTTTGAGACAATATCCACAAACAAAATCTTTCACTCTGGACAGTTTTGGAAGACCTTGAACAGCATCCACCTTCATTAACCTGTCAAGATTACGAAAGTTAGTATGGCCTAATTTTTGATGCCACAAGCGAGAGTCATCGATCTGTGCTGTATTGCACTTTTCGTCAGCTAAATAACAATTATCTGATGATCTCAACCCTTTCATAAGACAAACATTATCTTTGTTGTACACTTCGCAGGAGTCTTTGTTGAATCTAACTTGCAAGTCATCATCACATAATTGACTTATGCTAATGAGATTTGCTGTTAGACCCTCAACATGGAGGACATTACTTAGTCTTGGAAGACCTGGGATACACAACGTTCCTATCCCAACGTTTTTTCCTTTTGAACCTCCTCCAAACGAGACATTACCACCTCTAAAAGGTTGATAATTTGCAAGAAATGCCTTCGTCCCTGTCATATGTCGTGAACACCCACTATCAAAGTACCATGAACCAGACATGTTAGTTTTTAATGCAGTGTATACAACAAGACAAGTACTGTTTCTCTTTCGAATCCATATTTGTTTAAGAGAATGTTTCTTACCTTGATGTGGTTTCACAGTGTTGTTCAACATCTTAGGCAACATTCTATTATTCTGCAATTTATAACAGAAAGGTCTTATATGCCCAGGTTTAAAACAATGGTGGCACACATACCTGCGTTTCAATTTATGAGAGCGCTTCTTTTTGGCGGCTTCTTCCGGCTTGTGTGATTCTCCAGCCTTGACGAATGGTTTTCCATTAGTGGAAACTATCTGTGGAAAAACAGTTTGAAGAGTTTTATTAAAACCAAGTCCAGCAGTATCTGTTTTTCCCAATGTTAGGACATCATCAAGCTTTAAGGATCCAGTATTCAACTTCTTGAACGTTTCTTCATCAAGATTCAACTGGTTTGTGATCTTATGTAGCTCGGCATCCTTCCTCGTTAGAATCACTTCAAGATTTGCCGTAGATTCTTTCAAACCTTCATTCTCCTTAGTGAGCAAATAAACTGTACGACTCTGCTTCTTCCATTTCTCAAGAAGCTCATCATATAATTTCTTCAATTCCATGGCTACTTGATATGACTTGACTTCATCCTCAACATCATCCTCTGAATCAACTTCAATAGTAGCGTTAAAACAAAATAAGTTTGAATAATATTCAGATCCATACCTGTGTGATGTCACATCAGATGTTGAGATAACATCCTCTTCAACATCTGTTAAATCATTCTCCACACTTGCATACATCGCTGCTACCTCCTCTGGATCTGAGTATTCCTCAAAGAACTCTGCATCATCGTCACTCCAGGACACCCAATAGGATTTTCCTCTCTTTCGAAGAGTATTTGCACAATGATTTGCATAGTGACCCCACCCTTTGCACTCGTGACATTGAACTTTTTCAATATCAGTAGTTTTGTACCTGAAAATATCAGATTGAGATCTTCTGATTGGCTTTGGTGGCGAATCTCCAGATGGGTTTTTCACTGTGGATGAGCCTCCAGGTTGTTGGTCTTGGTGATACTCCAACATCTTTATCCTGGAATCTTTTGGCTTATTTGGAACCTTCCCTTTGTTCAACCTACGCACCATTGAGTTCACCTTCCTGGTAATGAGAGCCACGTCATCTCCAGCTTGAATCTCTTCCAGCTCCTCTTCATCTTCATAGACATCACTGGATGATGCTGCAAATGCTAATGACTTCTGCTTTGGTGGAACGTCATCATCTTCTTCCAAATTCATCTCATGAACTTTGAGAGTATTCATGAGATCTGTAAACTCCAAGGTTGCAACGGTGTTTGTAGTCTCGATCGCCGTAACCTTCATCTTGAAACGTTTTGGAAAAGTACGCAAGGCTTTGGAGACAAGAAGCTTGTTGCTAATCGGACTCCCGAGATCGTAACATTCGTTGGCGATATCCAATATCCTTTCCGTGTAGCTTGAGATTGTTTCGTCATCCCACATCTTCAAGTTTTCGAATTTTGTAGTGAGAATTCGAACTCTTGACTCCTTTATGCTGGAATCTCCTTCACAATGTCGTTGCAAAATCTCCCACGCGTCCTTCGCTACTTCGTAGTTCTTGATGAGTTTGAACATAGTAGTATCCACTGCAGCCAAAATTGCGTTGAGAGCTTTTTCGTTGTAGTTCGCCAGATCGATCTCAGCTCTTGTCCATTGGGCTTGAGGTGTTCAGATGATATCTCCATCTTCATCAGTTGTTCTCGGCGGTGTCCAACCATTAAGAACAGCCTCCCAAGCTCTAACGTCGATAGCCTTGATGTAGGATCTAGTTCTAACTTTCCAATATGAATAGTTAGAACCATCCAACACCGGTGGACGGTTGAAGCTTGGATTCATCGGATCCATCGTGAGCAACTCCGGAGGATCACACTTAGTACGTCAAGTGGAGGCTCTGGATACCACTTATTAGAATTGCTCGCCTAGATAATCAACAATGTATTGACAATGTTGAAGCAACACAGCCAACAACACTTGAAATGCACAGCGGAATTTTAAATAACTCAGAATGAAAATTTTCCACAAGTTATTTACAATAACTTGCGGATGCCTCAGGGCGAAAACACTCCACTATAATATGTGAAAGTACAAAAACAAAAACTATCTTCAGCACATTTGATACTGAAGATATGCAAACTAAGAGTTACAGCAAAAGAAACAAAAACGCAATTCCTCAACAGGTGTTGTGAGGAATGCTTAAACAACACTCTTAGTAAACTCTCAAATATATCTATGCTATTTCTCTCTGTATGCGCCTCGACTGTGTGTTTTCGTTTGGAATGATTCTACAATCTTTATAGGCCATAGAACCAGCTCCACGATCTCCACATACTCCACGATCTCCATCATCACTCTCCACCATGTTGCAGTCAATGTTCCTCATGATGTGGTTATAAATGTAGTAAATGCTGTAGTGAATGTTGCTCCATCATGTGGCAGTTTCAAGAATTAATTTCTAATTCTGCGTTTCAATCTTCACTGCACAATCTAGCGGTTTCACTGCAACTTCACATTTCAACCTTCAAGAAAACATTAGTGAAGAAAGAATAGAATATATTAGAGTTAAAATTAACTCCAACAAGCAGCAAGCAATAATCGAGCTATATGATTGAGTAAGGGGAATTTTTAGCCCTAAACCAGTTGTATTCATGTGAGATTAGGGCTCGTTCAAGTAGAGAGCGAAGAGAGGAGGTGGAGAGAGGAAAAAACGGGAGCACAGAGCTCCGTACAGGCCTCTTCTCCCATAGCAGTGAAGGTTATACCTTAAGCTTGGGACGGAATGCGAGAGGGAGAGATCTTTCCCGACGATGACGAGAAGGAGAAGGTAGCGATGACTACCGGTGAAGCTCCAAGGGAAATAGCCTTAGAGAGCTTCGACTGCTCGAGCTCGAGGGAGCTTTAGGCGGAGTGTGGAGGATGAATGGAATAGTACGCAGAGTGCGTGTGTTGTGATTATGATGATCGATAGATGACAAAGTGTGAGATAGTCGAGTATTTATAGGCGCAAGAAGGGTGAAAGAGCAAACATTCGTGTGGAAGAAGGACATAAAAGGAATTCCCTTCGTCATGAATGCAGTGGTCCTCACTCTAGATTATGTAGAGTCATGCGGATGGCGTGCTACACAGAACCTGGGGTTCTGCCAGGTGCCTGAAGTGTCAATCAGATGCTTCGACCCCGACAGATGCCCGTAGATCCTACATGGCTTCTGGGAGGAAACGAGATCTCTAGCTTCTGCACAGATCGTGCCTTACGGCTATATTGGGTATCTGAAACCTATGAAAGCCCTTCGATAATATGCTATTATGTAGGACCGCTTCTATCGATTTGAGTCGTTTGTACTAATAGGGCTGATACTGATCCCTATCCATATTATTCTTTCGTCTTGAATTACTTGCGTAGTAAAGCTGATATTTAGTCCCTATCAGCTACTCCCCCCCCCCAGGTCCAGAAGTATTCTCATGAAGGCTTCTGACTGGGATTTTGGCGGGAAAAAACTACTCGTACGTTGGTTATTGCTTCTTCTCCACAGTCGGAGAAATATTAAATTAGTATATATTGACAAGAGAGATGCATTATTTTTTAGAAACGGAAAGGCTTCTTTCCTTCTTTTATAAGCCGGAGCGAGATACAACTCCCCACTCCTTTTGTCCTTTCGACTTCCTCCTTTATTATCTCTCCTAGGCAGACAGTAGCATTCTCAGTTTTTGCTTTGTACTTTGGGAAGGCCTTCCGTTCCTCTTCTCTACCAGGTAAACCTTTTATCATTACCTTTCTCTTTGATGTTTACATATTCTACATTTAATATGGATTTTTCTTTCCCCCTCTTCTCCCTTTTTTTTTTTTTTTTTTTTTTTTTTTTTTTTTTTTTTGACGGAAACTTCCATATATTTTCTCAAGGGTTTTAAAGATTGGGTTTTATCGGCAGCCACTTTCAGCCATGACTCCCGATTATGGAGAAATGCTACAAAAAATTTAAGCGAAATTATCACAAAGGATGATTGAAGTGAGAGCCGCTGATCTTGGGCCCGTTTCCTCTTCGGATGATGTCCCCTAGCCATCCCCTACAGACGACAGCATCCCAAAACCTTCTTTGGAAAACCTCCAGGAGATAATAATAATGAAACCTCGGTCAGGCTTCTGCCCTGCCGATCTTTCCTCTCCCGACCATTCTAAGAAACATGGTAAATCCTACTTGTTTTCTCTCCTTGATTGGAGTAGGCATCTGTACCTCTGTTTTCCGAAAAATGGGCAATTTTCATTCCTCTGGGTTTGCAGGGGTGAACCAGTTTTCGACACCCTCTTTTGGCGCTCAGGCTTTGGCCTTTGACCAATTTTTTAGAGATTCTATCCGAGGTTGAACAAAGTAGGGACCATGCTCAAGTTAAGGCTCGTGATCTTCAAGACTACCTCCGTGATAAGGAGAAATACTGCTCTGCTCTTGAGCTGCGCCTGGCTTCATTATCGGAGCGAGTGAGGGAGTTAGATATAGCCCTAGAGGCTTCTTTAGAAAGAACGTTGGAAATGAAGGCAAACTTCGCTATGCAAGCAGAACAAACAACTCTCACTCACGAACAAGAGTTGGAGCATGTCCGGACTTCTTCTTTCACAGAAGGGTTGAAGAAAGGTTTCGATGAAGGCATTTCCAAGGGGATACAGGCTTGCCGATCTAACTTCTTAATGTCCCCTTATGGTCAGGTTTTCCTGGATTCCCTAGTGAAGCAATTCCCTGAGGCGTACGTCAATTCTCCCTATTTTTGGGCACGAATGATAGATCCCCTCACAAGCTGGGCTGCTGATGTGGTTTTCGAATGCTGCAATCAATTGGGCGTTCCTGAGCGAGCCGCTTCTATCAATTTGGTGCCCATAATACACATGTTTGAAACGAAACCTGAGGTCCTCAAGAGGAATTGTTTCATCCCTACTGGGGAACCTTGGTTTATGCCTGTGCTGAAAAAAGCTTCCGAAGTCCTTCGGCAACCCGTTAAGCCATCCGAGGATCCTTCTGCTTGGGATGCCCCCCTTTTCCCTCTTTTTCATGTTGATGCTACAATCAGGAGGCTTATGGAGAAGGCCTTCAATGAGGTGTCTTTCTTTTCTGCGCTATGACTCTGCTTATTTTGTTAAGTACTTGCTATCATGTGTTCATGGGTCCTTTTTTTTTTTTTTTTTTTTAGAGTTTATTCACTCATTATGAAATTTTCTCTCCTATTAGGAACTAAGAGATAGAGAAGCTTCAAGCTCATCTGCCAGCAAGGAAGGTGCTTCCTTACTATTCACTTTTAAAGAAACGAAAGATGGTCCAAACGAGGGGGGTGCTCTACAAGTTCTCGTGAACCCTCCCAAGTGTGGCTCCTCTGTTTCTTCTGCTTTAGCTGCTATCGAGGAACGGTCCTCTTCCTCCCATTCATCAAGCTCAGAGGATTTAGCTTATGCTCCAGATCCCTCTCTTTAATCTTGTTGCTTTGAATAGGATGTTTTTTAAACAATTTGCTTTTTGGGTATTTGCGGTGGGGTGCTTCATTTATGACCCTGAAACTGTGTTAATGGTGTACAAACAATCGTCACTCTTTTCTGATTTTGGCCGAGTGCTTCTTTGAGGCCTCGTTTTTAACATGTCCCCGCTATTTCTTAACAACTGAGAATATCATCCTTCCACTCTTGTGTTTATACAGGTTTTGTTTTTTTACCCTATTTCTGTTTACTAAAGCATTTTAAGATGATGAGATAGGGATATCCCCAATGTTTTTGTTTTTTGTTTTTAAGATAATATGATAAGACAATGGGACAACATTTTAAGATAATGGGATATGGGTATACCCTACCCCGTCCCCCCCCACCCCCCCAAGTGAGGTGTAAGGGACTGAAGGAATTACGCCTCATTTGAGGGCTAAACGATTGCGAAATATAACTATCTTAAAGGTAAAGAGGTATGATCCAAGGTTTCCACAAATTAACTGATCATACGATAAGAATTTAAAAGACAGATAAAGGGTTATAACCCATCATTCTTCCTTTCTTGAAGATAAATCCTAATTTTCCCTGTACGTTTCGAGGGTTATACCTTTTTCTTTGCTTTCCCTGATCTGTTGGAGCAACTGCTTGTTTGATTCCTTAAAGTGGGGACTCTCCAGAGGAATTGGTGTTGGTGATCAGCAGGTGCTCCATTGGAGTGGAAAGATTTTGACTTTCTTCTGCTGGAGTCAAGGCCTTGAGCCTCTTTTCTTCAGGTTTCATTTCATCTTCATCACCAACAGGTTCTGCTATTGACCTTTTCTTGGCTTCTCCCTCTTGTACCGATTGAATATAGCATTTTCGAGAGACTCTTTGGTCTCCCGACACCTGTCCCACCTGACTTCCCACGGGGAATTTCATCATCAGGTGATAAGTGGAAACCACTGCCTGAAATGGGTTTAGGGCAGTTCTCCCTAGAATGATATTGTAAGAAGATGGCTGCCGAACTACCAGAAAGGTGACTGGCTTTGATACCCGCATAGGTCCTTCGCCCAGAGTGAGCATCAAGTCAATTGATCCCAATGACATTATGGGGTCTCCTGAGAAACCGTGCAGAGCTGTGGCTACGCCACTCAAAGGCTTCTGTAGACTCATTTGATTGAAGCAGCTTTCAAATATAACATTAATTGCGGCCCCTGTGTCCACAAAGACCCTTTGGACCTGATACATCTCTACTTCCACTGTGATGACCAAGGCATCATCATGTGGATGAGTTACTTTCTGATTATCTTCAGGTCTGAATGAAATTTCTGGCGGGGGTAGGCCTTTTTCGACCTTCCAGACCCCATGTCTTTCGTGCATATGTAGCTCTCTGGCAGATGCTTTTCGACTTCTGTTGGAATCACCTATGGTTGGTCCACCATAAATCATTTTAATAACACCTCTAGGTTCTGGTCCTTGCCCAGCGTCTGACGATTTTTCAGGAGCTTCTTTGCGCTTTTTGTTCTGCTCTGTCTCTCTTTTGACATATTCTAAGAGTTCTCCCTCTTGAATTAATTTCTCAATAGCAATCCTCATATTTCTGCAGTCATTGGTCGTGTGACCAAAATCATTCAGAAGGTGGATTCCTTGGTGGCTGCCTATGTCCAGCAGGGATCTGGACCCCTGGTTTTTTCATGACCACTTCTAGCAAGTCAACAGGTTTCTTGATGAGTGGCGTAAAAGATCTCAGAAATCTTTCGTTTTTATTAGTTTTCTTGACATATGGGGCTGGTCTTTTCCTTTCTTCGGCTTCTTTTCCCTTTGGGAAGCTAATTCGGCCCTCTTGCTGTTTAAGGCTTCTTCCATATGAATATATTTTTGAACCCTTGTCAATAGTTCTTCGAAAGAGGTGGCTTCCTTTTTGATTAGAGAAGCAAAGAATTGCCCTGGCTTCAAACCATCTGCACAGGCATGTACTTTCAGCTTTGGTTCTATTCCTGGTATTTCCAAGACAGCCTCGTTGAAGCGTGTCATGTAGTCTCTTAGACTCTCATTGGCACCTTGCTTGATAGTTGTTAGATGTAGAGAATTTCTGGTTCTTTTAGCACTGACGAACTGTTGGAGGAAAACCTCCCTCAGATCCATGAAGGAGTGGATAGAGGCTTTCGGTAACTGCTTAAACCAATGTTGAGTAGTTCCTGACAGAGTCGTGAGGAATACCCTGCACTTGACGCCTTCCGAATATTGATGAAGGAGGCATAAGCTTTCAAACTTCATTAAATGTTCTTCAGGATCTCCCTTCCCTTGATATTCGCAAGCGATTATTTTGAAGTTGCTGGGAACAAGATCAGTTTGGATGTCCACAGAGAATGGACTATTCTCATCGATGTATAAGGAGAAAAGCTCTGACTTGCTCCCATTACCCTGGTTATTGGGAAAATGTTTGTGGCTCTCCTTCCCATTTAGGTTTTGTACTTCTCTTTCGCTTGCCACTGTTTCCTTTGAGGCCCTTTCTGCGGCTTGCTTTTGCTCTTTTAGCCTTTTTACTTCTTTTGCTAAGAGCTTCATCTGCTCTTGTTGTTGGGCATACTTCTTGGCCCATGTGTTATTGGTGTTCTCATTAGGGTTCCCTTCAGTTTTCTCAGGTCCCTCTTCATCGGGGGATTCCCAATCAGTTGAAAATCCCTCCTCTGTTCCATGAATTATAGGAGGTAGCTTTGAAATCAATTCTTGATTCATGTTTGGATTTGTAGGCTTCTGTTTTGTGCAGCAGGGGTGCTTTTGCTCCCTCCGCCTTCTTGGTTTTCACCCGGGGGATCTGGGACTTGGGAATTCACTCCCAAGGTATGAAGTCTTTTTTCGACAGCTCCTTCAACCGCGCCTTCTACGAGCGTTTTCAATTGGAGGAGTATGGCTGGAGAGAACTGAGCCTCCATATTGACACTGACTTCTGTTACCATAGTGCCTTTTCCTTTATTCCCCAGTAGGAAATTCGCCGGATTTCCCGTAGCTGGGCCAGCTTCTTTTGAAGCAGCATCTGAGGCGGTATTCATTTTTGCAGGGTTCTGCAAATATTCAAGGATATTTAGAATAATCAGCTCTAGATGCTTCTTGTAGAGAGCTTAAAGTGCGTATATTCTATGTTTAGTAGATTCTTTTACAATCATGAACCCTTCCAGGTTGATAGATCCGGGTTGAAGATCCACAACAATTTGAGTGATTATTCATCATATTTTGCAAATAGCATTCATGGGTAAAGCGTTAAAATAGTGAAGAGCAAGAGATGCATGTGCGTATAGGGCCATAGATGAGTATTTTATACAGAGCACGATTTGCGTGGTGAAGACAAATAATAGTTGAGTTAGGAGTAGGGCATAAAAGGCATGTTTAGCCATAAACTAGCAAGATTCATGGAGTTTTACCCTCATATAAGTAGATACTGAAGAAATGTGACAGGAAAAAAGAGAGAAACAAGGAGCATGGAGCTTTGCTGAGCCTCATTACCTTTTGGCAATGAGGGTTTTACCTTAGGCTTGAGACGAGGTGTGAAAGAAAGATTCTTCCCGGCGTCAAGAAGAATCGATGGAGGTGAAGGGAGACCGGAGCTCCCCGGAAGAGGGCTTTGAACACCTTGGCCATGTGAGCTCGGCGGGGCTCGTAGGAGAGAGAGTATGGAATTGAATGGAACAGTACGCTAAGGAGCGTGTTTGTTCGTGAGAAAGTGAATGATTATTTTATGTCCCCTTGATGTGTGCGTTCACTTAATATTTATAGGTGTGAGGAGGGTTGATGGGTGGATATTTCTCCTATGGAAAGGATAAAAGAGGAATTTTCTCAATGACAAATTCCTTTTGTCATTGATATTGTGGTCCTCACTCTAGGAAAACTAGAGTCACGCCCGATTACATGCTCCTGCAGACCCCTGGGTTTTAGCAGAAGCATACTAGGGCCGAAGCGGCTTCTGTGAGCACTAGCTTCTGCACATGAGTTTTTATCCCAAATTATAATAACTGTCAGATCCCACCTAGCTCAAGGACATATAACCTTGCAACTTCTGCATTAGCTAGGATCTGGCCAGATCTCGCTTAACCTTGTGCGAGGTTGGGCACTTGTAAGGTTACGAAAGATGCTTTTACTCCCTATCGAGGGAATGTCACGTGGTGAGGCTGATATTTCATCCCTATCACATTGTAGCTTCTAGTATGTCGTAACTTTGGAAATGATATCCCAGAGTTGAGGAGAGTACATATTCTTATCAACTCGAGTTATTTGGGCATTACAGCTGATATTAATCCCTATCAGCTACTCCCCCCCCCAGGTCCAGAAGCACCGGTATGAGGGCTTCTTACGAGTGTTTTGGCGGGAAAATGAATCTTGCTTCAGCTATTGTCTCTCTCTCTTTTTTTTTTTTTTTTTTTTTCAGATGCCTGATGGCGTGAGAAGCCGAAACGGTGGTTATCCTCCCGAGAATAGAGCTAGACCTATTCCTCACTTCTCATCATTACTCCTTCCTTTGGGGTGGAAGAACACGGGGCTATTTAAAATATATTTTAAAAATATGCCTTATTACTACCTTGTTTTATCCTCAGGCGAAAGGGCACTTCCCCTTTTTCTGAAACGTCGTGGGGCGATAAGTAAGAAACCACTCCACTCTTTCTTTTCAACCTCTTCATCTTTCTCACTGCATTGTACCCTAGAAAGAAGAGGGCGATATTGTGAATCATCGGCTGTTCTCAGCGACTACTTCGACAATTACCCTTCCGTTCAGGTATTCCCTTATTTTACTTTCGTGTGCTCTTGCACAGGTTTATTTTGAACTTCTTTAGGGCAACATTTACCCCTTCGCCTGTTCATGTCTTGGGGGGACATCGCTAGCTCTGACTTTTCGGGATTGTGATACTGATCACAACGCAAATGCGGTTGATGTTTCGTCCTTGGAATTATTACTCAGTTATTAAGATTTATAGAGTTTGGATTTATCTCCATTATTCACACCTTTCCATCTATTGTTATTTTCTGGCGATTATCTCCGCCTTGCAGTTATGGATTCTACCAAACTGGGTATGGGGCAAAAAGCTCGCGAAAAGCTATTGCAAATGATGGAGCAAACGAGATCTGGCGGCTCCTCTCCCACCTTATCTATGGGCAATGCTTCTACCCAGGAACCTACGGGCCCTGAGGGTTGTAACCCTTCCCAAGAGGATCCTCGAGAGGTAGAGATCGGTAAGCCTCGATTGAAGCCTTATTTCCCTCACCTGGTTGCTTCTGATCGATCAACTTCATTTCCCCCTATTTTCACTGATGGGGATGCTGGTGTTTCCCCTCCTGTTTCTCCAGTGCCTTATTCTTCTTCCCCTAAGAGGAAAAGCGAGTTATCTCCCCTCTTGGCTAGGAAGAAGGGTAAGGTGACGGAAGGTTCTCCTTCCGTTCAAGAGTTAAGTCTAGAGCAATTGCGAGAGCATCTTTCTCAATCTGAGAAGAGCAGAGAACGGCTCCAGGCTGAAGTCCACCAACTTCGGGGATTCTTGGTAACCAGAGAGGAGCACACACTTTCTCTTTCTGAGCGGGTAAAAGAACTTGAGAGAGCTCTAAAGGCTTCGTCCGAGAGGGTAGAGCAACTAATGGACATTCAAGTAGCAGAAATAGCGCAGCTGACACTCAGCTATGAGCAGGAGCTAGTACAGGCCCGAACCTCCTCATTTACTCAAGGGAGGAGAGAAGGGATGGGCCAGGGTGTTTCTTCTGGAGTTAAAGATTGCAGGTCTAACCTACTGATGACTCCTCACGGTCAGGCCTTCCTGGATTCCCTAATCAAGCGTTTGCCTGAGGCCTATCTCCAATCCCGTGATTTTTGGCTGCGTATGTTCGAGCCTCTAACCGCGTGGACAGCTTCAGCTATCCTTGAGTGTTGTCAGCATTTGGGGATTCCAGAGCGTGCCACTGCTGTCAACGCCGGGGCCATAGTAAGAATGTTTGACACAGAGCCTGAGTCCCTCCGGAGGGGTCGTCCCCTTCTTTCCACAGAGTCGTGGTATATGCCTGCGTTGATAGAGGCAGCTCAAATTCTTCGCCAGCCTGCTAGGTTCGTCGAGAATCTCCCTTCTTGGGAGGCGCCTTTATTCCCTCTTCTTCCTCATAACACCATGGTTATGAGGTCTATTCGGAAGGTTCTTGACCAGGTATTTTCTTGTTTCTTCGTTGCCTGTTTCATTCTTGGAATTTTATCCGCTTATTATGGAATTTTCTTCTCCATTAGGAACTAAGAGAAAAGAAGGCTTCAGGTCCATCTACCGGCAGGGCATCTGCCTCCTTACTACCCATTTCTGAGGAGGTAGGAGATGATTCTAATGAAGGGGGTGCTCTACGGGCTCTGGCGGCCTCTCCCAAAGGTGGTCCCTCTACTTCCTCTGCTTTGGCTGCTATCGAGGAATGGGCTTCTTCCTCTCACTCATCCAGCTCTGAGGATTTAGCTCCTCTTCCAAATCCTTCGCCTTAATTTCATTGCTTTGGATAAGATGTTTGTTGAACAATCTATTTTTTGATGTTTGTGGTGGGGTGCTTTTTATGACCCTGAAACCGTGCTCTTTTTATGACCCTGAAACCGTGCTATTGGGGCACAAACAATTGTTATTTTTGATTTAGGCCAGATGCTTCTTCGAGACCCTGTTTATAACATGTTTATGTTATTTCTTATTCAGCTTAGAATGTTATCTCTCTTATTCTTGTATTTATAGGGGCTTTACTTTTTACCCTGTTTCTACCTGCTGAGGTATTCTAAGATGGTAAGGTAGAGATATTCGCAGTATTTTTAGGGTGATGGGACAAAATAGTAGGATTATGGCAGCATTTTGAGATAACATTTTAAGCTAATGGGATATGGGTATATGGGTATCCCCTACTACCCCCCCAAGTGAGGTGTAAGGGTCTGAAGGAATTACACCTCATTTGAGGGCTAAACACATACGAAATATAGCTACTTTAAAGATAAAGAGGTATGATCCAATGTTTCATACATCAGTTAATCATGGAATAAGAGTTTTTCAAAACGAATAAGGGGTGACAGCCCATCATACTTTCTTCTTGAGAGTAATTCTCAATTTTCCCTGCATATTTCGAGGGTGATAACTTTTCCTTTGCCTGTTGTCTCCTCGACATCTTCCTGGTCTAGCCCTTCTTTTGCACTTTTGACTTTAGCCCTTGCTTGGGTTATCAACGCTTCCCACTGCCCTTTCACAATTGGGGCGTGGCATCTGCCTGTGGCTTCAGCTTTAGGCCCTTTAGTTTCGTTTATCTGTTGAAGCAGTTGTTTGGCTGGGTCCTGGGATATTATCAGTTCCTCAGGAGGGTTGTTGCTAGTGATCAGCAAGTGTTCCATTGAAATAGAAAGGTTCTGGCCTTCCTCTGCTGGGGTTGGGGTTTTAAGCCTTTTCCCCTCGAGTTTCATCTCATCCCCTTCGGTGGCGGGTTCTGCCATCGGCCTTTTCCTGGCCTCTCCTGATTGAACCGACTGGACATAGCATTTTCGCGAGACCTCTTGATCTCCCGATATTTGCCCCACCTGGTTTCCCACGGGGAATTTCATCATTAGATAGTAAGTGGAGACCACTGCTTGGAACGGGTTTAATGCAGTTCTTCCTAGAATGATGTTATAGGAAGATGGTTGTCGCACCACCAAGAAGGTGACTGGCTTTGACACTCGTGTAGGCCCTTCACCCAGAGTGAACATTAAATAAATTGATCCTAGCGACATCACCGGGTCTCCTGAGAAACCGTGCAGCACCGTAGCTACCCCATTCAATGGCTTCTGGAGGCTCATTTGGTTGAAACAACTTTCAAATATAACATTGACTGCGGCCCCTGTGTCTACAAAGACCCTTTGGACCTGATACCTTTCTATTTCCACTGTGATGACCAATGCATCGTCATGCGGATGAATTACTTTATGGTTATCTTCTGGCCCAAACGAGATTTCTGGTGGAGGTAGGCCTGCTTCGACCTTCCAGACCCCGTGCCTTTCATGCATGTGCAATTCCCTGGCAGATGCTTTCCTGCTTCTGTTGGAGTCTCCCATGGTTGGTCCTCCATATATCATTTTAATAACGCCTTTGGGTTCTGACCCTTGGCTAGCATCAGTTGCTTTTTCAGGAGCTTCCTTGCGCTTCTTGTTTTGCTCTGTCTCCCTTTTAACGTATTCCAAGAGTTCTCCTTCCTGGATTAACTTTTCAATGGCAATTCTCAAGTTCCTACAATCGTTGGTCATGTGACCAAAGTCATTGTGGAACTTACAAAATCTTTCAGAAGGTGGATTCCTTGGTGGCTGCCTATGTCCGACAGGGATCTGAACCCCAGGTTTCCTCAGGACCACTTCGAGCAGATCAACCGGCTGCTTGATTAATGGGGTGAAAGATCTTAGAAACCTTTCATTCTTATCAGTTTTCTTAGCATCTGGAGATGGTCTTTTTCTTTCTTCCGGCTTCTTTTCTTTTTGAGAGGCCAACTCAGCCCTCTTGCTGCTCAGAGCTTCCTCCATATGGATGTACTTTTGGACTCTCGTCAGTAATTCTTCAAAAGAAGTAGCCTCTTTTTTGATGAGGGAGGCAAAGAATTGTCCTGGCTTCAGGCCGTCTACACAGGCATGCACCTTTAATTTCGGCTCTACTCCTGGAATTTCCAGGACGGCTTCATTGAAGCGTGTCATGTAGTCTCTCAGACTTTCGTTGGCACCCTGTTTTATGGTCGTCAGATGCAAGGAGTTCCGAGTAGTCCTTTTAGCACTGACGAATTGCTGTAGAAAAACCTCTTTCAGGTCCATGAATGAATGTATGGAGGCCTTTGGCAACTGCTTGAACCAGTGTTGGGCAGTTCCTGACAGGGTTGTAAGGAATACCCTACACTTAACCCCTTCCGAGTATTGATGAAGGAGACATAAGCTTTCGAACTTCATCAGGTGCTCTTCAGGGTCTCCCTTCCCTTGATACTCACAAGAGATTGTTTTGAAGCTGCTTGGGACAGGATCCGTTTGGATGTCCGCTGAAAATGGGTTGTTCTCGTCAATATATAAGGGAAAGAGCTCTGATTTGTCTCCTCCATTCCTATTGTTTGAAGAAAGTTTTGGATTCTTTCCTTCTTTCGGATTGCGGAACTCTTTTTCGCTTGTTTCCACTTCTTTTGAGGCCCCTTCCACGACCTGATTTTGTTCCTTCAGTTTTTTGACTTCTTTTGTTAAGAGCTTCATCTCCTCTTGCTGTCGGGCATATTTCTTGGCCCATGCATTTTCGGTGTTCTCATTGAGATTTCCTTCAAGTTCTTCAGGACCTTCCTCATCTGGGGATTCCCAATCAGTAGAAAATCCCTCTTCCTCTTCGGCAACTGTCGGAGGCAGCCTTGAGACTAGCTCTTGGGTTACGCCTTGATGTATAGGCTTGTACTTATGCATTGCGGGAGTGCTCTTACTTCCTCCCCCTTCCTGGGTCTCACCCAAGGGATCTGTGTTATGAGGATTTGCTCCTAAGGTGTGGAGTCTTTTTTCAACAGCCCCTTCTACTACTCCTTCGATAAGGGCTTTCATTTGCTGAAGCATAGCTGGAGAAAACTGAGCTTCCATGTTGACACTAGCCTCTGTCAGCATAGTGCCTGTTCCTTTGTGTCCCACCACAGAATTTTCCGGATTCCCGGTGGCTTGACCGGCTTCCTTGGAAACGGCATCTGATGTAACATTCATCCTTTTAGGAATCTGCAAAGATTTAAGTACGTGTAGAGGATTAATTCCAGATGCTCTTTGAGAGAGACTTGAAGTATATGTAACTAGCTATTAACAAGCTTTCTGCATTTGAGCATTATTTATAGTGGCTTCAACGTGTATGCTTATTTGCTATAAGGCTCTTAAAGGGGGTGGATCTTGCCAATATATGATGAAGGTAAGTAATGATTTAAAGATAGGAATTTGATTATGACAAAGGGTTTTGACACAGTTCCCTCCTCTTGACATGAGGCATCTGATCATATGAGATTTAGTTACGACCCACTGCTGATTTAGCAGATCCTGTTGCAATCGTTAACCATTCAAAGCGGCTTTAACAAGCGTGGTTTACTTAGCATAAGGTTTTTCAAGGATGGCTTTCGCCTTCATGGAGCTGATGTCAGTGACATCCGTCTTTACGAAATCTATTTTGCTAGGTTGTTTGTCTTCCTAAGGCTTTCCTGATGAGGCCTCTGGGAGGGATCTGATCAGAAGAAGAGGTTATTAAGAGTTTGTGTGGCATCTTATTTTATTAAGCTTAATATGATATGCCTCGGCCGTATAGGCCCTTTTTATCATTAGCACCTATTTTATAGACTTTCTTGTTAAGATATTCCCTGTTAGCCAAGGATTGTGAGAATGGTGTCCCTTATGCGGGATTCCTAAGAACATTACTTATCAAACCGAGCCCACGAGAACTTGGTCCATTTTATAAAGCTTGCAGAAGCGCTGACTATCAGGTTAAGCTTATGAAAGCAATATCCTCCTTAGAGGTTTATAAAGGTATTGTTTATCAAATAGAGTTTTTTGAGAATACCACTTGTAAAGCGGGATTTAGGTGGGATTTTACCCACTGGAGTGCAATGGGTAAAACTTATAGGAGCGATATACAAAAATGTCGCCTTTAGAGCAAGGCTTAGGGGTGCATTGCCCATTTAATGAGACTTATAAGGAATTTTGTCTATCGTATGAAGTTTAGGAGGATGTTGCCTACTGAGTAAGGCTTGGGAAAAGTTCTGCCCATTGCAATGGGCTTGCAAAGGAGTCGCCTATTGGATAGGGCTTTGTAGAAGGTTCCGCCCATTGAATGGGGCTTACAAAAGAGGTGCCTATTAGATAGGGCTTCATGAAAGGGTTGCCTAACAGGTAGGGCTTATAAAGTGTTCTGCCCATTATATGGGGCTTACGATGATATTGCCTGTTAAACAGGGCTTTTGAGGAGGATTGCCTATTAAATAGGGCTTATGAAGGGTTCTGCCCATTATATGGGGCTTACGATGATGTTGCCTACTGTGTAGGGCTTCTGAGGGTTCTGCCCGTTATTCGGGGCTTACGAGGGAGTTGCCTGTTAGACAGGGCTTCTGAGAGGAAGTTCTGCCCGTTATTCGGGGCTTACGAGGGAGTTGCCTGTTAAACAGGGCTTCTGAGAGGAGGTTCTGCCCTTTTATTCGGGGCTTACGAGGGAGTTGCCTGTTAAACAGGGCTTCTGAGAGGAGGTTCTGCCTCCAGATGCGGGCTCCCTTCATCAACATGAATGGGGTAACCTTAGCATCTTTCGGCTCTCCGTTTTCTTTAATGTTTTTATTACTTCATGGGTTTTGGGGTCATGGCAATTCAGGAGCATTCGACTAGCTTTAGTGGGGATGCTTATTTTGTAATCACCAGTCCTTTGCAACTTATAGATGGATTTCATATTGAGCATATAACAGACAGAATTGTATGCTCACCAAGTACACAAGGTGAGGCGAATGTATTTTGAGATTGCTGCAGTTTGTGACCCGTCTTTCCTCTGGATCCCTCACAACCTTAGGCTTTTGACAAACAACAATAGATTAGCCATCAGAATTCATGTCATGAAAGAGATGAGGCCTTGAGATTGCTTCTAATCGCTGGATTCATGAATTACAAGCAATATAGCTGAAACAGGTTCATGGTATACATACTAAAATTTTCTCGGAATAACATAAATATCGCATTCAATACACATTCCCTTGATTAGATAATCATCATTCTAGGTGATCATCGCGGCAGGGCAAATGAAAAGGCAAGTTTATGCGCATATCATCAGAATCAACTAGAACTTCGAAGATAAACAGGGGATTGGCCCTTTGAACCCACGGGTTTTGACAGTACTTACAGATATCAATGCTTAATTCACATTTAAGGAGAGGAGATTAGCCTCTAGAACACAAGTTCCCTTTCAATCAAGGTGTTTATCACTATTTCCATTTCAAAGAGAGCATAATCCTAAGATCATATCACACTCAACAGCTCGTAACCGAGGAGAGCTTAGCAAATGTTAAACAACAACATATCCATCTAAGTTTCCGCTAGCTAGATCACAAACAGGGCATTCCCAATCAATGTAACATCAGATTTCCTCACATTCTCCACATAAGGACGTAATACAGAGAAATCGCAAGCAGCATTACAACAGCGAGCTAGAATTTTGCATAAAAAAACAGGGGAAATCAACATCTTAACTCAAGAATTTCCCACAGACGGCGCCAGTTGATAGATCTAGGTTGAAGATCCATAACAATTTGAGTGATTATTCATCATATTTTGCAAATAGCATTCATGGGTAAAGCGTTAAAACAGTGAAGAGCAAGAGATGCATGTGCGTATAGGGCCATAGATGAGTATTTTATACAGAGCACGATTTGCGTGGTGAAGACAAATAATAGTTGAGTTATGAGTAGGGCATAAAAGGCATGTTTAGCCATAAACTAGCAAGATTCACGGAGTTTTGCCCTCATATAAGTAGATACTGAAGAAATGTGACAGGAAAAAAGAGAGAAACAAGGAGCATGGAGCTCTGCTGAGCCTCATTACCTTTTGGCAATGAGGGTTTTACCTTAGGCTTGAGACGAGGTGTGAAAGAAAGATTCTTCCCGGCGTCAAGAAGAATCGATGGAGGTGAAGGGAGACCGGAGCTCCCCGGAAGAGGGCTTTGAACACCTTGGCCATGTGAGCTCGGCGGGGCTCGTAGGAGAGAGAGAGTATGGAATTGAATGGAACAGTACGCTAAGGAGCGTGTTTGTTCATGAGAAAGTGAATGATTATTTTATGTCCCCTTGATGTGTGCGTTCACTTAATATTTATAGGTGTGAGGAGGGTTGATGGGTGGATATTTCTCCTATGGAAAGGATAAAAGAAGAATTTTCTTAATGACAAATTCCTTTTGTCATTGATACTGTGGTCCTCACTCTAGGAAAACTAGAGTCACGCCGATTACATGCTCCTGCAGACCCCTGGGTTTTAGCAGAAGCATACTAGGGCCGAAGCGGCTTCTGTGAGCACTAGCTTCTGCACATGAGTTTTTATCCCAAATTATAATAACTGTTAGATCCCGCCTAGCTCAAGGACATATAACCTTGCAACTTCTGCATTAGCTAGGATCTGGCCAGATCTCGCTTACCCTTGTGCGAGGTTGGGCACTTGTAAGGTTACGAAAGATGCTTTTACTCCCTATCGAGGGAATGTCACGTGGTGAGGCTGATATTTCATCCCTATCACATTGTAGCTTCTAGTATGTCGTAACTTTGGAAATGATATCCCAGAGTTGAGGAGAGTACATATTCTTATCAACTCGAGTTATTTGGGCATTACAGCTGATATTAATCCTTATCACAGGTAATTTTGACGAGCATTGTTTGTCTATTACAAGGCTTCTTAAAGGATGGCTTCTGCCAATATATGATGAAGGTAAGCGATGACTTATTGATAAGAAACTAATTATGAGGCAGGGCTTTTATATAGTTCCCTCTTTTGTAGACCTCAGTACGAGGCATCTGATGGTGCAGAATTCAATTGTGGGATACTGCTGGTGTCAACAGATCCTTGCAAACCATTTATGGTAGCCTTAATGCTCTTGAAAGACCCTTTATTGGGGCATTTATTCTCCTAGGGCCTTTTTCATGAGGCTCTTGAGGAAGATCTGGTCATGGTGAGAAGTTTTTAGGTTTCATATGGTCTCTTATTCTATGAGATTCAATGCAAAATGTCTGGTCATGCTGACCTTTTATGTATGATACTCACTATGAAGAGCTTTTTATGCAGTGCTTATTTGCAAGGCTTTTTAGTGGGATGTCCCTCGTTAGACAAGGTTTAATGAGAATAGTGTCCCTTGTGAGGGAGTCCTGAGAATGCAGCCTTTTAAGTAGAGCTTGCAAGAATGGTGTCTATTAAGTAAGGTTTATGAAGGATTCCATCCATCACATGGGGCTTTAAAGAGCGTTGCCTATTAAATGAGGCTGGCAAAAATATCACCCGCTAGATAGGGTGTGTGCAGGACTTTGTTCCCTATATGGGACTTATGAAAATATCGCCTATTAAATAGGATTTTTTGAGAATGTTGCTTACTGGACCAGGCTTATGAAAGGTTCTTCCCATTATATGGGGCTTACGTGGATGTTTCCTACTAGGTAGGGCTTTTGAAAGGTTCTGCCCATTATCTGGGGCTTACGAGGATTTTGCCTACTAGGTAGGGCTTATGTTGCCTATTAGATAGGGCTTACAAGAGATCTTGCCCATGATATGGGGCTTATGGCAGTGCTGCCTATTAGATAGGGCTTATGCGGAGTTTGCCTGTTAGACAGGGCTTTTGAGGGATGTTTGCCTGTTAGACAGGGCTTCTGAGGGATCTGCCCATTATATGGGGCTTATGGGAGGTTCTGCTTCCAGATGCAAGGCCTCTTCATTAGGGTGAATGGGGTAACCTTGTCATCCTCGGCTCTCCACTTTCTATTGCTTTTTATTTATTTATTTATTTATTTATTTATTTATTTATTTATTTATTTATTTATTTATTTATTTATTTATTTATTAATATTAGGTGAATTTTTGATTCATAACAATGCAGGGGTATACATGAAGGGCTTGAGAAATGAAGCTTCCTCTATATTTATTAATCCTTTCCAGCTCATCAATAGACTTAGCATTTTGAGGTAGCTATAGGAATTGTAGACTCACCAATTACACAAGGTGAGCTGAATGTGTACTGAAATTGCAGTAACTTTAGATCTGGCTTCCCTTCTGCTTCGTCGCTACCTTAAGATTTTAACAGATAGAATAGTTTAGTTATCACAATTTATATCATAAGGAAAACATGGTCTCGAAGTCATCTCCGACCCCTTTGTCCTGCCATTACAAGCGACACAACTACGACTAACTCATGATATTCATGCTCAGATTTCCTAAGGATAGCATCAAATTGGTATTCCACATTCACCCATTATAATTCCCCTATCTTGAGCATCTCTTACAACAGTGGAAGAACAGAGTAAGTTCATAAGCATATCACAACGGTCAGCTAAAACTTTACAGTTAACTCGGAGGAAGATGCTCCGGATTCAACAATTCCAACGGCATTCATACATAGCAAATTTACACTCACATATAGGGAGAAAGAAACAGATATCTCGAGCTTGAGTCGCCCTCTAGCAGGGTATCTATTGCAATTTTTGTTACATAGAGAGCACAATCTAAGAATCGTACTGATATTCAACAGCTCACAATCGTGAGGGGCTTAATAAAGATCAGACAATAATGTTCACACCCGTATTTCTGCAGATTAAACAGCGAGTAAGGCACACCCATTCATTCTAATGCTCAGTTTTTCTCATATTCTTCGCATAAGGAAAAGATAAGGATAAAGCATTATCGGCATTACAACAACGAGCGAGAATTTTGCATAAAAACAGGGGAAATCAACATCTTAAACTCAGAATTTCCCACAGACGGCGCCAGTTGATAGATCCGGGTTGAAGATCTACAACAATTGTGTGATGATTCACAGTATTTGCAAAGAGCATTCATAGATAAAGCCATATAATGATGGAGAACAAGTGATTTGGGTGGATTTATCAGCCATAGCAAGGTGTTTTACAGCGATTTCATATATGACATTATTCACATAAAAGCAGCAAGCATTAATCGAGCTATATGATTGAGTAAGGGGATTTTTAGCCCTAAACCAGTTGTATTCATGTGAGATTAGGGCTCGTTCAAGTAGAGAGCGAAGAGAGGAGGTGGAGAGAGGAAAAAACGGGAGCACAGAGCTCCGTACAGGCCTCTTCTCCCATAGCAGTGAAGGTTATACCTTAAGCTTGGGACGGAATGCGAGAAGGAGAGATCTTTCCCGACGATGACGAGAAGGAGAAGGTAGCGATGACTACCGGTGAAGCTCCAAGGGAAATAGCCTTAGAGAGCTTCGACTGCTCGAGCTCGAGGGAGCTTTAGGCAGAGTGTGGAGGATGAATGGATTAGTACGCAGAGTGCGTGTGTTGTGATTATGATGATCGATAGATGACAAAGTGTGAGATAGTCGAGTATTTATAGGCGCAAGAAGGGTGAAAGAGCAAACATTCATGTGGAAGAAGGACATAAAAGGAATTCTCGTAGAGGTAAGATTCCCTTCGTCATGAATGCAGTGGTCCTCACTCTAGATTATGTAGAGTCATGCGGATGGCGTGCTACACAGAACCTGGGGTTCTGCCAGGTGCCTGAAGTGTCAATCAGATGCTTCGACCCCGACAGATGCCCGTAGATCCTACATGGCTTCTGGGAGGAAACGAGATCTCTAGCTTCTGCACAGATCGTGTCTTACGGCTATATTGGGTATCTGAAACCTATGAAAGCCCTTCGATAATATGCTATTATGTAGGACCGCTTCTATCGATTTGAGTCGTTTGTACTAATAGGGCTGATACTGATCCCTATCCATATTATTCTTTTGTCTTGAATTACTTGCGTAGTAAAGCTGATATTTAGTCCCTATCATAGACGATGGTACAAATGAAATGCTTAAAATAATTTTCCCGAAATGTTTCGAGAAACCATAGATGAAAATATTATACTCAAAATGAATGAAGTAGTTGTGGATGACGAGAGAAAAGTCCAATCTAGTCAATCCCTAGAAATTGCTTCAGCTATTTTATTTTACGTAATTGATTTATATTTCAATTTTGTACTCTTGCAAAATTATAGTCATGTCATTTCTCATATCAGGCTTCAGATTACCATGAAAAAAAAGAACCCCCAATTACTAGCTCTTTGCCAACTTTTTTCTTTTGTATAAATGCTTACGGAATAAAATAACAAAATTATATCATTTGGAGATAGTATCGATGGCAAATATTAAAGTATGATCACGCCAATTTGAACTAGTCTTGTAGGTGTGATCGTATTTAGTAATTATCTATCTATAATCAACTTCATTATTATAAACATATAAAATATAAATGCTTACGGAATAAAATAACTAATACTCCGTACAATCTAACAACCAATAAGAAATGTGCATAAGTATTATATTGTCAAATGCAAGATATTTCAATAACAAAAGCCATAACCACATTAGAGTAGAATAAAATAAATTAACAAAATTCCAAAGACCTTTATAATCTTCAGTGCAATAAATTGACACAAAAACTAACATTCAAGAAGTGGAAAATTCACTATAGAGCGGCAATAAAACAAAAAGTAGTTTAAGAAATATCATCATAATTAATCTGAAAGATAATCATGATCGCCACTATCCCCGCTCGAAGGTGCACCATTACAGGAAGGTCTGGGATGCGATATAATATTTCGAGCAACCAATTGATGTCGTATCTGATCCAATTCATCTTTTAGTGCATCATGATTAGCCTTGACCTCTTTTAGTTCATCGAGAGTTTCCAAATAATTTTTTATACATGAAAATATCATCGATGTATTTATGTTAACGGTGACATTAATATGATCGTCACGAATTTATAGTGACGATTAATCACTGACAACAAAACAATTTGTCACACTAAATTTTTTTGTGACAAGAGAAATTATTGTGGATAAAAGTCCGTTTGTAGTGATAAAAATTATGATAGTTACTAACATATAGTGACAGTAAGCACCAACAACATTGTAATTTGTAACTATTGAATTTTTTGTGATATACAAAAAATCTCATCGCTATATGTATGTTTATAGTAACAAAAATATGTTCGTCATTAACATATTGTGACGATAATCTTTGACAACAATGAAGTTTGCAACTGATACTTCATATTGTGACAAGCGAAAATATTGTCACTATATGTATGTTTGTTCTGACGAAAATATGGTTGTCAATTATACCGTTGTCACTAAATGCAATTTTTGTGTAGTGAGTGAATGATAAACCCTAACCCATAGGGGAAGCTAAACCCTATTTGGGCAAGCTATACCCTAACTTGTAAGGAAAGTTAAACCCTAACTAGTATGGATGCTAAACCCTAACAGGACAAACTGAAGCCAAGTATGAAAATGAAACAAAAATGCATCAGACTGGGTCATAAATGCAACAAAATCGACATAATATGCATTATACCCTATATACACACATAACGTATAAAAATTTACAAAAGGTCCAAAACAATCAACCGAAACTATTCCAGATTACAAAGAAGGAGGAGAAGAAGAAGAACAACTCTAGAAATGTCCTTTGTGAAACTGAGAACAACTATGTAATGGTGGTCGACGTAAATGCCCTTTCCCATGACTATGTCGCCTTCCTTCAATCCATTTTTAGCAACGATCTTGGCTCATCCATGGTGAAGATCGAAGGTCCTGTTGAATTTGGAGAATCTGAGTTCGTATAGTACTCCCTTTTCTTTTCTGGAGATCTCTCGCAATAACACCAATGTAAGGGATTTTGTTGATGCTTTGGGTTAGTGTGAGAGCGTCCTTCATCTTTTGGTTGCACATTTTGAGCGCCTCGGTTCTGTGCTGGATCGGCGTCGCCGGAGTCCAACTTCGTTGAAAACAGTAAATGGGTACTTTGCAAATAAATAATCAATCTTCAAAAAAATTCAGAAGAAAACTAAAATAAATAACTAATACTCCGTACAATCTTAACAACAATAGCACTTGAAAATGCATCAAAATGACTAAAATATGCAACATTTGAGTTCAAAACTGACGACAATGCATAACATCAATCGAAAATGCATCAAAATGACTAGAATATGAATTGATTCTCAATTTGAATTACGATGAATTTTTTTGTGATTTCTCGCAACAATCGTTGCACATTCAAAATGGTTTTGGTGCATATATTAAGGCCTCAAGTTGCTGCATATTAATATAATATATCTTCTTTTCATTTAAATAATTTAATTTTATGTGTCTGCATACGTAATTTTGGTACACAAAATATATAATGTTGTTGCATATTCATGAAACTAAACCTAGTAGGAGATATAAATGCACCACGTAAAAAAATGCATCAAAATCTAATATAAATGCAATAATATGTGTTTATAATGCATTAAAAAGCATATAAACAAAAAAACATAATACATAAAATATGTTTAATATGGACAATCGAAACTAAAACCCTGACTCTTTAAAAAAATCTAAACCCTAACTTGTATGGTAACCCAAACTCAAAATTGAACGAAAAACTATACCCTAACTTATAGGGGAAACTTAACCCTAACCCATAGGGAAACTAAAATGCATCAGAATGAATCAAAAATGCCACAAAATCAATGTAATATGCATTATAACTCTTATATACAAATAACTTATAAAATTTACAACAAGTGGTTCAAAACAATGATCCGAAACTATTCCAAATTACAACTAAAAATTACAATCCGAATATCTAATCGTGTACACAAAATTACACAATAAATAATAAACATCCACTCCGTTGATAAAGTTGCAGCGTCAATAATGCCTGTAGATGGAAGTCGATTCAGATTAGAGAATGAGACGAGTGACAACATACAACAGTGCACAATCGATCCCTTGATTACACGACAAGAACAGGAAGAGAAGAGAAGAGAAGAGAGACGACAAAAACAAAATATTGATTTTGTATATTTTGAAATCTTATATTTACCTCATAAATTGAAGAGAACGAGAAGAAGACCGTAGAAGCAGAGACGGTGGCCCATCGGCGGCGTCATCGTCTATTCTCTGTAAATTCAATGAATAAATTACTTCTCGATGATTTTAAACCGGATTACTATCACGTATAACACCTATCATGCGTCTTCCTTGACAATCATCACCCACATCTTTAACACCTAAAACATATTATTACAATGCATCAAAAACCATTTAATATGCAACAAAACATACAAAATATGCAACAATTTAATCTAAAATATGCAATAAAAACATTACACGCATTCCAGTTTAATTTTACAAAATCAAATTAAATTATATAATATTAAAATCTAAAAATTCACACGAGAACAACTCTATCACAATTATAAATTTTCAAACTATAGCACAATTACGTAAAATCAATTAAAATTAAACCAACTAACGTGCATTGACAAACTAATAGAACTAATATCATGTATAATCCATATTACAATGCGAAATTTCTTCTCTTCCTCTTCAACAACCCTATGACCAACCCTTGCTCTTTGATTACTCCGAACTGATCTTGTTTAAAAACGAATCTTCAACATCGATCTTCAACCACCACCAAGCTTCAAACGAATTCAATCAAACGAAATCAATCAAACGAATTCAACCACCAACAATCTTCAACACCGATCTTCAGAAAACTGAATTCACAAAAATGAATTCTGAGATACGAACACAACCTTCACCACCGATCCGAATCTGGAGATACAAATTTGAAGATACGAACTCCGACTTCAACATCGATCTGAATATAGAACGAATCCAGATTACCGATACGAAATCATACTTCAACACCGATCTTCAATAAAAATCAGAAAAATCACTCTTGCAGGGAAAAAAAATGTGTGTAATCTGTCGATTACACGTTAAGAATTTTGCAATATATCAATAATTAAAAAAAAAAAAGATAAACCTTAATCTCAAAGATCCTATAATTAAGGAAAATAATCCATAAGAATCCAGCAATAATGAGGATTCAGTTATAAATAAAGGTGAAATTTCTAAAATGTCCTTGTAACTAATATAATAATATTTAAAAAAAAAATATAAAAGCGATTTTTTAAATATTAATCAGGATTAAATCTAAAGTGCTAGATCTATGAATCAACAGATATTAGCGGTTTTTAGATTTCACTGGATTTATAGTTTCCACCTGATATATATATATATATATATATATATATATATATATATATATATAGGGGTGAGTTCTTATGGGAGATGGTATAAATCTTGAGAACTAGGAACCAATCTTATCCATTCATTTTATAGAATCTAATGGTGGATATTAAATCTCAAATTATCTATTTTACTTATTTAATGATTTATTTCAAGTTTTAAAGGGCAATTTAGGAAAGAAAAGAAAAGAAAAGATTACGTGTTCCAAGATTGTCGTCACTTCCTAAAACTAATTATCCTATTAATTAACATAAATATTTCATGCAACTAAGACATATTCTTATGCTTAAATATCATATTTATATGCTATCTTCCTATTTATTTACGCTTAATAACTTGTATATGAAAATTACATGTTTTTTTTTTTTTTTTTATTATTTTTTTTTTATATATCAATTCATGTTTAAATATGGTGAATGATAATGAATATTCGAATGCAACTAAGACCTATTCATATGCTTAAATAATCATATTTATGTGCTATCTTCCTATTTATGTATGCTTAATAATTTGTATATGAAAATTATAAAAAGAAAAAGAATTAAAAAAACATAGATGAATATTCGAATGCAACTAAGACCTATTCATATGCTTAAATAATCATATTTATATGCTATCTTACTATTTATTTATGCTTAATAATTTGTATATGAAAATTACCAAAAAAAAAAAAAAATTGAATTAGAAAAAAAATAGATGAATATACGAATGCAACTAAGACCTATTCATATGCTTAAATAATCATATTTATATGCTATTTTCCTATTTATTTATGCTTAATAACTTGTATATGAAAATTACAAAAAATAAAATAAAAAAACATAGATGAATATTCGAATGCAACTAGAAACCTATTCCTATGCTTAAGTAAACATATTTATATGCTATATTCCTATTTATTTATGCTTAATAACTTGTATATGAAAATTACCAAAAACTAGAATAAAAAAACACAGAGAAATAGTCGAATGCAACTAAAACATATTCTTATGCTTAAATAATCATATTTATATGCTATCTTCCTATTTATTTATGCTTAATCACTTGTATATGAAAATTACATGCTTTTTGATTTTTATATCAATTCATGTTTAAATATCGTGAATGACAATGAATATTCGAATGCAACTAAGACCCATCCCTATGCTTAAATAACCATATTTATATGCTATCTTCCTATTTATTTATGATTATATGCAACTAAGACATATTCCTATGCTTAAATAATTATGCTTATATGATATCTTCTTATTTTTTTCGTGCTTAATAACCTGTATATGAAAATTACAAAAAAATAATAATAAAAAAAAATAAACAGAGAGTGCAACTCGAAAATTAAATTACACGGTAAGAAGAAGAAGAAGAAGAAGAAGAAGAAGAAGAAGAAGAAGAAGATTACGGAAGGCTAAAAGTATGAGAGAATAATAAATGAGCAATTAATCCCTTAAAATATGGAACAAATAAATGAAGATTACACTAATACCCTTTTCCTAAATAAAATATGCCTTTTTTAATTAATTTCCGGGAATAAATCCTAACCACTAATCTAATAAGATGGAAGGTCTAGATTGGTTCTTAGTTCTCACTAACTAATATGGTTAGCATATGAACCAATCCCTATATATATATATATATATATATATATATATATATATATATGTTGGGAATTGTTAAGAACAAAGTGTTAAGGGGGAACTCCTATGGGACACTTCGGAGTGAGTCAAATAGTTGTTTTGATTTGATCCCAAAACCCCCAAAGCGTTCTGTTCCCAAGCGACCCATTTATGATGTAGATAATAGGATGGCCTTATTTTGCTTTAGTCACTTAGGTTCTTAGACTGCAGAAAAGTCCAAGTGAAGGCCACTCGCTCGAGTGTGTTTTCCAAGCGAAGCGAGTCTACTGAGTCGAAGTGAAGCGTGCCGAAGAATACGAAGCGAAGCGAGCGCTACAGTGGAATCGAAGCGAGTCCACCAAAGCGAAGCGAAGCGAGCGCTACAGTGAAAAGCCGAAGCGAGTCAACGCGGGTCAACACTTTTCAAGCAGCTACTTGGAAGAACTCACTTCCCAAGTACTCGCTACAATATGACCCCGAAGCGACTTGATTCGAAGCGGACGCTACGAGAATGAAGCGAGCCACTACCTACCAGAAAGCGACAGCACGACTCCCGCTCAGATTTTGAACTCCAGTCAACTATGAGATCTTCTCATTAATTACGAGATCTCCACGTGTCGATTGCGGAGAGGAGCAGCGGAGTTGACTGCCAGGCCGACAGGGCGCCGCAACAGTACTGGCTCGCTCCAGTTACTGTTAAGTTTGGATCTTAGCTATTTTCGGCAAAGAGCCAAAACTGCGTGTCTGCAAAAGCATCCAGCCTGTGCAAGTACTGTCGAGAGGAGGAGGGACAAGGCCACCAACCAAGCAACAGATCTCGGCCAACCCTCCGCCTATAAATAGTGAAGGATGAAGACGAAGAGAAGTAGAACACTTCCTGAGCATTCGAGCGCCTACTGCAAACAAACACTCCCAGCCTTAGAGCACACTTCGAGTCTTTGTTTCCAAGTGTTCTCCGAGTTCCAGTCTCATCGGAACTCGTCTTCACAGCCTTCACACTAGAGTCTAAGCCCATTCCATATCCAAGCTTAGAAGAAGAACTCTAGCCATCTTTGCACCTACTGTAAAGAGTTCTTCATAGTGTGTCGTCGTAAACCAAAAACCCTAATCTGTTCGTTAGGTTTTTGTGTTCGTTGTCGTTAGGTTGTTTCGATCCAAGGCCCTACTTTCATCGATTGTAGAAGCCTCGATCATAGAGTCTAGATCCAAGCTTGCACTTACATCGTTCGTGTAAAGCTCGATTGAAGCTAGGCTGTAAGGAGAGCCCGCAATCTCCCTGTCGTCGGACTAAAGCGAGTGAAGCTTCCAGTCCTATTTAGGTTTTTGGTGTGAACCCGGAATCACCCAGCGTCTGTCAGATCCAAGCGAGTGAAGCTCGATCTCGACCAGGCTTTTGAAGAGCCCGTAATCTTCAAGTTCTTGAGTGAAGAGAACAGTTGCCGAGTGCAACAAGTGGACGTAGGAGCTTTATCTCCGAACCACTATAAATCTCGTGTCGTATCTCTCTAACCCTAACTCTTTATTTTCCTTGTTTGATTATTCATTGCACGTGCTTAAACAAACATAACTTGGAAATTTTAAATACTTAGGAAAGATTTAGCTCACCAAATTCCGCACTAAAGAGTAAATTCTCACTCTTGATCAAGCTCTAAGCTTATGTCAAGAGAAACGTGATTACTGTAGATCTAGGTCTCGGCTAGGTCTTAGTATTTCAAAGAGCACTTTACTTCATACTCTGAGTTAAGGATTTGAAGTTGAAAAACTTCAAAATACGTATTCATCCCCCCCCCCCCTCTACGTATTTTTCCTATAACAAACCGGGACCAACAAGTGGTATCAGAGCAGCGGTTCTTTCGAGCCTCTGCTTTGCATATCCGAAGTGAGTCCCCACTCACTTCACGTTGTCTCACTGAACCGGATCCTATCTTTCTAAGTGCATCAAAACCTCACCCACGCATACTGCATCTCTACTGACGGTTTGCTATGTCTACATACAATGCTTCTAGTCTTCCACAGTTCTCCATTGAAGGCTATGAGATCTGGAGCTTTCGCGTTGAGAGCTTCCTGTGCTCCATCCATGACCGGATGTGGGAGGTCATTGAAGGTGGACCGATCGAAATCAGGAAAGCCGTCTCTGAGAACGTCCCAGCTGCCGAAGGTCAGGCTGCCTATGTTCGACAACGGTACGTAGAGAAGGACAAAGATGAGTACACTCCAAATGACTTCAAAGTCGCCAATCTCGTCAAGATCACACGCCACGCAATGCAGAGCACCGTGTCGGACGCCTATCAACCACGGATAAGGAAGTGCGTAACGGCGAAAGAAATGTGGGAAACCCTAGCCCTCATTTCTCAAGGCACAGACAAAATCAAAGAAAACAAGCTTGCCGTTCAGATGCGGGAGTTTGAAAGCCTAGTGATGAAGCCAGGAGAGTCCATCGATGCCTTCTAGCTGAGAGTTACCAACATCACTGCAACTCTCAACTCACTTGGGAAGGAACTCACAGACAAGGAAGTAAATCTGAAAATTGTTCGTGCTCTCACAAGGAAGTAGCAGACAATGAAGGAGTTGTACCTAGCTACCAAGGATCTATCAAAGCTCACACCGGAGATTCTGTTCTCCGAACTCAAAGCTCACGAATTCGATCTGAATCGAATGAACCTCGACGATGAGGATGAAGCTCCCACGACGTTAAAAGGTGTAGCTTTCAAAGCTGCTGAAGGGCCCAAGTGACCAATCGCTAGCCAGGATGTCGAGGGAAGAGCTGGAAGAACATGTTGTGTTCTTATCCAAGAACTTCAACAAGATGAACTCTCGAGTGGGCAAGTACAAAAGATTCTACAAGCAGTACAAGGGAAGGAGCACTGATGCTCGAGAAGGAAAAGGGAAAAGAGAGGAGACGACAAAGCCGATCTCAAGGGACATGATGGAAGTGGAATGCTACCACTGCCACAAGATGGGCCACTACAAATCTGATTGCCCGAAGCTGAGAGCAAAGGAGCGAGAGGAACTAAGAGCAAAGAGGGATGCTCCGAGGCGAGCGCTCGTAGCGAGTGAAATGCCGGTCGCTTCAACTGAAGATCCATCAAGCGACTCCGACGCATTTACAGATCCTAACTCAAGTGAGGGAGAGGATCTTGGACTCATGGCGCTCACCGACGAGGAAACTGGAGAGGTATTTATTTATCCCTCACCTAGTTCAATTACACTCGCACACACTCACCAAGAGGAAGCTAATTCCTCGACATGGAGTGAGTTGCTTGACAAGCACATTAAACTGTCAAGTGACCACGAAATGTTGAAACAAGCTTTGTCTCAAAGCGAGAAGGAGAACCGAAAGCTAGCCACTGAGCTTGACCTAGTCAAACTTAACTTAAGTGATATGACTAGTAAGTTCGAGGATCTCTTCGCTAGACATCAAAGCTTGGAAGGAAGGTATGAAACCCAATCCGCTCTAGTTGCCAACTTGAACAAAGATTCATACGCTAGGCAGGCACTAGAGAGCTCACTTCTACCTTTTGGTAGAAAGGGAGGACTCGGATATGAGGGTGTACCTTCCAAGCCGACTGTCTTTGTTGGTGCCTCAAACACGACACCATCAGTCACTTTGGATGTGCCCACTGCCTCCAAAGCGACCACCAACAAGGATAAAGGTCAAATGGCTGAGAACCCTAAGAAGAAGCCAATGAAGATGTCTATATCTTCAAGGGCAGAAACTAAGGGCAAGCAAAGACCAACTGTCCCTAGCACTCACAATGCTAAATCTTACCAATCTAAAGGTAGAGGGAAACCAGTTGTAGCTTCTAAGTCTCAGACCAAGACACCAGAGACAAAGGATCTCCCTTTCAAGAAAAGGAGTAATGTCTATGTGTCACGTTATCCAGACTGGAGATGGTCCAACCTGACTAACGCTGAGGGGGAAGAACTTGAAGCTACAAGGAGGTCGCTTCAAACTTCCAAGGTTACTCAAGCGAGTCGGGGTCAAAACCCTAGTTGGACCGCTTCGAAGAAACAAAGCGAGCCGCTTCGAAAGACTGTAAACCCTACGTCAGTCTCTAAGCCTGTAGCTAATCCGAAGCGAGTCGCTTCAGGATACAAGCAAGCGGGTAAGATCATAGGTAAGCCTCAAGCGAGCCGCTACCCCTCTTGCACACACTGCTGCACATGTGAAGCTGCTTCAAGGCAGAACTCACAGTTTTCAAAGGTCGAGAAACCCAAGACACAAGCTACCTTTCGAGAGAAAGTGAAGCAAGTGTGGGTACCTAAGGGAACTAACCTGCAAGGACCCAAACTGATTTGGGTACCAAAATCTGTCTAATTGCAGGTGAGCGCCGTGGATCCCATGCCAAATGAGGGTCAACATATCTGGTACTTGGACAATGGCTGTTCAAGACACATGACCGGCATGAGAGCTCTACTTCATGACTACATAGAGAAGAAGGGTCCACACGTTACATTTGGTGATAACTCTCAAGGAAGCACCAAAGGGTACGGCGCTCTGAAAGTTGGAAAGCTCACAATCGAAGAAGTCTCCTATGTGGAAGGACTTAAGCACAACTTGCTATCCATTTCACAATTCTGTGATAAGGGATATAAGGTGGAATTTATTTCCAATAAGTGCATTGTGAAGAGAAAACTCACGTCCCAGATTGTGCTGACTGGAATTAGACAAAGGAACGTCGAACGTCTATATAGCACAATGGGAAAGCTGCAAAGAGGAGACGTGCTTAGTGGCAAGAAGTGCTACAGAGATAGGATGGCTATGGCACCGACGCTTGAACCATCTTAACTTCAAAGCCATAAATCGCTTAGCTCGAAAAGGCTTGGTGCAAGGCATACCAAATGAAGTCTTTGTTAAAGACCATCCATGCTCACCATGCCAACGAGGGAAGCAGACGAAGAAGCACTTCGCCAGTCTTGAAGAAGCTTCATCCAAGTGAGTGCTCGAGCTGCTTCATATGGATTTGTTTGGTCCAGTCACTCCAGTTAGTGTAAATGGAGGAAGTACACTCTAGTTGTAGTCGATGACTTCTCTCGCTACACTTGGGTTGTATTTCTCTTCAGCAAGAAGGAGACACTGACCAAGCTACCACAACTGCTCAAGCGTCTAGCTGTGGAAAAGAACCAAGCAATTGTCTCCATCCGCTCCGACAAAGGCACAGAGTCCTGAACTCTACCATTGAAGCTTACTGCACGGAGCATGGTATTGCACATCAGACTTCCTCAGCACGCACACCTCAGCAGAATGGAGTTGCTGAAAGAAGAAATCGGATCATCAAAGAAGCCGTTCGTACAATGATTGCTGATTCGAAGCTTCCGATGAAGTATTGGGCTGAAGCTGCCAACACGGCATGCTACACGCAGAACCGGACGCTTCTATGCAAACGGCACGACAAAACACCATATGAAATATGGACAGAGAGAATTCCTAACATATCTTATTTCCATATTTTTGGTTGTAGGATCTTCATCCATGATAATGGGAAGTCATAATTGAAAGCCTTTGAAAGCAAAGCTGATGAAGGAATATTCTTAGGATATTCTACATCAAGCAAAGCTTACAGGGTGTTCAATTGTAAAACCCTAATTGTGGAGGAATCACCCCATGTCGTATTTGATGAATTTTCTTTGAGTCTTCCACAGGAACAGGTTCAATCTAAGGAAGGAAAGTCAAACGAGGAACCCATCAACTCACTTACTTGGGACTTGCTTGAGGATGATGAAGAAATCAAGGGCTCAAGCGAGCAGGTTGCCCAAGGAAAAGTTGAAGCTGCCCCTAAGATTCCTGAAGCGAGTGCTGGACAAGCACCCAATCCAGTCGCTTCAGAAGGTGAAGCGAGCGACCAGGAAGAAGATGAAGACGAAGCTGGCGGATCCAAGCGTGCATGGCTCAAGGATCACTCACCGAGTCAAATCATTGGAGATCCATCCAAGGGTGTAGTGACCAGAAGTCAAGTGTTTGGAGAAAGTGCCATGTTCAGTTGCTTTCTTTCAAACATTGAGCCGTCATGCGTGGAGGAAGCCCTAGCTAATTCAAATTGGGTGATCGCCATGCAAGAAGAGCTGAATCAGTTCACCAGGAATGACGTATGGTACCTCATGGATCGTCCCAAATTCCAGCATGTTATTGGCACCAAGTGGGTGTTCAAGAACAAGACGGACGAGGACCACAATGTTGTGAGGAACAAGGGGCGACTCGTTGCTAAGGGCTACTGCCAAGAGGAAGGAATGGATTTCGATGAGACCTTCGCTCCAGTGGCACGGCTTGAAGCGATCAGACTATTTCTAGCCTATGCAGCGGCTAAGAAATTCAAAGTCTATTTGATGGATGTCAAGAGCGCGTTTCTCAACGGTGAATTGAAGGAAGAAGTTTATGTGGAGCAGCCACCGGGTTTCGAGCAGGGAGATAAGGTGTATCGATTGAAGAAAGCCCTATATGGATTGAAGTAAGCTCCCAGAGCTTGGTATGATACCCTATCCCAATTCCTAGTGGATAATGGATTCCACAAAGGAAAGATAGATCGAACCCTATTCACCATCAATCATGGAAATGATATGCTATGGGTTCAGATCTATGTGGATGACATCATATTTGGGTCGCCAAACCAGTCGCATAGCGAGAAGTTTGGAGAGCTTATGAAGACCAAATATGAGATGTCAATGATTGGCTTGATGAGCTGCTTTCTAGGTCTTCAAGTGAAGCAGCAGGATGATGGTATCTTCATCAATCAAGCTAAGTATACTCAAGATATGCTTGCCAAGTTCGGTGTTCAGCATGCCAAAGCTGTGAAGATCCCGATGAACATGAACTGGAAGATGGAGCCAGACATAGATGGGAAGTCTGTGGATGCTACAGACTACCGAGCTTTGATCGGATCCCTTCTATATCTCACTGCAAGTAGGCCGGATATAGCTTTTGCAGTTGGAGTATGTGATCGCTTCCAAAGCAATCCCAAGCACAGCCATCTTGAAGCTGCCAAGAGAATTCTTCGATATTTGAAGGGCACTGTCAACATGGGGCTGTGGTATCCAACTGAGGACAATTTGGAGCTCACTGGATACTCAGATGCTGACTATAGAGGGTGCCGAATTGATAGGAAATCAACCTCGGGCACTTGTCAGTTCTTGGGAAGCAAGCTGATCTCATGGTTTTCGAAGAAGCAGACGAGTGTAGCTACTTCAACGACTGAAGCCGAATATATGGCCGCTGGAAGCTGCTGTTCTCAAATTTTATGGCTTCGTCAGCAGTTGAAGGAATATAGAGTTGAAGCGAATGAAATTCCAATATTCTGCGACAACAACAGTGCGATCTGCATCTCGCAAAATCCAGTGCTTCACACCAGATGCAAGCACGTGGAAATCCGACATCACTTCATTCGTGATCATGTCGAGAAGAAGGATATCAAGCTCGAGAAAATCCATACCGATCTCCAGCGAGCAGATATCCTCACCAAGCCTCTAGCTGAGTCTCGTTTCAATCAGCTATGCATGGAATTAGGGTTGCTAGACCCTGGTGAAGAGTGCTAGATCCAGGATGCACGAAGGAGTGATCGCTTGTTCTTTGAGCGTCACTCGCTTCGGATCTTCACCAACTCAAGCGAGTCACTTCAAAATTCCACTCGCTTGAAGAAGGAGAAATAAGGTGGAGAAAGGTGGAGTGTTGGAAGACGTTCCCTACCCGCTTACAGGAATTGTTAAGCCATTGGTTAAGGGGGAACTATTGTTTGCTCTCGGAGCAAGCTACTTCCAAAGCGAGCAAGGAAAGCTGCTACCTAGCCTAAGATTCCTAGCGAGTGGGTATAAACACTCGCAAGTGACGTTTCTAGTAACGGTTGTGGGGTCTTGTATCGGGCCTTCCCACGTAAAAATGGTGAAAGCTTAGGCAGGGCTAGCACCTAGACCTTGTGTCCTCTTCCCATCTTTCCGCCGAAGAGGAGCAAGTCTTCTCATCTCCTTCATCGTGGATAAATATTCATTCCCTACTCACTCTTCATTGAGTTGAGCTGCCGAATGTCTATCCATTCCTCCCCCACTCTGAATTTTACATCGCTTCAATTAACCCTATTCTGGGTCAAGCGAGTCGATTGCAAATTCATTCTGTAGCTTGTAGGAGGAAGCTTGAAGAGTTACCTTTTACTTGAAAAGGTTGCAGGACTGGTGACATGTCTTTGCGTAAAATACGAGATTGTCTTGTCAGAGCATTCTCATTGTCATCCTGTCCTATTCTGCTCTGAGATAAGGACTTGTACTCATCCCCCATTCGTCTTGAATATGTACACTTACGTGAAGCTCCCCTCTGGGTTGTAGTAAGCTTGTGTACTATATTCATTCTCTCCCCCATTCACTTCGATGGAGGACGCTCTAATTCGTAGAGGAAGATGAATGCCATGAAGATGAATGCCATGATGATGAATGCCAAGAAGGTGAAGTATCCAACAAGTGGTAACAGGTGGTATCAAAAAGGCTTCAAGCAATTTCATCTAGTGGATTCATCAAGTGCTGTCCAAATTCACAAAATTAAGTCTTCAATATGTGGTATCAATCTCCTACGAAGTGAGATTGACTGGTAAGTGGTTCAATTTTAAGTACACTAAGTAAGCTGAAGCGTGCTAGAAACCTTCACTTACTATGTGGAAAATATGAAATGAATCTGACACAAATACAAAGAGGAAAACATTCTTGTTTATCCTCGAAGTATGTAAGTCAGAAACATTTTAAATTAAGCAAAGAAATTTCATTTCTTATTCCAGTCGCTACAAATGACGAAGCGAGTGCCACGTCACTCAAGCAAGTCATCGCAAGCCAGTGCGGAGCAGTCACGCCAAGCGAGTACAAGCCAAGCGGCTACTCTCGAAGCGAGCGAGTACGAAGCGAAGTGTATGAGCTGTCAGCACTCGAGTGCTAAATTTCACTTTTGCTTGAGCATTTAATGCAGCGGCGTGTAGACAGAGAAAAGACAGGCGCGTGCGACTCAAATCAAAGAGAAGCGGGAAAATCGCCCTCGATCCAGCCGCTGAATCTGAACAGTTCCAAAATCTCAACCGTTGGATCGATGCCTATTGGAGACACAAATCACAGGCTGCCACGTGGAGACGCCAAGTCAAATTGGTGGTTCACTTTTACTGTGATTACGTGATCGCACTATTTTCTACCACACAAAAATAGGTATAGTATAAGAAAGTACGAGTATCGTATCCACAGGGATTGATATATCGAAATCACACAAAGTACCTCTACTCTAGAATTAAACTGATGTCTAGGCAATTAAGAAAATAAGAATGTGGTATTATAATCCTAGGCAAGTAAATTTAACAAATAAAAAGAACACAAATAAGGAAACAAATAAATAAGCAATTAAACAAATAAGGCAAATAAGTAAATAAGGAAACAAATAAATCAAATAAGAAACAAGGCTGATTCTAGGGAAGCCTACCTAATCAAATATATGCAAGCAATTAATGAGTACAATTAACCAATTTAATCCAATCTAGATGTGATACATGAAAAATAACCTACACCCCGATTAAAGCAATGCAAGTCGTCACCTAATAAGATCCTAATATCCTTTCGGACGCATAGATATCAAATTAAGTGCAAAATAGAACAAGTATCAATGATATAATCAACTAGGTTCAACTAAGACACCAAATCAATTATATATGAACATATAATAATTCAATTATCAATTAAGACAAATCAAATTATCATATCATGTATTCATGAGATCTATTATGCAATATCCTATCAAGGCATATAAACATAACTATGCATACACAATTAGTGATCAAGTAATCATGCATGAGAATAAGCACCATGAAAACATGCATCTAGATTGGAGGGCTAATTGTACACAAGAACACTTACATAAATTCAATTAAGCATTCAATCCCTAAAATCAACTAATAAAAATTAGCTAGACATAATTAAAAGAAAGGTAGAAGGAAGAATAAACATAATTAAAAGCATAAAGTAAAAAAAAGGGATAGAAAAACTCTTGAATCTTGATGAATCTTCAATCTTCAATTGTCTTCATACATAAAATAAATCTAGATCTAAAAGTATAAAAGTATGGAGAAAAGAATAAAAACTAATCTAAAGAATGTAGGAGAATGGAGGAACTTGTTTACAATGATAGGTTTAGAGGTATTTATAGGGTAGAAGTTTGCATCCAATACCTAATTGTACAAGGAAACCAAGAAAAAGTCAAAAATTGCCTTTTAAAAGAAATCCCGTCTGGAAAACAGGAGGCACCTCTCGACACCTCTCTCGATCGAGAGGTCGGTCGAGAGGGTCGAGAGAGTTCTGCGCAACTTTCTTGTTTCAGTCGTATCTTCCTCACCCGAACTCCGAATTGACCTCCGTTTTCGCCTACGTGCTCCTATCGAACCCCTCTTCAATGCTATGCTTTCACTTTTCCAGAATAACTCTTCCAAAAAATGGTGAGAAGTCAGAACTTGGGATCAATACTTCATCTCTTCCTTGGTTTCATCGTCTCTTGTCTTGTCTTGGGTTTTCTCGACTAAAAAGCCCTAAAAACACTCAAAACAACCCAAAAGCGTAATCTAGCTCGAAATAACATAAACAATATAAATCATGAGCTAAACTATCAAAATACGACAAGAAAACGATAATATAACACTTAGATGATAGGGTAAAAATGCACCCTATCATTACGCCGGACACATCAGATCCATCACCGAGGGTCCGCCTGCGCACAGGATTCTCGAGGATATTACTGTCTTGCCCCTGCCACGTCAGCCGAACCCTACTTCTATATATATGCAACGACGGAGACCTGCAGAAAAATTCACAACTCTCTAAAATTGCCATTCTCGTGCAAGATCTGCGCCTCTGCAACTCACGAGTCTCAAACCCCTAAAAATCTTAAACTCTTCTCAAACCTCTCTACAAATAAATCATGGGAAAGAAGGACAAAACTGAAACGATGGAGGACTTCCTGAACACCCTCAATGACAACATCTTTGTTGAACCACACCTCGACGAAGATGTGGTGACGGAGAACGGTTTCTTCCGCAGGGCCGTGACCACGGCCGGCATGTGGAAGTTCGTGATGGCGAAGCCACAACGGATTCTGGCCAAGGCCGTCGCCGAGATTCTTCTGAATCTCAAAGAAGGAGAAGGAACGTCAACCTTCACCGATCCACAGGAAGGAAAGCCTGTGACGATCGAGTTAAGCAGGATAGCCCGTGTGTTCGATCTACCAATGACCGGACCAGTTTCCTTGACGGAACTTGGAATGTCAACTCAAGTGGAGTACGCTCGATTTGCTAAAAGGAGAGGCGTGATGTTTGGAAATCCGAAGCTGAGCAACATCAGGAATGATTTAGTGGCTCCGTTCAACTTAATCTGCGAGTTGTACACGAAGTCAGTACTCTGCGGTGTTGGTTCGCTGAGCCAACTGTCAGACACCAAGATCTACGCCACCTCGGTCATAGTTGACAGCTTGACAGGGACAAGCTTCGACTGGCACCGCTGGTTCATTAACCAGATTCATGAAGTTGCGGCGGATTTCAAGTACGAGAAGGGAAGTGATAGTAAAATCGTTCGCAAAGGGAAATTAAAGTTTTTCTCCAAAATCTCCTTCGCCCTGGAGAATCTGTTCGAAAACATGAGATGGACTGGCAAGAAGGAGACAGCCGAGTATAAAAAGAACACCATCTACTTTGATTCATGGAAAACGGAGAAGCCCCAATGGACCGGGATTGCATCAACGTAATAGTCCTCCCATCCGCTCCAGTCGCTGAATCTTGTAGCGAGACGGAAGAGGAAATCCAAGCTCCTTCACCATCGAAGCGAGCTCCGAGGAAAGCAAGGTCGAGGCGACCACAGAGATTGAGAAGTGTCACCACCATAATCGAAACGAGCGAGGCTGAGGAGCAGCCGCTCGAGAAGCAAGCCGAAGAACAACCACCCCAACCCTCACCAGAAAAAGAGCTACCCCAGCCTTCACCATCCAAAGTCCAAACTCCCCCTACCCAAATCCAAACTCAAACCCAGCCACCACCGGAACTCCAAATGTCAACCACCGCCATTCCGACCACTCAAATCCCAACCTCACCACAGGAATCATCATCATCCTTCCAGATTCCTGACATTCCATTCCTAGGCACGGATCTTACCGATGCTTTCAAACTCTACAACATTCCACCCATTCCTCAAACAGAAACCACTCAACCCCAAACCACCCAACCCGAAGCTACTGAAGCTTCCACCCCCAACTCTCCATCTTCATCAGCTGAAACTGCTGATACCGCCCAAACTGCTAAAACAGCCGACACCAACCCCATCATCATCCCAGAAACACCCCTATCTCCGACTGAGGAAGAGAAAATCCTTGAACGGTATGTTAAGGATCGAGAGCAAGCGGCCGAGCTTATCCGCGACCGCTACCCTTCCGTGGAGATGTCAGAGGGCTTCTTCACCAGCGCTGTAGATTTCCTCACGTACATCACGTACAGAGGAACAAAGTACTACAAAATCTTCAACCTGCGCAAGGCAATGAAGGAGGAAGTGATCGAGGCCAAGGAAATAGAGGTTCTCATGTTTGTCGGAGTCGACGGCTTCCACACTTTCATCAATGAGGCCAACTACTGGGATTTGCTCGACGCAAGGGTGAAGAAGGAGTACCCTGATGCGCCCATCGCAGAACGTATGCCCTCACAGCATGAACTCCGATTGATGAAGGAACATGAAGCTGAGGTGGAGGTGAATGAGGTGGTGATCTCTAATCTGCAGAGTGAGATCACCAAGAAGGATGCGGAACTGACAACGAAGGTGCTGGAGGACAATAATCTGCATGCAGATTTTGACAAGAAGAAGGGGGAATTGGAGAAGAAGGCTGAGGAGAATGAGAAGATTGTTGAGGAGAAGGGAAGATTGTTGGAGGAAAGGACGAAGCAAGTAGAGGAGTTAGAGAGGAGTAGCCAAGATTTCAAACAATCTCTAGAGTCTGAGAGAAGCAGGCTTAGAGAAGTGAATGCCAAGCTGGTGGCAGTGAGTGGAGAGAAGAAGAAGTTAGAGGTGGAGTTGGAGAAAGTAAAGAAAGAGCTTGAAAAGAAGAGCTCTGAAGTGACCAAGTTGGGAAGTGACCTAAATCGAGAAAAGCTAAAGGTCCACAGTCGAGATAAGGAGAATGAGATTCTCAAGAGCCAAAAAGATGAAATGAACGCTGAGCTGAAGAGCCGACGGAAGAGTGCCAATGTTGTCACATTGAAGGAAGCAAAGCTGAGTATTGCGCTTGAGAAAGTGCAGAAAGAAGCGAAGGCCTATGCCCAAAGAATGCCTGCAATGGCTCAACTCCATCTTGCGTTGAACCAACAACAACAAAACCTCTTGACTGCCCAAGCCGAACTTGAGTCTTCGCGAACTCATTTCGATCTGATATTGCAGAGGGATCGCAAGAGAATCACTGTTGAGATTGAAGCGGAGCTGGACGCTCGCTTCAGAGAAGTTGAGCCGTTGGAGAACTTGATGCTGTCAGTAAAGGAAAGAGAGAAGCAATGCCAGTACCTTCTTAACGAAATATCGGTGAAAACGGCAGAGCTTGTACTTTCCTAGGAGAATGTATTTGCAGCACGAGCAGAAAAGATGCTTCATGATGTGCTAAGCAAACTGACAGTCATCCACCAATCCATCAGCGGAACGGTGATATCAACCACCCCCGACAGTCTTGATGATGGGGAAAACGTGCAAAGGTTAGCCATTGAATCAAGAGAAGTTGGAGGTTCGAGCAGTGGAGGAAGAAGGATCGAAGCAAGAGGCTTGATCGAAGGGGGAACTGGAGTTGAAGGAAGTAGTGCAGTGGAGGAAGTGGTCGATGAAGCTAGAGCCGAGCTAGCTAGAATAAAGGGCAAAGAGAAAGTAACGGAGGAGCCCCGCATGCCGTTGACCGGAAACTTCTAGGCTCCTCAATCGCCACTCACCCCGTTGTTGCTCCTTTAACTAGGGAACAGAGGGAGCGATAGATTGCGGAAGATGAGGCCCTGGCCCGTTCTTTGGAGGTGGAATTCGAGCTCAAAAGAACTGCCACTCAAGCAGGTGCATCTTCGCAGACGCCCGCTTCGGCCTCTGCCCCTGCTTCATCACTGGCACTCACTTCAGCTTCTGCCGGAACCATTCCAGTCAGTGAAGCTGCCATTCAGATACCACCACCGCCACCTCCCGCTCCAAAAGCGCCTTTGAAGCGGACAACACCTGAAACAAGGGAAGATGACCCTGCTGCCAAACGTCAAAAGATGCAGCAGGTGATCACAGAGAAGGCTAGTCGCTTTGAGAAGAGGCAAAAGAAGAAGGAAGAAAAGAAGAGGAGAAAGGAGAAGGATGAGGAAGTAAAGACGAGGAGGCTGAGAAAGTTGGATGAACGGATCGAGTCACTCTGGAATGAAGAAAGGCTCATCCAATCCGCCCTCGCGCGCAGTGCCTTCATTCCACACACGCCTGAAGAGTCTGAAGCCGTCCAACTCCAAGCCTGGATAGACACTGGCAAAGTCACGCTGAAGGAGATGATAGATTCCGGTCGCTACCCACCCGAAGAGCATGACTTTATCCGGAAGCGAGTGAATGAAATGAGTCCTAAGTGGAGCAGTGACGCCAGTGTCCAATTCAACTCTGTCATGAAAGAATTGAAGAGTAGGACGGAGGAGGAGCTTGCAACGCGAAGAGATCATCATCCAGACTCGAGACAAATCAAGGACTTCATTCCAAGAGACCTTCTCGACACTTGGCTGTATCTGAAGGACAAATTCATTAAGGCGTACTACTACTGGCAGGTAGTGCCTTACCAAGACAAGTGCTCGCGGATGGAAGCTCTCAACAACTTCCTGCGCCAATACAACGAAAGGTTGCGGCGGAAGATCTTTACTCTGGCAGAGGAAGCAAAGCCTCTACCTCTCATCGTCAAAGTACCAGCAGCAAAGGACTTTCCCATGCCCCTTCTACAAGATATTCCTAACATGAGGATAATTGACGCAGAAGTGGATGAAGCTCTTAGGTTGGAGCGGAAGTGGAGAGAAAACCAATTCAACATCAGGACGATGGAGCCAAATGTCCTGTCTGCTTACTTCATGAAGGATGAGAAGGAGGAGGAGGAGAGAGAGGAGACGGAAGAACAGGAAGAGGCTGTAGGAAACCCTTGAGTTTCAAGTCTCTTATTTTGTGAACTGCTGTTCATATATTCCAATTTTATTTTCTGTCTATATTGTGTCATTTACTTGCTTTGTGAATGACTTTATCCTTTTTGCTACAAAACACAATCAATTTAACTGAAAAAAAAAAGGAAAGGAACTTAAAAGAAAAATTCAAACGAAGCCGGCAAAGGAAGCAGTCGCTTGAAGTTCCTTCCACGGTTAGATAGACTAGATTTCATAAATCTTAGTCATTGGGTTTTGGCATCATCAAAAAGGGGGAAATTGTTGGGAATTGTTAAGAACAAAGTGTTAAGGGGGAACTCCTATGGGACACTTCGGAGTGAGTCAAATAGTTGTTTTGATTTGATCCCAAAACCTCCAAAGCGTTCTGTTCCCAAGCGACTCATTTTTGATGTAGATAATAGGATTAGAAATTTTTCTAAGCCTACTCTGTTAGGATGGCCTTATTTTGCTTTAGTCACTTAGGTTCTTAGACTGCAGAAAAGTCCAAGTGAAGGCCACTCGCTCGAGTGTGTTTTCCAAGCGAAGCGAGTCTACCGAGTCGAAGTGAAGCATGCCGAAGAATAGCGAAGCGAAGCGAGCGCTACAGTGGAATCGAAGCGAGTCCACCAAAGCGAAGCGAAGCGAGCGCTACAGTGAAAAGCCGAAGCGAGTCAACGCGGGTCAACACTTTTCAAGCAGCTACTTGGAAGAACTCACTTCCCAAGTACTCGCTACAGTATGACCCCGAAGCGACTTGATTCGAAGCGAACGCTACGAGAATGAAGCGAAGCGAGCCACTACCTACCAGAAAGCGACAGCACGACTCCCGCTCAGATTTTGAACTCCAGTCAACTAAGAGATCTTCGCATTAATTACGAGATATCCATGTGTCGATTGCGGAGAGGAGCAGCGGAGTTGACTGCCAGGCCGACAGGGCGCCGCAACAGTACTGGCTCGCTCCAGTTACTGTTAAGTTTGGATCTTAGCTATTTCCGGCAAAGAGCCAAAACAGCGTGTCTGCAAAAGCATCCAGCCTGTGCAAGTACTGTCGAGAGGAGGAGGGACAAGGCCACCAACCAAGCAACGGATCTCGGCCAACCCTCCGCCTATAAATAGTAAAGGATGAAGACGAAGAGAAGTAGAACACTTCCTGAGCATTCGAGCGCCTACTGCAAACAAACACTCCCAGCCTTAGAGCAAACTTCGAGTCTTTGTTTCCAAGTGTTCTCCGAGTTCCAGTCTCATCGGAACTCGTCTTCACAGCCTTCACACTTAGAGTCTAAGCCCATTCCATATCCAAGCTTAGAAGAAGAACCCTAGCCATCTTTGCACCTACTGTAAAGAGTTCTTCATAGTGTGTAGTCGTAAACCAAAAACCCTAATCTGTTCGTTAGGTTTTTGTGTTCGTCGTCGTTAGGTTGTTTCGATCCAAGGCCCTACTTTCATCGATTGTAGAAGCCTCGATCATAGAGTCTAGATCCAAGCTTGCACTTACATCCTTCGTGTAAAGCTCAATCGAAGCTAGCTGTAAGGAGAGCCCGCAATCTCCCTGTCGTCGGACTGAAGCGAGTGAAGCTTCCAGTCCTATTTAGGTTTTTGGTGTGAACCCGGAATCACCCAGCGTCTGTCAGATCCAAGCGAGTGAAGCTCGAACTCGACCAGGCTTTTGAAGAGCCCGTAATCTTCAAGTTCTTGAGTGAAGAGAACAATTGCCGAGTGCAACAAGTGGACGTAGGAGCTTTATCTCCGAACCACTATAAATCTCGTGTCGTATCTCTCTAACCCTAACTCTTTATTTTCCATGTTTGATTATTCATTGCACGTGCATCTAAACAAACATAACTTGGAAATTTAAAACACTTAGGAAAGATTTAGCTCACCAAATTCCGCACTAAAGAGTAAAGTCTCACTCTTCATCAAGCTCTAAGCTTAGGTCAAGAGAAACGTGATTACTGTAGATCTAGCTCTCGGCTAGGTTTTAGTATTTCAAAGAGCACTTTACTTCATACTCTGAGTTAAGGATTTGAAGTTGAAAAACTTCAAAATACGTATTCACCCCCCCCCCCCCCCCCCCTACGTATTTTTCCTATAACAAACCGGGACCAACAATATATTTATATTTATATATATACATTAATTTATGTGATTATGACTAGTGTTTAAATTATTTGTTCTTGTTCCATATGTGGGATTGTGAATATATGAATTATGCATGCATGGTAGTATTGGATAAAAGCACTTATAATTATATTCATGCTTCTTATATTTTTATTTTTATTTTTATTTTTATTTTTATTTTTAATTTTAATTTTAATTTTAATTTTAATTTTAATTTTAATTTTAATTTTAATTTTAATTTTAATTTTAATTTTAATTTTATTTTTATTTTTATTTTTATGATGAATGTGTGTGTGCATGTGTGACAAGTGTCAATGTATGCTTGCTTGTAATGTTAGACAAAATCCTAGCTAATTAGCCTAGGATTATACTAACAAATCTAATTATTATACCTAGAGATTCTAGTGATAAGCTTCTAGGGGACACAATTGACACGTGTCAAGATTTAAGTTGGGTGAAGAGGTGCATTACCTCCACATTAATTCATTCGTGAACTTTCTCCTATTTAATCCCTATTCATGACACCCCTTCCATCACTCAAGACAATCATAAACTTCTCCCCTCCTCATTCCCCTCTCCATATTCAATCGTCTCAAGCGAGGAGGAGAGAGATCCTCTTCTCTCATCAAGCAAGACACTCCATTGTTGAAAGGTTACATGAAATGAGTAGTTCTTCGTTTTCCTTTTTCCCTCTTCCTCTTGCTTCGTTTTCATTCCTCACTCCCTTTTTGATCATTTTCAATGTTCTATATAGCCACTAAGTCCTATAATCTGGATCTAAAGGGGGGTGGGAAGAGGTGCTTGTGATTTTGCTTCGATAGCCATGATCTATCCCCTTCTTGATAGTTTTGGGGCAAAGGTTTCTATATTATTATTCTTTCTTGGATCTATTCATGTATGACTTATGTTATGCACAAATATTTGATTATGTATGTCCTTGGTTGTTATTAGAAGTGGTATGAAGAAACTTTTACGAAAGGAATAAGTTTTTGAAATGTATGTGAATTTGTCAAATTCTGCAAGTTATAAGCATTTCGAAATTTTTATGCTACCTTCTAGTGACTAATTATGCAAAACATTTTTAAGATAGCTGCTATGTGATGTTGAGATGGTGTATGATTTATTTCGTGATTTTTGGATGAGTTTTTGCTGGTGAACATGACCTCTCTTTACGATGTGTCAATCTGTCACAGAATCTGTATATGAACTTCTATGATTTTTACTTATTTTTATACTCAAATTTTTTAAGAAATTCTTTTTTTGTAAGTCAACTAAAGTGAGTCTATGTTTTGTAAAATTTTGGGACTCTTTATATGAACCGTTTATTCACAATAACGTTTTAAACTTACTTGTACAGTAAATATTTTTCTCGGAACAATACTCCTGCACCGTTTTGAAAAATACGTTTTGAGTAGAAATATTTTTCCAAAAATTCTCAAACTTTATAAAATGGTCATTTTATGTGTTTAGAACCTATCTGTTAAATTTCAGAAATTTCTAAGTAGTATAAATATGTTTCCCGTTCCCCTTAAGTGAATCTGCCACTGTTTTCAGCTTTTGTTGAAACACGAAATTCTTCCTCTAAAAATTTATTTGATTTATTTAAAAATATTTTCTTGAAAAACCAAGTGATTTTGGGAAGTGGGATACCCTTCTTAGTCATTGGATTATTCTATTCTTACTCGTTTACTTGCACAACTTTTCGGGTGTTGATAATAAAAGTATGTAGTAAGAAAATAAAACTCATTAGTTGAAATGGTGTTCAATTTGATATTTTACGATTGAAGGAAGTTTTGAACATGTTTGTGTGAATGTGAGATCTTTGTAAAGGAATTTTGATATACGTGGCTAGTTAGTTGTTATATAGGCATGACTTTGTGAACTTTACGTGTGTATACATATGTGTGTTACTACCAAATGTAAGGAATAGAAACTTATGAGAATCATGTTATATTTAGTTGGATACTTGCAACATAGTATATTAGAAACATACTATGAAATCAAGTGAACGTTTCTCAAATGCTCAAGTTGTGTTAGTTATATGCATATTAGCTACGTTGTGTGTCCACTATATGAGTTATTCGTGAAACTATGTTTGTCTTATATGACGGGGGAGTAAGGAACTATAGAATCTAAGGGACATACGGTCGAGTCGAACTCTCATTAAGACATGATCACCTGACGAGGTGGGTTTCTATTTACAAAACGGTATTTTCGAGCTAGTGAGCTCCTATGTATATGTATGAAAGTATGATTATTCATGTCAAAAGTTTTTTTGTGTTCTGCTCATACGAGGCGACGTAATGTCGAGGTAACAATTGGGCCTTGGGCTAGAATAGATCAAGGTTAGTGCACTTAAGTCCATGTTGGGTGTACTCGGCCGGGTCCCCAACTATGGCTGAATGGCGTATGAGCGAGTCGAGCTCGAGCATAAGTTTAAAGGGTAACAAAATGTTTTGCATATACGTAGGGTGAGGCTTTCCGTTTTAAAACTCCTGCGTTATATGACGGACATGCATAATTCACTCTAGTAATGTTTTATGTTTTTCACTGATAAAGGTGCAAGCGAGACACACTGAGTACACTAGTACTCAGCCCAAAATTATTTTTTAATGTTTTCAGGTTAAGGAGTCCGAGGCGTAGCGAGCTTGCAAGTGGGGTGGCTAGGACAAGGATTGTTCCTCCTTGAAATAAATTAACTTTTGATAATAACCCCTTACCCACTTACTCAAACTTCCGCTCAAAAACTTATTATGCTTATTTGGATATCGACTATTTTCCTTATATATTGAATGAATAATTCTCATGTACTAGATTCCTATCATGTTTCAAATTTTAAACTTATGTTAAGCGTCCCAATGTCTTCATACATTGGAAACGCGTGATACTCATTGTGTCCAAGGTCCTAATTAAATATTTAATTATGTTATTTTCTTGAGTAGCATCCCTAAACCCTTTTATAAATTCATAAATCTTGCATAGCCCCGGGTTCGGGTCGTTACACCTTCAAAGGCAAAGAAGATTTTACAAAAAGAGTTAATAGCACAACCTCCCTACCACCACATTCCGCACTAAGACGGTTTGATAACTCAAGCTTGTTTAACCAACGAGCTTGATGAATCAATCTGCCTTACTCTGTGAGAACGACCTGACCAGTCACATCTCAAGACAGTTTGTTTGTTAAAATAAAAAACGATTGACTATTGGGTAATTTCCCCCCCCCCCCCCCAAAACATCAAATAATTCTTTCTGGTACCAACATATATTTTGGAATATTGAACATATAATATCATAGAGGGGTTCAATAGGAGCACGTACGTAGGCGAAAATGAAGGTCAATTCGGAGTTCGTACGAGGATGATACGTGATGCGGCCGAAACAAGATAGGCGCGCGCATTGGTCATCTTGGTGAAGCCTCTCAGGCGAGCCACTCGACCTAGCCTCTCGGTCGAGAGGAGCTCCTGGAAATCCTCAAAATTTATATTTTTTATTCTTTTCTTAGCTTAGGTTTAGATGTAAACTTATACCCTATAAATACCTCTAAACTTATCATTGTAAGGGAGTTTTATCCTTCCCCTAACTAGATTAGTTTCCATTCTTTTCTTTACACTTTTATATTTTAAATCTAGATTTAATTCATGTATTTTGAAGACTGAAGATTTAACAAGAGTTTTTCTATTTCTTTCTCTTTACTTATGTCTTTAATTATGTTTAATCTTCGTTCTACCTATCTTTTAATTATATCTAGCTAATTTTCCTAGATTGATTCTAGGGTTTGTATGTTTAATTGAATCTACATTAATTATGGTTAGATCTATTTGTTATGATTCGTAACAAGAAATCAACCACGAACACACAAATCGCAGAAGCAGATAATTGATCCTGAACTACAAGATCAGAAATAGGATCACGTTTAAGAACACAGAAACGTAAACATGCACATGTTGGGGTCGTTGTATATCTAAAGCAAAACCGGTTGTTTTAGTGGTTACGACGTTGGTCCACTGTTAACAATCCCTATCTGAAAGAATATGTATAAGCAAGAATAAAGTCCATTATCTCATGTTTTAGACCACGTGTCGGCCTGTTCAGAGGGGATCACGAAGGTTGTTTGACAATGATGAGATATAAATATATCACAGTCGAGATAGCTTGGGCTGAGCTATCGGTCTAGACTGCAGCTTAATGGTAGTGATGAGTCCCAATCACTAATTATGCTGGTACGGTGGAACGTATTGAGGATCAAGGGAGATAATGCTCTTCTGATACTGACCCTGTATCAAAGGTGATATAGGTGAAGAGATACAGATCTCAGGCTTTAGTAGCTTGATCTTAACCTTGGTAAACCATTAGATTTGTATGCGTTCTTCAGTGTTACTTTGATTTACGAAGATGTGAACTTATCGATAGTTCATCAAGTTCATGTTGTACTTTGGGTAACACGGAGATGCATACTATGTCTAATGAGTGTTATCAATAAGCCGTGTCCTATGTGAGTGTAGGTTGACATTATCACCTCAGGGAGTTCACAAGGTTTATTATACCAAGTCATGCATGCTGATTAAGTTCAGGTATAATAAGAAGGTGTGAACGGGTACTACCTGAGGAATAAGAGGTTAATTAATTAGGAGCAATCATGGTAGCTCTAATTAATTAATGGATATGGAAGGTCTTAAACACGGGGGTCGAACTAAACAAAATACCAGCCTCAATCTACATAATTGGGACAGAGCGGTGAATCAGTTATGACTCTTTAGTGGAGTGCGTCATAGATCTAATGAGATACATGTTCAGGGGTGGACATGGAAATATCTTATTAGATAAGGCCCAACTCTGTCTAGTATCCGATCCCTAGGATGGCCCAAACAAACCTCGGGAATCAATCTAAGTTGTATTATTGAGTTTGGACTCAATAATTGTACTCAGGCCCAGTATATGATATATATTGAATTTATATCCGGTGAATGGATATTAAATATAATTAATTTAGATTTATATCCAAGGGATAAGATTAAATCTAATTAGTTATTATTTAATTATTTAAGGATAAGATTAAATCTAATAAGATAAGATTTATTTATTTAAATCTTATGGGGATAATATAATATCTAAATATATTTTATATATATTTATTTATTTATTTATTTATTCTTCTGGTATTAGGATTAATTCTATCTGTTAGAATTTGTTCCGGTAATACACTTGCATAACAGAACAAATTAATTCCTTATTAATTTTGTATTAATTAAAGGAATAAGATTTGTAGTTATGGAAAAGAATAAATAAGGATTGGCGCAGATATGGTAAGGAGATAAATAAGGAATCATATCTTCTTATTTATGTACCATAAAAATACTCTCTAGTCTCTCATTTTCTAAACCCTAGTTGTGAGAACGGGTTTCGACACGAAACCCTAGACGAGAGAGAGAGAGTGGCCGCCCATCGGGTTTGAGGAAAGGAGATCGAGGTTCCAGGGATCTCGAGACGTCCACCGATTCTCGGATCTAGAGGTGTGGGATCACATTCTAGAAGATCAGAACCGTAGATTGTTCAGATTCGTCTCAGATTCTCCGTCTACGATAATCATAAGGTATGTACTTGAACCGTTGTATGAACTTGTGTGCACGATCGAATCACCCCACCCAATCCAAGATCTGGGATTCGGGTGGCTTTCATGTAGCCAACCCAACAATTGGTATCAGAGCCTGAGGTTCTTGGATTGGCTCTGTGTTGATTCGAATATTATGTTCATGCATTCGAGTAATTATGATAATGTGTGCATGCTGTTGTCCGGGATTTACGTGCGTTGTTTTATCGTTTTTCGTTGTTTTTTCGTTGTTCATTTTATTTGAAATCGGTGAGATAATAAGGTGCCGATTATATTAGGATTCGTTTTCTTGTATTTTTCGATTTTTTGCATTGTATTATTACTGTAAATAGAAGAATTGATGCAAAAACGAGATCTGAAGATGAAGACGAGGACGATGGTGACGACGGCCGCGGACGGCGGCGCGTCGGGCGACGCACGACGGCGGCAGCGGAGCTCGCGGCTGTTTTGGCGCTGTTGCACCTCGTCGTTCACGGCGGCTGAACCCTAGGGTTCAGGCGACGCCGGAACGAGTGGCGGCAGCGGCCAAATCGGCGACGAACGGCGGCGGCGGCTGCAAACCCTAGGGTTTTTCGGGCCTGCCAGCGCTGTTGTAGGCCTGAACCGCGGCTACCCGTCAGTCCAGCGCCCGACTCGACGTTGGGACGGAGCCGTAACTGCGCCGCACGACCAGTGGCGGCGCTGCAGGGGCTGCGACGGCGAGTTGCAGCAGCGGCGGCTGAAACCCTAACGGGTTCTTAGCTCGCGCGCTGCTGGGCTCTGGCCCGTGGCCCGACGGCGGTCAGACGATGACGAGGAGGTGTGGCGATGACGGATACGAGATCCGGTGGTCACCGGACCACCGGCGGCGGCGGCTGTGGGGTTTAAGACGGCAGCAGTGGCGGCTAGGGTTTTACCCAGCGCGCGCGCGGCTGCCGGACGTCCCTATGGCGGCTGAGGCTCGAGCCCAGCACCTCCGGTGGTGCTAGGGACACCGGTGAGCCAGTGGGAGCGACCAGCGGCGTTCCAGCCACCGGCGGCGGCTCGCGGCGGCAGCGCTGCTGTTGGGAATTGTTAAGAACGAATATGTTAAGGGGGAACCTATAAGGGATATTTTAGTGTTTTGATTTGATCCCAAAACCCCAAAGCGTTCTGTTCCCAATTGACCCAATTTGATGTAGTTAATAAGTTAGAATTTTTCTAAAAGCCTACTCTGTTAGAATGGCTCTTTTATTTTGCTTAGATTAGGCTTCAAAAGTTCAAGTGAAGGCCACTTACTTGAGTGTGTTTTCCAAAGCGAAGCGGGTCAAGCAAATCGAAGTGAAGCGTGCCGAAGAATAGCGAAGCGAAGCGATCGCTACAGTAGATTCAAAGTGAGTCTGCCAAAGCGAAGCGAAGCGAGCGCTACAGTCTAAAGCGAAGCGAAGCGAGCGCTACAGTTCAAAGCGAAGCAAAGCGAAGCGAGCGCTACAGTGGAATCAAGTGAACCCACTAAAGCGAAGCGAAGCGTGCGCTACAAAGAAAAGCCGAAGCGAGTCAACGCGAGTCAACACTTAATTTAGTAGCGTCACGGGAAATTTATTTCTCAAGTGACTCACTACAAATATGACTGTGAAGCGACTCACTTCAGAGCAGCCGCTACAACTTCAAAGCGAAGCAAGCCACTACCTACCAGAAAGCGACAGCACAAATTCCCGCTCCGAATTTGAACTCCAGTCAACTGGAGATCTTCGCATTTATTACGAGATCTCCACGTGTCGACTCAAGAGAGGAGCAGAGGAGTTGACTGCCAGGCCGACAAGGCGCCGTAACAGTACTGGGTCGCTCCAGTTACTGTTGAAATTGGAACTTAGCCATTTCCGGCAAAAATCCAAAACTGCGCATCTGAAAAGTAGCCAGCCTGTGCAAGTACTGTCGAGAGGAGGAGGGACAAGGCCACCAACCAAGCAACGGATCTCAGCCAACCCTCCGCCTATAAATAGTGAAGGATCACAACGTGAAGAAGCAGAACACTACTTGAGCATTCGAACGCATACAACAAACAAACACTCCCAAGCTTTCATAGCAATCTTCGAGTCTTTGTTTTCCAGTGTTCTCCGAGTTTCCAGTCCTTTGGTACTCGTCTTCACAACCTTCACACTTAGAGTCTAAGCCCATTCCATATCCAAGCTTAGAAGAAGAGCTCTAGCCATCTTTGCACTTATTGTAAAGAGCTCTTCATAGTGTGTTTTCGTCAACCAAAAACCCTAAACTCTGTCTGTTAGGTTTTTGAGTGTTGTCAGTTAGGTTGTCCAGATCCAAGGCTCTTCTTTCATCGATTGAAGAAGCCTCGATCGTAGAGTTGAGATCCAAGCTTACACTTACATCGTTTGTGTAAAGCTCGATCGAAACTAGGCTGTAAGGAGAGCCCGCAATCTCCCTGTCTGTTTTGACTGAAGCAAGTGAAGCTTCCAGTCTTTGTTAGGTTTGTGTAGTGAACCCGCAATCACTACTTCTGTCGTTTGATCTAGGCGAGTGAAGCCCGATCTCGACCAGGTTTTTGAAGGACCCGTAACCTTCAAGTTCTTGAGTGAAAAGAACAGTTGCCGTCGTGCAACAAGTGGACGTAGGAGCTTTATCTCCGAACCACTATAATTCTTGGTGTCGTATCTCTCTTACCTTATTTCTTTACAGTATTCGATTATCCATTGCACGTGCATATAAACAAACTTAACTTGGATTTTCAATTACTTAGGAAAGATTATAGCTCACCAAATTCCGCACAAAGAGTAAAGTCTCACTCTTGATCAAGCTCTAAGCTTAGGTCAAGAGATTCGTGATTGCTTTAGATCTAGCCCTCGGCTAGGTCTTAGTATTTCCAAAGAGCACTTTACTTTATACTCTTCAATAAATCTTCAATCTCCAAGCTTGATCATCCACAAATATTTGAAAATACCAAAGTAGAAAGAGGGAAAATAGCTAGGGTTCTAAGAGAAGTTGTTCATATGAATTACAAGTGGAATTAGACGACAAATAAGGAAAATATCTAGCTATATATAGTTTTCCCAAGCATTGCGGCTAAATTGCAAATACTAGAAACTTAAGTTGAGAAGGTGGGGTAAAATCTATAATTTCTGAAAAGTTAATTGAGGAGTTGACTATTTCATTTCCGGTTGACCCGTGCAATTTCCGCCCACATTTCCAGTTTGCGCGCTCTCACGGTTTCGCCTCGTTCTCCCTCATACGAACTCCGAATTGCATTCCGTTTTTTGCTATGGATTCCTCTTTCAACCCTCTACAACATGGAATAGTTTTGAGTAATTTTGTTAATTGTTATTTTGGTGTAAATAATTTGTCAAATTAGGGCTGGAAGAGGAGGAAGGTATCTCAAATTATCCCCTTACATGAGCTTATTGTTCACCCTTTGAGCTATGCTTTGATATGTGATTACTAATATGTGAATTGAGATTGAATGTTGCTAGGGGGTGACAAAGAGAAGCAATGCATGAAGAAAGGGAGGTCATTCAACTTAATCGAGCGCGTACCGGAATGGGTAGCATTGAATGTGATATCCATCCAAAGCTTGGACCTTTGTGAGTGTAGTTTAAATTCCTCATTATTCTTCCCTCCAAACTCATTTTAGACTTTGTTTCTAAAATAAGTTTGGGGGAGGGGGGTAAGATAAGGACTTTAAACTACGTTTCTTTCTTCGGTTTTTCATTAAGTTGTGTGCTTAGTGATTTATAAGCTTGTATTTGCTTGATAAAGTTGACTGTGCTTGAAAGGAATGAATGTGTTTGAGTGAGTTTGGTATGTGATGAGGGTGAATAAGTTGGAATGTGATTCAAGTGATTCATATGTGTGTAAATGTATGCTTACTTGCAAATTTTGCAAAATTTTTAAAAACTTATTTCGAATGAATCACTTTAAGTCTTGGTTTTCATAGTGTGGTTGTCAATTCCTTTGCTTTCAAGAGAGATGTCGATGATGAGTTGAGCGAAAATTGATATCATATTTTGTGGGATTTCTCATGTGTGTCTTGAGCATGAAGTGATTGCATAGCATGATTAACTAGGAATGATTGATCTTAGGCACATGAACTCTAAACAAAAGCTTGTGAGATTTGAGCCGAAACGTTGCATCAATAACGTTACTTTTTCTTTCTTGTGAGTTTGCCATGTTTTGCATTGTTATCTTCTAGAACTTGCCTTCAATCTCGATCGAGGTTGCTAATGTGCCACTAGAACTTAGAAATGATTTTAGGCCCTCACTTGTTAGCCTCATTATTCCGTAAACACTAACCAAATGAAATGTCAACTTTGTGGTCCCCCTTGAGCCTTTAAAGCCTTTATTTTTGAACCGGATGAAAGGGGGTGAAGGTTGGTTAAGGGAATCCATTGAGAGGTTGTGAGTAGTGAGAAACGAGGTTGGAGTAGTTTGATTGAAGAGTCGTTGTGAGATGAGAATACTCCTATGAGCTCTAGTGAAAAGAAAAAAAAAGAAAAAGAAAAGGAAAAAAAAAGAAAGAGATGAGAATGGAATTCTCACAAAAGAAAAAAAGTGGAAAAAATGATGAGAAAAGAAAAAAAAAAAAAAAAAAAGTTTGAATAAAGTTAGTTGTGTATATGAGAGCATAAAGGAGTTATTCATGAATATTTAAGAAGCTTCAATCAAACTTGGGTATTAAAGAGTGTTAAGAGGTGAAATGGTGAAGGTAGAAGGTGGAGAAATTCACACTTGAAGTGGAAAAGAGGAGGTGAAAGTACTTAGAAGATTTCTTAGTCACTTAGCCTAAAAATCCCTACCTAAACCAATGTCCCCACATTACAAGTCTAAATAAAAGACCTAATTGATCTTAGTTCGAGTGCACAACCAAGCGATGGAGATCTTGAGGTTTAGGGCAAGCATATGGTAAGAGCAATGCATGCATGAGTTCGATGAGTGTAAACATTTCATACCATACACTAGAGAGAAAGAGTGATACACTTGCATCTAGAGAGGTTTGGAGTTTCATTGTGCTTAAGTGATTGATTTCTTGGTTGAGAGTGTTGTGTTGTTGTGGATTGTTTGATGCACCTTGGTAGTTCCATGTTTGAAAATGTTTTATTGAGTGAGCTTTGAGGCATCGATGATCTTGACTTGCATGCCCATATGTGCTTATGTTCTTTGATTGTTCGTTCCATTGTCGGGACGAGCAATGGCTTAAGTTTGGGGGAGTTTGATAACCACATATTTAGCATGCTTTAGAGTGCGTCACGATGCGTGTTTTGGTTCGGATTTGTGCTTAAATGAATAGAAATGATAGGTTTTTACCATTTATGCCTTTTCTATATGCTTTGCGTTTTTCTCTCGGTTTCCGTGCAGATTTCAGGTGCTGTGGCAATTTTCTGGGCAAGTTTGACTTAGCCTATGTCGAAGAGGGTCGAAAGAGGAAGCCGTAGCACTTTGCGGATTAATTTTCCGATGTCGGACGAGAGAGAACGAGCCAAAACCGTGAGAGCGCGCAAACTGGAAATGTGGGCTGAAATTGCACGGGTCAACCGGAAATGAAATAGTCAACTCCTCAATTAACTTTCCAGAAATTACAGATTTTACCCCACCTTCTCAACTTAAGTTTCTAGTATTTGCAATTTAGCCCCAATGCTTGGGAAAACTATATATAGCTAGATATTTTCCTTATTTGTCATCTAATTCCACTTGTAATTCATATGAACAACTTCTCTTAGAACCCTAGCTATTTTCCCTCTTTCTACTTTGGTATTTTCAAATATTTGTGGATGATCAAGCTTGGAGATTGAAGATTATTGAAGATTTTCAATTCCTTTTCATTTCCTTGTTATTTCTATCATGTTTTCTCTTATTTTCCATGGTTTAATTGCTAGATCTATGGCTAGCTAAGCTTGCATATGGTTCCAAGTGATGGATAATATGATGTAGATGATAGGTATTAGATTCTAGGATGTTGATCTACCTTCCTCTTGGATTGCCTATGGATTGGGACTTTAATTTGTATGCATAAATAATTGATCACTAGGAGTGCATCTAAGGTGTTTGAGGGAATGCCTAGGAAGCTTCCTTTCATAGCACTTGGCATCAATCCATACCCATATCACTTGATTACATCTCTTATAGTTCCTAGAAAGAATTAGATGAGTTGGAAGAGAGTTGGTAGGTTATCTTAGACATAATTTGTGCTATTTGGAGTTGATGGAGTATTTAAAGGCTTAGAAAGCATTTGTTGCTCTATCAATCAACTTGTTAATCACCCTAGTAAGGTAGGTTAGAATATTTGATATAAGAAACCATCCAAGGTGGATTAAATTGGCTTGAAGCATCTAGATTCTAAGACTATCATCATCATCATATTTGAAATCACTTGGATCCATGCCTTTAATATTGTTGATTCCTTACATTTGCATTTTACTTGTCTTGTCTACTTTACATTGTTGAGTTTACATTCCACTTTACTCTTTGTCTAGTTTAGAAAACCAAATCATGATCATGTGCTTAGATAGTATAATGGAGACGATATAGACTACTTGATTTGTTATCGCCATATTCACTCCTTGTGGTTCGACTCGGACTACTAGCTAGTTCGGTATTATTGCTAGGCTAGAAATTAGCTCTAGTCAATTTTTGGGACAAATGAGGGAAGGTCTAGTGAAGCTAGGAGGGGAAGGACAGCTTCACGGCAGAGAAGTTGGAGGTTCAGGGGGAAGTAGTGTTGGAGTGGAGAGAATGTTGGAGGGAGGCAGTAGTGATGGAGGTGTGAAGAAGGTAGTAGATGAAGCGAGGGCTCTTGGCAAGACGAAGCTCACGGAGGAGGAGTTATTAAAAAATCTTGAAGAGCCCAGCAGGCCGCTTCAGGAGAAGGTGCTTGCCGCTTCAATTGCAAAACACCCTCCAGTGACCGTGTTGACAAAGGAGGAAAAGCGGAGGCAGGTGGAGAAGGATGCTGCCATGGCGTGGGAGATGGAGCAACTAACAAAGCTTTCTGTTGGTGCAGGTGCTTCGTCTAGTTCCAAAGCGGCTGCTTTACCCAAAGCGCCCGCTTCAGCCGCCGCGCCAGCTTCAACAGCCGCACTAGCTCCAACTGCCGCACTCGCTTCATCCGCAGTCGTCTCCTCTAGTGCCGGTACGAAGAAAGACATGCCTCCACCCCCACCACCAAAACTGCCATTGAAGCGAACTGCACAGGAGTCAAAAGGTGATGACCCCGCGGCCAAGCACCAAAAGGTCAAACATGCAGTTGCTTCTAGAGCTGGAAGAGAGGAGAAAAAGAGGAAGGAAATAGAAGGAGGAAGGAGCGAAGGCGAGAGGAAGAGGAGGTCAATGACAGGCGACTCCAAGTGATTGACGCACGGATTGAGGAGCAATTCAATGAGGTGATACTCATCCAGTCTTCATTGGTGCGGAGTGCCTTCATTCCATTTATGCCAGATGAGTCCGAAGCATGCGAAGCACAAGCCATATCTGATGCATGCGACGTGACTACAAAAGAGATGGTCGAGTCGGGTCGCTACCCCAAAAAGGAAGAACAGAACTACATTAGGAAGCGTCTCAATGAAAAGCGTCCTTTGTGGAGCAGCGACTCAGGAAAGAAGTTCAAAGCGACCATGGCTGAACTGTCAAAGAGGTCAGAAGAGGAGTTGGCCAAGCGAAGGGACGAGCACCCTGATGCAAGGGAGATTGAGGCGTTTATTCCGAGAGATCTGCTTGAGCTGTGGCTATACTACAAGGACTTGTTCATCAAGGCCTATTATTACTGGGAGGTAGTGCCGCTGCAAGATCAATGCTCTAGGATAAGTGCCCTCAACAATTTTCTCGCCGCCTATGATGACAAACTGCGGAGGAAAATCTTCACCTTGGCTGAACAAACTCAACCCATGCCAATTGTTGTCAAGGTTCCGGCTATAAAAGAATTCCCCATGCCTTATCATCCAGGCACGTATATTCCAGATAGAGGAATAATTGATGAGGAAGTAACTGAAGCCTTCAGGCTGGAGAGTGCATGGAGAAGACCTAGTATCCACACAGTAGATTCTATGGAATCAAGAGTTTTATCAGCTTACGTGGATACTGCTGCTGTTGAAGAAGAGAAGGAGGAAGAAGGAAAGGAGAAGGAGAAGAAGGATGAAGCTGCAGGAAACCTTTGAGTTTCAAGCTTCTGAGCATATCTTTTTGTGAACTGCCTTGTTCATCTATCTAATTTCAATTTCTGTCTCCTCTGTGTCATTTACTCGCTTTGTGAATGACTTTACATTTTTGCTACAAACTCATTAACTTAACCAAAAAAAAAAGGAAGGAACTTAAAAGAAAATTACAAACGAAACTGCAAAGGAAGCAGTCGCTTGGAGTTCCCTTCACGGTTAGATAGACTAGATTTATTTTTATCTAAGTCGTATGGGTTTTGGCATCATCAAAACGGGGGAAATTGTTGGGAATTGTTAAGAACGAATATGTTAAGGGGGAACCTATAAGGGATATTTTAGTGTTTTGATTTGATCCCAAAACCCCAAAGCGTTCTGTTCCCAAGTGACCCAATTTGATGTAGTTAATAAGTTAGAATTTTTCTAAAAGCCTACTCTGTTAGGATGGCTCTTTTATTTTGCTTAGATTAGGCTTCAAAAGTTCAAGTGAAGGCCACTTACTTGAGTGTGTTTTGCAATTGAAGCGGCAAGCACCTTCTCCTGAAGCGGCCTGCTGGGCTCTTCAAGATTTTTTAATAACTCCTCCTCCGTGAGCTTCGTCTTGCCAAGAGCCCTCACTTCATCTACTACCTTCTTCAAACCTCCATCACTACTGCCTCCATCCAACATTCTCTCCACTCCAACACTACTTCCCCCTGAACCTCCAACTTCTCTGCCGTGAAGCTATCCTTCCCCTCCTAGCTTCACTAGACCTACCCTCATTTGTCCTTCCCCCTTTTTGGCATCATCACTGCCAGGGGTTAGGATGATAGACTTTCCAGAAAAGGATTGTTGAAGAGAGTTGACTGAATTGAAGATAGCTTGAAGCATCTGCTGGGTTTTATCCATGGAGGGCGCCACTAGTTCAGCAGTCTTGATGCTTATCTCTTCAAGCAGATATTTGCACTGCCTTTCTCTTTCAACAACCGACGCCATCATACTCTCTAATGGCTCCACCTCTCTGAAGCGAGCCTCCAGCTCCGCTTCAACAGCTTTGGTGATTTTCTTTGCTTCTTCTTGAAGAGTGAGTTCCAAGTGATCCTTGGAAGCTTCAAGTTCTGCCTTCATCACTGCAAGTCTCCTCTCCCTCCGATTGAGAGAGTTGTGAAATTCAGCATCTGCGGTGATCCTTACAGTGAGCGTCTCTTTCAATCTTTTGACTTTCTCCAGTAGAGTGGATAATTCAGCATTTTTCAAGTCAAGTTCCTGCGCACCTCTTCTTAGACTCTCAAGTTCTCTCTTGTCAATAGCACTGTCTTCTTTGACTTCCTTCAACTCAGTTCGAAGTGAGTCAAGAGCCTTTTTGGTGTTGAGGAGCTCGCTTCCCTTCATCACTAACTCTCCTTCCCTATTCTCCACCTTCTCCTTCAGCTCCTTCACTTCCTTCTCTAACACCTTCTTCTCTTTGACAAGAGCGATTAATCTGGCATTAACCTCCCTCAAGCGGCTTCTTTCTGCCTCAAGCAAGCCCTTGAGTTCGGTGATGGTTTTGGTGTTATCATCCACAAGCTTCACCTGCGCCTCCAGCGCCTCCTCTTTCTCCTCTAGAAGCCTCTCCTTCTCCTCCACCTTTCCCTCCAACTCCCTTTTCTTCCTGTCAAAGTCTTCTCTAAGACTGATGACCTCCCCCGCCTTCCTCTCCATCTCTTCACTCATCTTTGTAATCTCGCTTTGGAGACTAGCAATCTCAGCATCTTTCAACTCCACCTCCTCCCTATGCTCTCTGATCAGCTTCCTTTCATGAGAGGAGGGCACTCGCTTCGGAACTGTAGCGAGTGGATATGACTCCTTCACCTTTGCATCCAGCTTCTCCCAGAAGCTGGTCCCTTCAAGGAAGGCATGAAAGCCATTTTCGCCTATGAAGTTGAGTGTTTTGGCCTCCATTTGAATCAGTTCCTCTTCTGTGAAGGCTTTGAGGAGTCTGAAAATCTTGTAGTACTCCGTTCCTCGGTACGTGATGTACGTCAGAAAGTCGACTACGTTGGTGTAGAATACGTCGCTCCATGCAACGTTCGCGGAGCTAAGATTGTAGCGAAGGTTGATAGTTTCAGCGGCTTGCTCTCTGTCCAGGACATAGCGTTCCAGAGCCCGCTTGTGTACGGTGAGGGCAGGGGTTATGAATTGAGGAACGATGGGTTGTTCCCCTACAGTTTGGGCGGTATCGGCTGTAGCTGCCGATGTCGAGAGGGATTGGGTAGGTGATGAGGTTTCTTGGGTTTCGAAAATCTGGATGGCTTCAGTGGGTGGTGGTTGGATAGTTTGGGATTGAAGTGGGGTGAATGAAGTGTAGGCAGCAGCTTCATCTGTGCTGAGGAATGGAACAGTGGGAATGTGAAAAGAAGATGCTGACTCTTCTTCATGGGGAGAGAGGGGGGTTATCTGTTTTAGTGGCTGTTGGGTTGATGAGGATTGAGGTTCTGGTGTTTGGGTGATGTGGGTTTGGATTTGGAGTGGGGGTGATTTGGCTTTGATGGGTAACGGCTGGGGTTGAGTCGCTTCAATGTCCTCAAGCGGCTTCTCCACCGCCTCGCTTTCTTGGACAAGTAAAGCGACTCGCTTTGTCTTCTTGCCTCGCTTCGGCGCGGCTCACTTCCCGGGTGAAGCGACCGGCCTCACTTGGCTCACTTCGGCTTGCCTTTCGGCAACCGGTCTCGCTACGGGCACTTCAATTTCCAGAAGTCCCAAATCCATCAATTGCTTTGACTTCCTCCATTTGTCGTAGTATATGGATTGCTTGTTGTAGATGGTGACTTCATCTTCCGGCCATGCTTTGCCCGGAAACTTCTTCTCCAAAGCATAGGAAAGCCTTGAGAAGAACTTCAGTTTCCCCTTGCGGAGAATCTGATCGGCGCTCCCCTTCACGAACGCAAAGTCGGCAGCAGCTTCGTGAATTTGATTGAGGAACCAGTCATGCCAGTTGAAGCTGGTTCCGGTGAGGCTGTCGACGATGACTGCTGTGGCGATCAGCTTCGTCTCAGAAAGAGTATCCAAGGTTCCGATGTAGCACGCGACACTCTTCGAGAAGAGCTCGCAAATGTGGTTGAAGGGGGCCTTCAAACTCGAACGGATACTTGCCTCCTTAAAATTTGGATCGGCTTCGGCGGTTGCAAAACGACCGTACTGAACTCCGGCCGAGAGACCCAAATCTAGTAATGAGTCTCCTCCTTCTCTCGGCAAGTTGAACATGCCGATAAGCTCATTCATGTCCACCTCCACTGGCCTCCTCGTCTGTGGATCGGTGAAAGAGGATATGTTCTGCTCCTTCCTCAAATTTAGCAGGAGCTCGCCGACGGCTTTGGCCAGAATCTTAGACGGGACCGCCGTCACAAACTTCCATAGTCCGGCCTTGGTCACGGCCCTAGGAGAAATCCATTTCTCTCGATGATGGCTGGATCGAGATGAGGCTCGACATTGATGTGTTTGTCGACCTCCGCGAGAAACTCCTCCATCGTCTCGGTATTCTTCTTCTTTCCCATGATGATTTTGAAAGAGTTAGAATGAGGTTTTAACAATGAAAATCAAGGGTTGAGACTCGTGAGTTGCAGAGTAATTGCAGATCTAGCACGAGAATGGCAAATTTAGAAGGCTGTGAAAGTTTCTGCAGTTCTGCCTCGTCCCATATATATAGAGTTAGGTTATGGCTGACGTGGCAGGGGTAGGACGGTAATAACGCCGAAAGTCCTGTAGGTAGGCGGCGGACGTGCGGTGATGGATCTGACGTGTCCGGCATCATCACAGTAAAAGTGAACCGCCACTTGCTCGGCGTCGCCACGTGGCCTTCTATGGTTGGCTTGTCGTATACGGCGTTAATCGAACGGCTCCAGATTGGGGGCTGTTAAGATTCGACGGCTGGATTTTCTCCGCCGTTTCCCGCTTCAAATTTGAAGTGAGAACCACGCGCCCGTTATTTCCGTCGTTCCTGTACCTGCATTAAATGCACAGCAGAAAGTAAAATTGCACTCGAGTGCAGACAGCTCATACTCGCTTCATGTCTGCTCGCTTCGAGTTGGGCTGCTACGCCTTGACTCGCTTGAGAGGCATTCGCTTGAGTGACTGTTCCGCACTCGCTTGCGATGGCTAGCTTTGAGTGACGAAGCACTCGCTTGGCCATCTGAAGCGACTGGAGTAAGAAATTGAATTTGTTTGCTTGATTTTAAAATGTTTCTGACTTACATACTTCGAGGATAAACAAGAATGTTTTCCTCTTTGTATTTGTGTCAGATTCACTTCATATTTTCCACTAGTGAGTGAAGGTTTCTAGCACGCTTCGACTCACTTAGTGTACTTAAAATTGAAACACTTACCAGTCAATCTCACATCGTAGGAGATTGATACCACAGATTGTAGACTTCATGTTGAATTAGATACCACTCGTTGAATGCTACACGTTAAGATAGATCTTCATGGCATTCGTCTTCATGGCATTCATCTTTCTCTACGAATTAGAGAGTCCTCCATCGAAGTGAATGAGGGAGAAAATGAATAAAGTACACAAGCTTACTACAACCCGAAGGGAGTATCACGTAAGTGTACTTATTCACGACGAATGGGGGATGAGTACAAGTCCTTATCTCAGAGCAGAAATGGACAGGATGACAATGAGAATGCTCTGACAAGACAATCTCGTATTTTACGCAGAAGCATGTCACCAGCCCTGCAACCTTTTGTATAAAAAGGTAAACCTTCAAGCTTTCCTACATTCTAAAGAATGAATCTGCAGTCGGCTCGCTTTGACCCAACCTAGGGCAAATTGAAGCGATGCAGAATTCAAGATTGCAGCATTCTTGCTTGCTTTGGAAGTAGCTTGCTCCGCGAGTAAGCATTAGTTCCCCCTTAACCATATACTTAACAATTCCAATAAGTTGGTAGGGAACTTCTTCCAAAACTCCACCTATCTCCACCTTACTTCATTTTCTTCAAGCGAGTGAGATTTGAAGTGGCTCGCTTGAGTTGGTGAAGATCCGAAGCGAGTGACGCACAAGAGAATAAGCGAACACTCCTTCGTGCATCCTGGAACTAGCATTCTTCACCAGGGTCTAATAACCCTAATTCCATGCATAGCTGGTTGAATCGAGACTCAGCTAGAGGCTTGGTGAGGATATCTGCTCGCTGGAGATCGGTATGGATTTTCTCGAGCTTGATATCCTTTTTCTCGACATGATCACGAATGAAATGATGTCGAATTTCCACATGCTTGCACCTGGTGTGAAGCACTGGATTCTGCGAGATACATATGGCACTGTTGTTGTCGCAGAAGATCGGAATTTCATTCGCTTCAACTTTGTAGTCCTTCAACTGTTGACGAAGCCATAGGATTTGAGAACAGCAGCTTCCTGCAGCCATATATTCAGCTTCAGTTGTTGAAGTGGCTACGCTTGTTTGCTTCTTTGAGAACTACGAGACTAGCTTGCTTCCCAAGAACTGACATGTGCCCGAAGTTGACTTCCTGTCGACTCGGCAACCTCCATAGTCAGCATCGGAATATCCAGTGAGCTCCAAATTGTCCTCCGCTGGATACCACAGACCCATGTTGATAGTGCCCTTCAAATATCGAAGAATCCTTTTGGCAGCTTCAAGATGGCTGTGTTTGGGATTGCTTTGGAAGCGAGCGCAGACTCCGACTGCAAAGGCGATATCTGGCCGGCTTGCAGTGAGATAGAGTAGTGACCCAATTAGGGCACGATAATCTGTAGGATCTACAGATTTTCCTCCTTCGTCTGTCTCCATCTTCCAGTTGGTATTCATAGGAATCTTCACAGCTTTAGCATGTTGAACACCAAACTTGGCAAGCATATCTCTAGTGTACTTCGCTTGGTTGATGAAAATTCCATTATCCTGCTGCTTCACTTGAAGACCTAGAAAGCAGCTCATCAAGCCAATCATTGACATCTCATACTTGGTCTTCATCAACTCTCCAAACTTTTCGCTAAGCAACTGGTTTGGCGATCCAAATATGATGTCATCCACATAGATCTGAACCCATAGCATATCATTTCCATGATTGATAGTGAAGAGAGTTCGATCTATCTTTCCCTTTTGAAATCCATTATCCACTAGGAATTGAGATAATGTATCGTACCAAGCTCTGGGAGCTTGCTTCAACCCATACAGGGCTTTCTTTAAGCGATACACTTTATCTCCCTGCTCGAAACCCGGTGGCTGCTCCACATAAACTTCTTCCTTCAATTCACCGTTGAGGAACGCGCTCTTCACATCCATTTGATACACTTTGAATTTCTTGGCCGCTGCATAGGCTAGAAATAGTCGGATCGCTTCAAGCCGTGCCACTGGAGCGAAGGTCTCATCGAAATCGATTCCTTCCTCTTGGCAGTAGCCTTTAGCGACTAGACGTGCCTTGTTCCTCACAACATTGTGGTCCTCGTCCGTCTTGTTCTTGAACACCCACTTGGTGCCAATAACATGCTGGAACTTGGGACGATCCACGAGGTACCATACGTCATTTCTAGTGAACTGGTTCAGCTCTTCTTGCATGGCGATCACCCAGTTAGAGTCGGCTAGGGCTTCCTCCACGCTTGATGGCTCAATGTTTGAGAGAAAGCAACTGAACATGGCACTTTCTCCAAATACTTGACTTCTGGTCACTACACCCTTGGATGGATCTCCAATGATTTGGCTAGGTGAGTGATCTTTTAGCCATGCACGCTTGGATCCGCCAGCTTCATCTTCATCTGCTTCCTTGTCGCTCGCTTCACCATCTGAAGCGACTGGATTGGGTGCTTGGCCAGCACTAGCTTCAGGAATCTTGGGGGCAGCTTCGACTTCTCCTTTGGGATTCTACTCGCTTGAGTCCTTGATCTCATCATCTTCATCAAGCATGTCCCAAGTGAGTTGATTTGAGGGTTCCTTGCTTTGATCCTTTTCATTCGCTTGAGCCTGTTCCTGTGGAAGACTTAAAGAAGATTCATCAAATACGACATGGGGTGATTCCTCCACAATTAGGGTTTTACAGTTGAATGAGGAAGAGGAAGGAAATAGAAGGAGGAAGGAGCGAAGGCGAGAGGAAGAGGAGGTCAAATGACAGGCGACTCCAAGTGATTGACGCACGGATTGAGGAGCAATTCAATGAGGTGATACTCATCCAGTCTTCATTGGTGCGGAGTGCCTTCATTCCATTTATGCCAGATGAGTCCGAAGCATGCGAAGCACAAGCCATATCTGATGCATGCGACGTGACTACAAAAGAGATGGTCGAGTCGGGGTCGCTACCCCAAAAAGGAAGAACAGAACTACATTAGGAAGCGTCTCAATGAAAAGCGTCCTTTGTGGAGCAGCGACTCAGGAAAGAAGTTCAAAGCGACCATGGCTGAACTGTCAAAGAGGTCAGAAGAGGAGTTGGCCAAGCGAAGGGACGAGCACCCTGATGCAAGGGAGATTGAGGCGTTTATTCCGAGAGATCTGCTTGAGCTGTGGCTATACTACAAGGACTTGTTCATCAAGGCCTATTATTACTGGGAGGTAGTGCCGCTGCAAGATCAATGCTCTAGGATAAGTGCCCTCAACAATTTTCTCGCCGCCTATGATGACAAACTGCGGAGGAAAATCTTCACCTTGGCTGAACAAACTCAACCCATGCCAATTGTTGTCAAGGTTCCTGCTATAAAAGAATTCCCCATGCCTTATCATCCAGGCACGGATATTCCAGATAGAGGAATAATTGATGAGGAAGTAACTGAAGCCTTCAGGTTGGAGAGTGCATGGAGAAGACCTAGTATCCACACAGTAGATTCTATGGAATCAAGAGTTTTATCAGCTTACGTGGATACTGCTGCTGTTGAAGAAGAGAAGAAGGAGGAAGAAGGAAAGGAGAAGGAGAAGAAGGATGAAGCTGCAGGAAACCTTTGAGTTTCAAGCTGTTGGTCCCGGGAAAGAGTAATTGGTGTATGGGGGGGGGGGGGGGGGGGGGGAATACACCAATAACCAACCGTTTTTGACTTTTGTAAAATCAGGTCGATCTGCAGGTCGATTGTCAAGGTCGACCTTGTCAGAGGCAGTTTGATCTATCAAGCTTGTATGGTATCAAGCATGATTTATCAAACTGTTGTTAATGCGGAAGTTGGTGGAGGTTGATTTACTCTTTGAAAAATCTTAAGGCTGGTGAATAGTAGCAGGTTGATGAGATATGCAGGTTGATGCTAGTCAGTTTGATAACAAAATATAAGGACGATAAATAAAGAGAGAGAGAGAGAGAGAGAGAGAGAGAGAGAGAGACACCGCGATTTAGCGTGGTTCGGAGAAACCCTCCTACGTCCACGTCAGGTCGACTCGACCTGAGAATCCCTTTACCTTTGGATTCAACCTCTCTCTTATTTATACTGACTGAGTATCAGTTCTAGATACAATCTAACCTAAAAATATCTAGACACGAGTTTTGGGTCGTGACCCTTACAACCTTCGTACTGAACCGTACAAACAACCTTACTCTTTTACAGAGCTTGACTAACTCTATAATGGCGAAAATGAAAACAAGCTTTCTAACTTCGAACAAATCGGAGAAGAAGCTGTTGAACAATCGACAAGCAGCAGTGAACGCTTCGTCGTTGTGGTGTTTATCGGAATCGGAAACCTCTCTTCGTCAAGTGTTTGGGAAACTAATCGGATTTCGAACACTTGAATGGATATGAGCTTTGAGAGAGATTTGGGCAGAGATATGGCGTTGATAGCTTGTGTTTCCCGTACTTGAATCCGAAAATGGCTGAAGTATTTATAGGCAGTTTTGAAAAACTAGCCGTTGGAGTCAGGCTGACGTGGCACTAGCCGTTGGAAGCTGACTCACTTCTAGCCGTTGGGAATATTCGTCCTTGCTGGCACTCGACGTGGCAAGGATCAGGTCGATACGCTCCATGAAGGTGGAGCATCGACCTTGATTGATAATCCAGCTCTTGAAATCTTCTAAGTCAAAGCGGGCTGGAAACTTGATAAGGAAGGTCGATAGACAGGCTGATGATCCAGCTCGATCCAAATGAGGTAGGTCGATACATCGACCTTTCTCTTACAGGGTGGATCGAACTTGATTCTAAACTTTAGAGGGCATCGACCTGCACTAACAGGTAGCAGGTCGATCTATCGGCCTTGACCCTAAACAAGTAAAATATGTCTAAGTGTGGTTTCGATAAACATCATCAAAATCAAACTGCAAGGGGTTCCCAACAATTTCCCCCTTTTTGATGATGTCGAAACCAAACAGTTTACAAATAATTCCTAAGATAAAACAGTGAAAGATGGTATCAGAGCTTGAAAATTTTTCAATCATGAAGATTGATAAGGAAATATAAGAAAGGCAGATAAGGACATAATTAAAATAAAGCAGTAAAGGCAGATGCCTGGACAAAGAGATATTGTCGTCAGGTCGAAAGATGTTTTTGCTTCATTCAGCTCGATAGCGTACATTACATTGGAAGTTACAAACTGAGCTACGAACATAAATGAATACAAAAATTAAACAAAAACATCTATCTACATCGCCTGGATCTTGGCACGGGCTGCTAAGCGCTCTTCCTGGACCTGCTCCCTTGACTTCGACTGCATGCTTGCGTAAATTCCATCCCTGATACGATGATAGTCGGGATCGGAATTCGACACGTTGACGCCTAGGCCGATGGCAGTTTGAGCGATGTATTGGTCGACTCGAGAGTAATCCAAATACTCCGAAGCACCAAGACGCAAGGGCGCAAAATATTGTTGAGCTGGGGCCCTTATCGTCACACCGGCCTCTGCAGCCTTTTTCCGAAGATCACCAATGAATTTTTGGTAAGGAAATTTGAGCATATAGGCTGCATACGCTTCATCGGCATCGGCAGGAACGGAGGGGTCCTTGATCCAGTAGTGCAGCAGGATGAAGCAAGAATTGAGCTCCCGCAGCAGGTTGTTTTGAGATTCATCAAGCCATTCAACGACCTGCTGCTGGACTCCAGCATTCAAAACTTGGGCGGACTGGCTGATCCAGTCCATCTCCCTTTTCTTCCTTGCTTCATCGGCCCGGCACTTGGCCATGAACCGCTTTTGCTCTTCAGGGTCCACGGACTGCTCCTGCGACGCCCCGGCCAAAATCATGGCAGAAATAAGTTCGGAGTGCTTGGCCAGACGGGCTTTGTCTTCGGCAGCCTGGGCAGCAGCAGCCTCAGCAATGGGATCGCCCTTGGAGGCAACGTCCTTGGAGAGAACGGCCTGGGAGGCAGGCTGCTTTTGAGGTGGAGGAGGAGGAGCCACGGAAGTTGAAGCAGATTTGGATTTGGAGGGCTTCTTCTTCTTCGCGGCGGCGGCGGCTCTTTCTTCTTCCCCCTTTTCGACATCATCAGAAAGGGCATTGATGAGGGAAAGAAGAGTCGCATCCTCTTGCTGCAGCTTGATCACAGCATCCTTCAACTCCAGTTGCCCACTGAGAAGGGAGGAGATGGTGCCGTGGATGGCGTTGATCTGCTCATTGGAGGTCGATGCCGAGGTCGAGACAGATGAGGTCAAATTGGTTACACGCTCATCGACCTTGGCCAAGTCCTCCAATACTTCCGCGATCTGGTCACGGGACGCCATGTTCAGCTCCTCAAGCTGGCCCGGCAGGAGCTTGTCGGTATATTCCTTCAAAAGCTTCACGGCAAAGTCCGTGACGCGCTCCCTGGCAGCTTCATCGGCCTGGGCTTTGGCATCTTTCACTATATCAGCCCGGGCCTCTGCTACGGCCTGCTTGATTTGCTCTGGGAGGCTGGTGATGATGGACTCGAGCTTGGCAGAAATTTCATCGAGCACAGCCTCCACATCAACTTTGGGAGACGGAGCAGCAGCAACAAGAGGCTGATCATCACCCTCAATCCTGGGTGATGATTGCTCCGGAGTTTGAATACTTTCAAACTCGTCTCCGGCTTCTGCGGCAGAGTTGTACAGAGCGCGAGAGTGCGCATAGAGGGGGCGAAGGTCGATGCCCAAAATTTTGGCTTCGACCTTCATGCGGCGAAGCACAAGCTGTCGAAAATTTGAGGCCGCATCCCCCACGGTGAAGAATCCGAACTCCGCTTCTAGAGCCAGCTCCTCGACCTTCAGGTCGTTGAGAGTAACGACCTGCAGCAGCGCCTCGAAGACGTAATAGTAACTCGACTTACAATCCAGATAGAACTGGAGGCGAGTGGCGAGGTCGAGAGACTTGGGGAGTTGGGCTATCCCCGGCATCAGGTCGATGACCTTCAGCCTGGCCTCGGCCTTCAATGCAGCGACCTGGGAGTGAGCAGCAGACATCGGCTGCTCAGAGATAGGCTGGATCGACAGCACGACGTCTTCCTCCACAGGCGCATTCCGAATGGGGGAAGACAGAGATTCTTCCGCAGTGAGATCCTGGATCTCAACAGATCCAGCTCGATGGACGGGGGGGGGGGGGACCTCACTGGCGAGGGAGCAACGACCTGCTGAGAGGATGCAAGGCGTTGCTGCGAGGCGGACGGCTCGGCGGCGGAACGGACTGGAGATGGAGTCCGTTCGGCTGCGAGAGAGAGAGCGATGAAGCGGGCGAGGACTCCCTGCGAGGTGCAGATACCTCGAAATCCAGGGGGAGGATCTTGTGAAACGGCCTGGGTGGATCACCGGAGGCCGACTGCGTCCTCCGTGGAGGAGTCTTCTTTACAGGAAGAGCCTTCTTGGCAGGGCGAGCGGGAACCAGGTCGACATCGGCCTTCCTCTTCTTTTGGACGGGTCGATCTGGGATCCTCCATCCGACCTTGGATTGCCCGGTTCTGGCGAGATGCTCCCTGACAGAGTCTGGGGAGTTGTAATAGATTTGCGGTGCCACCCCAATCGCCATCTCCAGCTGATGGAGATCTTTTGGAATAAACAGGGGGGGAAAGGCCGGATCATTGGACCATTTCTTATTCTTGAAGAAAGAAATGATAATACAGGTGGCCTTCGAACCAAGGCGCATCGGCCTTTTCTCGTTGTGAAGAGACACTTTCACAACGGCCTCTCCCTCCGTCTCGCAGACGATCTGTCTGGCCTCCTCCCAGAGCAGCGAGACCATCAATTTTGCCCAACTAATCGGTAGATCGAGAATTACGGCCGTCAAAATCTGAAATTTGAACGGGGTGACCTGGTCGTAATTCCCGACGTGCCCTAGAAAGCACTTTTGGATGAAGTCCATTAGGAGGCGGAATTTGGGGCGCAGCTCGTTCCTTTTGAAGGCCACTGGAACGAACTGCCTCTGCTCAATCAAGACCCGATCTGCAACCTGCTGCAGTTGGTCTTGAGAAATCTCCGAGATTTGCATCGACCCTCCGTCACCAATACCGAAGGCACCCTTCACCGCATCAAGAATGTTGATGGTGACCATGGATTTCTGGGTTCCGAGGGAGACTGTGTGGGAAGACACGGACTCGCCCTCGTTCCAGTTGTAGAAGAAGGCACATACCATCCTGGGCAGACTCTTCGCCGGCCGGTGGGAGATAATTTGATGGAATGGGAAGCATCTCTCCACCAGGGCGAACATGGAGTCTAGATCGCGAAAACCGTAGTTTTCGCGCACCATGTAGGGCTCGTACTTGATACGAGCGGTCAGATAGACCTCGATTTCCGACCACTGCATTTCCTTTCGGCCGGAGGTAGAAACCTTTTCTGCCATTGTTGTGTTTTTCTGCAAGTTTTTCGAGAAAGATTAGAAATTAAAGACAATGAAGAACTTGACAGAAATATAAAACATAATCGGTGAAAAGAGTACAAACCACGGAGAGTGATTTGATGCAGATAGTGAGAATGTAGAAAAGCGAAGAACACGACGGCGGTAGTTCAGTTTTTGCAGAAAGAAAAATTAGGTTTTTGCGAAGAAGATGAAAAAAGTAAGTAAGTTTTTGAGAGAAAACTGCATGCCGTATATGTAGAGTTTTCGAACGGTTGAGATTGTTCGAATTTGAAAAGGTGAAAATCGCTCTTTAATTCTCATCCACACGATGAGTGCGCGTGAAATGTGAAACGTTACACATTCGCACGTGAGTTATTGATAACGTGCGATAACTTGCACTTTTGCAGAGAGAAGGCAGGGAATTAAATGCATCCTCGGTCAATGTGTCAAAATTTGACACTTGACTGGATGTTTTACAAAAATGGTAATCATTACTCCCTTTTTCCTCATTTTCTGCAAATTATCAGAACCTTAAATAATGAAACACATTGAGAAATAAATAACATTAATAAATGAAGAAATCAATGCGTATTAAAGAAGTTATAAGACAAAAGGGTGATACTGCCCTTTTGATTCTTCCTTCATAAATGCAGTTGCATTCAGGTTGATATCGGCCTGATGATATCGGCCTTGTGACGGAGAACGGCCTGTCGAAATGAACGGCCTGTATTTGAGATATCGGCCTGGACATATGACATCGGCCTGGCGAGGTGAAACTGCCTGGACTTGAGATGTCGGCCTGGCGAAATAAACGCCCTGGAGACAGACAACGGCCTTTGTTCCCCCTCAAATGATGGATCACTTTGGCCAAGTGTTCCCCCTCAATTTGAGGAATACAGGTCGATGAGGAACGGTCTGTCAATTGAATCGGCCTGTAGATAGGGATACGAGTCGACGACACTTATCGATCTGTACTTCAATGTCGTCGTGATCGGCCTGTTTGATGATAGCAGCCTGACAGACGACCTGTGTAGACTACGAACGGCCTGTAGATAGACACAGCCTGTTGAGTAGATGACGGCCTGTTCCCCCTTAATATCGGCCTGTTTGTAAAGAGACGGCCTGCTTGTTGGTCCCGATTGTTGGTCCCACACAAGCTTTTGAAAGATGTGGCAGGCTGATAAGGAGAAAACGGCCTGGAGGCTTACGATCGGCCTGATGACTCAACATTTAATAACCCTAGCTTTCCACATAGCATTTTGAATCTTTCTTCGGCTAGGGGTTTGGTCAGAATATCAGCTCGCTGAATGTCAGTGTGTATCTTCTCTATAACCACGTTCTTCTTTTCCACGTGATCACTAATGAAGTGATGTCGAATATCCACGTGCTTGCATCTTGAATGAAGAACTGGGTTTTGAGTAATGGCGATGGCACTCGAGCTGTCGCAGAATATTGGTACTTCACTGACTTCAACTTCATAATCCTTAAGTTGTTGTTTGATCCACAAGATTTGTGCACAACAACTTCCTGCGGCCATGTACTCGGCCTCTGTGGTGGAGGTGGCTACTGAAGTTTGCTTCTTTGAAAACCAAGAAATCAGCTTGTTTCCGAGAAAATGGCAAGTACCCGAGGTAGATTTCCTATCGAGCTTGCACCCTGCATGATCAGAATCTGAATAGCCTGTAAGCTGCAAATTATCATCACAAGGATACCAAAGACCTAGATTTGTGGTTCCTTTGATGTATCGAAGAATTTTCTTTGCTGCTTCCAAGTGAGATTCCTTCGGATTAGCTTGAAATCGAGCACACACTCCAACTGCAAAAGTGATGTCAGGTCGACTAGCAGTTAGATAATGTAATGAACCAATTATACCCCTGTACTATGTTATGTTGGCAGGTTTTCCTTGGGGATCCGGGTCGATCTTCCCTCCAGAGAGCATCGGTATTTTGACAGGCTTGCTGTCTTTGACACCAAACTTGTCGACCAGCTCGTGTGCGTACTTTGTTTGGCTAATGAAGATTCCTTCATCGGACTGCTTAACCTGCAACCCTAGAAAGAAATTCATTTCCCCCATCATAGACATTTTATATTTTTCGGTCATGAGGTTACCAAATTTTTCACACAAAATGGGAGATTTAGATCCAAAAATGATATCATCAACATAAATTTGTACTAAAAGGATATGTTCATTCACTTTGATAGTGAATAGCATCTTGTCGACTGAACCACGCTTGAATCCTGATTCGATGAGGAAGGATGACAGTGTCTCATACCAAGCTCGAGGAGCTTGCTTAAGACCGTAGACGGCCTTGTGCAGTTTGTAGACTTTGCTTGAATCACCCTCCTCGAATCCAGGAGGCTGTTCCACATAGACTTCCTCTTCGAGAACGCCATTGAGGAACGCACTTTTAACGTCCATCTGGTAGACTTTGAATCGTTGATGAGCGGCATAAGCTAGAAACAGCCTTATAGCTTCTAATCTTGCAACGGGGGCAAACGTCTCATCATAGTCGATTCCTTCTTGTTGACAGTAACCCTTTGCTACTAATCTGGCTTTATTTCTGACAACTTCTCCAGATTCATCTCTCTTGTTCTTGTAAACCCATTTGACTCCAATGACGCCCTGATGATAAGGACGATCAACTAGAGACCATACTTCATTTCTTTTGAATTCATTGAGTTCTTCTTGCATGGCTTCAATCCAATCAGCATCTTGAAGAGCTTCAATGGCATCTTTGGGTTCTATGCGAGAGAGATAGCAACTTAATAGCGCACTTTCACCAATCGTCCTCCTTGTTCGCACTCCTAGGTTTGGGTTCCCAACAATGAGCTCTTTCGGATGATCATCGATCCATCGTCTGCGTCGTGACCTTTCTTCATTTGAAATGATTGGTTCGGGCTCATTAATGGGTTCATCAAACTCCGGGTGAGTTGAAGGTTGATCAGTGGATACGCGTTGTTGTTCGGAATGTTGATCGGGCTGCTGTTCGGCCTGGATGTTGAGCTGCTCCATTGTGTTATCGAGCTGCTCAATTTGGGATGTAAGGTCGTGAACAGCATCAGTCTTGGGGACTGAGGGAGGGGGATCAGCCTGGTTAAGTCCGGCTGATGTATTACAGCTCGTAGTATCATTTGCATCACTTCCCCCTTGCTGTGTGACCCTAGGATCAGATTGATCCTCTTCCTCCAAATCATTTGGAGTCCATACTAGCAGGTCGTCAATGGGGGAGTTAGACGTCCTGTTAGCAGCGGGCTGATCTGTACCTGTACTTGATTCTCTGTACAGACAAGTAGATTCATCAAACACAACATGAGGTGTTACCTCCACAACTAGGGTTTTCTTATTAAAGACTCTATAAGCTTTGCTAACCTCTGAGTATCCTAAAAATACTCCTGGATCGGCCTTGCTATCGAAAGTCTTTAATTGAGATTTCCCATTGTTATGAATGTAACACAAACACCCAAAAGCTTTAAAATACTTTAACCTGGGGAGCTTGTTGTTCCACAGCTCGTATGGAGTCTTTCCATGTCGGGTTGTGATGATCGACCTGTTTTGGGTATAGCAGGCTGTATTAACGGCCTCTGCCCAAAACTTCTTTGGAAGATTGGTTTCATCCAACATGGTACGAGCTGCTTCCTTCAGCGATCTGTTACGACGTTCCACCACGCCGTTTTGTTGAGGTGTGCGTGCAGCTGAAGTTTGATGATGAATCCCACTCTTTGTGCAATATTCTTCGATCATTGCATTGATAAATTCAGTGCCTCGATCTGATCGAATGGAGATGATGGATTTCTCCTTTTGATTGCACAACTTGCTCAGCAACGCAGGTAGCTTCTCCAATGTCTCCTTCTTTTTGTACATGAAAATAACCCACGTAAATCTAGAATAATCATCTATAATAACGAGAGCATATTTTCTACCGTTTATACTCAAGGGAGTGACTGGACCGAAGAGGTCGAGATGGAGAAGCTCAAGAATTCGATTTGATGATTGTGCCGTCACACTTGGAAAGGATGATCTTGTTTGCTTTCCGGCTTGACAAGCTCTGCAGATGTGATCACGATCGAAGACTTGGTCTGGCAGGTCGTTCACCAGCTTGTTGCGTGCGAGCTTGTTGATGGCCTTGAAGTTTAAGTGACTCAACCTCTTGTGCCATAGCCTGCTTGTCTCGGAGTCAGCCTTTGTGACCAGGCAGGTCTCTATCCAATCTGTCCATTGAACAATATAGAGTCTATCCTGCAAAACTCCGGTAAGAAGTGTTTCTCCTTCCTCATTTTTCACGAGACATTTGTTAGCGGTGAATTCTACTCGTTTACCACTCGAGCAGAATTGAGACACAGAGAATAGGTTATGATTAAGACCTTCAACATAAGAAACGTTAGAAATAGTTGTTTTACCAACTTTTAGATCGCCCTGGCCTCTCGTAAATCCCTTAGAATTTCCTCCAAAGGTTACGAGTGGCCCGTCTCGTTCTTGATAGTTTGAAAGTGGCGTTTTGTCACACGTCATGTGCTTCGAGCATCCACTATCAATGATCCATACAGCTCCATGAGCTGCTTGGCTCCTTCTTTGAGCCTTCCCAACCTGCAATTAGTTAAACTTAGCAACCCATTAGAGATTGGGTGCTACATCGGTTGCGGGAACGGCCTTTGGAACCCATATTTGCTTCACCGGTCTGCTTCTATCCGAGGCTGAGGACGAGGCAGTAGCGGTCTTGGGCTTGGGAGCCTTGGTTTTCTTCGAGCGAGGGCGACGAGGCTGATAATTGTGTTCTTCATAATACCCAGGTTGATACTGCCAGTCTGGAAAATTTGACTGTTGAGGATAGTGGCAGTAGCACCCTTGATAATCCGGGTAGAAGAACTGAGGATGATACGGCCTTTGATAGTGCTGGCCTTGGTATCGCCCTTGATGAACAGCCTGATTTTGATGATAGGGGGCAGGACGACGTTGCTGGACAGGTCGATTCTCTTTCTTTTGAGAAACAAGCTGTTCCTTCTTTTGTTGCTTTATGAGGATGGCCTGGGGCTGTCGAGCTGGATTCTTCAGCTTGACCATCTTATCAGGGAGAGCTTGATTAGCTTTCCGAACATTCTTCGATTTAGGCTGCGCTTTCACGAACGTGATCTCGCAGTCTTTGTTCTTGCTTTTCTTGGATTCTCCGTTAAATCCAATCCCAGAGTGATCACGTGGATTGCGTTGCATGGATTGGACCTCTTCCAGCTTCTTTCCACTTTTCTTCAACTGACTCAATGTGAGTTGAAGTTTTTCTTCCTTTTTCACGAGGAGTTCGTGTCGAATTACCAAGTCAGCCAATTTTGAAGTAAGGCTGTGTATTTCGGCATCTTTGGTCTTGAGGGTCTCGTCCTTCTCGAGCACCCTGGTATCGAACTCCTTAACCCGTAAAGTCAATTCATCAACCTTTGACTTTAGGGTTTCGATCTCCCTTTCCTTTTCTTCATCGTAGGGAGAGAATCTTTCTTCTAATGCTAGCTTGTATTTTTCATTTTTATCCAATAGCTCAGCATTGTCTTCAACGACCTCCTTGAGTGTATCCATGAGATCGGCATAGTCATCCAGCTGCTTCTTGATTTCTTCCCAAGACACAGCCTCGGATAGGTCTTCATCACCTTCTTCTGCACAATCATCGTCAGAGAAAGAAAGTGATATGGGTTGAAGATCTACCTTTGAAGATCCCTCGTTTTGTTGGTGCTCTCCAACGAAACATTCTTCATCATCACTTTCGTTGAAAGCGATGTAACCTTCGTCATCACTTGACGAGCTATCCGAGAGGTGAGCTTCCTTTGTTTCTTCGGCGATCATTGCAGCTCGTTGGTCTTTGAGCTTCTTATCGCGCTTTGCACGGAGCTCGTCTCTCTCGGCCTTGGTAAGATCCGGACAGTCGGTCTTGTAGTGACCTGGCCTGCCACAATTGAAACAACCACCCTCGGGTGTGTTAGAAGAATTGAAGGTTGAGGGTTTACCTTCTCCCTTTTTGTCAGGGCGGTCGTGGTTGCGGTTTGAGAAGTTTCGCTTGTTGTCACGATAGAACTTTTTGTATTTGACAACCTTCCCTAGGAGCTTCTCATTTCTCCTAGCAGCTTGAGCATAGTCGAGAGTCATTTTCTCGAACTTCTTGACGATGGACTCGTCAATCGGACTTGGGGCAGCAGCTGAGGCTGAGTCGGCCTTGAAAGCTACCTCCTTGTTCTTTTCATCAGCCTTCTTGCTGGTGGAAGGCTGTGTTGATCCATGGATGCGGATCATCTCATATTCGTTTCCGACAAGAATGTCGAAAAGATCTTCAGTGGTGAGGGAGTTGAAATCCGATCGGGCTGGATGCATGGCGGCGTATACGTGCCAATTTGTAGGAAGGGCACGTATCACTTTGAGATTCTTCTCGCGCTGCGTATATTTGTAGGGATTGATTGCAGCGACCTCGAGAATAATTTCGGTGAAGCGAATTTTCATCGCTTCTATGGTTTCACCCGAAACCATCTTGAAGTCATCGAACTTGCTGCACGCCATAGACAGCTTGTTCTCCTTCATTTCCTCTGAGCCAAGGCTGATGGACCGGAGGGTGTCCCACATTTCTTTGGCCGTTTCAAGATTTCGGATCTTGGCCAGGTAGACGCCCTTCACGGTGCTGGAGATGAGTCCCTTTGCGTAATCATCGAGACCAGCCTCTTTCCTTTCCTCGGTTGAGTAGTCGCGAGGGTTTTTGAGGACTTTCTCGTATGTAGCCTCCCCGGGGGATGTTCCATCCACAATAATCTTCGCTGCATATATGGGGGAGGGGCCATTCTCGATAATATCCCACATGAGGACGTGATGTGCCTTGAGACACATCTTGATTCGAAAACTCCTGTCTTCATAGCCTTGAATGGAGAAGTCTTCACATACCCTGAGAAGAGAAGCCTCCATTGCAATATAATATGATATGAAATGAATGAAAAGATTTTTCTAAGGATCGGTTCAAAATGACCAAAAGTTTGAAAAAGAACTTTTAGTATGCAAAGCAGCGGTCAAAAGAACCACTGCTCTGATACCACTTGTTGGTCCCGGGAAAGAGTAATTGGTGTATGGGGGGGGGGGGGGGGGGGGAAACACCAATAACCAACCGTTTTTGACTTTTGTAAAATCAGGTCGATCTGCAAGTCGATTGTCAAGGTCGACCTTGTCAGAGGCAGTTTGATCTATCAAGCTTGTATGGTATCAAGCTTGATTTATCAAACTGTTGTTAATGCGGAAGTTGGTGGAGGTTGATTTACTCTTTGAAAAATCTTAAGGCTGGTGAATAGTAGCAGGTTGATGAGATATGCAGGTTGATGCTAGTCAGTTTGATAACAAAATATAAGGACGATAAATAAAGAGAGAGAGAGAGAGAGAGAGAGAGACCGCGATTTAGCGTGGTTGGGAGAAACCCTCCTACGTCCACGTCAGGTCGACTCGACCTGAGAATCCCTTTACCTTTGGATTCAACCTCTCTCTTATTTATACTGACTGAGTATCAGTTCTAGATACAATCTAACCTGAAAATATCTAGACACGAGTTTTGGGTCGTGACCCTTACAACCTTCGTACTGAACCGTACAAACAACCTTACGCTTTTACAGAGCTTGACTAACTCTATAATGGCGAAAATGAAAACAAGCTTTCTAACTTCGAACAAATCGGAGAAGAAGCTGTTGAACAATCGACAAGCAGCAGTGAACGCTTCGTCGTTGTGGTGTTTATCGGAATCGGAAACCTCTCTTCGTCAAGTGTTTGGGAAACTAATCGGATTTCGAATACTTGAATGGATATGAGCTTTGAGAGAGATTTGGGCAGAGATATGGCGTTGATAGCTTGTGTTTCCCGTACTTGAATCCGAAAATGGCTGAAGTATTTATAGGCAGTTTTGAAAAACTAGCCGTTGGAGTCAGGCTGACGTGGCACTAGCCGTTGGAAGCTGACTCACTTCTAGCCGTTGGGAATATTCGTCCTTGCTGGCACTCGACGTGGCAAGGATCAGGTCGATACGCTCCATGAAGGTGGAGCATCGACCTTGATTGATAATCCAGCTCTTGAAATCTTCTAAGTCAAAGCGGGCTGGAAACTTGATAAGGAAGGTCGATAGACAGGCTGATGATCCAGCTCGATCCAAATGAGGCAGGTCGATACATCGACCTTTCTCTTACAGGGTGGATCGAACTTGATTCTAAACTTTAGAGGGCATCGACCTGCACTAACAGGTAGCAGGTCGATCTATCGGCCTTGACCCTAAACAAGTAAAATATGTCTAAGTGTGGTTTCGATAAACATCATCAAAATCAAACTGCAAGGGGTTCCCAACACAAGCTTCTGAGCATATCTTTTTGTGAACTGCCTTGTTCATCTATCTAATTTCAATTTCTGTCTCCTCTGTGTCATTTACTCGCTTTGTGAATGACTTTACATTTTTGCTACAAACTCATTAACTTAACCGAAAAAAAAGGAAGGAACTTAAAAGAAAATTACAAACGAAACTGCAAAGGAAGCAGTCGCTTGGAGTTCCCTTCACGGTTAGATAGACTAGATTTATTTTTATCTAAGTCGTATGGGTTTTGGCATCATCAAAAAGGGGGAAATTGTTGGGAATTGTTAAGAACGAATATGTTAAGGGGGAACCTATAAGGGATATTTTAGTGTTTTGATTGATCCCAAAACCCCAAAGCGTTCTGTTCCCAAGTGACCCAATTTGATGTAGTTAATAAGTTAGAATTTTTCTAAAAGCCTACTCTGTTAGGATGGCTCTTTTATTTAACTTAGATTAGGCTTCAAAAGTTCAAGTGAAGGCCACTTACTTGAGTGTGTTTTCCAAAGCGAAGCGGGTCAAGCAAATTGAAGTGAAGCGTGCCGAAGAATAGCGAAGCGAAGCGATCGCTACAGTAGATTCAAAGTGAGTCTGCCAAAGCGAAGCGAAGCGAGCGCTACAGTCCAAAGCGAAGCGAAGCGAGCGCTACAGTTCAAAGCGAAGCAAAGCGAAGAGAGCGCTACAGTGGAATCAAGTGAACCCACTAAAGCGAAGCGAAGCGTGCGCTACAAAGAAAAGCCGAAGCGAGTCAACGCGAGTCAACACTTAATTTAGTAGCGTCACGGGAAATTTATTTCTCAAGTGACTCACTACAAATATGACTGTGAAGCGACTCACTTCACAGCGGCCGCTACAACTTCAAAGCGAAGCAAGCCACTACCTACCAGAAAGCGACAGCACAAATTCCCGCTCCGAATTTGAACTCCAGTCAACTGGAGATCTTCGCATTTATTACGAGATCTCCACGTGTCGACTCAAGAGAGGAGCAGAGGAGTTGACTGCCAGGCCGACAAGGTGCCGTAACAGTACTGGGTCGCTCCAGTTACTGTTGAAATTGGAACTTAGCCATTTTCGGCAAAAATCCAAAACTGCGCATCTGAAAAGTAGCCAGCCTGTGCAAGTACTGTCGAGAGGAGGAGGGACAAGGCCACCAACCAAGCAACGGATCTCAGCCAACCCTCCGCCTATAAATAGTGAAGGATCACAACGTGAAGAAGCAGAACACTACTTGAGCATTCGAGCGCATACAGCAAACAAACACTCCCAAGCTTTCATAGCAATCTTCGAGTCTTTGTTTTCCAGTGTTCTCCGAGTTTCCAGTCCTTCGGAACTCGTCTTCACAACCTTCACACTTAGAGTCTAAGCCCATTCCATATCCAAGCTTAGAAGAAGAGCTCTAGCCATCTTTGCACTTATTGTAAAGAGCTCTTCATAGTGTGTTTTCGTCAACCAAAAACCCTAAACTCTGTCTATTAGGTTTTTGAGTGTTGTCAGTTAGGTTGTCCAGATCCAAGGCTCTTCTTTCATCGATTGAAGAAGCCTCGATCGTAGAGTTGAGATCCAAGCTTACACTTACATCGTTTGTGTAAAGCTCGATCGAAACTAGGCTGTAAGGAGAGCCCGCAATCCCTGTCTGTTTTGACTGAAGCAAGTGAAGCTTCCAGTCTTTGTTAGGTTTGTGTAGTGAACCCGCAATCACTACTTCTGTCGTTTGATCTAGGCGAGTGAAGCCCGATCTCGACCAGGTTTTTGAAGGACCCGTAACCTTCAAGTTCTTGAGTGAAAAGAACAGTTGCCGTCGTGCAACAAGTGGACGTAGGAGCTTTATCTCCGAACCACTATAATTCTTGGTGTCGTATCTCTCTTACCTTAATCTCTTTACAGTATTCGATTATCCATTGCACGTGCATATAAACAAACTTAACTTGGATTTTCAATTACTTAGGAAAGATTATAGCTCACCAAATTCCGCACAAAGAGTAAAGTCTCACTCTTGATCAAGCTCTAAGCTTAGGTCAAGAGATTCGTGATTGCTTTAGATCTAGCCCTCGGCTAGGTCTTAGTATTTCCAAAGAGCACTTTACTTTATACTCTGAGTTAAGGAATTGAAAACACCCGTGTTGACAAAGGAGGAAAAGCGGACGCAGGTGGAGAAGGATGCTGCCATGGCGTGAGAGATGGAGCAACTAACAAAGCCCCCCCCCCCCCCCCCCCTACGTATTTTTCCTATAGCAAACCGGGACCAACAAGTGGTATCAGAGCAGCGGTTCTTTCGAGCCTCTGCTTTGCATACCTGAAGCGAGCCACCACTCGCTTCACGTTGTCTCACTGAACCGGATCCTATTTTCCTAAGTGCATCAAAACCTCACCCACGCATATTGCATTTACTGCTGATAGTTTGCTATGTCTACATACAGTGCATCAAATCTTCCACAGTTCTCGATCGAAGGATACGAGATATGGAGTTTCCGAGTCGAGAGCTTCCTATGCTCAATCCACGACCGGATGTGGGAAGTCATTGAGGACGGACCAATCGAAATCAAGAAAGCCATATCTGTGGAGGTTCCAGCCGCTGAAGGTCATCCAGCCCACGTTCGACAACAGTACGTGGAGAAGGATAAGGATGAGTATACTCCAAATGACTTCAAAGTTGCCAACCTCGACAAGATTGCACGCCACACGATGCAGAGCACCGTGTCGGACGCCTATCTACCACGGATAAGGAAATGTGCAATGGCAAAGGAAATGTGGGAAACCCTAGCCCTCATTTCTCAAGGCACAGACAAAATCAAGGAGAACAAGCTCGCCGTTCAGATGCGGGAGTTTGAAAATCTGGTGATGAAGTCAGGAGAGTCCATCGACGCCTTTGAGCTGAGAGTTACCAACATTACTGCAACTCTCAACTCGCTTGGGAAGGAACTCACAGACAAGGAAGTAAACCTGAAAATAGTCCGTGCTCTCACAAGGAAGTGGCAGACTATGAAGGAGCTATATCTAGCTACCAAGGATCTAACGAAGCTCACGCCAGAAGTGCTATTCTCCGAGCTCAAAGCTCACGAGTTTGATCTGAATCGAATGAGCCTTGACGACGAAGATGAAGCGCCCACTACGTCAAAAGGAGTAGCATTCAAAGCTGCCGAAGGGCCAAGCGAGCAGTCGCTTGCCAAGATGACAAGGGAAGAATTGGAAGAACACATTGCGTTCTTATCCAAGAACTTCAACAAGATGAACTCTCGAGTGGGCAAGTACAAAAGATTCTACAAGCAGTACAAAGGGAGGAGCACTGATGCTCGAGAAGGAAAAGGAAAGAGAGAAGAGACGACCAAGCCAATCCCACGAGACATGATGGAAGTGGAGTGTTATCACTGCCACAAGATGGGCCACTACAAATCCGATTGCCCAAAGCTAAGTGCCAAAGAGCGCGAAGAATTGAAGGCCAAGAGGGATGCTCCAAGGCGAGCGCTCGTAGCGAGTGAAGTGCCGGTCGCTACAACTGAAGATCCACCAAGCGACTCAGATGCATTCACTGATCCAAATTCCAGTGATGGTGAGGATCTTGGATTTATGGCGCTCACCGACGAAGAAACAGGAGAGGTATTCTTCTATCCTTCAATCACTTCAATTACACAAGCACACACTGTCAATGAGGAAGAACAATCCTCTACATGGAATGAGTTGTTTGACAAGCATCAAAAATTGTCAAGCGACCACGAAGTGGTAAAACAAGCTCTGTCTCAAAGCGAGAAGGAGAACCGAAAGCTAGCCCGTGAGCTTGACGAAGTCAAACTTAATTTAAGGGCTATGACTAGTAAGTTCGAGGATCTCTTCGCTAGACATCAAAGCTTGGAGGGAAGGTATGAAACCCAGTCCACTCTAGTTGCCAACTTGAACAAAGCATCATATGCTAGGCAGGCTCTAGAGGGCTCGCTTCTGCCTTTTGGTAGGAAAGCTGGCCTTGGATATGAGGGTGGACCTCCCAAGCCGACTGTCTTTGTTGGTGCATCACACACTACACCATCAGTCACTCTGGAATTGCCCACTGCATCCAAAGCGACCACCAACAAGGATAAAGGCAAAGTGGCTGAGAACCCTAAAAGGAAGCCAATGAAGATGTCTATATCTTTAAGGGCAGATCCTAAGGGCAAGCAAAGTTCAACAATCCCTAGCACTCAACATGCTAAGTCTTACCAATCCAAGGGTAAAGGGAGAACTGTTGAAGCTTCTAAGTCTCAAGCCAAGACACGAGAGACAAAGGATCTACCTCCTAAAAAGAGGAGTAATGTCTATGTGTCACGTTATCCGGACTGGAGATGGTCCAACCGGACTAACGTTGAGGGGGAAGAACTTGAAGCACCCAAGAGGCCGCTTCAAATTCCCAAGGTTTCTCAAGCGAGTCAGGGTCAAAACCCTAGTTGGACCGCTTCGAGGAAACCAAGCGAGCCGCTTCGACAGACTAGAAACCCTAAGTCAGTCTCTAAACCCAAAGCTAATCCAAAGCGAGTCGCTTCAGGATATAAGCAAAATGGGAAGAGCATAGGTAGGACTGAAGCGAGCCGCTACCCCTCTTGCACACACTGTTTCACGTGTGAAGCTGCTTCTAGGCAGTACACCAAGTTTTCGAAGGTCGAGAAGCCCAAGACACAAGCTTCATCTCAAAAGAGAATGAAGCAAGTGTGGGTACCTAAGGGAACTAACCTGCAAGGACCCAAACTGATTTGGGTACCAAAATCTGTCTAATTGCAGGTGAGCGCCGTGGATCCTATGCCAAGTGAGGGTCAACAAGTATGGTACTTGGACAGTGGATGTTCAAGACACATGACCGGCATGAAAGCTCTACTTCACAACTACATAGAGAAGAAGGGTCCACACGTAACCTTTGGTGACAACTCTCGAGGAAGCACCAGGGGATACGGCGCACTGAAAGTTGGAAAGCTCACAATTGAAGAAGTCTCCTATGTGGAAGGACTCAAGCACAACCTGTTGTCCATTTCACAGTTTTGTGATAAAGGGTACAGGGTGGAATTCTTTTCCAACAAGTGCATTGTGAAGAGCAAGCTCACATCCCAGATTGTGCTCACTGGAGTTAGACTAAGGAATGTCTACATCGCACAATGGGACAGCTGCAAAGAGGAAACGTGCTTAGTAGCAAGGAGTGCTACAGAAATTGGATGGCTATGGCACAGACGCTTGAACCACCTCAATTTCAAAGCTATCAATCGCCTAGCTCGAAAAGGTTTGGTGCAAGGCATACCGAATGAAGTCTTCATCAAAGACCATCCATGCTCACCATGCCAACGAGGGAAGCAGACGAAGAAGCACTTCGCCAGTCTCGAAGAAGCCTCATCAAAGCGAGTGCTCGAGCTGCTTCACATGGATCTGTTTGGTCCAGTCACTCCAGTTAGTGTAAATGGAAGGAAGTACACTCTAGTTGTAGTCGACGATTTCTCTCGCTACACTTGGGTTGTATTTCTATTCAGCAAGAAGGAGACACTGACCAAACTGCCACAACTACTCAAGCGATTGGCGGTGGAAAAGAGTCAAGCTATCGTGACCATTCGCTCCGACAAAGGCACAGAGTTCCTAAACTCTACAATTGAAGCGTACTGCACGGAGCATGGCATAGCACATCAAACCTCTTCAGCACGCACTCCTCAGCAGAATGGAGTTGCTGAAAGAAGAAATCGAATCATCAAAGAAGCCGTACGCACCATGATTGCTGACTCGAAGCTTCCGATGAAGTATTGGGCTGAAGCTGCCAACACGGCGTGCTACACACAGAATCGGACGCTTCTCAACAAACGGCACGACAAAACTCCATATGAAATATGGACAGGGAGAATTCCTAACATATCTTATTTCCATATTTTTGGTTGTAGGGTCTTCATTCACAACAATGGGAAGTCGCAGTTGAAAGCCTTTGAAAGCCAAGCTGATGAAGGAGTATTCTTAGGATACTCTACATCTAGCAAAGCCTACAGAGTATTCAATTGTAAAACCCTAATTGTGGAGGAATCACCCCATGTCGTATTTGATGAATCTTCTTTAAGTCTTCCACAGGAACAGGCTCAAGCGAATGAAAAGGATCAAAGCAAGGAACCCTCAAATCAACTCACTTGGGACATGCTTGATGAAGATGATGAGATCAAGGACTCAAGCGAGCAGAATCCCAAAGGAGAAGTCGAAGCTGCCCCCAAGATTCCTGAAGCTAGTGCTGGCCAAGCACCCAATCCAGTCGCTTCAGATGGTGAAGCGAGCGACAAGGAAGCAGATGAAGATGAAGCTGGCGGATCCAAGCGTGCATGGCTCAAAGATCACTCACCTAGCCAAATCATTGGAGATCCATCCAAGGGTGTAGTGACCAGAAGTCAAGTATTTGGAGAAAGTGCCATGTTCAGTTGCTTTCTCTCAAACATTGAGCCATCAAGCGTGGAGGAAGCCCTAGCCGACTCTAACTGGGTGATCGCCATGCAAGAAGAGCTGAACCAGTTCACTAGAAATGACGTATGGTACCTCGTGGATCGTCCCAAGTTCCAGCATGTTATTGGCACCAAGTGGGTGTTCAAGAACAAGACGGACGAGGACCACAATGTTGTGAGGAACAAGGCACGTCTAGTCGCTAAAGGCTACTGCCAAGAGGAAGGAATCGATTTCGATGAGACCTTCGCTCCAGTGGCACGGCTTGAAGCGATCCGACTATTTCTAGCCTATGCAGCGGCCAAGAAATTCAAAGTGTATCAAATGGATGTGAAGAGCGCGTTCCTCAACGGTGAATTGAAGGAAGAAGTTTATGTAGAGCAGCCACCGGGTTTCGAGTAGGGAGATAAAGTGTATCGCTTAAAGAAAGCCCTGTATGGGTTGAAGCAAGCTCCCAGAGCTTGGTACGATACATTATCTCAATTCCTAGTGGATAATGGATTTCAAAAGGGAAAGATAGATCGAACACTCTTCACTATCAATCATGGAAATGATATGCTATGGGTTCAGATCTATGTGGATGACATCATATTTGGATCGCCAAACCAGTTGCTTAGCGAAAAGTTTGGAGAGTTGATGAAGACCAAGTATGAGATGTCAATGATTGGCTTGATGAGCTGCTTTCTAGGTCTTCAAGTGAAGCAGCAGGATAATGGAATTTTCATCAACCAAGCGAAGTACACTAGAGATATGCTTGCCAAGTTTGGTGTTCAACATGCTAAAGCTGTGAAGATTCCTATGAATACCAACTGGAAGATGGAGCCAGACGAAGGAGGAAAATCTGTAGATCCAACAGATTATCGTGCCCTAATTGGGTCACTACTCTATCTCACTGCAAGCCGGCCAGATATCGCCTTTGCAGTCGGAGTCTGCGCTCGCTTCCAAAGTAATCCCAAACACAGCCATCTTGAAGCTGCCAAAAGGATTCTTCGATATTTGAAGGGCACTATCAACATGGGTCTGTGGTATCCAGCGGAGGACAATTTGGAGCTCACTGGATATTCCGATGCTGACTATGGAGGTTGCCGAGTCGACAGGAAGTCAACTTCGGGCACATGTCAGTTCTTGGGAAGCAAGCTAGTCTCGTGGTTCTCAAAGAAGCAAACAAGCGTAGCCACTTCAACAATTGAAGCTGAATATATGGCCGCAGGAAGCTGCTGTTCTCAAATCCTATGGCTTCGTCAACAGTTGAAGGACTACAAAGTTGAAGCGAATGAAATTCCGATCTTCTGCGACAACAACAGTGCCATATGTATCTCGCAGAATCCAGTGCTTCACACCAGGTGCAAGCATGTGGAAATTTGACATCATTTCATTCGTGATCATGTCGAGAAAAAGGATATCAAGCTCGAGAAAATCCATACCGATCTCCAGCGAGCAGATATCCTCACCAAGCCTCTAGCTGAGTCTCGATTCAACCAGCTATGCATGGAATTAGGGTTATTAGACCCTGGTGAAGAATGCTAGTTCCAGGATGCACGAAGGAGTGTTCGCTTATTCTCTTGTGCGTCACTCGCTTCGGATCTTCACCAACTCAAGCGAGCCACTTCAAATCTCACTCGCTTGAAGAAAATGAAGTAAGGTGGAGATAGGTGGAGTATTGGAAGAAGTTCCCTACCAACTTATTGGAATTTTTAAGTATATGGTTAAGGGGGAACTAATGCTTACTCGCGGAGCAAGCTACTTCCAAAGCAAGCAAGAATGCTGCAATCTTGAATTCTGCATCGCTTCAATTTGCCCTAGCTTGGGTCAAAGCGAGCCGACTGCAGATTCATTCTTTAGAATGTAGGAAAGCTTGAAGGTTTACCTTTTTATACAAAAGGTTGCAGGGCTGGTGACATGCTTCTGCGTAAAATACGAGATTGTCTTGTCAGAGCATTCTCATTGTCATCCTGTCCATTTCTGCTCTGAGATAAGGACTTGTACTCATCCCCCATTCGTCGTGAATAAGTACACTTACGTGATACTCCCTTCGGGTTGTAGTGAGCTTGTGTACTTTATTCATTTTCTCCCTCATTCACTTCGATGGAGGACTCTCTAATTCGTAGAGAAAGATGAATACCATGAAGACGAATGCCATGAAGATCTATCTTAACGTGTAGCATTCAACGAGTGGTATCTAATTCAACACACTACTAGAAAAATGGCCTATAGCTACATTGACATATATGACACTTCAAAAAATGTCACAATAAACTACCTAATAATGCAAATCTCTAACGCTGCATTTGACTGAAACACTAATATGACACTTCGTTGGTAACAAGTGTCAAGAAAAAATATTTAACGAGGCATTTTCATCTATTGCTACATCGGCATAGGTGACACTTAAAAAATGTCATAATAAATAAACTGTCAAGATAAGCAATTTATTGTGACGTTTTCAAGTGCCTCATTAGGCCAATTTTCTACTAGTGACATGAAGTCTACAATCTGTGGTATCAATCTCCTACGAAGTGAGATTGACTGGTAAGTGTTTCAATTTTAAGTACACTAAGTGAGCCGAAGCGTGCTAGAAACCTTCACTCACTACGTGGAAAATATGAAGTGAATCTGACACAAATACAAAGAGGAAAACATTCTTGTTTATCCTCGAAGTATGTAAGTCAGAAACATTTTAAAATCAAGCAAAGAAATTCAATTTCTTACTCCAGTCGCTTCAGATGGCCAAGCGAGTGCTTCGTCACTCAAAGCTAGCCATCGCAAGCGAGTGCGGAACAGTCACTCAAGCGAATGCCTCTCAAGCGAGTCAAGGCGTAGCAGCCCAACTCGAAGCGAGCGGGCATGAAGCGAGTATGAGCTGTCTGCACTCGAGTGCAATTTTACTTTCTGCTGTGTATTTAATGCTGGTACAGGAACGACGGAAATAACGGGCGCGTGGTTCTCACTTCAAATTTGAAGCGGGAAACGGCGGAGAAAATCCAGCCGTCGAATCTTAACAACCCCCAATCTGGAGCCGTTCGATTAACGCCGTATACGACAAGCCAACCATAGAAGGCCACGTGGCGACGCCGAGCAAGTGGCGGTTCACTTTTACTGTGATGACGCCGGACACGTCAGATCCATCACCGCACGTCCGCCGCCTACCTACAGGACTTTTGGCGTTATTACCGTCCTACCCCTGCCACGTCAGCCATAACCTAACTCTATATATATGGGACGAGGCAGAACTGCAGAAACTTTCACAGCCTTCTAAATTTGCCATTCTCGTGCTAGATCTGCAATTACTCTGCAACTCACGAGTCTCAACCCTTGATTTTCATTGTTAAAACCTCATTCTAACTCTTTCAAAATCATCATGGGAAAGAAGAAGAATACCGAGACGATGGAGGAGTTTCTCGCGGAGGTCGACAAACACATCAATGTCGAGCCTCATCTCGATCCAGCCATCATCGAGAGAAATGGATTTTTCCGTAGGGCCGTGACCAAGGCCGGACTATGGAAGTTTGTGACGGCGGTCCCGTCTAAGATTCTGCCAAAGCCGTCGGCGAGCTCCTGCTAAATTTGAGGAAGGAGCAGAACATATCCTCTTTCACCGATCCACAGACGAGGAGGCCAGTGGAGGTGGACATGAATGAGCTTATCGGCATGTTCAACTTGCCGAGAGAAGGAGGAGACTCATTACTAGATTTGGGTCTCTCGGCCGGAGTTCAGTACGGTCGTTTTGCAACCGCCGAAGCCGATCCAAATTTTAAGGAGGCAAGTATCCGTTCGAGTTTGAAGGCCCCCTTCAACCACATTTGCGAGCTCTTCTCGAAGAGTGTCGCGTGCTACATCGGAACCTTGGATACTCTTTCTGAGACGAAGCTGATCGCCACAGCAGTCATCGTCGACAGCCTCACCGGAACCAGCTTCAACTGGCATGACTGGTTCCTCAATCAAATTCACGAAGCTGCTGCCGACTTTGCGTTCATGAAGGGGAGCGCCGATCAGATTCTCCGCAAGGGGAAACTGAAGTTCTTCTCAAGGCTTTCCTATGCTTTGGAGAAGAAGTTTCCGGGCAAAGCATGGCCGGAAGATGAAGTCACCATCTACAACAAGCAATCCATATACTACGACAAATGGAGGAAGTCCAAGCAATTGATGGATTTGGGACTTCGGGAAATTGAAGTGCCCGTAGCGAGACCGGTTGCCGAAAGGCAAGCCGAAGTGAGCCAAGTGAGGCCGGTCGCTTCACCCGGGAAGCGAGCCGCGCCGAAGCGAGGCAAGAAGACAAAGCGAGTCGCTTTACTTGTCCAAGAAAGCGAGGCGGTGGAGAAGCCGCTTGAGGACATTGAAGCGACTCAACCCCAGCCGTTACCCATCAAAGCCAAATCACCCCCACTCCAAATCCAAACCCACATCACCCAAACACCAGAACCTCAATCCTCATCAACCCAACAGCCACTAAAACAGATAACCCCCCTCTCTCCCCATGAAGAAGAGTCAGCATCTTCTTTTCACATTCCCACTGTTCCATTCCTCAGCACAGATGAAGCTGCTGCCTACACTTCATTCACCCCACTTCAATCCCAGCCTATACAACCACCACCCACCGAAACTATCCAACCACCACCCACTGAAGCCATCCAGATTTCCGAAACCCAAGAAACCTCATCACCTACCCAATCCCTCTCGACATCGGCAGCTACAGCCGATACCGCCCAAACTGTAGGAGAACACCCATCGTTCCTCAATTCATAACCCCTGCCCTCACCGTACACAAGCGGGCTCTGGAACGCTATGTCCTGGACAGAGAGCAAGCCGCTGAAACTATCAACCTTCGCTACAATCTTAGCTCCGCGAACGTTGCATGGAGCGACGTATTCTACACCAACGTAGTCGACTTTCTGACGTACATCACGTACCGAGGAACGGAGTACTACAAGATTTTCAGACTCCTCAAAGCCTTCACAGAAGAGGAACTGATTCAAATGGAGGCCAAAACACTCAACTTCATAGGCGAAAATGGCTTTCATGCCTTCCTTGAAGGGACCAGCTTCTGGGAGAAGCTGGATGCAAAGGTAAAGGAGTCATATCCACTCGCTACAGTTCCGAAGCGAGTGCCCTCCTCTCATGAAAGGAAGCTGATCAGAGAGCATAGGGAGGAGGTGGAGTTGAAAGATGCTGAGATTGCTAGTCTCCAAAGCGAGATTACAAAGATGAGTGAAGAGATGGAGAGGAAGGCGGGGGAGGTCATCAGTCTTAGAGAAGACTTTGACAGGAAGAAAAGGGAGTTGGAGGGAAAGGTGGAGGAGAAGGAGAGGCTTCTAGAGGAGAAAGAGGAGGCGCTGGAGGCGCAGGTGAAGCTTGTGGATGATAACACCAAAACCATCACCGAACTCAAGGGCTTGCTTGAGGCAGAAAGAAGCCGCTTGAGGGAGGTTAATGCCAGATTAATCGCTCTTGTCAAAGAGAAGAAGGTGTTAGAGAAGGAAGTGAAGGAGCTGAAGGAGAAGGTGGAGAATAGGGAAGGAGAGTTAGTGATGAAGGGAAGCGAGCTCCTCAACACCAAAAAGGCTCTTGACTCACTTCGAACTGAGTTGAAGGAATTCAAAGAAGACAGTGCTATTGACAAGAGAGAACTTGAGAGTCTAAGAAGAGGTGCGCAGGAACTTGACTTGAAAAATGCTGAATTATCCACTCTACTGGAGAAAGTCAAAAGATTGAAAGAGACGCTCACTGTAAGGATCACCGCAGATGCTGAATTTCACAACTCACTCAATCGGAGGGAGAGGAGACTTGCAGTGATGAAGGCAGAACTTGAAGCTTCCAAGGATCACTTGGAACTCACTCTTCAAGAAGAAGCAAAGAAAATCACCAAAGCTGTTGAAGCGGAGCTGGAGGCTCGCTTCAGAGAGGTGGAGCCATTAGAGAGTATGATGGCGTCGGTTGTTGAAAGAGAAAGGCAGTGCAAATATCTGCTTGAAGAGATAAGCATCAAGACTGCTGAACTAGTGGCGCCCTCCATGGATAAAACCCAGCAGATGCTTCAAGCTATCTTCACTTCAGTCAACTCTCTTCAACAATCCTTTTCTGGAAAGTCTATCATCCTAACCCCTGGCAGTGATGATGCCAAAAAGGGGGAAGGACAAATGAGGGAAGGTCTAGTGAAGCTAGGAGGGGAAGGACAGCTTCACGGCAGAGAAGTTGGAGGTTCAGGGGGAAGTAGTGTTGGAGTGGAGAGAATGTTGGAGGGAGGCAGTAGTGATGGAGGTGTGAAGAAGGTAGTAGATGAAGCGAGGGCTCTTGGCAAGACGAAGCTCACGGAGGAGGAGTTATTAAAAAATCTTGAAGAGCCCAGCAGGCTGCTTCAGGAGAAGGTGCTTGCCGCTTCAATTGCAAAACACCCTCCAGTGACCGTGTTGACAAAGGAGGAAAAGCGGAGGCAGGTGGAGAAGGATGCTGCCATGGCGTGGGAGATGGAGCAACTAACAAAGCTTTCTGTTGGTGCAGGTGCTTCGTCTAGTTCCAAAGCGGCTGCTTTACCCAAAGCGTCCGCTTCAGCCGCCGCGCCAGCTTCAACAGCTGCACTAGCTCCAACTGCCGCACTCGCTTCATCCGCAGTCGTCTCCTCTAGTGCCGGTACGAAGAAAGACATGCCTCCACCCCCACCACCAAAACTGCCATTGAAGCGAACTGCACAGGAGTCAAAAGGTGATGACCCCGCGGCCAAGCACCAAAAGGTCAAACATGCAGTTGCTTCTAGAGCTGGAAGAGAGGAGAAAAAGAGGAAGGAAATAGAAGGAGGAAGGAGCGAAGGCGAGAGGAAGAGGAGGTCAAATGACAGGCGACTCCAAGTGATTGACGCACGGATTGAGGAGCAATTCAATGAGGTGATACTCATCCAGTCTTCATTGGTGCGGAGTGCCTTCATTCCATTTATGCCAGATGAGTCCGAAGCATGCGAAGCACAAGCCATATCTGATGCATGCGACGTGACTACAAAAGAGATGGTCGAGTCGGGTCGCTACCCCAAAAAGGAAGAACAGAACTACATTAGGAAGCGTCTCAATGAAAAGCGTCCTTTGTGGAGCAGCGACTCAGGAAAGAAGTTCAAAGCGACCATGGCTGAACTGTCAAAGAGGTCAGAAGAGGAGTTGGCCAAGCGAAGGGACGAGCACCCTGATGCAAGGGAGATTGAGGCGTTTATTCCGAGAGATCTGCTTGAGCTGTGGCTATACTACAAGGACTTGTTCATCAAGGCCTATTATTACTGGGAGGTAGTGCCGCTGCAAGATCAATGCTCTAGGATAAGTGCCCTCAACAATTTTCTCGCCGCCTATGATGACAAACTGCGGAGGAAAATCTTCACCTTGGCTGAACAAACTCAACCCATGCCAATTGTTGTCAAGGTTCCTGCTATAAAAGAATTCCCCATGCCTTATCATCCAGGCACGGATATTCCAGATAGAGGAATAATTGATGAGGAAGTAACTGAAGCCTTCAGGCTGGAGAGTGCATGGAGAAGACCTAGTATCCACACAGTAGATTCTATGGAATCAAGAGTTTTATCAGCTTACGTGGATACTGCTGCTGTTGAAGAAGAGAAGAAGGAGGAAGAAGGAAAGGAGAAGGAGAAGAAGGATGAAGCTGCAGGAAACCTTTGAGTTTCAAGCTGTTGGTCCCGGGAAAGAGTAATTGGTGTATGGGGGGGGGGGGGAATACACCAATAACCAACCGTTTTTGACTTTTGTAAAATCAGGTCGATCTGCAGGTCGATTGTCAAGGTCGACCTTGTCAGAGGCAGTTTGATCTATCAAGCTTGTATGGTATCAAGCTTGATTTATCAAACTGTTGTTAATGCGGAAGTTGGTGGAGGTTGATTTACTCTTTGAAAAATCTTAAGGCTGGTGAATAGTAGCAGGTTGATGAGATATGCAGGTTGATGCTAGTCAGTTTGATAACAAAATATAAGGACGATAAATAAAGAGAGAGAGAGAGAGAGAGAGAGAGAGAGAGAGAGACACCGTGATTTAGCGTGGTTCGGAGAAACCCTCCTACGTCCACGTCAGGTCGACTCGACCTGAGAATCCCTTTACCTTTGGATTCAACCTCTCTCTTATTTATACTGACTGAGTATCAGTTCTAGATACAATCTAACCTAAAAATATCTAGACACGAGTTTTGGGTCGTGACCCTTACAACCTTCGTACTGAACCGTACAAACAACCTTACGCTTTTACAGAGCTTGACTAACTCTATAATGGCGAAAATGAAAACAAGCTTTCTAACTTCGAACAAATCGGAGAAGAAGCTGTTGAACAATCGACAAGCAGCAGTGAACGCTTCGTCGTTGTGGTGTTTATCGGAATCGGAAACCTCTCTTCGTCAAGTGTTTGGGAAACTAATCGGATTTCGAACACTTGAATGGATATGAGCTTTGAGAGAGATTTGGGCAGAGATATGGCGTTGATAGCTTGTGTTTCCCGTACTTGAATCCGAAAATGGCTGAAGTATTTATAGGCAGTTTTGAAAAACTAGGCGTTGGAGTCAGGCTGACGTGGCACTAGCCGTTGGAAGCTGACTCACTTCTAGCCGTTGGGAATATTCGTCCTTGCTGGCACTCGTCGTGGCAAGGACCAGGTCGATACGCTCCATGAAGGTGGAGCATCGACCTTGATTGATAATCCAGCTCTTGAAATCTTCTAAGTCAAAGCGGGCTAGAAACTTGATAAGGAAGGTCGATAGACAGGCTGAAGATCCAGCTCGATCCAAATGAGGCAGGTCGATACATCGACCTTTCTCTTACAGGGTGGATCGAACTTGATTCTAAACTTTAGAGGGCATCGACCTGCACTAACAGGTAGCAGGTCGATCTATCGGCCTTGACCCTAAACAAGTAAAATATGTCTAAGTGTGGTTTCGATAAACATCATCAAAATCAAACTGCAAGGGGTTCCCAACAATTTCCCCCTTTTTGATGATGTCGAAACCAAACACTTTACAAATAATTCCTAAGATAAAACAGTGAAAGATGGTATCAGAGCTTGAAAATTTTTCAATCATGAAGATTGATAAGGAAATATAAGAAAGGCAGATAAGGACATAATTAAAATAAAGCAGTAAAGGCAGATGCCTGGACAAAGAGATATTGTCGTTAGGTCGAAAGATGTTTTTGCTTCATTCAGCTCGATAGCGTACATTACATTGGAAGTTACAAACTGAGCTACGAACATAAATGAATACAAAAATTAAACAAAAACATCTATCTACATCGCCTGGATCTTGGCACGGGCTGCTAAACGCTCTTCCTGGACCTGCTCCCTTGACTTCGACTGCATGCTTGCGTAAATTCCATCCCTGATACGATGATAGTCGGGATCGGAATTCGACACGTTGACGCCTAGGCCGATGGCAGTTTGAGCGATGTATTGGTCGACTCGAGAGTAATCCAAATACTCCGAAGCACCAAGACGCAAGGGCGCAAAATATTGTTGAGCTGGGGCCCTTATCGTCACACCGGCCTCTGCAGCCTTTTTCCGAAGATCACCAATGAATTTTTGGTAAGGAAATTTGAGCATATAGGCTGCATACGCTTCATCGGCATCGGCAGGAAGGGAGGGGTCCTTGATCCAGTAGTGCAGCAGGATGAAGCAAGAATTGAGCTCCCGCAGCAGGTTGTTTTGAGATTCATCAAGCCATTCAACGACCTGCTGCTGGACTCCAGCATTCAAAACTTGGGCGGACTGGCTGATCCAGTCCATCTCCCTTTTCTTCCTTGCTTCATCGGCCCGGCACTTGGCCATGAACCGCTTTTTCTCTTCAGGGTCCACGGACTGCTCCTGCGACGCCCCGGCCAAAATCATGGCAGAAATAAGTTCGGAGTGCTTGGCCAGACGGGCTTTGTCTTCGGCAGCCTGGGCAGCAGCAGCCTCAGCAATGGGATCGCCCTTGGAGGCAACGTCCTTGGAGAGAACGGCCTGGGAGGCAGGCTGCTTTTGAGGTGGAGGAGGAGGAGCCACGAATGTTGAAGCAGATTTGGATTTGGAGGGCTTCTTCTTCTTCGCGGCGGCGGCGGCTCTTTCTTCTTCCCCCTTTTCGACATCATCAGAAAGGGCATTGATGAGGGAAAGAAGAGTCGCATCCTCTTGCTGCAGCTTGATCACAACATCCTTCAACTCCAGTTGCCCACTGAGAAGGGAGGAGATGGTGCCGTGGATGGCGTTGATCTGCTCATTGGAGGTCGATGCCGAGGTCGAGACAGATGAGGTCAAATTGGTTACACGCTCATCGACCTTGGCCAAGTCCTCCAATACTTCCGCGATCTGGTCACGGGACGCCATGTTCAGCTCCTCAAGCTGGCCCGGCAGGAGCTTGTCGGTATATTCCTTCAAAAGCTTCACGGCAAAGTCCATGACGCGCTCCCTGGCAGCTTCATCGGCCTGGGCTTTGGCATCTTTCGCTATATCAGCCCGGGCCTCTGCTACGGCCTGCTTGATTTGCTCTGGGAGGCTGGTGATGATGGACTCGAGCTTGGCAGAAATTTCATCGAGCACAGCCTCCACATCAACTTTGGGAGACGGAGCAGCAGCAACAAGAGGCTGATCATCACCCTCAATCCTGGGTGATGATTGCTCCGGAGTTTGAATCCTTTCAAACTCGTCTCCGGCTTCTGTGGCGGAGTTGTACAGAGCGCGAGAGTGCGCATAGAGGGGGCGAAGGTCGATGCCCAAAATTTTGGCTTCGACCTTCATGCGGCGAAGCACAAGCTGTCGAAAATTTGAGGCCGCATCCCCCACGGTGAAGAATCCGAACTCCGCTTCTAGAGCCAGCTCCTCGACCTTCAGGTCGTTGAGAGTAACGACCTGCAGCAGCGCCTCGAAGACGTAATAGTAACTCGACTTACAATCCAGATAGAACTGGAGGCGAGTGGCGAGGTCGAGAGACTTGGGGAGTTGGGCTATCCCCGGCATCAGGTCGATGACCTTCAGCCTGGCCTCGGCCTTCAATGCAGCGACCTGGGAGTGAGCAGCAGACATCGGCTGCTCAGAGATAGGCTGGATCGGCAGCACGACGTCTTCCTCCACAGGCGCATTCCGAATGGGGGAAGACAGAGATTCTTCCGCAGTGAGATCCTGGATCTCAACAGATCCAGCTCGATGGACGGGGGGGGGGACCTCACTGGCGAGGGAGCAACGACCTGCTGAGAGGATGCAGGGCGTTGCTGCGAGGCGGACGGCTCGGCGGCGGAACGGACTGGAGATGGAGTCCGTTCGGCTGAGAGAGAGAGCGATGAAGCGGGCGAGGACTCCCTGCGAGGTGTAGATACCTCGAAATCCAGGGGGAGGATCTTGTGAAACGGCCTGGGTGGATCACCGGAGGCCGACTGCGTCCTCCGTGGAGGAGTCTTCTTTACAGGAAGAGCCTTCTTGGCAGGGCGAGCGGGAACCAGGTCGACATCGGCCTTCCTCTTCTTTTGGACGGGTCGATCTGGGATCCTCCATCCGACCTTGGATTGCCCGGTTCTGGCGAGATGCTCCCTGACAGAGTCTGGGGAGTTGTAATAGATTTGCGGTGCCACCCCAATCGCCATCTCCAGCTGATGGAGATCTTTTGGAATAAACAGGGGGGGAAAGGCCGGATCATTGGACCATTTCTTATTCTTGAAGAAAGAAATGATAATACAGGTGGCCTTCGAACCAAGGCGCATCGGCCTTTTCTCGTTGTGAAGAGACACTTTCACAACGGCCTCTCCCTCCGTCTCGCAGACGATCTGTCTGGCCTCCTCCCAGAGCAGCGAGACCATCAATTTTGCCCAACTAATCGGTAGATCGAGAATTACGGCCGTCAAAATCTGAAATTTGAACGGGGTGACCTGGTCGTAATTCCCGACGTGCCCTAGAAAGCACTTTTGGATGAAGTCCATTAGGAGGCGGAATTTGGGGCGCAACTCGTTCCTTTTGAAGGCCACTGGAACGAACTGCCTCTGCTCAATCAAGACCCGATCTGCAACCTGCTGCAGTTGGTCTTGAGAAATCTCCGAGATTTGCATCGACCCTCCGTCACCAATACCGAAGGCACCCTTCACCGCATCAAGAATGTTGATGGTGACCATGGATTTCTGGGTTCCGAGGGAGACTGTGTGGGAAGACACGGACTCGCCCTCGTTCCAGTTGTAGAAGAAGGCACATACCATCCTGGGCAGACTCTTCGCCGGCCTGTGGGAGATAATTTGATGGAATGGGAAGCATCTCTCCACCAGGGCGAACATGGAGTCTAGATCGCGAAAACCGTAGTTTTCGCGCACCATGTAGGGCTCGTACTTGATACGAGCGGTCAGATAGACCTCGATTTCCGACCACTGCATTTCCTTTCGGCCGGAGGTAGAAACCTTTTCTGCCATTGTTGTGTTTTTCTGCAAGTTTTTCGAGAAAGATTAGAAATTAAAGACAATGAAGAACTTGACAGAAATATAAAACATAATCGGTGAAAAGAGTACAAACCACGGAGAGTGATTTGATGCAGATAGTGAGAATGTAGAAAAGCGAAGAACACGACGGCGGTAGTTCAGTTTTTGCAGAAAGAAAAATTAGGTTTTTGCGAAGAAGATGAAAAAAGTAAGTAAGTTTTTGAGAGAAAACTGCATGCCGTATATGTAGAGTTTTCGAACGGTTGAGATTGTTCGAATTTGAAAAGGTGAAAATCGCTCTTTAATTCTCATCCACACGATGAGTGCGCGTGAAATGTGAAACGTTACACATTCGCGCGTGAGTTATTGAGAACGTGCGATAACTTGCACTTTTGCAGAGAGAAGGCAGGGAATTAAATGCATCCTCGGTCAATGTGTCAAAATTTGACACTTGACTGGATGTTTTACAAAAATGGTAATCATTACTCCCTTTTTCCTCATTTTCTGCAAATTATCAGAACCTTAAAATAATGAAACACATTGAGAAATAAATAACATTAATAAGTGAAGAAATCAATGCGTATTAAAGAAGTTATAAGACAAAAGGGTGATACTGCCCTTTTGATTCTTCCTTCATAAATGCAGTTGCATTCAGGTTGATATCGGCCTGATGATATCGGCCTTGTGACGGAGAACGGCCTGTCGAAATGAACGGCCTGTATTTGAGATATCGGCCTGGACATATGACATCGGCCTGGCGAGGTGAAACTGCCTGGACTTGAGATGTCGGCCTGGCGAAATAAACGCCCTGGAGACAGACAACGGCCTTTGTTCCCCCTCAAATGATGGATCACTTTGGCCAAGTGTTCCCCCTCAATTTGAGGAATACAGGTCGATGAGGAACGGTCTGTCAATTGAATCGGCCTGTAGATAGGGATACGAGTCGACGACACTTATCGATCTGTACTTCAATGTCGTCGTGATCGGCCTGTTTGATGATAGCAGCCTGACAGATGACCTGTGTAGACTACGAACGGCCTGTAGATAGACACAGCCTGTTGAGTAGATGACGGCCTGTTCCCCCTTAATATCGGCCTGTTTGTAAAGAGACGGCCTGCTTGTTGGTCCAGATTGTTGGTCCCACACAAGCTTTTGAAAGATGTGGCAGACTGATAAGGAGAAAACGGCCTGGAGGCTTACGATCGGCCTGATGACTCAACATTTAATAACCCTAGCTTTCCACATAGCATTTTGAATCTTTCTTCGGCTAGGGGTTTGGTCAGAATATCAGCTCGCTGAATGTCAGTGTGTATCTTCTCTATAACCAAGTTCTTCTTTTCCACGTGATCACGAATGAAGTGATGACGAATATCCACGTGCTTGCATCTTGAATGAAGAACTGGGTTTTGAGTAATGGCGATGGCACTCGAGCTGTCGCAGAATATTGGTACTTCACTGACTTCAACTTCATAATCCTTAAGTTGTTGTTTGATCCACAAGATTTGTGCACAACAACTTCCTGCGGCCATGTACTCGGCCTCTGTGGTGGAGGTGGCTACTGAAGTTTGCTTCTTTGAAAACCAAGAAATCAGCTTGTTTCCGAGAAAATGGCAAGTACCCGAGGTAGATTTCCTATCGAGCTTGCACCCTGCATGATCAGAATCTGAATAGCCTGTAAGCTGCAAATTATCATCACAAGGATACCAAAGACCTAGATTTGTGGTTCCTTTGATGTATCGAAGAATTTTCTTTGCTGCTTCCAAGTGAGATTCCTTCGGATTAGCTTGAAATCGAGCACACACTCCAACTGCAAAAGTGATGTCAGGTCGACTAGCAGTTAGATAAAGTAATGAACCAATTATACCCCTGTACTATGTTATGTTGGCAGGTTTTCCTTGGGGATCCGGGTCGATCTTCCCTCCAGAGAGCATCGGTATTTTGACAGGCTTGCTGTCTTTGACACCAAACTTGTCGACCAGCTCGTGTGCGTACTTTGTTTGGCTAATGAAGATTCCTTCATCGGACTGCTTAACCTGCAACCCTAGAAAGAAATTCATTTCCCCCATCATAGACATTTTATATTTTTCGGTCATGAGGTTACCAAATTTTTCACACAAAATGGGAGATTTAGATCCAAAAATGATATCATCAACATAAATTTGTACTAAAAGGATATGTTCATTCACTTTGATAGTGAATAGCGTCTTGTCGACTGAACCACGCTTGAATCCTGATTCGATGAGGAAGGATGACAGTGTCTCATACCAAAAGCTCGAGGAGCTTGCTTAAGACCGTAGACGGCCTTGTGCAGTTTGTAGACTTTGCTTGAATCACCCTCCTCGAATCCAGGAGGCTGTTCCACATAGACTTCCTCTTCGAGAACGCCATTGAGGAACGCACTTTTAACGTCCATCTGGTAGACTTTGAATCGTTGATGAGCGGCATAAGCTAGAAACAGCCTTATAGCTTCTAATCTTGCAACGGGGGCAAACGTCTCATCATAGTCGATTCCTTCTTGTTGACAGTAACCCTTTGCTACTAATCTGGCTTTATTTCTGACAACTTCTCCAGATTCATCTCTCTTGTTCTTGTAAACCCATTTGACTCCAATGACGCCCTGATGATAAGGACGATCAACTAGAGACCATACTTCATTTCTTTTGAATTCATTGAGTTCTTCTTGCATGGCTTCAATCCAATCAGCATCTTGAAGAGCTTCAATGGCATCTTTGGGTTCTATGCGAGAGAGATAGCAACTTAATAGCGCACTTTCACCAATCGTCCTCCTTGTTCGCACTCCTAGGTTTGGGTTCCCAACAATGAGCTCTTTCGGATGATCATCGATCCATCGTCTGCGTCGTGACCTTTCTTCATATGAAATGATTAGTTCGGGCTCATTAATGGGTTCATCAAACTCCGGGTGAGTTGAAGGTTGATCAGTGGATACGCGTTGTTGTTCGGAATGTTGATCGGGCTGCTGTTCGGCCTGGATGTTGAGCTGCTCCATTGTGTTATCGAGCTGCTCAATTTGGGATGTAAGGTCGTGAACAGCATCAGTCTTGGGGACTGAGGGAGGGGGATCAGCCTGGTTAAGTCCGGCTGATGTATTACAGCTCGTAGTATCATTTGCATCACTTCCCCCTTGCTGTGTGACCCTAGGATCAGATTGATCCTCTTCCTCCAAATCATTTGGAGTCCATACTAGCAGGTCGTCAATGGGGGAGTTAGACGTCCTGTTAGCAGCGGGCTGATCTGTACCTGTACTTGATTCTCTGTACAGACAAGTAGATTCATCAAACACAACATGAGGTGTTACCTCCACAACTAGGGTTTTCTTATTAAAGACTCTATAAGCTTTGCTAACCTCTGAGTATCCTAAAAATACTCCTGGATCGGCCTTGCTATCGAAAGTCTTTAATTGAGATTTCCCATTGTTATGAATGTAACACAAACACCCAAAAGCTTTAAAATACTTTAACCTGGGGAGCTTGTTGTTCCACAGCTCGTATGGAGTCTTTCCATGTCGGGTTGTGATAATCGACCTGTTTTGGGTATAGCAGGCTGTATTAACGGCCTCTGCCCAAAACTTCTTTGGAAGATTGGTTTCATCCAACATGGTACGAGCTGCTTCCTTCAGCGATCTGTTACGACGTTCCACCACGCCGTTTTGTTGAGGTGTGCGTGCAGCTGAAGTTTGATGATGAATCCCACTCTTTGTGCAATATTCTTCGATCATTGCATTGATAAATTCAGTGCCTCGATCTGATCGAATGGAGATGATGGATTTCTCCTTTTGATTGCACAGCTTGCTCAGCAACGCAGGTAGCTTCTCCAATGTCTCCTTCTTTTTGTACATGAAAATAACCCACGTAAATCTAGAATAATCATCTATAATAACGAGAGCATATTTTCTACCGTTTATACTCAAGGGAGTGACTGGACCGAAGAGGTCGAGATGGAGAAGCTCAAGAATTCGATTTGATGATTGTGCCGTCACAATTGGAAAGGATGATCTTGTTTGCTTTCCGGCTTGACAGGCTCTGCAGATGTGATCACGATCGAAGACTTGGTCTGGCAGGTCGTTCACCAGCTTGTTGCGTGCGAGCTTGTTGATGGCCTTGAAGTTTAAGTGACTCAACCTCTTGTGCCATAGCCAGCTTGTCTCGGAGTCAGCCTTTGTGACCAGGCAGGTCTCTATCCAATCTGTCCATTGAACAATATAAAGTCTATCCTGCAAAACTCCGGTAAGAAGTGTTTCTCCTTCCTCATTTTTCACGAGACATTTGTTAGCGGTGAATTCTACTCGTTTACCACTCGAGCAGAATTGAGACACAGAGAATAGGTTATGATTAAGACCTTCAACATAAGAAACGTTAGAAATAGTTGTTTTACCAACTTTTAGATCGCCCTGGCCTCTCGTAAATCCCTTAGAATTTCCTCCAAAGGTTACGAGTGGCCCGTCTCGTTCTTGATAGTTTGAAAGTGGCGTTTTGTCACACGTCATGTGCTTCGAGCATCCACTATCAATGATCCATACAGCTCCATGAGCTGCTTGGCTCCTTCTTTGAGCCTTCCCAACCTGCAATTAGTTAAACTTAGCAACCCATTTGAGATTGGGTGCTACATCGGTTGCGGGAACGGCCTTTGGAACCCATATTTGCTTCACCGGTCTGCTTCTATCCGAGGCTGAGGACGAGGCAGTAGCGGTCTTGGGCTTGGGAGCCTTGGTTTTCTTCGAGCGAGGGCGACGAGGCTGATAATTGTGTTCTTCATAATACCCAGGTTGATACTGCCAGTCTGGAAAATTTGACTGTTGAGGATAGTGGCAGTAGCACCCTTGATAATCCGGGTAGAAGAACTCAGGATGATACGGCCTTTGATAGTGCTGGCCTTGGTATCGCCCTTGATGAACAGCCTGATTTTGATGATAGGGGGCAGGACGACGTTGCTGGACAGGTCGATTCTCTTTCTTTTGAGAAACAGGCTGTTCCTTCTTTTGTTGCTTTATGAGGATGGCCTGGGGCTGTCGAGCTGGATTCTTCAGCTTGACCATCTTATCAGGGAGAGCTTGATTAGCTTTCCGAACATTCTTCGATTTAGGCTGCGCTTTCACGAACGTGATCTCGCAGTCTTTGTTCTTGCTTTTCTTGGATTCTCCATTAAATCCAATCCCAGAGTGATCGCGTGGATTGCGTTGCATGGATTGGACCTCTTCCAGCTTCTTTCCCCTTTTCTTCAACTGACTCAATGTGAGTTGAAGTTTTTCTTCCTTTTTCACGAGGAGTTCGTGTCGAATTACCAAGTCAGCCAATTTTGAAGTAAGGCTGTGTATTTCGGCATCTTTGGTCTTGAGGGTCTCGTCCTTCTTTAGCACCCTGGTATCGAACTCCTTAACCCGTAAAGTCAATTCATCAACCTTTGACTTTAGGGTTTCGATCTCCCTTTCCTTTTCTTCATCGTAGGGAGAGAATCTTTCTTCTAATGCTAGCTTGTATTTTTCATTTTTATCCAATAGCTCAGCATTGTCTTCAACGACCTCCTTGAGTGTATCCACGAGATCGGCATAGTCATCCAGCTGCTTCTTGATTTCTTCCCAAGACACAGCCTCGGATAGGTCTTCATCACCTTCTTCTCTGCACAATCATCGTCAGAGAAAGAAAGTGATATGGGTTGAAGATCTACCTTTGAAGATCCCTCGTTTTGTTGGTGCTCTCCAACGAAACATTCTTCATCATCACTTTCGTTGAAAGCGATGTAACCTTCGTCATCACTTGAAGAGCTATCCGAGAGGTGAGCTTCCTTTGTTTCTTCGGCGATCATTGCAGCTCGTTGGTCTTTGAGCTTCTTATCGCGCTTTGCACGGAGCTCGTCTCTCTCGGCCTTGGTAAGATCCGGACAGTCGGTCTTGTAGTGACCTGGCCTGCCACAGTTGAAACAACCACCCTCGGGTGTGTTAGAAGTATTGAAGGTTGAGGGTTTACCTTCTCCCTTTTTGTCAGGGCGGTCGTGGTTGCGGTTTGAGAAGTTTCGCTTGTTGTCACGATAGAACTTTTTGTATTTGACAACCTTCCCTAGGAGCTTCTCATTTCTCCTAGCAGCTTGAGCATAGTCGAGAGTCATTTTCTCGAACTTCTTGACGATGGACTCGTCAATCGGACTTGGGGCAGCAGCTGAGGCTGAGTCGGCCTTGAAAGCTACCTCCTTGTTCTTTTCATCAGCCTTCTTGCTGGTGGAAGGCTGTGTTGATCCATGGATGCGGATCATCTCATATTCGTTTCCGACAAGAATGTCGAAAAGATCTTCAGTGGTGAGGGAGTTGAAATCCGATCGGGCTGGATGCATGGCGGCGTATACGTGCCAATTTGCAGGAAGGGCACGTATCACTTTGAGATTCTTCTCGCGCTGCGTATATTTGTAGGGATTGATTGCAGCGACCTCGAGAATAATTTCGGTGAAGCGAATTTTCATCGCTTCTATGGTTTCACCCGAAACCATCTTGAAGTCATCGAACTTGCTGCACGCCATAGACAGCTTGTTCTCCTTCATTTCCTCTGAGCCAAGGCTGATGGACCGGAGGGTGTCCCACATTTCTTTGGCCGTTTCAAGATTTCGGATCTTGGCCAGGTAGACGCCCTTCACGGTGCTGGAGATGAGTCCCTTTGCGTAATCATCGAGACCAGCCTCTTTCCTTTCCTCGGTTGAGTAGTCGCGAGGGTTTTTGAGGACTTTCTCGTATGTAGCCTCCCCGGGGGATGTTCCATCCACAATAATCTTCGCTGCATATATGGGGGAGGGGCCATTCTCGATAATATCCCACATGAGGACGTGATGTGCCTTGAGACACATCTTGATTCGAAAACTCCAGTCTTCATAGCCTTGAATGGAGAAGTCTTCACATACCCTGAGAAGAGAAGCCTCCATTCAATATAATATGATATGAAATGAATGAAAAGATTTTTCTAAGGATCGGTTCAAAATGACCAAAAGTTTGAAAAAGAACTTTTAGTATGCAAAGCAGCGGTCAAAAGAACCACTGCTCTGATACCACTTGTTGGTCCCGGGAAAGAGTAATTGGTGTATGGGGGGGGGGGGGGGAATACACCAATAACCAACCGTTTTTGACTTTTGTAAAATCAGGTCGATCTGCAGGTCGATTGTCAAGGTCGACCTTGTCAGAGGCAGTTTGATCTATCAAGCTTGTATGGTATCAAGCTTGATTTATCAAACTGTTGTTAATGCGGAAGTTGGTGGAGGTTGATTTACTCTTTGAAAAATCTTAAGGCTGGTGAATAGTAGCAGGTTGATGAGATATGCAGGTTGATGCTAGTCAGTTTGATAACAAAATATAAGGACGATAAATAAAGAGAGAGAGAGAGAGAGAGAGAGAGAGAGAGAGAGAGAGAGAGAGAGAGAGAGAGACCGCGATTTAGCGTGGTTGGGAGAAACCCTCCTACGTCCACGTCAGGTCGACTCGACCTGAGAATCCCTTTACCTTTGGATTCAACCTCTCTCTTATTTATACTGACTGAGTATCAGTTCTAGATACAATCTAACCTGAAAATATCTAGACACGAGTTTTGGGTCGTGACCCTTACAACCTTCGTACTGAACCGTACAAACAACCTTACGCTTTTACAGAGCTTGACTAACTCTATAATGGCGAAAATGAAAACAAGCTTTCTAACTTCGAACAAATCGGAGAAGAAGCTGTTGAACAATCGACAAGCAGCAGTGAACGCTTCGTCGTTGTGGTGTTTATCGGAATCGGAAACCTCTCTTCGTCAAGTGTTTGGGAAACTAATCGGATTTCGAACACTTGAATGGATATGAGCTTTGAGAGAGATTTGGGCAGAGATATGGCGTTGATAGCTTGTGTTTCCCGTACTTGAATCCGAAAATGGCTGAAGTATTTATAGGCAGTTTTGAAAAACTAGCCATTGGAGTCAGGCTGACGTGGCACTAGCCGTTGGAAGCTGACTCACTTCTAGCCGTTGGGAATATTCGTCCTTGCTGGCACTCGACGTGGCAAGGATCAGGTCGATACGCTCCATGAAGATGGAGCATCGACCTTGATTGATAATCCAGCTCTTGAAATCTTCTAAGTCAAAGCGGGCTGGAAACTTGATAAGGAAGGTCGATAGACAGGCTGATGATCCAGCTCGATCCAAATGAGGCAGGTCGATACATCGACCTTTCTCTTACAGGGTGGATCGAACTTGATTCTAAACTTTAGAGGGCATCGACCTGCACTAACAGGTAGCAGGTCGATCTATCGGCCTTGACCCTAAACAAGTAAAATATGTCTAAGTGTGGTTTCGATAAACATCATCAAAATCAAACTGCAAGGGGTTCCCAACACAAGCTTCTGAGCATATCTTTTTGTGAACTGCCTTGTTCATCTATCTAATTTCAATTTCTGTCTCCTCTGTGTCATTTACTCGCTTTGTGAATGACTTTACATTTTTGCTACAAACTCATTAACTTAACCAAAAAAAAAAAAGGAAGGAACTTAAAAGAAAATTACAAACGAAACTGCAAAGGAAGCAGTCGCTTGGAGTTCCCTTCACGGTTAGATAGACTAGATTTATTTTTATCTAAGTCGTATGGGTTTTAGCATCATCAAAAAGGGGGAAATTGTTGGGAATTGTTAAGAACGAATATGTTAAGGGGGAACCTATAAGGGATATTTTAGTGTTTTGATTGATCCCAAAACCCCAAAGCGTTCTGTTCCCAAGTGACCCAATTTGATGTAGTTAATAAGTTAGAATTTTTCTAAAAGCCTACTCTGTTAGGATGGCTCTTTTATTTAACTTAGATTAGGCTTCAAAAGTTCAAGTGAAGGCCACTTACTTGAGTGTGTTTTCCAAAGCGAAGCGGGTCAAGCAAATTGAAGTGAAGCGTGCCGAAGAATAGCGAAGCGAAGCGATCGCTACAGTAGATTCAAAGTGAGTCTGCCAAAGCGAAGCGAAGCGAGCGCTACAGTCCAAAGCGAAGCGAAGCGAGCGCTACAGTTCAAAGCGAAGCAAAGCGAAGCGAGCGCTACAGTGGAATCAAGTGAACCCACTAAAGCGAAGCGAAGCGTGCGCTACAAAGAAAAGCCGAAGCGAGTCAACGCGAGTCAACACTTAATTTAGTAGCGTCACGGGAAATTTATTTCTCAAGTGACTCACTACAAATATGACTGTGAAGCGACTCACTTCAGAGCGGCCGCTACAACTTCAAAGCGAAGCAAGCCACTACCTACCAGAAAGCGACAGCACAAATTCCCGCTCCGAATTTGAACTCCAGTCAACTGGAGATCTTCGCATTTATTACGAGATCTCCACGTGTCGACTCAAGAGAGGAGCAGAGGAGTTGACTGCCAGGCCGACAAGGCGCCGTAACAGTACTGGGTCGCTCCAGTTACTGTTGAAATTGGAACTTAGCCATTTCCGGCAAAAATCCAAAACTGCGCATCTGAAAAGTAGCCAGCCTGTGCAAGTACTGTCGAGAGGAGGAGGGACAAGGCCACCAACCAAGCAACGGATCTCAGCCAACCCTCCGCCTATAAATAGTGAAGGATCACAACGTGAAGAAGCAGAACACTACTTGAGCATTCGAGCGCATACAGCAAACAAACACTCCCAAGCTTTCATAGCAATCTTCGAGTCTTTGTTTTCCAGTGTTCTCCGAGTTTCCAGTCCTTCGGAACTCGTCTTCACAACCTTCACACTTAGAGTCTAAGCCCATTCCATATCCAAGCTTAGAAGAAGAGCTCTAGCCATCTTTGCACTTATTGTAAAGAGCTCTTCATAGTGTGTTTTCGTCAACCAAAAACCCTAAATTCTGTCTGTTAGGTTTTTGAGTGTTGTCAGTTAGGTTGTCCAGATCCAAGGCTCTTCTTTCATCGATTGAAGAAGCCTCGATCGTAGAGTTGAGATCCAAGCTTACACTTACATCGTTTGTGTAAAGCTCGATCGAAACTAGGCTGTAAGGAGAGCCCGCAATCTCCCTATCTGTTTTGACTGAAGCAAGTGAAGCTTCCAGTCTTTGTTAGGTTTGTGTAGTGAACCCGCAATCACTACTTCTGTCATTTGATCTAGGCGAGTGAAGCCTGATCTCGACCAGGTTTTTGAAGGACCCGTAACCTTCAAGTTCTTGAGTGAAAAGAACAGTTGCCGTCGTGCAACAAGTGGACGTAGGAGCTTTATCTCCGAACCACTATAATTCTTGGTGTCGTATCTCTCTTACCTTAATCTCTTTACAGTATTCGATTATCCATTGCACGTGCATATAAACAAACTTAACTTGGATTTTCAATTACTTAGGAAAGATTATAGCTCACCAAATTCCGCACAAAGAGTAAAGTCTCACTCTTGATCAAGCTCTAAGCTTAGGTCAAGAGATTCGTGATTGATTTAGATCTAGCCCTCGGCTAGGTCTTAGTATTTCCAAAGAGCACTTTACTTTATACTCTGAGTTAAGGAATTGAAGTTGAAAAACTTCAAAATACGTATTCACCCCCCCCCCCCCTCTACGTATTTTTCCTATAGCAAACCGGGACCAACAGCTGCTTTGTGCAGCAAAACGGCGACGGCGACGGCGTTCTCAGGCGACGGCGACGAGCAGTGGCACGGGTTGGGCTGCAACGGACGCACCCAGCCTGGACCTAGCCACGTCGGGCTCGTCGTTGAGCCGAGACGGCAGCCCCGGTGCGTGTCGCGGCAGCGCGTGCGTTGCACGCGTGGCTTGGCAGCGGCGCATGGCCGGTTATTTCGAACGACGAGGACTGTTCATTTTTCGACGTTCAGTCCATGACGTTGACGACGGCTAAGGTTTTCCGAAACCTTGGTATGATCGTCGACGGCTAGGGTTTTCGTACCCTAGTTCGTTCGAAATTAAATCGCTTTCCGTTTTTGGTAATTGGGGTTTTCCGCACCCTAGTTAATTCGAGCAGTTGCTATTTTTGGAAGGAGAACTTGAAGAACGGGGTTGACTTCCAATTGAAGATTGAAGACCGAAGCTTGTTCCGAGATTTTATTTTTTTTTAAAATGTAATAGATAGGGCTTTCTATTCCCGGTCAGCGGCCTATTTATTTATTTAATTATTTGCATGCTATCGATGATTTATATTGCGTAATGAGATGATTTGCATGATTTGCATGTTATAGTTGCTTTCATTGTTTGCACAATAGAAATAACATGCATAGGGGTCATAGCATGCCGGTTTTATGATTTCAATGCGAGCATGTTTTATTACTTGCGCTTAGAAATCATGTGATAGGACTTAATTGTCTATGTGCTACGTTGTCACACAAACCCTTAAAAAGACTAAGCGGTAAAGCTAATTGATTATTTGTTAATTGATTTTGAGGACCTCCGTATTTAGTTTAAAAATGAAATAATTAGCATTCGTGTTGACCTCGGGTCTTCCTCCCTATAGGAGATGCTAGTTATGGATTTCATTGGTTTAGACTTCATAAAACATAATTTAATTTAAAATGAAATAATTAGCATTCGCGCTGACCACGGGTCTTCCTCCCTATAGGAGATGCTGATTATAGAATTCATTGGTTAATTCAAATTGATAATATAGAAAAATGATTTTATAAAGGTAATTCCTCCCTTCGGTAGGATTACTTTTCATGGAATTAATTTTTCAGAATATTAAAATATGGTTATAGCTTAGTTGCTTATTGATGAATCCTCCTGAAGAGGTCACTTCTCAATTTAGCAGGGTCCTGAGGCACGGGTTATTATTTCTTTGTTTCACAAAGGTCCATGTGATGGGATAGGAAATAAAATGACTGCGGTCATGGTCGAGAAATTTATAGGTAGCATCCGCCTGAAGTAGACTATTTGTAAATAGTATCGGGCTACTCGTTTGTTGGTTCAATGTTAATTTTAGGGTTTTTAACATTGATAACATAAATTATTTTTGCTTACGAGTTGTTTATTTACTTGTTATTATTTCAGATATGTCTATTGTTTCTATTCGCGCGAAGATTTGTCGTTTAACTTATTCCGATAATGTTCCGGATTCCTTTCGATTTCAACTACTTGGCTTCCTAGCACGGAAAGAGATAAGTTTCTTAAAGTTTGAGGATTTCCTCAACTTGAAGGAATTTCTTAGGAGATTCAAGAACCTTGTGTTGATGTATATGTCATATGGTGGAGTTATGTCGGGAAGGACAGTGTGTGAGGTTCTCCTTACATGTTTCCCAAGATGGTTCCTGGCTCTAAGAGAAGCAGTCATCCGGAACCATGCCATTTACGAGGATCCAATTGCTCTTATGGTGGAGTTGCTCGTAGTTGACAAGGAAAGGATTGACCAGTTGGAAGCTGTTGGGAATTGTTAAGGACTAAATTGTTAAGGGGGAACTACATGGGATATTTGGTAAATAAAGTCATTTGTTTTGATTAGATCCCAAAACCCCAAGCGTCCTATTCCCAAGCGACCCATTTTGATGTAGTTAATAGGTTAGAATTTTTCTAAGCCTACTCTGTTAGGATGGCTCTTTATTTTGCTTAGATTAGGCTTCAAAAGTTCAAGTGAAGGCCACTCACTTGAGTGTGTTTTCCAAAGCGAAGCGGGTCAAGCAAATCGAAGTGAAGCATGCCGAAGAATAGCGAAGCGAAGCGATCGCTACAGTAGATTCAAAGTGAGTCTGCCAAAGCGAAGCGAAGCGAGCGCTACAGTTCAAAGCGAAGCGAAGCAAAGCAAGCGCTACAGTGGAATCAGGTGAACCCACTAAAGCGAAGCAAAGCGTGCGCTACAAAGAAAAGCCGAAGCGAGTCAACACGAGTCAACACTTAATTTAGTAGGGTCACGGGAAATTTATTTCTCAAGTGACTCACTACAAATTTGACTGTGAAGCGACTCACTTCAGAGCGGCCGCTACAACTTCAAAGCGAAGCGAGTCACTACCTACCAGAAAGCGACAGCACAAATTCCCGCTCCGAATTTGAACTCCAGTCAACTGGAGATCTCCGCATTAATTACGAGATCTCCACGTGTCGAAAGCGGAGAGGAGCAGAGGAGTTGACTGCCAGGCCGACAAGGCGCCGCTACAGTACTGGGTCGCTCCAGTTACTGTTGAAATTGGAACTTAGCCATTTTCGGCAAAAGTCCAAATCTGCACATCTGAAAAGTAGCCAGCCTGTGCAAGTACTGTCGAGAGGAGGAAGGACAAGGCCACCAACCAAGCAACGGATCTCAGCCAACCCTCCGCCTATAAATAGTGAAGGATGAAGACGTGAAGAAGTAGAACACTACTTGAGCATTCGAGCGCATTCAGCAAACAAACACTCCCCAGCTTTCCAGCAATCTTCGAGTCTTTGTTTTCAAGTGTTCTCCGAGTTTCCAGTTCATCGGAACTCGTCTTCACAACCTTCACACTTAGAGTCTAAGCCCATTCCATATCCAAGCTTAGAAGAAGAGCTCTAGCCATCTTTGCACTTATTGTAAAGAGCTCTTCATAGTGTGTTCGTCAACCAAAAACCCTAAACTCTATCTGTTAGGTTTTTGAGTGTCGTCGTTAGGTTGTTCAGATCTAAGGCCCTTCTTTCATCAATTGAAGAAGCCTCGATCATAGAGTTGAGATCCAAGCTTACACTTACACCGTTTGTGTAAAGCTCGATCGAAGCTAGGCTGTAAGGAGAGCCCGTAATCTCCCTGTTGTTCGGACAGAAGCGAGTGAAGCTTCGTGTCTAGTTTAGGTCTTAGTAGTGAACCCGTAATCACTACACTGTTCATCAGATCCAGGCGAGTGAAGCCCGATCTCGATAAGGTTTTTGAAGGACCCGTAACCTTCAAGTTCTTGAGTGAAAAGAACAGTTGCCGTCGTGCAACAAGTGGACGTAGGAGTTTTATCTTCGAACCACTATAAATCTTTGTGTCGTATCTCTCTTACCTTAATCTCTTTACAGTATTCGATTATCCATTGCACGTGCATATAAACAAACTTAACTTGGATTTTCAATTACTTAGGAAAGATTATAGCTCACCAAATTCCGCACCAAGAGTAAAGTCTCACTCTTGATCAAGCTCTAAGCTTAGGTCAAGAGATTCGTGATTGCTTTAGATCTAGCCCTCGGCTAGGTCTTAGTATTTTCAAAGAGCACTTTACTTTATACTCTGAGTTAAGGAATTGAAGTTGAAAAACTTTAAAATACGTATTCACCCCCCCCCCCCCCCCCCTCTACGTATTTTTCCTATAGCAAACCGGGACCAACAAGTGGTATCAGAGCAGCGGTTCTTTCGAGCCTCTGCTTTGCATATCCGAAGCGAGTCCCCACTCGCTTCACGTTGTCTCACTGAACCGGATCCTATTTTCCTAAGTGCATCAAAACCTCACCCACGCATATTGCATTTACTGCTGATAGTTTGCTATGTCTACATACAGTGCATCAAATCTTCCACAGTTCTCGATCGAAGGATACGAGATATGGAGTTTCCGTGTCGAGAGCTTCCTATGCTCAATCCACGACCGGATGTGGGAAGTCATTGAAGATGGACCAATCGAAATCAAGAAAGCCATATCTGTGGAGGTTCCAGCCGCTGAAGGTCGTCCAGCCCATGTTTGACAACAGTACGTGGAGAAGGATAAGGACGAGTATACTCCAAATGACTTCAAAGTTGCCAACCTCGACAAGATTGCACGCCACACGATGCAGAGCACCGTGTCGGACGCCTATCTACCACGAATAAGGAAATGTGCAACGGCAAAGGAAATGTGGGAAACCCTTGCCCTCATTTCTCAAGGCACAGACAAAATCAAGGAGAACAAGCTCGCCGTTCAGATGCGGGAGTTTGAAAATTTGGTGATGAAGTCAGGAGAATCCATTGACGCCTTCGAGCTGAGAGTTACCAACATTACTGCAACTCTCAACTCGCTTGGGAAGGAACTCACAGACAAGGAAGTAAATCTGAAAATAGTCCGTGCTCTCACAAGGAAGTGGCAGACTATGAAGGAGCTATATCTAGCTACCAAGGATCTAACGAAGCTCACGCCAGAAGTGCTGTTCTCCGAGCTCAAAGCTCACGAGTTTGATCTGAATCGAATGAGCCTCGACGACGAGGATGAAGCGCCCACTACGTCAAAAGGAGTAGCATTCAAAGCTGCCGAAGGGCCAAGCGAGCAATCGCTAGCCAAGATGACGAGAGAAGAATTGGAAGAACACATTGCGTTCTTATCCAAGAACTTCAACAAAATGAACTCTCGAGTGGGCAAGTACAAAAGATTCTACAAGCAGTACAAAGGGAGGAGCACTGATGCTCGAGAAGGAAAAGGAAAGAGAGAAGAGACGACCAAGACGATCCCGCGCGATATGATGGAAGTGGAGTGTTACCACTGCCACAAGATGGGCCACTACAAATCCGATTGCCCAAAGCTCAGTGCTAAAGAGCGCGAAGAATTGAAGGCCAAGAGGGATGCTCCAAGGCGAGCGCTCGTAGCAAGTGAAGTGCCGGTCGCTACAACTGAAGATCCACCAAGCGACTCAGATGCATTCACAGATCCAAACTCCAGTGATGGTGAGGATCTTGGATTTATGGCGCTCACCGATGAAGAAACTGGAGAGGTATTCTTCTATCCTTCAATCACTTCAATTACACTAGCACACACTGTCAATGAGGAAGAACAATCCTCTACATGGAGTGAGTTGTTTGACAAACACCAGAAATTGTCAAGCGACCACGAAGTGGTAAAACAAGCTCTGTCTCAAAGCGAGAAGGAGAACCGAAAGCTAACCCGTGAGCTTGACGAAGTCAAACTTAATTTAAGGGCTATGACTAGTAAGTTCGAGGATCTCTTCGCTAGACATCAAAGCTTGGAGGGAAGGTATGAAACCCAGTCCACTCTAGTTGCCAACTTGAACAAAGCATCATATGCTAGGCAGGCACTAGAGGGCTCGCTTCTGCCTTTTGGTAGAAAAGCTGGCCTTGGATATGAGGGTGGACCTCCCAAGCCGACTGTCTTTGTTGGTGCATCACACACTACACCATCAGTCACTTTGGAATTGCCCACTGCATCCAAAGCGACCACCAACAAGGATAAAGGCAAAGTGGCTGAGAACCCTAAAAGGAAGCCAATGAAGATGTCTATATCTTTAAGGGCAGATCCTAAGGGCAAGCAAAATTCAACAATCCCTAGCACTCAATATGCTAAGTCTTACCAATCCAAGGGTAAAGGGAGAACTGTTGAAGCTTCTAAGTCTCAAGCCAAGACACGAGAGACAAAGGATCTACCTCCTAAAAAGAGGAGTAATGTCTATGTGTCACGTTATCCGGACTGGAGATGGTCCAACCGGACTAACGTTGAGGGGGAAGAATTCGAAGCACCAAAGAGGCCGCTTCGAACTCCCAAAGTTACTCAAGCGAGTCAGGGTCAAAACCCTAGTTGGACCGCTTCGAGGAAACCAAGCGAGCCGCTTCAACAGACTAGAAACCCTAAGTTAGTCTCTAAACCCAAAGCTAACCCTAAGCGAGTCGCTTCAGGATATAAGCAAAGTGGGAAGAGCATGGGTAGGACTGAAGCGAGCCGCTACCCCTCTTGCACACACTGTTGCACGTGTGAAGCTGCTTCTATGCAGTACACCAAGTTTTCGAAGGTCGAGAAACCCAAAACACAAGTTTCATCTCAAAAGAGAGTGAAGCAAGTGTGGGTACCTAAGGGAACTAACCTGCAAGGACCCAAACTGATTTGGGTACCAAAATCTGTCTAATTGCAGGTGAGCGCCGTGGATCCTATGCCAAGTGAGGGTCAACAAGTATGGTACTTGGACAGTGGATGTTCAAGACACATGACCGGCATGAAAGCTCTACTTCACAACTACATAGAGAAGAAGGGTCCACACGTAACCTTTGGTGACAACTCTCGAGGAAGCACCAGGGGATACGGCGCACTGAAAATTGGAAAGCTCACAATTGAAGAAGTCTCCTATGTGGAAGGACTCAAGCACAACCTGTTATCTATTTCACAGTTTTGTGATAAAGGGTACAGGGTGGAGTTCATCTCCAACAAGTGCATTGTGAAGAGCAAACTCACATCCCAGATTGTGCTCACTGGAGTTAGACAAAGGAATGTCTACATAGCACAATGGGACAGCTGCAAGGAGGAAACTTGTCTAGTTGCAAGAAGTGCTACAGAAATTGGATGGCTATGGCACAGACGCTTGAACCACCTCAATTTCAAAGCTATCAATCGCTTAGCTCGAAAAGGTTTGGTGCAAGGCATACCGAATGAAGTCTTCATCAAAGACCATCCATGCTCACCATGCCAACGAGGGAAGCAGACGAAGAAGCACTTTGCCAGTCTCGAAGAAGCCTCATCAAAGCGAGTGCTCGAGCTGCTTCACATGGATCTGTTTGGTCCAGTTACTCCAGTTAGTGTAAATGGAAGGAAGTACACTCTAGTTGTAGTCGCCGATTTCTCTCGCTACACTTGGGTTGTATTTCTATTCAGCAAGAAGGAGACACTGACCAAACTGCCACAACTACTCAAGCGATTGGCGGTGGAAAAGAATCAAGCTATCGTGACCATTCGCTCTGACAAAGGCACAGAGTTCCTGAACTCTACAATTGAAGCGTACTGCACGGAGCATGGCATAGCACATCAAACTTCTTCAGCACGCACTCCTCAGCAGAATGGAGTTGCTGAAAAAAGAAATCGAATCATCAAAGAAGCCGTTCGCACCATGATTGCTGACTCGAAGCTTCCGATGAAGTATTGGGCTGAAGCTGCCAACACGGCGTGCTACACACAGAATCGGACGCTTCTCAACAAACGGCACGACAAAACTCCATATGAAATATGGACAGGGAGAATTCCTAACATATCTTATTTCCATATTTTTGGTTGTAGGGTCTTCATTCACAACAACGGGAAGTCACAGTTGAAGCCTTTGAAAGCAAAGCAGATGAAGGAGTATTCTTAGGATACTCTACATCTAGCAAAGCCTACAGAGTATTCAACTGTAAAACCCTAATTGTGGAAGAATCACCCCATGTCGTATTTGATGAATCTTCTTTAAGTCTTCCACAGGAACAGGCCCAAGCGAATGAAAAGGATCAAAGCAAGGAACCCTCAAATCAACTCTCTTGGGACGTGCTTGATGAAGATGATGAGATCAAGGACTCAAGCGAGCAAGATCCCAAAGGAGAAGTCAAAGCTGCCCCCAAGATTCCTGAAGCTAGTACTGGCCAAGCACCCAATCCAGTCGCTTCAGACGGTGAAGCGAGCGACAAGGAAGCGGATGAAGATGAAGCTGGCGGATCAAAGCGAGCGTGGCTCAAGGATCACTCACCTAGCCAAATCATTGGAGATCCATCCAAGGGTGTAGTGACCAGAAGTCAAGTGTTTGGAGAAAGTGCCATGTTCAGTTGCTTTCTCTCAAACATTGAGCCATCAAGCGTGGAGGAAGCCCTAGCCGACTCTAACTGGGTGATCGCCATGCAAGAAGAGCTGAACCAGTTCACCAGGAATGAAGTATGGTACCTCGTGGATCGTCCCAAGTTCCAGCATGTTATTGGCACCAAGTGGGTGTTCAAGAACAAGACGGACGAGGACCACAACGTAGTGAGGAACAAGGCGCGACTCGTTGCCAAAGGCTACTGCCAAGAGGAAGGAATCGACTTTGACGAGACCTTCGCTCCAGTGGCACGGCTTGAAGCGATCCGACTATTTCTAGCCTATGCAGCGGCCAAGAAATTCAAAGTGTATCAAATGGATGTGAAGAGCGCGTTCCTCAACGGTGAATTGAAGGAAGAAGTGTATGTGGAGCAGCCACCGGGTTTCGAGCAGGGAGATAAAGTGTATCGCTTGAAGAAAGCCCTGTATGGGTTGAAGCAAGCTCCCAGAGCTTCGTACGATACATTATCTCAATTCCTAGTGGAAAATGGATTCCAAAAGGGAAAGATAGATCGGACTCTCTTCACCATCAATCATGGAGAAGATATGCTATGGGTTCAGATCTATGTGGACGACATCATATTTGGATCGCCAAACCAGTCGCTTAGCGAGAAGTTTGGAGAGCTAATGAAGACCAAGTATGAGATGTCGATGATTGGCTTGATGAGCTGCTTTCTAGGTCTTCAAGTGAAGCAACAGGATAATGGAATTTTCATCAACCAAGCGAAGTACACTAGAGATATGATTGCCAAGTTTGGTGTTCAACATGCTAAAGCTGTGAAGATTCCTATGAATACCAACTGGAAGATGGAGCCAGACGAAGGAGGAAAATCTGTAGATCCTACAGATTATCGTGCCCTAATTGGGTCACTTCTCTATCTCACTGCAAGCAGGCCAGATATTGCTTTTGCAGTCGGTGTCTGCGCTCGATTCCAAAGCAACCCCAAGCACAGCCATCTTGAAGCTGCCAAGAGAATTCTTCGATATTTAAAGGGCACTGTCAACATGGGTCTGTGGTATCCAGCGGAGGACAATTTGGAGCTCACTGGATATTCCGATGCTGACTATGGAGGGTGCCGAGTTGACAGGAAATCAACGTCGGGCACATGTCAGTTCTTGGGAAGCAAGCTAATATCGTGGTTCTCAAAGAAGCAAACAAGCGTAGCCACTTCAACAACTGAAGCTGAATATATGGCCGCAGGAAGCTGCTGTTCTCAAATCCTATGGCTTCGTCAACAGTTGAAGGACTACAAAGTTGAAGCGAATGAAATTCCGATCTTCTGCGACAACAACAGTGCCATATGTATCTCGCAGAATCCAGTGCTTCACACCAGATGCAAGCATGTGGAAATTCGACATCATTTCATTCGTGATCATGTCGAGAAGAAGGATATCAAGCTCGAGAAAATCCATACCGATCTCCAGCGAGCAGATATCCTCACCAAGCCTCTAGCTGAGTCTCGTTTCAACCAGCTATGCATGGAATTAGGGTTATTAGACCCTGGTGAAGAATGCTAGTTCCAGGATGCACGAAGGAGTGTTCGCTTGTTCTCATGAGCGTCACTCGCTTCGGATCTTCACCAACTCAAGCGAGCCACTTCAAATCTCACTCGCTTGAAGAAACTGAAGTTAGGTGGAGAAAGGTGGAGTATTGGAAGAAGTTCCCTACCAACTTATTGGAATTGTTAAGTATATGGTTAAGGGGGAACTAATGCTTCTCTCGGAGCAAGCTACTTCCAAAGCGAGCAAGAATGCTGCAATCTTGAATTCTGCATCGCTTCAATTTGCCCTAACTTGGGTCAAAGCGAGCCGACTGCAGATTCATTCTCTAGAATGTAGGAAAGCTTGAAGGTTTACCTTTTTATACAAAAGGTTGCAGGGCTGGTGACATGCTTCTGCGTAAAATACGAGATTGTCTTGTCAGAGCATTCTCATTGTCATCCTGTCCATTTATGCTCTGAGATAAGGACTTGTACTCATCCCCCATTCGTCGTGAATAAGTACACTTACGTGATGCTCCCTTCGGGTTGTAGTAAGCTTGTGTACTTTATTCATTTTCTCCCTCTTTCACTTCGATGGAGGACTCTCTAATTCGTAGAGGAAGATGAATGCCATGAAGATGAATGCCATGAAGATCTAACTCAACGTGTAGCATTCAACAGGTGGTAGCTAATTCAAATGAAGTCTTCAATTTGTGGTATCAATCTCCTACGAAGTGAGATTGACTGGTAAGTGTTTCAATTTTAAGTACACTAAGTGAGCCGAAGCGTGCTAGAAACCTTCACTCACTACGTGGAAAATATGAAATGAATCTGACACAAATACAAAGAGGAAAACACTCTTGTTTATCCTCGAAGTATGTAAGTCAGAAACATTTTAAATTAAGCAAAGAAATTCAATTTCTTATTCCAGTCGCTTCAGATGGCCAAGCGAGTGCTTCGTCACTCAAAGCTAGCCATCGAAGCGAGTGCAGAACAGTCACTCAAGCGAATGCCTCTCAAGCGAGTCAAGGCGTAGCGGCCCAACTCGAAGCGAGCGGGCATGAAGCGAGTATGAGCTGTCTGCACTCGAGTGCAATTTTACTTTCTGCTGTGCATTTAATGCAGGTGCAGGAACGACGGAAATAACGGGCGCGTGTTCACACGTTTGAATTTGAAGCGGGAAAAGGCGGAGAAGATCCAGCCGTCGAATCTCAACAGCCCAAAAATCTGGAGCCGTTCGATTAACGCCGTATACGACAAGCCAACCATAGAAGGCCACGTGGCGACGCCGAGCAAGTGGCGGTTCACTTTTACTGTGATGACGCCGGACACGTCAGATCCATCACCGCACGTCCGCCGCCTACCTACAGGATTTTCGGTGTTATTACCGTCCTACCCCTGCCACGTCAGCCATAACCTAATTCTATATATATGGGTCGAGGCAGAACTGCATAAATTTTCACAGCCTTCTAAATTTGCCATTCTCGTGCTAGATCTGCAATTGCTCTGCAACTCACGAGTCTCAACCCTTAATTTTCATTGATAAAACATCACTCAAATCTCTCTAAATCACCATGGGAAAGAAGAAGAATACCGAGACGATGGAGGAGTTTCTCGTGGAGGTCGACAAACACATTAATGTCGAGCCTCATCTCGATCCAGCCATCATCGAGAGGAATGGATTTCTCCGTAGGGCCGTGACCAAGGCCGGCCTATGGAAGTTTGTGACGGCGGTCCCGTCAAAGATTCTGGCCAAAGCCGTCGGTGAGCTCCTGCTAAATTTGAGGAAGGAGCAGAACATATCCTCTTTCACCGATCCATAGATGAGGAGGCCAGTGGAGGTGGACATGAATGAGCTGATCGGCACGTTCAACTTGCCGAGAGAAGGAGGAGACTCATTACTGGATTTGGGTCTCTCGGCCGGAGTTCAGTACGGTCGTTTTGCAACCGCCGAAGCCGATCCAAATTTCAAGGAGGCAAGTATCCGTTCGAGTTTGAAGGCCCCCTTCAACCACATTTGCGAGCTCTTCTCGAAGAGTGTCGCATGCTACATCGGAACCTTGGATACTCTCTCCGAGACAAAGCTGATCGCCACAGCAGTCATCGTCGACAGCCTCACGGAACCAGCTTCAATTGGCATAACTGGTTCCTCAATCAAATCCATGAAGCTGCTGCCGACTTTGCGTTCGTGAAGGGGAGCGCCGATCAAATTCTCCGCAAGGGGAAACTGAAGTTCTTCTCAAGGCTTTCCTGCCTTGGAGAAGAAGTTTCCGGGCAAAGCATGGCCGGAAGATGACGTCACAATCTACAACAAGCAATCCATTTACTACGACAAATGGAGAAAGTCCAAGCAATTGATGGATTTGGGACTTCTGGAAATTGAAGTGCCCGTAGCGAGACCGGTTGCCGAAAGGCAAGCCGAAGTGAGCCAAGTGAAGCCGGTCGCTTCACCCGGGAAGCGAGCCGTGCCGAAGCGAGGCAAGAAGACAAAGCGAGTCGATTTGATTGTCCAAGAAAGCGAGGCGGTGGAGAAGCCGCTTGAGGACATCGAAGCGACTCAACCCCAGCCTTTACCTATCAAAGCCAAATCACCCCCACTCCAAATCCAAACCCACTTTGCCCAAATACCAGAACCTCAATCCTCATCAACCCAACAACCATTAAAACAGATAACCCCCATCTCTCCCCATGAAGAAGAGTCAGCATCTTCTTTTCACATTCCCACTGTTCCATTCCTCAGCACAGATGAAGCTGCTGCCTACACTTCATTCACCCCACTTCAATCCCAGCCTATACAACCACCACCCACCGAAACTATCCAACCACCACCCACTGAAGCCATCCAGATTTCCGAAACCTCATCACCTACCCAATCCCTCTCGACATCGGCAGCTACAGCCGATACCGCCCAAACTGTAGGGGAACAACCCATCATTCCTCAATTCATAACCCCTGCCCTCACCATACACAAGCGGGCTCTGGAACGCTATGTCCTGGACAGAGAGCAAGCCGCTGAAACTATCAACCTTCGCTACAATCTCAGCTCCGCGAGCGTTGAATGGAGCGACGTGTTCTACACGAATGTAGTCGACTTTCTAACGTACATCACGTACCGAGGAACGGAGTACTACAAGATTTTCAGACTCCTCAAAGCCTTCACAGAAGAGGAACTGATTCAGATGGAGGCCAAAACACTCAACTTCATAGGCGAAAATGGCTTCCATGCCTTCCTTGAAGGGACCAGCTTCTTGGAGAAGCTGGATGCAAAGGTGAAGGAATCATATCCACTCGCTACAGTTCCGAAGCGAGTGCCCTCCTCTCATGAAAGGAAGCTGATCAGAGAGCATAGGGAGGAGGTGGAGTTGAAGGATGCGGAGATCGCTAGTCTCCAAAGCGAGATTACGAAGAAAAGTGAAGAGATGGAGAGGAAGGCGGGGGAGGTCATCAGTCTTAGAGAAGACTATGACAGGAAGAAAAAGGAATTGGAGGGAAAGGTGGAGGAGAAGGAGAGGCTTCTAGAGGAGAAAGAGGAGGCGCTGGAGGCGCAGGTGAAGCTTGTGGATGTTAACACCAAAACCATCACCGAACTCAAGGGCTTGCTTGAGGCAGAAAGAAGCCGCTTGAGGGAGGTCAATGCCAAGTTGATCGCTCTTGTCAAAGAGAAGAAGGTGTTAGAGAAGGAGGTGAAGGAGCTGAAGGAGAAGGTGGAGGATAGGGAGGGAGAACTAGTGTTGAAGGGAAGCGAACTACTCAGTTCCAAGAAGGCTCTTGACTCACTTCGAACTGAGTTGAAGGGAGTCAAAGATGAGAGTGCAGTTGACAAAAGAGAGCTCGAAAGCCTGAGGGGAAATGCGCAGGCTCTTGACTTGAAAAACGCTGAATTATCCATTCTACTGCAGAAAGTCAAGAGGCTGAAAGAAACTCTCACTGTTAGGATCACTGCAGATGCCGAATTTCACAACTCTCTCAATCGGAGGGAAAGGAGGCTTGCAGTGATGAAGGCAGAACTTGAAGCGTCCAAGGAACACTTGAATCTCACACTTCAAGAAGAAACCAAGAAGATCACCAAAGCCATAGAAGCGGAGCTGGAGGCTCGCTTCAGAGAGGTGGAGCCTTTAGAGAGCATGATGGCGTCTGTTGTAGAGCGAGAGAGGCAGTGCGAATATCTACTTGAAGAGATATCTATCAAGACTGCTGAAATTGTGGACCCATCCATGGACAAAACCTAGCAGATGCTTCAGACTGTCCTCAACACAGTCAATTCACTACATCAATCTCTCTCTGGAAAATCTATAATCCTAACCCCTGGCAGTGATGATGCCAAAAAGGGGGAAGGGCAAGTAGAGCAAGGTGAAGCTGGAGGTTCAGGAGGAAAGAGAGTCGGTGTGGAGTTAATGTTGGAAGGAGGAAGTGGTGATGGAGGAGATAAGGAGGGAGTAGATGATGGAGCGAGGAAGGGGAAGGAAAAACTCACGGAGGAGGAGTTACTGAAACAACTTGAAGAGCCCAGTAGGCTGCTTCAAGAAAAAGTGCTGAGTGCTTCTATTGCACGACATCCTCCAGTCACTGTGATCACGAAGGAGGAAAAGAGGGTGCAGGTGGAAAAGGATGCTGCCTTGGCGTGGGAGTTGGAGCAGGTGTTTAAACTAACAAAAGATTCTATTGCTGCAGGTGCTTCATCTAGCTCCCAAGTGGCCGCTACTCCCAAGCTGCCCACTTCAGACGCCGCGCCAACTTTGACAGCCGCACTCACTACGACCACTGCTGCACTCACTTCGTCAGCAGTCGTCCCTCCAAGTGCTGCCAAGAAGACCATGCCACCTCCCCCACCACCGAAGCAGTCATTGAAGCGAGCTTCTCCAGACTCTAAGCAAGATGACCCCGAGGCCAAGCGCCAAAAGGTCAAGCAAGCAGTCGCTTCAAAAGCTGGAAGAGAGGAGAGAAAGAGGAAGGAAAGAGAAGAGGGAAGGAGCAAAGGCGAGAGGAAGGAGAGGAGTAATGAAAGGCGACTACAAGTGATCAACGCACGGATCGAGGAACACTTCAGTGAAGTGTTACTCATCCAGTCCTCATTAGTGCGCAGCGCCTTCATCCCTCTCATGCCAGAAGAGTCCGAAGCATGTGAAGCTCAAGCCACAATTGATGCATGTGACGTGACAACGAAGGAGATGGTTGAGTCTGGTCGATATCCTCTCAAAGAGGAGCAAGATTACATCCGCAAACGACTCAATGCGAAGCGTCCATCGTGGAACAGCGAGTCGGGAGCAAAATTCAAAAAGACTATGGCTCAACTGTCAAGCAGGTCAGAGGAGGAGTTGGCCAAACGGAGGGATGAGCACCTGGACGGAAGGGAAATCGAGGATTTCATTCCGAGAGATCTGCTCGAGCTGTGGCTGTACTACAAAGACCTATTCATCAAAGCCTATTATTTCTGGGAGGTAGTGCCGCTGCAGAATGAGTGTTCTCGAATAAGTGCACTCAACAACTTCCTTGCCACCTATGACGACAGATTGCGCCGCAAAATCTTCACAATGGCTGAACAAGCAGAGCCCAAGCCAATTGTTGTCAAGGTACCAGCTTTAAAGGAATTCGCCATGCCTTATCATCCAGGCACGGACGTTCCTAACAGAGGAATTATCGATGAGGAAGTAACTGAAGCCTTCAGGCTGGAGAGTGCATGGAGAAGACCTAGTATCCACACAGTAGACTCTATGGAATCGAGAGTTCTATCAGCCTACGTGGATACTGCTGCTATTGAAGAAGAAGAGAAGAAGGAGGAAGAAGGAAAGGAGTAGGAGAAGGAGGATGAAGCTACAGGAAACCTTCGAGTTTCAAGCTTCTGAACATATCTTTTGTGAACTGCCTTGTTCATTTATCCCACTTTTATTTCTGTCTCTTCTGTGTCATTTACTCACTTTGTGAATGACTTTATATTTTCTGCTACAAACTCATTAATTTAACCGAAAAAAAAAGGGAAGGAACTTAAAAGAAAATTACAAACGAAACTGCAAAGGAAGCAGTCGCTTGGAGTTCCCTTCACGGTTAGATAGACTAGATTTATTTTTATCTAAGTCGTATGGGTTTTGGCATCATCAAAAAGGGGGAAATTGTTGGGAATTGGTAAGTACTAAATTGTTAAGGGGGAACTACATGGGATATTTGGTAAATAAAGTCATTTGTTTTGATTAGATCCCAAAACCCCAAGCGTCCTATTCCCAAGCGACCCATTTTGATGTAGTTAATAGGTTAGAATTTTTCTAAGCCTACTCTGTTAGGATGGCTCTTTATTTTGCTTAGATTAGGCTTCAAAAGTTCAAGTGAAGGCCACTCACTTGAGTGTGTTTTCCAAAGCGAAGCGGGTCAAGCAAATCGAAGTGAAGCGTGCAGAAGAATAGCGAAGCGAAGCGATCGCTACAGTAGATTCAAAGTGAGTCTGCCAAAGCGAAGCGAAGCGAGCGCTACAGTTCAAAGCGAAGCGAAGCAAAGCAAGCGCTACAGTGGAATCAGGTGAACCCACTAAAGCGAAGCAAAGCGTGCGCTACAAAGAAAAGCCGAAGCGAGTCAACACTTAATTTAGTAGGGTCACGGGAAATTTATTTCTCAAGTGACTCACTACAAATTTGACTGTGAAGCGACTCACTTCAGAGCGGCCGCTACAACTTCAAAGCGAAGCGAGTCACTACCTACCAGAAAGCGACAGCACAAATTCCCACTCCGAATTTGAACTCCAGTCAACTGGAGATCTCCGCATTAATTACGAGATCTCCACGTGTCGAAAGCGGAGAGGAGCAGAGGAGTTGACTGCCAGGCCGACAAGGCGCCGCTACAGTACTGGGTCGCTCTAGTTACTGTTGAAATTGGAACTTAGCCATTTTCGGCAAAAGTCCAAATCTGCACATCTGAAAAGTAGCCAGCCTGTGCAAGTACTGTCGAGAGGAGGAGGGACAAGGCCACCAACCAAGCAACGGATCTCAGCCAACCCTCCGCCTATAAATAGTGAAGGATGAAGACGTGAAGAAGTAGAACACTACTTGAGCATTCGAGCGCATTCAGCAAACAAACACTCCCCAGCTTTCCAGCAATCTTCGAGTCTTTGTTTTCAAGTGTTCTCCGAGTTTCCAGTTCATCGGAACTCGTCTTCACAACCTTCACACTTAGAGTCTAAGCCCATTCCATATCCAAGCTTAGAAGAAGAGCTCTAGCCATCTTTGCACTTATTGTAAAGAGCTCTTCATAGTGTGTTCGTCAACCAAAAACCCTAAACTCTGTCTGTTAGGTTTTTGAGTGTCGTCGTTAGGTTGTTCAGATCTAAGGCCCTTCTTTCATCGATTGAAGAAGCCTCGATCATAGAGTTGAGATCCAAGCTTACACTTACACCGTTTGTGTAAAGCTCGATCGAAGCTAGGCTGTAAGGAGAGCCCGTAATCTCCCTGTTGTTCGGACAGAAGCGAGTGAAGCTTCGTGTCCAGTTTAGGTCTTAGTAGTGAACCTGTAATCACTACACTGTTCATCAGATCCAGGCGAGTGAAGCCCGATCTCGATAAGGTTTTTGAAGGACCCGTAACCTTCAAGTTCTTGAGTGAAAAGAACAGTTGCCGTCGTGCAACAAGTGGACGTAGGAGTTTTATCTTCGAACCACTATAAATCTTTGTGTCGTATCTCTCTTACCTTAATCTCTTTACAGTAATCGATTATCCATTGCACGTGCATATAAACAAACTTAACTTGGATTTTCAATTACTTAGGAAAGATTATAGCTCACCAAATTCTTCACCAAGAGTAAAGTCTCACTCTTGATCAAGCTCTAAGCTTAGGTCAAGAGATTCGTGATTGCTTTAGATCTAGCCCTCGGCTAGGTCTTAGTATTTTCAAAGAGCACTTTACTTTATACTCTGAGTTAAGGAATTGAAGTTGAAAAACTTCAAAATACGTATTCACCCCCCCCCCCCCCCCCCCCCCTCTACGTATTTTTCCTATAGCAAACCGGGACCAACAGAAGCTGCTTATGAGATGGACAAGATCTTCTCATGACATTCTCTTGATGAAAATGTAGATATTAATCAACATATTTCGGCTGAGGATAACGAGACCGTCATAGATGACTATCTTCAATCACTCAGAATCATTGATTTTGGTTTTGAAGGACTCGTTCATGATGTGAATGAGCTGAACTCTGATGAATGCATTCAGGAGATGAATCATGCCAGTAGGAATAAACCTCCAATCGTGAAGGTCTATGAGAGGAGGAACAAGAAGTTGAAGATAGATGGAGGTATGTCAGACTCTTGTAACATGAAAACCAAATTATACTAGTTCAGTCCTTGCGGACGGATTCAACTGGTGGATATTAATTATGGTTTGTTGCAATCTTTGTAGGTTCAGCTACGAGGAAAGAGTAGGACGACTTCAAGTTCTTGAGCTCGACAAGCATCATTAAGATGATGCAGTTGTCCAGAAGACTTGGAGATTTTCATCTTACGTTTTATCTTGGGTTTTGCATATTAGATTTGACTTATTACTTTTTCACTACATTAGTTGCCTTATTTTGGCGGATACTTATGTTTTTAGATATTGATGGATGATTGATTTCTTACATTGTATTAAGGATTTATTTCTTTAATACTGGTTGTTTTGATATATCATTCATAGTGGGAGTAATAACTATGAATCTTGAGAACATTCCAAAATGTGTTATGATAAATGTTAAAACTTCTTGTTCAAGATTGTCTTTTAATAAAGTACTACTTCACTATGTTTAAATCTATTTCTTCTCCTCATTTGAAATGAAGTGATTAGCATTCGTGTTGATCATAGATTCATTGTGATTTAAAATGAAATAATTAGCATTCACGCTGACCTCGGGTCTTCCTCCCTATAGGAGATGCTAATTATGGATTTCATTGGGTAAATCTGTTCGGAAATAAGGATACTTTGCACACGTGGTGTCGCAATCCAGATTAGATTCAGTGATTAGTTGGATAAGTAGTTACTTTCAAGAAAAGACAAGTATTTATTCTTGATTAACGTCCAAAAATAAATGGATTTATGGATTGAAACATTAAAAGGCCGGAGGTACAAGACAGATAACCACAAAGGATCTGCACAAGATTATTTTAGGATCCTTGTCACAGTGGGAGTATTTTCGGGTGTGTCTCGAAAATTGTAAATTGTTCATCGAGAAATCTAATTTCTTGGATAATGAACAAACCAGGTTGACTGTTAAGGATTAGTTAGATGAAAGTGATAGCATATAATTGATTAGTCTATGAGTTTCAGACTCGGAAGACTTGCAAGTTGTATGCTCATATTCATTGAGGACATACATAAGGAAACATGGATGGAGTTTGAGAAAAGTAAGTCTTTCTCTCAAAAGCTCTATATTTCGGGGCAAACACATTGAAATGTGTAGTACAATGATTAAAGCACTCATTTGTCAGACCACACAGATAAACTCGTTTATGAAATGTGTTGACAAATGGTACATCTTTCATCTACAAAAGACGTTGGAGTGGTTGTCTTGTACATTGTGTGATAATATTACTAGCACTTGGCAACAATGTGAAAGTATTATCTGACACAATAGGTGGTGATTATCCGAACAGTTTAGAATGAAGGTTAGGAGTAATGTTGGATATATCCGACTCAAACGGATAGTATAACATTATTCAAGTACTCTTCATAGACTACTGTTTTTTCTTTGACAAAGTTTGCAATACACTTGGATATTGCATAAAGGGCCAGATATATGTTAATGCTCAGTGCATGGTAACGGATATAGTCTATCATTCTTAAATGTTTGAGGACATGGATAATCGAATGGTAGCTAGAAACGACATTATCGACCTTATTCTATGTATTCACGTAGAAAGCAGAATTATCTTGAGGATTCTCACGCAGTAGAATGCTGAGAGGGAGCTAGATAATTCAGGGCTTGGCTTCGTGAATTGGCAGTAATCTTAAATTTGCTAGACTTCTTACACTCCTGGTAGAATTCTAAGTGCAGTAGCAAATTTCTGAGATTTGGAAATGCCGGTATCAACATAGTGAGTACCGAAAATCAAGGCGATGTCGCGAGAAAATAGAAACACTAGAGGAATGTACGATGACGGTTCCTTCACTAAGTGTAACATGTCAGGTATACCGTAGCACGTGGCTGACATTATCTTAGTGAGCCTCTCACCGTAAAATCTTTGAGTATAAGTGGGAGAAAATGTATGATGGTTGTTAACGATTACGATTGTTAACATTGTACATGGATGAAGTCATATGGTTTCCTGCAGACGCATTGGTATACTAAAAGGTTTTACTTTAGTATAAGTGGGAGATTGTTGGGGTCGTTGTATATCTAAAGCAAAACCGGTTGTTTTAGTGGTTACGACGTTGGTCCACTGTTAACAATCCCTATCTGAAAGAATGTGTATAAGCAAGAATAAAGTCCATTATCTCATGTTTTAGACCACGTGTCGGCCTGTTCGGAGGGGATCACGAAGGTCGTTTGACAATGATGAGATATAAATATATCACAGTCGAGATAGCTTGGGCTGAGCTATCGGTCTAGACTGCAGCTTAATGGTAGTGATGATTCCCAATCACTAATTATGCCGGTACGGTGCAACGTATTGATGATCAAGGGAGATAATGTTCTTCTGATACTGACCCTGTATCAAAGGTGATATAGGTGAAGAGATACAGATCTCAGGCTTTAGTAGCTCGATCTTAGCCTTGGTAAACCATTAGATGTGTATGCGCTCTTCAGTGTTACTTTGATTTACGAAGATGTGAACTTATCGATAGTTCATCAAGCTCATGTTGTACTTCGGGTAACACGGAGATGCATACTATGTCTAATGAGTGTTATCAATAAGCCGTGTCCTATGTGAGTGTAGGTTGACATTATCCCCTCAGGGAGTTCACAAGGTTTATTATACCAAGTCATGCATGCTGATTAATTTCAGGTATAATAAGAAGGTGTGAAAGGGTACTACCTGAGGAATAAGAGGTTAATTAATTAGGAGCAGTCATGGTAGCTCTAATTAATTAATGGATATGGAAGGTCTTAAACACGGGGGTCGAACTAAAAAAAAAATACCAGCCCCAATCTACATAATTGGGACAGAGCGGTGAATCATTTATGACTCTTTAGTGGAGTGCGTCATAGCTCTAATGAGATACACGTTCAGGGGTGGACATGGAAATATCTTATTAGATAAGGCCCAACTCTGTCTGGTATGGCCCAAACAGACCTCGAGAATCGATCTAAATTGTATTATTGAGTTTGGACTCAATAATTGTAATCAGGCCCAGTATATGATATATATTGAATTTATATCTGGTGAATGGATATTAAATATAATTAATTTAGATTTATATCCAAGGGATAAGATTAAATCTAATAAGATAAGATTTATTTATTTAAATCATATGGGGATAATATCATATCTAAATATATTTTATATATATATATTTATTTATTCTTCTGGTATTAGGATTAATTCTATCTGTTAGAATTTGTTCCGGTAATACACTTGCATAACAGAACAAATTAATTCCTTATTAATTTTGTATTAATTAAAGGAATAAGATTTGTAGTTATTGTCACGACCCCACCCCGCTTAGATTGGGCAGGCGAGGTCGCGACGTAAAAGAAAGGGAAAATAAAGAAGGTAAACAACACTTGCGACGTGATAAAGGGGAAGCATTACATTTCATTACGTTGGGGATTACATCATTTGTCGAGATGAAGCAAAAGATACACCTAATCACTAGCGGAAGCAAATTCATGACACAACAGAAGCGGACGCGTTGTTCGAAAGAAAGTAACATTGTCTTGAGAAGTCATTACGCTGCAACGACATCCGAAATCAAAAGAAGGTTGCAACGGTATTCAAAAGCGGACATTGTTTTGCAACTTAAAAGTACTCGGAAATAGACATGATTCTATAACTAGAAAATACACATCGGAAGGACGTGAGATGCATGTATGAAGACATGCACCACCAAGAGACTTCGACTCTTTTCCATGCTCGACAAAAGCCTTCCCGACTGCTCCATTTCATCCTGTTCAACCTGCACATGGGAAATATGTACAGGGCTGAGTACAAAGTACTCAGTGGACACATGCCAAAACATTTATTGCCAGCCATACAAGTGAATCATAGGGGTTTTACGGAAAAGTCCTATGTTCACAAAAACATTTTCGTAAAAGAAGGCGCTTGCAAGCTATTTTCGTGGTGTAATCCATCGTATCTTGTCCATGTGAGTGTACTCGGAGAGGTTGGCCACCCTCCCGAATACCTAACCGGCCAGCTTTCGTCGGCTCACGGTTATCTAGTGCACTTAAACCCATCGAGGAGCGACCCCGATAGGCCCGAATTCATCCTGGTAGTATTTGGCCGAAGCCCATTCACAGATAGACATCATACAGAGCAAAACTTTTATGGCATGACAATTCTTTTGATAAAAGAATTTTAAGCATAAGAAAGCATTTTCGTTGTATGAAAGCCCACCTCGATAGCTGCTCCTGATCCACTTAGCAATCCTTGGGTGTTGCCTTAATCTCGGCCCTTCCCTTCGCCTAACCGCGTTCAAAGAACGTAATATGAGAATCTTGTATAAAATCGATAATTATCGATCTATGCGAAGGTTCATGTCCTATCGAGGTTATGATCTCTTATTTAGAGATTTCCTGATTAACATATTCCGTAATCATTCACTCGATTAATCGTTGTGTCTTTTAATTCTTCATTTCCGATGGAAATCGGAAGATGCTTAATTTTGGCCAGTGATGTGGCTTCGTGATTTCATATTATAAGTGGTCTACACTTATAAGGTCGTTATATTCATACTTGGTTGATTATTCAATCATTTATAGTCATTATAGGTTTGTTAAATTAATTAATCGGCCCAATTGGTTGGCCCGATTCATTAAGTATAATATTTGCCCGTTAAATAAATTACTCGGCCCAATTGGTTGGCCCGATTTATTAAGTATAATATTGGTCCGTTAAATAAATTACTCGGCCCAATTGGTTGGCCCGATTTATTAAGTATAATACTAGCCCGTTAAATTACTCGGCCCAAGTCCAGCCCGTATCGAAGTCCGGCCCGGAACCCGGCCCGTTTCATTTAATTGCTTAAACCCTATTTCTTCCCCCCTTCTTCTGCTGCTTCACTCACGACTCTCATTCTTCCTTCTTCTTCCTCGCGTCATCTTCCTTCTTCCTCGGCAGTCTGTCGCCGGTGTTCCGTCTTCGCCGGCGATTGCTTATCGGTGGCCTCCCTTCGTCGTTGATTACTGTCTCCTCATCCTTCAACCTCCGATTTCTCCCAATTAGGGAGTATCCTAATTGGCTTCGGGAATTTGGGGTGTTGCTCTTCGGTGTGATTTTCTGACGAATAGCCGTTGAGTGTGGCTCCTTCGTCGTCCCTCATCGCCGTGGTGAGATGGCGTCGGTGCGGTGCTCCTCCGTTCTCGATTGCTCCTCCTCCAGTGGCTCGAGCTCCATTGGTCCTCTGCTGCTGCTGGGGCAACTCCCACGGTGGCTCCGTTGTCCGGCCATTAGGCCTAAATTAAATCCCTTGCCTCGGTTGCTCAGGAATATGCCTCCTCGGTTTAGGCATCGTTCGTTACCGTCGTTGCTGTCGTCGTCCGCTCTCCCCCTTCTCTGTTTTTCTCTCTTCCGGTCTTCTCTTCTCTGATCCTTTCCTCTCCTTCTCTGCAGGTGTGGTGGCTTCGTGCTGGTGGCGTTCGATGCCGTCGGGGTGTTCCCCTGTTTTCTGCCGACACCCTTCCGGCAGTTTCCTTTACTCCGGCAACCTCCTGCTGCCACTGTTGGCTACTGATAAGCCTTCTTTCTTGTCTCTAGCTCCCGGTTATATTTATTGCATTCGATGGATTCGTTGTTGATTGATTCGGTGGATTGGGCAGTTTTGTTACTATGCTATATTGTTGGCTATGTTAGATGTTGTTGTTGGTTGTTACGGTTGCTGGAAATTCTTCCATTTGGGGCAATGTTGGTGTTCAGTTCATAGTTGAATTGATGATAATTTGTGGTGTTCCTATGCCTTATGATTTGAACATGCTTTGATTGAGATCTTATGCTTGAATGAAGGCAAAACTACTATCTTGGGGCCTATGTGATTCGGGTATACTTCCTAGGTCAGTTTTCATGCTTGTATATTTGAATTTGTTGGTGATCTTGGTCCTAAATAAACATGCAATGGGTCTTTATAATTGGGGGCAGCCTCTAGCATTTATTTGGGTCATTTTAAAGTGTATGCATGCTCGATTTATCCTAGTTCCTAGAGAAATATGGAGGGCTTCACTTACTTGTTTAAATGGGGGTTTGGAAATGGTGTTCTTGGCCTTGTTTGAGGACTGCCTTCTTGGTTTTCTTCCTTGGCTGCTATCTTCTCGGTTCTCTTCTCTCAAAGTCGATTGTTGGTGACCTAAAAATGGGGTTTTAATACCTATGAGTCCTTGAATCATTTCTCATCAATTCACAAGGAATAAAGAGGTTCTTACTTGGGATTTAGCTGCTGGAAATCCTTGCTAGCTTCGGTTCTTCTCTTCCCCCTTCCTTGTTCTTGCTTCTATGGTGGTATGGATTCTATGTTAGCCCTATGTATGAAACTTGAATGAAAATGGGGAGGGGGGGGGGGGGAGATCTTACCGTGAGCTCCCTTGATGCTCAAGGTGCAGGAATTAAACTCCTATGCTCTCCTCCTCCTTCTCGGTTTTCACTCTCTAACCCTCTTTCTTGTGCTCTAAGTATATGGATGTGATTGTGTGTGTGGGAAGGAAGTTAACTTGCTATTTATATGTGTTTGGTGTAGGGTTCGGAAAGGGGCAATGATGATGTTGGTTCCCTACCTTAATCTTGTTCGTGGGGTTGTTTAAACCTCTAATTCTTGGATTAAGGACTAATCTGAGCTCCCTAACAATTATAGATAGAGAGACGTTAGAGGGGCTATGTATGCCGAGTCCTCCCTGTATTTATTCATTTATTTCTCTTCTTCCTTTGTACATTGTTGTATCTAGCATGTATTTTATATCATCATATGTAATTATTATACTTGTAATAACATCATAAGTATTGGGCCTCTTTCCTTTATCAATAAAAGTAGCACAACACTTGGGCCTTCGTATTGGGCCCCGACAATTCATGAATTAAATCGTGTAATGGGCCTTCGTTCTTTAAACGGGCCTCCATTCTTTAAACGGCCCTTCGTTTCTTGAGTGGGCCTAGTTTCTTAAGTAGGCCTCGGCCCCTTGATTAATAATAGTAATAATTCGTTTTATTTTATTGGGCCTTCCTTAATACATGATTTTATTATACGACAACTTCACTGTTATTTACAGTTCTCGGATTTTTATTACCCTAATTCATAATAGTAATACTCTTAATACTTAAAATAAATGTCGAAGTTTTTATTATTCACTAAGAAAAACTGCGACTATTACAGTTATGGAAAAGAATAAATAAGGATTGGCGCAAATATGGTAAGGAGACAAATAAAGAATCATATCTTCTTATTTATGTACCATATAAATACTCTCTAGTCTCTCATTTTCTAAACCCTAGTTGTGAGAACGAGTTTTGACACGAAACCCTAGACGAGAGAGAGAGCGGCCGCCCGTCGGGTTTGAGGAAAGGAGATCGAGGTTCCAGGGATCTCGAGACGTCCACCGAGTCTCAGATCTAGAGGTGAGGGATCACATTCCAGAAGATCAGAACAGTAGATTGTTCAGATTCGTCTTAGATTCTCCGTCTACGATAATCATAAGGTATGTACTCGAACCGTTGTATGAACTTGTGTGTACGATCGAATCACCACACCCAATCCAAGATCTGGGATTCGGGTGGCTTTCAAGTAGCCAACCCAACAGCACAGCACACCAGAATTTACATGGTTCGGATGTAAAATCCTACGTACACGGGAGGGTCAATCTGAGATTGATTTCACTATGAGAAACGTGAGAAGATTACAATTTACAAAGAGAACGAATTAACCTATCAAAGCTAAACCCAAGCAAAGAATAAAAAACCCTAGATTATTCTCTCACCCGTAAACCCTACCAAACCTCCTTGTTTCCACAGCTCACGTGCGTGTATCTCTCAACACTCATGTCCATACGACAGAAACCCTACTGCCTATAACCCAATCTCCTTTTCTCCGGTGTCGATCTCCTCTCCGACGACACCTTCTCGGTGTTGGCCTCCTTGATCACACATCCCCGCTCGGCTCTCTCCGATCACACCTCTCGGTGTTGGTCTCCTGGCCTCTTCCGCGGTTTCCTCTCGCTCCTCCGAGCTCCTCTCCGATGACACCTCTCTCGGTGTTGGCCTCCGAGCTCCTCTCCGATGTCACCTCTCTCGGTGTTGGCCTCCAAGCTCCTCTTTTCCTCTCTTTTCAATCGCTGCATGTATGTGTGTATATATACTGCTCTCCCAACCCTAAACCTGCTAGTAGGATAATAACTCCTCATGCATATCTCCAATCCCATTAAGCTTCTAAGATATTACCAAACCACCCCAACTAAAATTGACTATTTGCAGTCACACCCCATACAATCAACAATCTCCACCTTGACTGGAAATAGCTCAATCTCCTATACCGATTTCCCCTCCAACCAGCCCATCACAGAACTACGATCCTCCTCAGTGAGAAAGCAAGTTCACCAACTTAAGACAATACCTAAACTTCCCATTAGGTAGTGACTTAGTTAGCATGTCCGTTGCACTATCCTCCGTAACAGCATAATCTGAATCAACAAACCTTACCAACATCTCCGTGATAGTTTCTGATTCTTCACATCTCTGGTAATTCACACCAATCTTTGATATCCGACCAATCTTTGATGTTCTCTTCATGTACCCCAAGATGTACTTCAATGTTTCCCAATGAAATCTTCCAAAATCTGTCATATATCTGCTCACCACGCCTATGAAGTGTGCTAGATCAGGCCTCATACACGCTATTGTGTACATAATGCTTTTAACCGCATTATCATATGGTATTACCACCATATCCTTTTCCGCCAGCCTTGCTTGGAATCTCACATGTTCCTCCACCGGAACCTCCACCTTCTTCTTGAAAAACCACTTCCAACTCACATTCATCTGTGACTTTGGCTTATCCACAAGAATCCAGGTCTAATTTCTCTCCAAGAAATCATGTTCTTCCTCCATTGCAAGTATCCATTGGTCTTTTTCATCACACTTTACTAACCCAGTAAAGCTCCTTGACTGCTTATCACGAGCCAAGCTGCAGCTTCTCAGATCCTCTCCATGCTCCTGAAATGCATCTGGATCCGCTCTCGAAGCTGTCTCTTCTTCAGGATCTTCCTTGGGATCATCTTCGAGATTATCCGCAAGCTCCACCTGAAATCCAGTAGTGTTTGCACCCTTGTTGCTCACCACTCGAGGCACATCCTTTCCCTTTGACCGGCCAGACCTCTTCCCATCTTGAGAGAACTTCTTCGACTTCCCAGACATCGTGAACTTCTCCTTCACATTCAAGCCTTCTCCCATAGGCTCTGTCTTTGCGCCGTTCAGTTTCTACAACTCCTTTGTCCTCAAAGCAGACTCCACCTCCACCAAGGTGATGGTACCATCCCTAACATGCAGCATAGCATCTTTCAAGTGATCATAAGACTTGGGCAAAGAGTTCAACATGATAATCGCCTTATCCTCGTCATCAACCTTGACATCTACATTCTCTAGATCATCAAGAACCTTGTTAAAATCGTCTAACTGATCCAAGATACTCTTCTCCTCTGTAATCCTGTAGGAATATAATCTCTGCTTCATATATAGTCGATTTGCGAAAGTTTTCGTCATGTAGAGACTCTCCAACTTCGTCCATATACCAATTGCAGTCTTCTCCTTTGAAACATCTCTCAAAACCTTGTCCGCCAAACACAAGATCATAGCGCCATGCGCTTTCTCCTTGATCACGCTGATCTTCTCCAGTGCTACTGTCTTCTTTATCTCTTCTTCAGATTTGAGTGCATCTGTCAATCCCTGCTGGACGAGCAACGCCTTCATCTTGATCCTCCAAAAGCCGAAGTCGTTCTTGCCATCAAATTAACTTCTCCACATCGAACTTTGCAGAACCCATTCGTGATCTCCTCTTCCCACAGACGGCGCCACTTGTTAGGATTCGTAACAAGAAATCAACCACGAACACACAAATCGCAGAAGCAGATAATTTTCAAGATCAGAAACAGGATCACGTTCAAGAACATAGAAACGTAAACATGCACAGCACACCAGAATTTACGTGGTTCGGATGTAAAATCCTACATCCACGGGAGGGTCAATCCGAGATTGATTTCACTATGAGAAATGTGAGAAGATTACAGTATACAACGAGAATGAATCAACCTATCCAAGCTAAACCCAAGCACAGAATAGAAAACCCTAGATTATTCTCTCACCCGTAAACCCTACCAAACCTCCTTGTTTCCACAGATCACGTGCGTGTATCACTCAACACTCACGTCCCTACGACAGAAACCCTACTGCCGATAACCCAATCTCCTTTTCTTCGGTGTCGATCTTCTCTCCAACGACACCTTCCCAGTGTTGGCCTCCTTGATCACACACCCCCGCTCGGCTCTCTTCGATCACACCTCTCGGTGTTGGTCTACTGGCCTCTTCCGCGGTTTCCTCTCGCTCCTCCGAGCTCCTCTCCAACGACACCTCTCTCGGTGTTGGCCTCCTAGCTATTCCGAGTTCCTCTCCGACGACACCTCTCTCGGTGTTGGCCTCCGAGCTCCTCTCCGATGACACCTCTCTCGGTGTTGGCCTCCGAGCTCCTCTTTTCCTCTCTTTTCAATCACTGAATGTATATGTGTATATATACTGCTCTCCCAGCCCTAAACCTAGTAGGATAATAACTCCTCATGCATATCTCCAAGCCCACTAAGCTTATAAGATATTACAAAATCACCCCAACTAGAATTGACAAGTGGTATCAGAGCTGATGGTTCGACTGGGCCAGAGAGCGTGGAGCCCATAGTGACAAAAACACTAGAGCTTCCTGATAGTTAAGCTCTTAAAAATTCTATTTATTCTAATCATAAAAAATATAGGGCTGAGAAAAGTCTACAGAAAGGGTTTTGGGATCGAATCAAGATATATCATCTTTTAATTATTTATTTATACCCTAACAATTTTCCCAACTCAGTTTGTCTCACGACTACTCCTGAGGATGATGCCAAGCCAGGGTTTTCTCACTAATTTTTCAGATGCATAATACAAGGAGTAGACGGCTATTTATACTAATAACAGTGATCCCTAACCCTAAAGCAATTAGGATCTCTAATCCTAAACTAATTAAGATTAATTAGCCTAAATATAATTCAGACTTCACATCACAACAAACTAGACAACGGAATTCACGTATAGGGCAAGATGGAGGGATTTGTGCAATGCAAATGTTTGCATAATCAAACCTCCTTAGAGTTTGGACCGCTCTTTCCTCTGGAATTCTTATTCAAAGTTTTTGGAAATTACAACGAGATTCATCACTAGAGGTGCACACGGTTCCGGTTCTGGTTCTAATCGGAACCAAACGGTCGGTTACGGTTCTGCAGGGGAAGGAACCGAAACCGAACCGGAAGCACATTGTTCCGGAACCGCCGGTTCCGATTTTGTTTCCGGTTCGAACCGTAACAAAACCGTCATTTTTTTTAATTTTCTTTTGATTATTCCTAATTCATTGATTTTCAATTCAATTTAATGTAATACAATTTCAATTGATTAATTGTAAAAAGAAAATGTAAGAAAATCTCTATATATAGATATGTGAGATTATTTAAATATTTTTTTATTAATTAAACTTAAACCTTTGAATATCACAAGTTGATTTCAAAGGCCGAAGCTTGTTAAAACCTCCCAAATGAATTGTAAATAGTATAACTTAACATTATAGAATTATAAATTTAGTTATATTTCTCAATGTAATAAAATAATTAGTCAAATATAAATATGTATATAGGTAAATGAAATATATATATATATATATATATATATATATATATATATATATATATATATATATAGAGAGAGAGAGAGAGAGAGAGAGGATATATCAGGTGAAAACTAATGTTAAGTTGAAAGTTAGAAACCGTCCATAACCGTTGATTTTGAAGATCTAATGGATCAGATTTGATTTCAAATTAACAATAAAATATTGATTTTCGATTTTTTTAATACATTTTTGGTATTATTTAGGGTTATAAGTAAAATTTTAAATATAAAAAACTGAATCTTCCTAATATAATGGATATGCATTATTTTTTTTTTGCTGGCAGTTTTTTGATATTTATGTTAACAAATCTCACGATCGTATCTTCTCTTCTACTCCTTCTCATCGTATCTTCTTCTTCTCCGATTTCTTCTGCGAATCAATTTATCGGCTTCGTATATTGCTAAAAAAATCTTGTGCTTCGTATATTTATACAATGTTTCGATGGTTTGTTTCAGCGAAGGTTGATTTGTTCTGAGGATACAAGACTTTTCACGGCAGTTTTGGAGTATTGATTGTTGGAGTATTCCACGCAGAGTGTTCACGGCAGTTTTGTTATCATTTTTTTTCGTGGAAGTTTACTCGGTTTGATATTTCAAGTAGAGTCTTGGATTTGAGGTTAACGGCATCATCTCCAGAAGATTTAGTTTTTAGAGCAGATTTTGAATTTAATTTGCTGTTAAGAGTGTAGTTGGTGGCGTGTAGTCTTCAAGATTGTGCAGTTGATGTTCTTAAACTTTGTATTATATATGGAGTTTTCAGGTTTTTATTTTCATTTCTTTTTATTTTGTTTTGTTTGATATTGTATTTTTTGTTCGTAAACGTGTTTACGATATAGTTATTGTAAGCATATTCGATACGAATCGAAAATATAATTATTAATAATTTGTTGTTTTTTTTTTTTATGCATTTTCTTTACAATTCGTTGCATTTATATCATTTTTTGATGCATTTTCATTATGTATGATAGGTGATAACGATTTTAATGGTGACTATCTCGAAGGCAAGTTTGATTATGGTAAATCGAAAGTCGGAGATGGAGATTATGTCCCTAGTTGTGATGACGATAAGAAACCGTATGTTCATCAAGTTTTTATAAATCTTCTTCTTCGTATATTCATACAATTTTCTGACGTTTTGTTTTAGCGGAGGGCGATTTGTATTGAGGATACAAGAATCGATTGTTGGATCCGTGAAGATCGCTCGGATGTTAATCAATTAAACAAACACATATCATGCAATTTCCTAGATCCTAAAGCGGAAACAGATCTAGATTGCATACCTTGTCGGGGCAGATCCAGCCGGTATAATGATATTTGGTGAAGTATTCCACGCACTAGACCTCTGCACACGAGATCTAGCTCTTCTCGTAAACCTCGAGATCTTCTAGAGTATTCCCGAGCACAGAGAAGAATTCCGGATGGACGGAAATCTTTCTTCTCTCCTTCGCAGTAAAACCCTAGCCGTCACAAGAATCTCGTATGTGAACCGTATTTCACGTATGACGGAATCCCTAATCACCATCTATATATATAGAGGCAGATTAGGGTTAGGGTTTCTCTTACTGGGCCAGGCCTGCTTCTGTTGGGCTACACTAGGGATCTTAAGGAGGATATGGACTGGGCCTCCCAATATAATTAATAATCCAAGTATTCTCTGGGCCCGAATACTTTACTTAATTATATAAATATTATTTCACTCCACTATAGAAATAATATTGCACTGCCGTCCATCTCCCAAATTATTACGCACCGGGCTCCTTTTTGGATTATATTATTTCCCGTGTTAAAGATATCGCATGTCCATTAATTAATTAAGCTTACTGATAGCTCTATTAATTAATATCTCATTCCGAGAGTAGTACCCGCTCGACCTTATTATTATATCGGAACTTAATCCACCTGCAGGGTTTAATATAATAATCTTTGGAGCGCCTCAAGGGGACATCATCAACTCGGACTCAGCCGAGACACGATTTCTAGCATTAATATTAACTATCATATTTATAATATCATTACCCAAGATATCGAGATGCTTTGAGTTGTAATAACTCTCACTCATTGATAAATCAAAGTAATAATTATCATAAATATATAATTCAATATTATATGACAAGAATTAAGAAATAATAATCGTCTGAGATCTTTGATCCTTTTATTAAATCAGTACAAAAGGATTTATCTCACCGCGATCCTGTTCAATGCAACTGGATGCATTAGTATAAGCTACTTAGCCAAGATCAGCTAATATCAAGCCTTATACTACAACCTTAACAAGTAATTTGTCCACAATTACTTAGGTTGCGAACACTATTTAAGTATATAAGAAAGTGATAATATGATCTTCCGTGTGAGCCCACACCATATTATCTATAATATATACTACAGGACGATATTTTGCATAACCATAACACGAATAAATATGCAAAAACATATGACATTATTTATTTCATAAAACAGGAAGAAGTACAATACAACTCAGCATAAAAAGTATGCTTTTCAGTATATAATCCCAACAATCTCCCACTTATACTCAAAAGCATGCTTTCAAGTATACTACTACACTAAATATCTCTCCCACTTATACTCAAAGCAGTGCTGTCATGCAACGAACTCCCATGCTTCCAACATGCCTTTCGAACACCTTGATAGACAAGGCCTTCGTGAAAGGATCAGCCAGGTTATCCTCCGAAGCAATCTTTGACACCACGACCTCTCCTCTTTTCACATACTCTCGTATGAGGTGGTACTTCCTTTCAATGTGTTTACTGGCCTTATGGGTTCGTGGTTCCTTTGAATTTGCCACTGCACCAGAGTTGTCACAATAAATTGTGAACGTCTGAGGCAAATTCGTAATCACATCCAAATCCAACAAGAAGTTCCGGAGCCATACAGCCTCTTTGGCTGCTTCCGAGGCTACCACATACTCAGCCTCCATTGTGGAGTCAGCAATGCATTTCTGCTTTACGCTCCTCCAATATATGGCTCCACCTCCCAGTGTAAAAACACATCCTAAGGTAGACTTTCGAGAATCCCTATCTGATTGGAAATCAGAATCAGTGTATCCCAGGGGATGTAGACTGTCAGACTGAAAGACCAACATATAATCCCTAGTCCTTCTCAGGTACTTGATTATATTCTTTACAGCAGTCCAGTGTCCTTTTCCTGGGTTAGACTGATATCTGGCAACCATGCCCACAGCATAACAGATATCAGGTCTAGTGCAAAGCATAGCATACATGAGGCTTCCAACTGCCGAAGCATACGGAACTCCCTTCATGTCATCTATCTCAGCTTGTGTCTTCGGACACATATCCTTTGATAGATGGATTCCACTCTGGAGAGGGAGAGATCCTCTCTTGGAACTCTCCATGCTAAAGCGCTTTGCAACCGTATCTATATAGGTTGCTTGGGAAAGACACAGCATTCTCTTCTTACGATCTCTAAAGATCTTGATCCCAAGAATGTGTCCTGCTTCTCCCAAATCCTTCATCTTGAATTGCCTGGACAGCCACATCCGTACGTCCGATAACATATCTACGTTGTTGCCAATCAATAGAATGTCATCCACATACAGTACTAGAAACACCAAGTCGTTTCCTTCACACTTCTTATAAACACAACTCTCATATACACACTGCGTGAATCCATATGACTGGATTACCTCGTCAAAGCGTGTGTTCCAAGACCTAGAAGCTTGCTTAAGTCCATAAATGGATCGCTTAAGCCTACATGCAAGATGCTCACTTCCTTCGGCAATATAACCCTCTGGTTGGCGCATGTAGATGGGTTTATCAAGACTACCATTAAGAAAAGCAGTCTTGACATCCATCTGCCAAATCTCCAGATCCATATGGGCCGCAATGGCCAAGAGAATCCGGATCGACTTAAGCATGACAACAGGCGAGAAGGTTTCATCATAATCGATGCCCTCTTTCTGAGTGAAACCTTTTGCCACAAGTCTAGCCTTGAAAGTTTCAATCTTTCCGTCAGGTCCTCTCTTACGTTTGTAGACCCCCTTGCACCCGATGGGTTTAACCCCTTCAGGAAGTTCTACAACGTCATACACATCGTTCTCATGCATGGATTCGATTTCCGAATCCATTGCAACTTGCCAAAGCTGTGCATCTTTGTCTTGGATTGCCTCTTTGTATGTCCAGGGGTCTGAGTCATCTTCACCAGGTAAGTTGTCCGAAGACTCTCCCAATCACAACCATCTTTCAGGTTGGATGATGACCCTCCCACTGCGACGAGGCATATTCTGAGGTTGCGTACTAGTGTCAACACGTGGTGCAGTTAATGGTGCTGCATCTAGTACGGGTGGTTCAGGCGGGTTTGTATCCCTCATCTCTTCTAGGATGACCTCACTCATGGGTTTGTGATTGTTCATATATTCTTCTTCCAAGAAATGAGCATTGGTGCTGACAATGATCTTTTGGTCCCTTGGACTATAGAACAATCCACCTCTCGTACCCTTGGGGTACCCTATGAACAGCCGTAATTCAGTTCTCGACTCCAACTTATCAGCATCCTTGCGCAACACATGTGCAGGACAACCCCAGATCCGAATGTGTTCAAGGTTAGCCTTTCGGCCTGACCACAACTCCAAGGGTGTTTTGGGTACTGATTTGGAGGGAACTAGGTTTAGAATATATGCCGCTGTTTCTAAGGCATAGCCCCAAAACGAAGTAGGTAGCTCAGAATAGCTCATCATCGACCGAATCATGTTCAGTAGGATTCGGTTCCTGCGTTCTGCCACACCATTCTGCTGTGGTGTTCCTGGCGCAGTAAGCTGGGACGTAATCCCGGCTTGTGACATGTATTCCAAGAATTCAGCGCTAAGGTATTCTCCACCTCGATCAGATCGAATGGATTTGATGGATTGATTATGCTGATTCTCAACTTCTGCCTTAAATGCTTTGAATTTATCAAAGGATTCAGACTTCCGTTTCATCAGATAAACGTATCCAAATCTTGAGTGATCATCAATAAAAGTGATGAAATACTCAAAACCACCTTTAGCCTGAATAGACATTGGACCACACACATCCGTATGAATCAAGTCCAACACATTCTCTGATCTGTTGCCCTTGGATTTGAAAATCCTTTTCGTCATCTTACCCTCTAAGCAGGATTCGCAAGTTGGTACCGGTCCTATTTGGAGTTTATCCAAGGGACCGTCTTTCACCAACCTTTGAATTCGCTTGAGGTTAATATGACCAAGCCTCAGATGCCAGAGAAGTGTTTGATTCACATCTGAAGAAACTTTACATTTCTTTGAACTCGATGATGTGCTGTAAATAGCAGGTACAGTACAGTTAATGGTATAGAGATTGTTAGACATAATACCCGAACAAATGACATCATTGTTACGAAAAATAGTAACGTCATTCAAACTGAAAGTAACCGAATATCCATCCAAATACAATTTGGAAACCGAAATAAGGTTCCTTTTAAAACCAGGTACTAACAAAACGTCTCTCAAAACCAATGTTTTATCCAAAAACGGTAAACTGACAACTCCCACTGCAGAAACCGCCACGTGCGTAGCATTCCCCATGGTGACGGTGATCTCCCTTGCATTAAGTCTTCGGGTTTGTGAGAACCCCTGCAAGTCAAAATATACATGATCAGTGGCTCCCGTATCTACAACCCAAGTATGTGTAGAACGAGCCGCTAAACAAGCTTCGACTACTAATGCACAAGATTTACCTTTAGGATTGCCTCTTAACTGAGGACAAACCGCCTTGTAATGTCCCTTCTCTCCACAACGGTAACACTTCCCCTTAGGCTTCTTTATCCCTCCCTGAGGTCCTCCACTCTTTGACTTGCTCGATTTTGAGCTTGGCCAACCTGTTTCTTCTTCTTCTTCTTAATTCTGCCTTTCGGCTTAGAAGGTTCAGAAACAGTGGTCACATGTACCTGAGGTTCAACCCGAAGAACTTCCTCAGCTTGCACAAGCTCATTGAGTAATTTGGATAACGTGTACAACTTTTGATTCATGTTGTAGTTCATCCGAAACTGGTCAAAGGATCTGGGGAGAGACTCAATAATAATATTGACCTGGGTTTCCCCATCGATCTCAGCACCAAGGACCTCAAGTTCATTGAGATGACCAATCATCTTTAGAACATGTTCCTTAACAGAATCACCATTCCCCATGCGCATAGTCATAATAGCTCTCATAGCTTTCTGACGCGCTTGGCGACCATGGTGTCCGAACATTTCCGTAAGGCTATAAATCATATCAGCTGCAGTTCGGACATGTTGATGTTGATGCTGCAAAATGCTTGATAGAAGCCAGTATATAGCATTTTGCCATCTCATCAGCCCTTTTCCAGCTGGTATAAGCCTCACGCTGTTCTGGCGTGGATTCATCAGTAGGTTCAGGGGGGCAAGCCTGAATGAGGACATATTTGTGTTCGTCAGCAGTAAGAACAATATCCAAGTTTCTTTTCCAATCAATATAATTGGAACCCTCGAGTTTATTCTCTTTGAGAATCGTAGCAAGCGGATTAAGAGACATAGTGAAGCTGAAATAAATAAATAAACATCACATAAACAGTCATATAAAATTTTTGAAGCAGATTATATTGATAAGCCTTGAAATAATATAAAAAGCATCCCCCAACACCTTAAGTTCTTACATATAAGCCACTATAGGTGGACAATACATATAATACCTTAAGTAGATCTTAAAATCTTTAACTTATTATCCAATCAACCTTAGCCTTCTGATTGATAAGTTAATAGTTGGTCCTCCTAGCCATGCAAAAATTATTAATTACCTTTCCTATAGGGAAATAATTAATTAAGTCGCATCTAAGTGAATACCATAATTTAATATTTCCAAAAAGTATTTCTATAAAGAGTAACTCTACCAGAAGGAGCAGTTACCTAAATAAAACATTTTTCCAATATTATCAACTTGATTTAACCAATGAATACTATAATCAGTGTCTCCTATAGGGAGGAAGACTCATTGTCAACGCGAACACTAATTATTTCATTTTAAATCAAATTATTTTATATGAAGTCTAAACCAATGAAATCCATAATCAGCATCTCCTATAGGGAGGAAGACTCATCGTCAACGCGAATGCTAATTACTTCATTATTTTAAACCAATTATGGAGGCTAGAATTATCATAGTTTTTCGAACCAAATCGAAAAATAACGACAATTTTCTCACACTTAGTAATTTTTATCAAGGTTTTTACCATTTTCAAGCATAGCACATAAACAATTATCGCGAATAATTAAACAACATGCCATCCATCACATCGAAATAAAATAACCATGGAAATAAAATAAATTATCCAATCATCATGGTCTTCATTTATCTTCGAACGAGCTTGAAAATCTTGATTCTTCAAGTAACGGGCTGATCTTCACGAGAAAACGGGCCCATTAATTGGCCCGTAGGGTTTCGGCCCGTTAGGGTTTGGAGAGAACCCTAACCGCAAACCCTAGCCACCAAAACCGTCGCTGTCGTCGCCTCTACCGCTGCTGCCGCCGAGCCGCCGCTGCATGGAGCTGGAGGGGACCTCGTTGGAGGTCTCCCACTGGACGCCACCACCGTCGGTCGCCGGAGAGACAAGGAGCAGCAGCAAAAACGCCACTGCCGCCGCTGCACAGTCGCTGCGCGACTGCCGCGAAAGCAGCAGCTGCCGCCGCCTTTCCCCCGCCTTCCACGCCGCCGTCTAACGCCAGGGAGTCGCCGGCGTTCAGGGAGAACGCCGGCCAGTAGCTGTGCGCGAGCAGCAGTCTCCGCGAGTTGCTAGGGTTGCACGAACCCTAGCTCGCGCTGCCGCCGGGTAGCAGCGTCTCCGCTGCCGCCGTTGCGCTGTGCCGCCGCTGCTCCCTCCTCCGATCTGCTCCAGCCGTCGCCGCTGTGCCGTCGGTGTTGGCCTCCTAGCTATTCCGAGTTCCTCTCCGACGACACCTCTCTCGGTGTTGGCCTCCGAGCTCCTCTCCGATGACACCTCTCTCGGTGTTGGCCTCGGAGCTCCTCTTTTCCTCTCTTTTCAATCAGTGAATGTATGTGTGTATATATACTGCTCTCCCAGCCCTAAACCTAGTAGGATAATAACTCCTCATGCATATCTCCAAGCCCACTAAGCTTATAAGATATTACAAAATCACCCCAACTAGAATTGACAAGTGGTATCAGAACTGATGGTTCGACTGGGCCAGAGAGCGTGGAGCCCATAGTTACAAAAACACTAGAGCTTCCTGATAGTTAAGCTCTTAAAAATTCTATTTACAAAAATATAGGGCTGAGAAAAGTCTACAGAAAGGGTTTTGGGATCGAATCAAGATATATCATCTTTTAATTATTTATTTATACCCTAACAATTTTCCCAACACGGTTTGTCTCACGACTACTCCTGAGGACGATGCCAAGCCAGGGTTTTCTCACTAATTTTTCAGATGCATAATACAAGGATTAGACGGCTATTTATACTAATAACAGTGATCCCTAACCCTAAAGCAATTAGGATCTCTAATCCTAAACTAATTAAGATTAATTAGCCTAAATATAATTCAGACTTCACATCACAACAAACTAGACAACGGAATTCACGTATAGGGCAAGATGGAGGGATTTGTGCAATGCAAATGTTTGCATAATCAAACCTCCTTAGAGTTTGGACCGCTCTTTCCTCTGGAATTCTTATTCAAAGTTTTTGGAAATTACAACGAGATTCATCACTAGAGGTGCACACGGTTCCGGTTCTGGTTCTAATCGGAACCAAACGGTCGGTTACGGTTCTGCAGGGGAAGGAACCGAAACCGAACCGGAAGCACATTGTTCCGGAACCGCCGGTTCCGATTTCGTTTCCGGTTCGAACCGTAACAAAACCGTCATTTTTTTTAATTTTCTTTTGATTATTCCTAATTCATTGATTTTCAATTCAATTTAATGTAATACAATTTCAATTGATTAATTGTAAAAAGAACATGTAAGAAAATCTCTATATATAGATATGTGAGATTATTTAAATATTTTTTTATTAATTAAACTTAAACCTTTGAATATCACAAGTTGATTTCAAAGGCCGAAGCTTGTTAAAACCTCCCAAATGAATTGTAAATAGTATAACTTAACATTATAGAATTATAAATTTAGTTATATTTCTCAATGTAATAAAATAATTAGTCTAATATAAATATGTATATAGGTAAATGAAATATATATATATATATATATATATATATATATATATATATATATATATATATAGAGAGAGAGAGAGAGAGAGAGAGAGGATATATCAGGTGAAAACTAATGTTAAGTTGAAAGTTAGAAACCGTCCATAACCGTTGATTTTGAAGATCTAATGGATCAGATTTGATTTCAAATTAACAATAAAATATTGATTTTCGATTTTTTTAATACATTTTTGGTATTATTTAGGGTTATAAGTAAAATTTTAAATATAAAAAACTGAATCTTCCTAATATAATGGATATGCATTATTTTTTTTTTTTGCTGGCAGTTTTTTGATATTTATGTTAACAAATCTCACGATCGTATCTTCTCTTCTACTCCTTCTCATCGTATCTTCTTCTTCTCCGATTTCTTCTGCGAATCAATTTATCGGCTTCGTATATTGCTAAAAAAATCCTGTGCTTCGTATATTTATACAATGTTTCGATGGTTTGTTTCAGCGAAGGTTGATTTGTTCTGAGGATACAAGACTTTTCACGGCAGTTTTGGAGTATTGATTGTTGGAGTATTCCACGCAGAGTGTTCACGGCAGTTTTGTTATCGTTTTTTTTCGTGGAAGTTTACTCGGTTTGATATTTCAAGTAGAGTCTTGGATTTGAGGTTAACGGCATCATCTCCAGAAGATTTAGTTTTTAGAGCAGATTTTGAATTTAATTTGCTGTTAAGAGTGTAGTTGGTGGCGTGTAGTCTTCAAGATTGTGCAGTTGATGTTCTTAAACCTTGTATTATATATGGAGTTTTCAGGTTTTTATTTTCATTTCTTTTTATTTTGTTTTGTTTGATATTGTATTTTTTGTTCGTAAACGTGTTTACGATATAGTTATTGTAAGCATATTCGATACGAATCGAAAATATAATTATTAATAATTTGTTTTTTTTTTTTTATGCATTTTCTTTACAATTCGTTGCATTTATATCATTTTTTGATGCATTTTCATTATGTATGATAGGTGATAACGATTTTAATGGTGACTATCTCGAAGGCAAGTTTGATTATGGTAAATCGAAAGTCGGAGATGGAGATTATGTCCCTAGTTGTGATGACGATAAGAAACCGTATGTTCATCAAGTTTTTATAAATCTTCTTCTTCGTATATTCATACAATTTTCTGACGTTTTGTTTTAGCGGAGGGCGATTTGTATTGAGGATACAAGAATCGATTGTTGGATCCGTGAAGATCGCTCGGATGTTAATCAATTAAACAAACACATATCATGCAATTTCCTAGATCCTAAAGCGGAAACAGATCTAGATTGCATACCTTGTCGGGGCAGATCCAGCCGGTATAATGATATTTGGTGAAGTATTCCACGCACTAGACCTCTGCACACGAGATCTAGCTCTTCTCGTAAACCTCGAGATCTTCTAGAGTATTCCCGAGCACAGAGAAGAATTCCGGATGGACGGAAATCTTTCTTCTCTCCTTCGCAGTAAAACCCTAGCCGTCACAAGAATCTCGTATGTGAACCGTATTTCACGTATGACGGAATCCCTAATCACCATCTATATATATAGAGGCAGATTAGGGTTAGGGTTTCTCTTACTGGGCCAGGCCTGCTTCTGTTGGGCTACACTAGGGATCTTAAGGAGGATATGGACTGGGCCTCCCAATATAATTAATAATCCAAGTATTCTCTGGGCCCGAATACTTTACTTAATTATATAAATATTATTTCACTCCACTATAGAAATAATATTGCACTGCCGTCCATCTCCCAAATTATTACGCACCGGGCTCCTTTTTTGATTATATTATTTCCCGTGTTAAAGATATCGCATGTCCATTAATTAATTAAGCTTACTGATAGCTCTATTAATTAATATCTCATTCCGAGAGTAGTACCCGCTCGACCTTATTATTATATCGGAACTTAATCCACGTGCAGGGTTTAATATAATAATCTTTGGAGCGCCTCAAGGGGACATCATCAACTCGGACTCAGCCGAGACACGATTTCTAGCATTAATATTAACTATCATATTTATAATATCATTACCCAAGATATCGAGATGCTTTGAGTTGTAATAACTCTCACTCATTGATAAATCAAAGTAATAATTATCATAAATATATAATTCAATATTATATGACAAGAATTAAGAAATAATAATCGTCTAAGATCTTTGATCCTTTTATTAAATCAGTACAAAAGGATTTATCTCACCGCGATCCTGTTCAATGCAACTGGATGCATTAGTATAAGCTACTTAGCCAAGATCAGCTAATATCAAGCCTTATACTACAACCTTAACAAGTAATTTGTCCACAATTACTTAGGTTGCGAACACTATTTAAGTATATAAGAAAGTGATAATATGATCTTCCGTGTGAGCCCACACCATATTATCTATAATATATACTACAGGACGATATTTTGCATAACCATAACACGAATAAATATGCAAAAACATATGACATTATTTATTTCATAAAATAGGAAGAAGTACAATACAACTCAGCATAAAAAGTATGCTTTTCAGTATATAATCCCAACATCGATTGGTTTATATCGAGTGATTTTCTGGGGCAGTTTAGATTTCCAGATTTCGAGTTTTGGAGTATTAGTTCACGGCATCATCTTGAGAAGATTTCCAGATTTCGAGTTTTTGAGTTTAGATTTCCAGATTTCGAGTTTTCGGAGCAGATTTTGAATACAATTTGCTGTTTAGAGTGCAGTTAGTGGCGTGTAGATTCTTCAAGATTGTGCAGTTGGTGTTCTTAAACCTTGTATTATATATGGAGTTTTCAGGTTTTCGTTTTTTGTTTTTCTTTTTATTTGGTGTTGCTTGATGTTGTATTTTTTGTACATAAACGTGTGTACGATTTAGTTTTTGTAAGCATATTTGATACGAGTGGAAAATGTACTTATTAATAATTTGTAATTTTTTTGATGCATTTGGTTCACAATTCGTTGCATTTATATTAATTTTTTATGCAGAGGTATATATATTGCAATCGTGAGGGTGAGGGGGGTAAGGTGAATCAGTCTTGTGAGAAGGGCGAAGATTATTAAAAAAAAAAATAATAAAAAAAAAAAAAAAAAAAAAAAGGAGACCGCTTACTACTAGAGTTGGTTGCATGGTTAGGATTATATTGAAAATTTGTAGTTCTATGGGGTATGTAGTTGATGTGTTTGTTGAAGCTCACACACATCCATTTGTATCAGAGAACTACGGACATTTCTTAAAATGCAACAGAAATGTGGATGATGTGCATCAAAATTTCATTATGAACTGTGCTAAGTCAAATATTGGACATATGAAATCATTCACGCTTTTTAAGGAAATAGTTGGTAGTATACATTATAGTGCATTGCTTTTGTTAAATTATGCATCACTTTTCAGTTTAATTGCATCAAAAATATTGAAGTACCAACTTAAGTAATATGCAAAATCAAACTATTGAAACACCCAAATACGTTTATCAAATCCAAAAAAACAATTGTATGCTGCAATTCTAGTTTACCAGTCATAAAACCTTCTGAAAAACATGTTTAACAGCCTTAGAAACCATAAAAGTTAACAAAAAGAAAATGTATCATTTCCAGTTTATCAATTCACTCTCAAAATCAATTTTGCCCCTTTTCCTTTTTGTCAAATCCGAGCAGTACTTCGTAGCATTGTCGATGATTGTTTGTCTTAGCTCGTTGAACTCTGAAGTTGCTATCGTTGTACCAACTTTCGGGAACATGGATGTCTTGAAATCCTTTTTCTTCTTCGATCTAGGATGATCTTCAGAGAGTTTAGAGTCTCTGCCAGCAGGTTCATTTCCTACAACACATAATTGTGCATTAGAATATACAAATAATGCATTATTTTAGGTAATGAATGCAATATTAAATTCATATTCACTTGTACCTATATTTTCTGGTGCTTTCCTTTTTCTGGATGTACTATCCGTAGTCACTTCATCCTTACGTTTTTCAGTTTTTTTTCTGTGGCCGATCATGTATATTTTTTGAATGCACTGGAACAATTCAAAAAATTATTAAATGAAACAAGTCAGTAATGTAATACAATAAAGTGCATCAAACTAAACTTGGATTGATCCAAAATAACAGCATTTCTTTGCACCAAACCTATAGTTTTTAGAGGTCGTATATACTAAGATATTGTCTGCAAATCTCTTTATTCGACCAAAAATCGAGCCTGTAAACAACAATATATAATGCACCAGATTTAATCGAGCATAATACATATGGAATACAAAGATTTAGTCCCCCAATTCATTTACACCAAATTTATACTTCTTTATGGCATTTAATCGAGCAGTTTGTGTGCTATATTCTCACCAGCAAAATTACATATATTGTTGTAGTCGATTCCAATCTAGATTACACAAACAAGAAACAAATGCAACATGAACAAGTAACAATGCACGATAATTCATGTTTAAATCCTCTACAATAATCACCGATTCCGTGCAATAGATTATGTTTCAGGTTTATAATTTTCAAAACCCTTATTCCCAAATCCAGAGGTATACATACGAAATAGATATAACCCATTAAAAATCTAACCTTTTTTCTTCAACTCTTGCTGTTTTTGTTGCATAATATCCGGCTGTCCTTCATCTTCTTCTCTATTTCCACTCTTTTCCGTCTTTTTCTTCCCGTCATTTTGACTCCTGTGTTTTCTGCAGAGAGTCCGAGCATGAGAGTAAGATTTGTTTTGCAGGATTCTCGGTTTGAGAGAGAGGATAGAGGAGAGAAAGAAGTGGTAGGTAGTTATAGTAAATACCTATTATTATGGATGCATGATTTCTTTCCATATTTTAATAATAAAATTTGACAATTTTGTCCTTCTAATTGGACGAGTTTTTATATAAAGCACAATTTCTAGATTAATCTCAGCCCTCCATCTCTCCCTAATCAACGGATGTAGACGGTTTCTAAGTTTCAACTTAAGGTTAGTTTCCACCAGAATGCTACCATATATATATATATATATATATATATATAGGGGTGAGATCCTGTACAAAATAAGATTATCGTAAAAAATAAAAAATGATGAATTTTATGCATATAATTATAATGCATGATGCACATAATTATAATGCACAATGCATTATAATGCATTATCTATACAATCATAATGCATTTTAGTAAAATCATAATGCACCAGTTAATCTACACCGTAGATCACAGAGATCAATGGTCCAGATTATTTCTCATTTCTTACAGAACCTGTCTTTTGTATGTGATCTCTCCGCTATATATATATATATATATATATATATATATATATATATATATATATATATATGGTGAAAACCACCCTTAGTGTGAAATATAGAAACTTGTAACAACCCTTGATTATAGTGGAATCAATGGTCAAGATTAAAACTAAATTTATTAATTTGAGATTTAAAAATGTGAATTAAATAGGAAAATTAAATCTAAAAGGGTAAACTAGGTATTTAGTTATAGGGAATTTGATCTTAATTAGGAGGTGGCATTTTTTAGGGATTGAGTCAAACCACAATATTGAAAAGAAATTGAAAACTCCATTGTCGTCAATACTCCTTCATCGACTCCACGGCGCCGAGAATAGGTTTCTGCTCTCCCCAAAAAGCAAAATCGAGACCAAGGTATATAGCAGTGGCGGAGCCAGGCCCCGAGAGTAAGAGGGGGCAAAAAGAAAAAATTGCCTTTGCCCCTATTTTTCAAAAGATCTGGTGGGGCAAAACATATGTAATTTTGTAAATTTATGCATATTTTTCACTAATCTATGATTAAATAGAACTAATATAAATTTTTTGAGGTGGGGCAATTGCCCCACCACTCCAAAGGGTGGCTCCGCCCCTGGTATATAGTTTCTCCCACTCGCGATTCTCTCTATGGGTCTCTCAAACTATAAATTCTATTTGATTTATAGGCTGAGTGTGTATTTTTGGAGAACCCTGCATCAATTCCATCGATTAATCTCCTAATATTTGGGAGATTTATTTCAAAGATTGTAAGTTGATGAATTGTTGTAATGTTTAGGAGATTTATTTCAAAGGTTGTTGCATAAAATTGTTTTTCTCAGATTATTTGTGTTTGTGACTACTTTTTTGGGTGGAGATGCAAAAATTTGATTATTATACAGGGATCTTTATTGTAACCATAGAAGAAGCGAATAAAAAAACGGGGAAATTAGAACACTGCATCTTGTACACCATATACTTCATGCATCCATATGTGTAATTATGCATTGCATAATAATGTCTACGGTACTCAAATGTATTGCATCTCCGTCTCAAGAACGAAATTAACAACCGAATATTTGTTAAAACAGAAGCAAAAATTTCTTTTATGCATTAAATCGAACACTTATATGCATCACTTATATATGTGCTCTAACTCTGTTTTCTTTGCCTCCAATGTTTCTTGTGTGGGATTAAACAAACTTTAAGCTGAAATTCCGATACTGGAAAAAGGAGGCTAGTGTTGATGTCGGTGTATACTTCACTATCAAGTAATGATATTCTGAAGTCCTCGTGAAGTATTTTTAAAATTTAAGGTATAGTTTTCGACAAAAATGAACTATTAGATGTCAATAAGAGCTTTGCTGAGTGGACTGGAACATGAATCATGGTGGCTATACTTTATGAATCATTAGCTTATTAGGGAAAGATGTCCTGGTCATTTCTGTAAGATCCTTGTACAGATTTTAAGGAAGGTGATAATTGGATTATATACTTATTTGGTTTCATAGGAAGGTGATTAAGAATTTTTTGCTTCTGTTTTACCAAATATTCGGTTGTAAATTTCGTTCTTGAGACGGAGATGCAATACATTTGAGTACCGTAGACATTATTATGCAATGCATAATTACACATTTTGTGTTGCATATTTTGGAAAAGATCTAATCAAAATACTCCTACTTTATGCTCAGAATTATGCTACTAATTTATTATTGTGTAGTATAGCTGTTTATAACAAAGTAGAAAGAGGTGGGTGCACTATGCATTAAACTCATAATACCAATATAATATAGTAGTGAAGAAGAGGTGGTTTACACAACAGTTTTCACTTAGAAGGTGGATTACATGCATAATATTACATGTCCTGAGATTATAATAAAAATGCTAAAGCAATATCTGATACATTATAATAAAAACGTTGCATTTGTTAATAATGGGGTTGCATTTTTTTGTGTACGAGGTTGTTGCATATTCCTTTTGGGCAAGTAATATGGGTGCATTTTTTTTATGATATCGTTGCATATTTTGATTAAATTGTTGCATTTTATGAGAATTTGTTACATTTATCAATACATATGAAATTAGTTTCATTAACATGATTACACTAATATAATACAGGTTTGCGCTGATAATAATGCTGAAATCATCATCACCAAGTGAATGCTCGTCATATAGTGAAGCAGATAATATGCAATCGCTTGCTGATTATATAAAATTTAGAAGAAAGGGTGAAGGTATTTCATTTGTTTTAATATTGTGCAGCAATTGCAACTGCAGGATGCAACGAAAAAGAGTTGCAAATATGGAAAGTGCTTCTTGCTACTGCGACCTTGCTCAAGAGACAAATCCAACTGAAATAGAAAGAATAGTGATAGATTGGGCATGTCTGAGTCACTAGATGTTTAAGGACAAATAGTCTTAATCTCCTAATCGCATTTTATTGATTTAGACGTTTTAGAATATCATGATTCTGGATGGTTTTAAATATAATATTTACCTTTTTTCCATTAGAATGATTTGCTTACAACTTCGTAGTATTACTATTGTGTTATTGTAATAAAATTATAATAGTTAACATGGTTGTCAAGGGCATTAACCTCCAGTTAAAAATATATTATTATAGAAATGTATGCATATAAGTGTGTAAAACATGCATCAATATGAACAAAAATATGCATTAACATGTAAAAACAATGCATAGCATTATAGTATAAATTTTAAAAAATGCATTATCTTATCGTATTGTGTTGAAAAATGCATCGATACTAACACAAATATGCATTAACATTTTTAAAACATTAATTACATTTAAAATTATATAAGATTTCATTAATTAATTAAACATACATAAGTTAATTTAATACACTTTTGAAAGCTAAAATCATTATATTATCAATTTTCAGAAAAAATGCAACGTAACATGTTGTACAATGCAACATCTAATAGAGGTTTATGGAAATAATGTAACCAAAACCACACGTCTATTTTAAAAAGTATAACTAATCCACAATAAAATGTATGTGATAGTATAGTACTTGTATTGTGATGAAAATAAATTATTGAAAAAAACTAGAAAGCTGCCCAGAAGGTTCAATTGACTCTTGCTTTGCACGACACCCTTGTATCACTTCTCCTCTTTCTTTTTGGCATTGTCAAACCACAAGGTACAATTGACGATGTTTTCACTCCCTCACGGTTACAATACATATAACGCCACAAAACGGTACCATCCGTTGCTCTTTTGATCTGCCCAAGACGCACGTCAAAACCACATTCAGCCCCGTATGAACGATAAAACTCCTCAACTTCCTTCAGAGATAGGAACTTGCGTCCAACATATGGCTTATTCGGACTAAGGCATGAAGGGATAAACTCCACAATTGAATCATTAACATGGTTATCTGCTGCGTTATCCGCTTGTTGTACGTCTGTGGAACAATAATTCAATATGTGCAACAATTAGTGAACAAAAATGCATCAAAATGATTAAAAAATGCAAAGCTAAAAAATATAAATGTAAACCTCCTACATAACCTTCAAAAACAACTTAACCGTAAACAATTCATAAAAAAATAAAAAAATAAAACAAACGTAAAAATACCTTGCAAATCCATCTCTAATTTGGCTGCTTTACACCGAATCTCAATATTCGACAAATATAGTCAGTCAGATTAGGAGGAACATTAGAGTTTTTTACAAGACATTTTCTGGAATACAATGAAAACGAAAGATTGAGGAGAAGCAATATAAGAATGTTGGCAAGTTTATTCCATTAAGTAGTGATCAATGCTTTATCGGTGCTGCTGAAATTTCAATGGGGTGAATTCATATGGATTAAATACTTTCTTAATCATCCTTACCTTCGAAACACGTCGTTATCAAGCAAATGCTTTTCTCAAGCTTTTATGGTAAAGTAAAATTAAAAAATCTGGGTAAAAAGAAATCAAAATCACTCTCGAAGAACAAAAAATCTATTCGAAGAACAAAAAATTATTGCAAAAAGAAATCCAAATTTAAAAAAACGTGATGTAAGAAATCAAAAGAAAACAACATTTAATTATATATTCAATTCAATCACTCTCGATTACTTACAGTGTGCATCGACGGCTTTTGGAGAATGAGCAAGAAAGACTCAGAATATTTTTTACGCAAATCGCAAACCAAAAAAATTGACAAATATTCAGTTACCATATAAATGATTCATGGGAGTTAATAAATCCCATATTTTTAGGAAACTTTTAAAACAATATGGTGTAATTTACTTGTTTGCCCACATCTTCCAATTAATAATTCAATAAAACAATTAAAAAATCAGTTATAACATTTATGACGTGTCAAAATCATATCCATCGGATCTACGAAATCAACGGTATCTGTCGGTTTTCATATTTCACCAAAATTTTGGTTTTCATATGATCCACTCCCTATATATATATATATATATATATATATATATATATATATATATATATATATAGCGGAGAGATCACATACAAAAGACAGTTTCTGTAAGAAATGAGAAATGATCTGGACCATTGATCTCTGTGATCTACGGTGTAGATTAACTGGTGCATTATGATTTTACTAAAATGCATTATGATTGTATAGATAATGCATTATAATGCATTGTGCATTATAATTATGTGCATCATGCATTATAATTATATGCATAAAATGCATCATTTTTTATTTTTTACGATAATCCTATTTTGTACAGGATATATATATATATATATATATATATATATATATAGGGAGCGGTTCCAATAGGAACCATCCCCAAGGTAGTATCTAGGATCCATTCTGCACCTTAGATCTTATATAATTGGACGTTCCGGATTAATCGAACACAAATAATTATTGTCTAATTCTTTAATTATTGCATTAACTTAAGGGTTAGATGCGTAAATTTTATAAAATAACTACCACGTACCACTCCCTAAAAAGTTGCCATCATAATCGGTATTTCGATTATTGATACGTTAAGAGCATGTACAATGGGAAGGGTCTAGTCTATGTGGCAAAAATAAAAACTAGTCCTTAAATTTTGTTCCCATAGGAGGTCTCCAAAATAAGAACTCAGGTTCTTATATAAGGTGCTGCATCTGAAAAAAAAAAGTGGGCCCTTTTTAATTTTGATAAATGATTTTTCCTCTTTTTTTTCCTTTTCTACTTTCATCCGATTTCATCTATTTTCAATAGCAAATTTGTTCTTTTAAAAAAATTAATTGTATTTTTTAGGATCTAAACTATTTAAATACTAAAACATATTATTTGAAAGTAATTCATAATTTATATACCATCAAATATTTAGGAAATATATTTATGTTTATTGTAATCAAGTTTATTAATTTTATGATAATAAAATAAAATCAATTGTAAAATAAAATAATAAAAAATAAAATAAAAATAATAAGTGGGACCCTTCAATTATGATAAGAACCCTTGTTAAGAACTTTACCATTATCATTTTTTAATAACAATGGGTTCTTGTCTATGTGGCATCTCTAAGAACCCCATTTGGGGTTCTAGCATTGTACATGCCCTAATAACGCAATTCAATATTACTTCAAAACTAGTGCAATGCCCGTCGAAATTCGACGGGGTACAATTTATTTTGTGATTTTAGATAAAATTATAATGAAAAATACATAATTTTGTATATTAATTAATTATTTCAAGCAACTTGTTACTCGTGGTAATATGAAATGAGTTAATATTATAATATTTTTATGAAAGATATAATTTATATTTCATCCCGTCTGAATCACTTTAAAATGTTATTTTAAAGCAAAATCAATATATAAGTTATTTCAATATATAATGTTATTTCGTTGTTTATTTCAATGAAATTGATAGAAAGTTGTATTTATTTTATACCTAAAGCACCCGTCAAACATATATATTGATATAAAAATACGTCAATAAAGGCTAACATTTCTCAAATAATTATACGTGGTCTAAATGTCAAACCTCCCGTTATTTATTATAACAGTCATTCTCCTCAAAATATATAAACTTAGAGAAATAAATTATTACAAATTCTTATAAATTCTATTAATCTACCCGTTACTTGTGACAATAAAAAATATAGTATTTAAGACGTAATATTATAATTTTTCAATAATATAGGTTCTCTGTCTCATAAGTTTTATAAAAATCGATATGCGATAAAAATCATTGTTATCAATTGATTAATTAGAATTATAATTATTGTGGATTCGTGTAAATAAAATTTTATTAAGTATTAGAATTCTAATTCGTGTTAAAGCGAAATATAAATTTTTTTTGTATGGGATATCCGTGAAATGATAGATAGATAGAAGACATGTTATTAAATTTTGAATAACACAAAAATAAAAAATATTCATGTTATTAATTTTTTTTTTGTATAGAATAATCGTAATGTATATCAAATGTATGTGATATGTTTAATTAAATTTTAATCTTTAATAAGCCAAATTAATGAGAATATTGGAAAATATTCATAAAAATCATACGTAATGCCACGTAGGACGAAGATCATTAACGCTATTATATATATATTGATTAATATACGAGTATGCTAATATTTGATACCATATTTTCGTTACAACATTATATTTATTTTTTATGGTGTTTTATTGTAACATATTGTGTACCACTGTTACTTACTAAACTAGAATAATAATGTATGTTTTCATATTATAGATTTTTTTTTCTTATTTTTATTTAGTTACGTGCTTATTAGTTTTTTAATAATATTTGATTACAATAATATTTACGTAAATGTACACTAGCTATTTTGAATTGCTTATTTATATTAAATACATGCTTAATTATAATGTTCAAATTGCTTATTGATACCCATTTAAACGGTTATATTGCCATATATGTCACCGAAATGTATATACACTAAACAAAGAGATAATATGCCAATTTACCTAACCCCTTAGTGTCAAAACCAATTTATACCCACGACTTAAGAAACACTAAAATATACCCATATTTTCAAATTCCTCCTCAAAATACCCCTCCTTCTTAATTCCCCCCTATTTCTCAATTTCTTATTATAACATTATTGTTTTGAATCTACTCCTTCTTTCTCTTCTCTTGGTCGACGAGTATTTCTTCTTCATCGTCCCTGCGTCGCCGTCGTGTTTTTTCCGGCCGTCGGAGCTGCAACGGTAGGTTTTCGCTCCTTCGCGTCGGCTTATATCCGGCTGCGTCGCCGTCGTCTTCTTCTTCTACCTCGCGTCGTTTTTCTTACGTTTTTTTCAGAGCTAGGGTTCTTAAAGAATGTACGTTTTTTACACTGTGTTTTAGTTTCCTTTGTTTTTCAATCGACTGGTTTTTTGATCGGAAACTAGGGTTGATGTCGGAACAGTGAAAAGAACGGAAACTAGGGTTGTGAGAACTGCAGTTTTTCTTGTTCAATTTGACTGGGTTTTTGAAAGGAAACTGTAGTTTTTCTTTTGAACGGAAACTGTATCTTGTTCCTCATCTTGTTTGTCTGATTTGTAGTTTTCTTTGACCTTTTTTTTTTTTGTAGTTCTGGTAGTTCGCATGTGTATGAGACTTTTGCTGTGCATGGTTGTCATTAATTGTGTTTTTTATGTGTCAGGAACATTTAATTTGTTTTTTATTTTGTTAGAATTGTTTTGACAGACATAATGTGGTAGTTTGTAAGAAATGGTTGATTATGTTGTCAGTTTTGGGACAGAGGCATTTTTTCTCATTTTGCGCAGAATATCTATAATTTTTTTACGGCTTCCACATCCTTTATTGTTGTTGTAGTTTATTATATATTTCTGGCATTTTTTTGTAGTACACAGTATATTTCTTACATTTTACTATGTCATATACATATTTTCTTACCAACTTTCGTAGAAGTATCTTTCTTACCTTATTTATTTGTAGCATGTAGTATATTTTCTTACCAACTTTTCATATATTTCCCCTTAGAAAATGGCACCTCACATAATTGTTGTAATTGGTGGTTATTGGTGTAATATTAAGCATGAAGGTGGAATCAAACATTACATACCGATACATACTGTTGGTATTAGTTTTATTGAATTGTTGAGGATCCTTGAAGTTCGTATGAAGAAGGACTTAGCCAGCCACACATTCGAGATTGATGGTCTGGTAACGGGTGATAAAGGTGAGCCAATGATAATGAAGATTTCAAACCAATTCGAGTGGGCTTCTATGTTGGATATGGGAGGATTCCCTACTGTATATGTCAGTGCTTTTAGCAAATGCAATGCAAGTGTTATAGGCCAGTCAATGGACATGGTTGTTGTCCATTGTGATAGTGAGATGGCAGTGATTAATCAAACCCCAAATCCCGCAATACGACGTCATAAGACGAAGCTGTCGATGCCTATGTTTTCTCCCGAACGGTTTAGAGATCATGATCCAGATTCTATCATAGTTGAACAAAACGCACGTGTTCCTATTGCGAATGGTTCTGTTTTCATGAACAAGGATATCATGGTCTCTGCTATCCATGCGTACCACATGGAAAATTATGTTGAGTTTCGAACTACCATTTCATACGCACTTAGATACCACGTGCAGTGCAAGGACGAGCTAATATGTGTGTTCTCATTGCGAGGGAAATCATTTGGGAAATCATGGGTATTATATGATTTTATAGCCCATTCGTGTGAGAGAGATTTGAATCACGTTGTTGACCCCAAAGTTTCATCAAGGGCAGTAGCCGACTATGTTTTCCCTAACATGTCAGAGGATGGTTTTGTAATTAGGCCACGTGATATTCAAGGTATGATACGGAGAGATTTCGTTGTTCGTGTGAGTTATGCTGTTGCTTTACGTGGTAGGAATCTGTCTCTGAAATCTCTGTACGGGGGCCACAACGAGTCTTTCCAGGTTAGTTTTTTACTAGACCAGTATGTAAGATTTGTACATAGTAAGAAATTATCAATTTATTACCAATTGTGATATATGTTTGTATGAAAACAACCTTAATATCTTTGTTTGTTTTTTATTTTTATTGTTTGTCAGGTGGTTGCCAAATATTTGTATATGCTTAGACAAATGAATCCAGGCTCTTTTGTTGACTTACAAACATGTCCTGATGACACATTCCAGTATTCCTACTTTGCTCTTGCCGCTTCAATAAGAGTTTTCCGGGCATGCCGTCCTGTCATTGTCGTTGATGCAACTCATCTCAAAGGTCAATATAGGGGTGTTATGTTTGTGGCGTCGAGTAAGGACGCAAACGAACAGATTGTGCCACTGGCTTTTGGTATAGGTGACAAGGAAAACGACCTCTCGTGGAAGTGGTTTATTGGGCATGTGCGTGAGTGTTTTGGTTGCCCGGACAATTTGTTGACCATTTCTGATCAATACATAAGTATAAAGAATGCTGTTTCATTTGTTTATCCTGATAAGAAATCGACCACATAGCCTAACTGTTTATCTTGTATAGATTGTAAGAATTTTGTAATTATTTGTATCTTCTTTACACGCCATGTAGGGGTCCCTCATGGTTTATGTACGTACCACGTCCAAGGGAACTTGAAGTCTTGGGGTAAAGATGTGATTGGTATGTTCCAGTTAGCTGCTAATGCATATAAAGATGAGATATATGCACAGCATATTCATAATTTGGAAGTGGTTGTTCCATCGGCTTATACAAAGCTTATTCGTTTGGACCCCACTAGATGGGCAAATTGCAAATGCCCTGTGCGTCGGTATAATTTTGGAACGTCCAATGTTGTTGAGTCTCTGAATGGCAGGTTAAAGTGGGCTAGGTCATTGCCTGTTACCTCGTTATTAGAGTATGCACGCAACCTCATGCAGACCGGTTTTATGAGTTTAGGACCAAAGCTGGCGATAGGAATCAACCATTGCATACTAGGAATCAACCATATGTCACACATTTCTTACAACATAACATACCATCCTTTCTATAGAATCTCCAGCATATATTAATTCAATAAATCAGGCCACAGTAGAATTCACAAAAACACATTTCTTATGATCCCCAATGTGAAATATTTCTTTAATCACACATTGCCTACCAGAATTGAAGCATAGGTTGCACATGTTTACAGCATAAAAGAATATCATTTCTACAGAATCTCAATCATATAATAAGGGCAAAAAAAAGTGCACAACAAACCAGAAAGAACATTTTTACGATCCCCAGGACAAATCATTTTTTAATCACACTTTTTCTTACCAAAAAATCACTTTAGGTTATTTAGTGGATCTTAATCATATAATAAGGTCAACAAATTATGGCAAAGCACAAATCAGGATAACATTTTCCTACAATCACCAAAACTCAATCGATAGTATAAACTAGGGTTTTTTACCCATATCCGAGCAAAACCAGCAAAAAGTTTGATGAAAACTACAGTTCATTGAACATCAAAATTGAATCTTTTAACAATTTTCATACTGCATGCAACGCCACAGCAAATTTTCAAATCATTTCTCAATCTACACACATGCAATTGTGTTTTTCTTGTTTTCTTACCTCTAGATCCGTGAATGGGTACCCGCTGGGCTTGCTGTCCCTTTTTTTTCTTCCGAACCTTGCCGGGAACCTCCGATGTCCCCCCCGTGTCCACCGTTTCCGGCGTTTCAATACTGTCGTCCTTCCTCCGTTTCGAACTCCGTGTTCCCGGAGCCATTGTTCATCGTGCCGTAGAAATCGTCGGCAAGAAGTTTGGAGGGGGAGAGAGAATGGGGCACAAGATTTTGAGAGAGAAATCGGAGGTGGGCTGGGCGGGAATGAATGAGGGTTTTGTGAGAGTGGTGGTGGATGTATATCCGAAAAGCCGCGCTTGGGGTTGGTTAGGGTTGTATTTATTTTTTGTTGGAAAGTGGGAAAGTGGGGAAAGTGGGGGGTATTTTGGGGTTAAATTGGAAAATGTAGGTAGTATTTAGTTTTTTTTAAGTTGTAGGTATAAGTGTGTATTTTCCTTATGCTTATAGGTAACTTAGTTTTTGCCTCCTAAACAAATGCTTATTTATGTCTATATGTATATCACTTTTGAATTGCTTATTTATTTCTTTCAAATTGCTTGTGTATGACCACCAAATTGCTTATTTATTAGATATATGCTTATTTTTTTTGTATATATTATTTTATCATTTACTTGCTTATTTACGTTTTAAGAATTGCTTTTTTGCATTAACTAGAAGCTTATTTTGTATAATATATATCTCATTTTGAATTGTCCGTCTACATACTTTGTATTGCTTATTAACTCATACCAAATGCTTTGTTATACACTAAACAAATGCTTATTTTGTGTATGTATATATCACATTTGAATTGCTTATTTATACCTTTTAAATTGCTCGTGTATGACCACTGAATCGCTTATATACCAAATATATGTTTATTTTGTACATATATCATTTTTATCTTTGACTTGCTTAATTATGTCTTATGAAATATGAATTGCTTATTTGCATTAAGTATATTTTTTCCTTTTGAATTGCTTATTGAAAAATTCTAATTTTTACATTGTGTATGTAATTTGAGATTGTAATTTCAAGATATAGAAGTATTAATTGAATTATTCCAATTAAATTTTATTTCAATTGCGGTTTGAAGGAATATATTAAGGCATTAAAATATAAAAAAAATGTTAATAGTTGACCAAAAAAAACTATTTAGAATTTATATAAAAGCATAAACTTAATAATCTTATAAAAAAAAGAACTAAATTGATAAGAGGCTTCAAGGTTCAATGGCATTTCCTTAAAAAATTCACCCTGCAAATCATGAATAATATATATTGTATTGATAAAATTAACTACAAGTTTTCATGAATAAAAATAATTGATCGATGGTGTAGGATGAAGGAGAGAGAAAGACGGAATATAATAAATGAGAGATAAAAATATGAGGTTTTATTAAATTCCTAAATTTATGGATGCTACGGTTACATTCAATCAGTTTTCCGATATTACCCTTTGATATTACGAAATAGAATAAAATAATAAAAAGATATTCATATATTAATAACCGTAGATTTAGAAGAATGGAAGGCTAGGATTGGATAAGTATAGAGATCTCATTTGATCTCCCACCTATATATATATACCACTCCGGTCCTAGCTTCTTGACTCATATTCCTTTTTGGGACGTCCCATGTTTGTTGACTCATTTCCTTTTTTGGAAAGAATTAGAGTATAATTAGTACAATTAGTAAACCCCTTATTACACTTAACATTCCATACTTAAATCTCATCCACTCATTTTTCTGCACGTAGTTCAATATAATTTAAATTTCGAAAGTTTAAATTATTATAACTTGCTCGTTTGTTATCGGATTTTTATGATTTTTATATCAAATTAAAGGTCTTTATACGATCTTTCATTTAAGATCAGACAAGAACATGTTTTTATACATATATGATGCTCCGTTTCTAAAATATGTTTAAATACATAAACCACATTACATTCCCTACAAAATACACTTTATACACTAAACATTTTCGTCTTAATTCCCGTGCAAAAAGCAAATGAGTCAAGAAGCTAGGACCGGAGTGGTATATGATTGGGATCGTTCCACGGTTCGGAACCAGAGAACTGCCGATTCCGGAACTGCCGGTTAATTAACGGTTCCTAGGGATGGGAACCGAAACCGAACTGCTGGTTCCTACGGTCCTCCACCGGTTCCAAACCGTCGGTTACGATTACGGTTAAAAACCGACGATTTTGGTTAAAAATCCCATTAGAACCGGCGGTTCTGGTTCATTTGGCACCACTATTCATCACAACCAAATTCTTTTGCAACATAAAATATACTCGATAAACTAATCTCACAAGAATATCCAAATTTCCTTCGAAAAAAATGTGGTGTTCATTTTCATTTTTCATTTTTTCATTTTTTTTTTTGGATTGTATGTAGTGTGTTCGTTGTTGCGTTGATTATAATGAATAAGTACTTTTTCAGTAGAAATTATGACCGATTAAAAAAAGTTAAGTTTTAAAATATTGATATTTTTTTTTTGTAAATAGTAATAAGAAAAAGAGATACTCCCTCTGATCAATTTAAGATGACATGTTTCTAATTAAAAAGAAGTACAATAAAAGTGAGTAATGCTAAGTAGTAAGTATACTAAGTATTTTCATTCGATTGTTAAGAACACTTTTACTCGTAATGCTATCTCCTTTATTTTAGGAGGGACGGGTCGATTACGGGAGATATGGAGCAAATTGTTGAGGACTTCACGGAATTTTATCAAGGCCTATTCGGAACTCATAAACCGAGGGAGACTGTGGACTGGACGGTCTTCAATGAAGGGCTGTGCTTTCGCAGGAGGACCAATCAGCGCTTGTTCATAAAATCACGGGGGAGGAAATCAAAGACGCGCTGTTTCGCATCGGTAGTGAAAAGGCCCCGGGCCCCGACGGCTTCCCGGCTGGTTTTTTCAAGAAAAATCGGGAGGTTGTCGGGGATGATACAACAAAGGCCATCCTGGACTTCTTTGAGAAGGGTCTTATTCTTCGGGAGTGGAACCACACAACCGTCACACTTATTCCCAAGAAGTCGCATGAGCCGACGGTTGCGGACTTTTGGCCGATCGCTTGCACCAATGTCGTATACAAAGTCATCACCAAAATCCTCAATAATAGGATGGCCACGGTGCTTGGGAATATTATCAGCCCTTCACAATCCGCTTTCATTAAAGGGCGCACCTTGGCCGACAATTATCTATTAGCTCAATCTCTCATCCACCGGTACGGCAGGAAACAACTCGCGCCGAAATGCATGGTTAAAATTGATCTACAAAAAGCGTATGATTCGGTGTCTTGGGAATTCTTTCATGAAGTCTTGCGAGGGCTGCACTTCCACCCGTGTTTCATTTATTGGATTATGACGTGTGTCACTTGCCTGACCTTTTGTCTCGCGATTAATGGTGGTGTTCATGGGTATATCCGAGGGAAGAGGAGCCTTCGACAAGGGGACCCGATGTCCCCTACACTCTTTCTTCTTTGCATGGAGTATCTTACACGGCTGTCCAAGAAAAGAACTAGGGAGTCGGACTTCAGTTTCCATGCTAAGTGCGAGGAACTAGGAATCTCGCACTTGGCCTTCGCTGACGACCTCCTACTGCTTGGCCGAGGGGACCTCACCTCCATGACAGTGTGTTGGGAACCCCTTGCAGTTTGATTTTGATGATGTTTATCGAAACCACACTTAGGCATATTTTACTTGTTTAGGGTCAAGGCCGATAAATCGACCTGCTACCTGTTAGTGCAGGTCGATGCTCTCTATAGTTTAAATACAAGTTCGATCCACTCTGTAAGAGAAAGGTTGTTAATCGACCTGCCTCATTCGGATCGAGCTGGTATATCTTCCTGTCTATCGACCTCCCTTATCAAGCTTCTAGCCTGCTTTGACTTAGAAGATTTCAAGAGCTGGTTTATCATATCAAGGTCGATGCTCCACCTTCATGGAGCAACACGACCTGATCCTTGACACGTGGTGTGCCAGCAAGGACGAATCTTCCCAACAGCTAGAAGTGAGTCACCATCCAACGGCTAGTTTTTCAAAACTGCCTATATATACTTCAAGCCATTATCGGATTCAAGAACGGGAAACTCAACTCTGCCAAAATCTCTCTCAAGTTCATATCCATTTAAGTGTTCGAAATTCCACTAGTTTCCCAAACACTTGTCAAAGAGAGATTTCAGATTCCGATAAAAGCCACAACGACGAAGCGTTCACTGCTGCTTGTCGTTGATTCAAACAATTTCTTCTCCGACTCGTTCGAAGTTAGAAAGTTCATTTGTGTTTTTTGCCATTATAGAGTTAGTCAAACTCTGTAATTAGTGAAAGGTTGTTTGTACGTTTCAGTACGAAAGGTTGTAAGGGTCACGACCCAAAACTCGTGTCTAGATATATTCGAGTTAGAGTGTATTTAGAACTGATACTCAGTCAGTATAAATAAGAGAGAAGTTGGATCCAAAGGTAAAGGGATTCTCAGGTCGATCGAGTCGACCTGACGTGGACGTAGGAGGGTTTCTCCGAACCACGCTAAATGTTGGGAAACGGCTGCTTGAAAGCCGCCCCGACCCAGATCTTGGTTCGGATGTGTTGATTCGATCGTGCACATAAATTCATGCAATGGCTCGAGTACATACCTTGATTATGAAGAACGTGCAACCTGAGTCGTGTCTGATTGATCTACGGTTCTGATCTTCTAGGATGTGATCCCACACCTTGAAATCCGAGACTTGGTGGGCGTCTCGAGATCACTGGAACCTCGATCTTCTTCACACTCAGACTCGGCTGACTCTCTCTCTCTCACCCTCGATTTCTGCGCCAATCTCACAGAGAGAATTCTGGTGGCTAGGTCAGATTATATGAACTAGGGTTTTATGAGAGACTTGAGAGTATATATATATGGTTCATAAATAAGGAGATATGATTCCTTATTTATCTCCAACCATATCTTTGCCATCCCATATTTATTCTCTTTCCATAACTTACAAATCTTATTCCTTTATTAATACGGAATTAATAAGGAATTAATCTGTTCAGTTATGCAACTGTATATCCGGAATTAATTCTAACAAATAGAATTTATTCTAATTCCAGTAGAAGAATAAATAAATAAATATATACAAAATATATTTATATATAATATTTATCCCCATAAGATTTAATTAAATAAATCTTATCTTATTAGATTTAATCTTATCCGTGAATAACTAAATAATAAATAATTAGATTTAATCCCACAGGATATAAATCTCAATTAATTATATTTATTATCCATTCACTGGATGTAAATCCAATACATATATCATATACCGGGCCTGAGTACAATTATTGAGTCCAAACTCAATAACACTATTTAGATCGATTCCCGAGGGCTGTTTGGGCCATCCTAGGGATCGGATACCAGACAGAGTTGGGCCTTATCTAATTCGATATTTCCATGTCCACCCCTGAACATGTATCTCATTAGAACTATGACGCACTCCACTAAAGTGTCATAGCTGAATCACCGCTCTGTCCCAATTATGTAGATTGGGTTGGTATTTTGTTTAGTTCGACCCCCGTGTTTAAGACCTTCCATATCCGTTAACCAATTAGAGCTACCATGACTGCTCCTAATTGTTAACATCTATTCCTCAGGTAGTACCCGTTCACTCCTCATTATTATACCTGAACTTAATCAGCATGCATGACTTGGTATAATAAACATTGTGAACTCCCTGAGGGGATATCGTCAGCCTGCACTCACACAGGACACGGCTTGTTGATAACACTTATTAGACATACTATGCATCTTCGTGTTACCCAAAGTACGACATGATTAAGATGAACTAACGAGAAGTTCATATCATCGTAAATCAAAGTAACATCGGAGAATACATATACATCTAATAGTTTACCAAGGTTAAGATCGAAGCTAAAGCCTGAGATCTATAGCTCTTCACCTATATCACCTCTGATACAGGGTCAGTATCAGAAGAGCGTTATCTCTATTGATCCTCAATACGTTCCACCGTACCAGCATAATTAGTGATTAGGACTCATCACTACCATTAAGCTGCAGTCTAGACCGATAGCTCAGCCCAAGCTATCTCGACTGTGAACTGTTTATATCTCATCATTATCAACGACCTTCGTGATCCTCTCCGAACTCAGATCGACACGTGGTCTAAAACATGAGATAATGGGCTTTATTCTTGCTTAAACATATTCTTCCAGATAGGGATTGTTAACAGTGGACCGGTGTCGTAAACACTAAAACAACCGGTTTTGCTTTAGGTATACAACAATCCCAACAATCTCCCACTTATACTAAAGTAAAACCTTTTAGTATACCAACGTGTCTACAGGAAACCATATGACTTCATCCATGTACAATGTTAACAATCGCACGATCGCAATCGTTAACAACCATCATACACTTTTTCTCCCACTTATACTCAAAGATTTTACCTTTACCTTGTACCTTTTAGTGGGAGGCTCACTAAGACATGTCAGCCACGTGCTACAGTATACCTGACATGGTGCACTTAGTGAAGGAACCGTCATCGTACATTCCTCTAGTGTTTCTATTTTCTCCACGAAATCGCCTTAAGTTAAGGTACTCACTATGTTGTTACCGGCATTTCCAAATCTCAGAAAATTTGTTACTGCACTTAGAATTCTCCAGGGGGTGTAAGAATTCTAACAAATTGAGATTACTGCCAATTCACGAAGCCAAGCCCTAAATTATCTAGCTCCCTCTCAGCATTTCACTGCGTGAGAATCTTCAAGACAATTCTGCTTCTTACGTGAATCCATAATATAAGGTCGATGATGTCGTTTCTAGCTACCATTTGATTATCCGTGTCCACAAACATGATGGACTATATCCGTTACCATGCACACAACACTAACATATATTTGGCTCCTTATGCAACACGCAGGTGTATTGCAAGCTTTGCCAAGACAGTAGTCTATGAAGAGTACTTGAATAATGTTATACTATCCGACTGTAGGATATATCCAACATTACTCCTAACCTTCATTCTAAACTGTTCGGATAATCACCACCTATTGTGTCAGATAATACTTTCACATTGTCTCCAAGTGCTAGTAATATTATCTCACAATGTACAAGACAACCAATTCAACGTCTTTTGTAGATGAAAGATATACCATTTGTCAACACATTTCATGAACGTCTATATGTGTTGTCTGACAAATGAATGCTTTAATCATTGTACTACACATTGCAATGTGTCTGCCTCGAAACATAGAACTTTTGAGAGAATTCTTCCATTTTCTCAAATTTCATCCATGCTCCTCATGTATGTCCTCAACGAATATGAGCATACAACTTGCAAGTCTTTCGAGTGTTAAACTCATAGACTAATCAATGATAAGCAACTTCTTTCATCTAACTTATCCTTTACTAGTCAACTTGGTTTGTTCATTATCCAAGAAAACTAGATTTCTTGATGAACAATTTACCATTTTCGAGACACACCCGAAAAAGCTCCCACTGTGACAAAGATCCTAAAATAATCTTGTGCAGATCCTTTTGGTTATCAGTCTTGTACTTCCGGCCTTATAATGTTCAAATCCACAATTTCTTTTTATTCTTGGACGTTAATCAAGAATAAATACTTGTCTTTCCTCGAAAGATAACTACTTGTCTAACTAATTACTAAATCTATCATTGAAATCGCGACACTTCGTGTGCAAATTATCCTTATTTCCGAACAGATTTAACCAATGAAACTTACAATTAGCATTTTCGTGGGAAGGGAAAACGCGATCGCAGCGCGAATGCTAATCAATTCATAATAAATCACAATGAAATCTATGATTAACATGAATGCTAATCACTTCATTTCAAATAAGGAAAGGAAATAGATTTAGACATAGTGACATAGTATTTTGTTAAAAGACAATATTGAACAAGAAGTACCACATTTATCATAACACATTTTGGAATATCCTTCAAAATTCACAGTTATTACTCCCACTACGAATGATATATCAAAACAACCAGTATTGAAGAAGTAAATCCTTAATACAATGTAAGAAAAAAATCATCCATTAATATCCAAAACATAAGTATCCTGTCAAAATAAGGCAACCAAATGTGGTAAAAGAGTAATAAACCAGAATCTAGTATCAAAAAACTAAGATAAAATGTAAGATAGAAATCTCCAAGTCTGCTGGACAACTGCATCAACTGAATGTTGCTTGTCGAGCTCAAGAACTTGAAGTCGTCCTACTCGTTCCTTGTAGTTGAACCTACAAAGATTGCAACAAACCACAATTAGTATCCACTAGTTAAATCCGTCCGTGAGGACTAAACTAGTATAATTTGGTTTTTAATGTTACAAGAGTCTGACATACTTCCATCTATCTTCAACTTCTTGTTCCTCCTTTGATAGACCTTTATAATCGGAGGTCTCTCTTTCCTGGCATCATTCACTTCTTGAGTAGGCTGATCGGAGTTCAGCTCATTCACATCGTGAACGAGACTTACAGACTCGGAATCGCCCACTTCCTTACCGGATTGATCAGAGTGTAGCTCATTCACATCATGAACAAGTCCCTCAAAATCAAAATCATCAATCCTCAGTGACTGAAGGTACTCAACAATGATGGACTCGTTGTCCCGGGCCGTAAAATGCCGATTAACATCGACATTCCTAATAGGACGATCCCAGAACTTCCTCTGCACCTCATAAGCAGTCTGCAATATATCAATCCTCTCCGCATCTACCACGAGTAACTCCCCAATGAGAGCCATTGGATCCTCGTGAACGATGTGGGTCGGGACGACAGCTTCTCTGAGAGCCAGGAACCAAGTCGGGAAACATGCAAGTAGAAGCTCGCAAACAGTCTTTCCCGACATAACACCACCATAGAACACGTACATCCGTACAAGGTTTTTAAACCTCATGAGAAATCTCTTTAGGTTAGGGAAATCAGGGAAATCCTCGTACCTCAAGAGATCTATCTCTTTCCGTGCTAGGAAACCGAGTAGTCGAAATCGAAAGGTGTCCGGAACACCATCGGAATAAGCTAAACGACAAATCTTCGTGCGAATAGAATCAATAGACATATCTGAAATAAATAACAAGTAAACAACTTATAAGCGCAAATAATTTATGTTATCAATGTTAGAAACCCAATAATAACATTGAACCAACAAACGAGTAGCCCGATACTTTTTACAAATAGTCCACTATAGGTGGATACTACCTATAAAATTATCGACCATGACCGCAGTCTATTTTATTTCTTATCCCATCACACTGACCATAGTGAAACAAAGAAATAATAACCCGTGCCTCAGGACCCTGCTAATTTGAGAAGTGACCTCTAAAGGAGGATTCATCAATAAGCAGCTAAGCTACAACCATACTTTAATATTCCGAAAAATTAATTCTATTAAGAGTAACCCACCCGTTAAGGAGGAATTACCTTTATAAAATCATTTTTCCATATTATCAATTTTGAATTTAACCAATGAACCATAATCAGTGTCTCCTATAGGGAGGAAGACTCATTGTCAACGCGAACACTAATTATTTCATTTTAAATCAAATTATTATTTTGAAGTCTAAACCAATGAAATCCATAACTAGCATCTCCTATAGGGAGGAAGACTCATCGTCAACGCGAATGCTAATTACTTCATTTTTAAACCAAATATGGAGGTCCTTTAAATCAATTAACAGATAATCGATTAATTATACCGCTTAGTCTTTTTAAGGGTTTGTGTGACAATCGTAGCACATAGACAATTAAGTCCTATCACATGATTTCTAAGCGCAAGTAATAAAACATGCTCGCAATGAAATCATTAAAACCGACATGCTATCCCCCCTATGCATGTTATTTCTATTACGCAAACAATGAAAAGCAACTATAACATGCAAAACATGCTGATCATCTTCATCGCGTAATTTAAATCCATCCATAGCATGCATAATAAATAAAACAAATAAATAGGCTGCCGACCGGGAGTAGAAAGCCCTATCTATTACATTTAATTAAAATAAAAACCCCGGAACAAGCTCCGGTCTTTAATCTTCGATTTTTGGAAGCCCATCCCGATCTTCAAGTCCATCTTCCAAAAATAGCAAGTGCTCGAAATAATTAGGGTGCGGAAAACCCTAATCACCAAAAACGGAAAGCGAATTAATTTCGAACGAACTAGGGTACAAAAACCCTAGTCGTCGACGATCATGCCTAGGTTTCGGAAAACCCTAGCCGTCGTCAACGTAATGGGCCGAACGTCGTAAAAACGTGCAGCCCGTTGATTGGTGTTTAAATGTTAGGATTTTCGTAGTGTTTTCGAGTCCGTTTTCGTTATGTTTTGTGTCTCTTTCGTTTGTCTTTTGCTATGATTTGGTTGCTTTGGAGTCTTTGGTATTGTATGATAAAAAGGACGGAAATGAGAAGAAAATGAGAAGAAAGAAGCATTATATCGAAGAGGGGTTCGATAGGAGCATGTAGGCGAAAACGGAGGTCGATTTGGAGTTCGGACGAGGAAGATACGACCGAAACAAGAAAGGCGCGCAATCGTCCAACGTTGGACGACCGTCCAGAGTACGGTGGACTAGCGTCCAGAGTAGAAAAGAAAGAAGAATGCGAGTGCGACGTTGGACGAGCGTCCAACGTACGTTGGACGACCGTCCAACGTTCCGGCCAGCTCTTGTTTCCTTATATAATTAGGTTTTCATACCTATTATATATACTATCCCTTGTACACGAATTCTAGACATCTTTTATCATCTTTTAGGCTTAGTTTTCAGTTCAAAATACTTTAGCTTTAGTTTTTATTGCTTTCTTTTGTTCGGATCCGGATTCCTCGTTTAGTTCGTTTAATTCAAGTTCTTCGTTCTTCGTTAATTTCGTAAGTTATTTATTGCTTTCGTTTACTTGCTTTTAATTGCTTGCTTTAGTTTTAGATTCTTTTTCTTAATTGCTTCGTTTAATCTACTTAGTTTAATTTCGTTCTTTCGATTTCTAGTTCTAGTTTAGATTCGTTTTCCTTCGATTTCAATTCTCTCGTTTTTCAAAGCTTTCGTAGTTAGATTTATTTGTCTTTAAATTTCCAGATTTTATTCATTATGTCTAGAGTAGTTTATGCTTTCTTCGTTGCTTTCTTTATTGCTTTCTTTTCGATTCTTGCCTAGGTAGATTAATCGTTTTATTTAGTTTAATACTTAGATTTATTTCTTGAGTTCTAGATTAGTTATTTACTTGCTTTTATTTATTGCTTTGATTTATTTTATTTGCCTAGGATTTAAAACAAAAACCCCAAAAGTCTTATTTACTTGCTTTCCTAGATTTAGGCTAGATTAGGTTTTTACTACATAATTGATTGCCCTGTTAAGTTTTCCTTGAGATTCGATACTTAGGTTTTACTTGCTAGTGCTACGATAGATTTCGTCTATTGCGAACACTTTTTGGTGAAACAAATTTTTGGCGCTGTTGCCGGGGAAAACTTTAGGCGTTTGATTGTGTAGTATTTTTATTTTCTTTATTTTTATTTGTGTATATTCGATTTCTTGTTTCTCCCACTCGGTGCGTTTAACCCTTTTGTTGAGTGTTGTTTATGCATGGTCGCCGAAGTCTTCAAAGGAATTTAGCGCCCTACGTCGACAACATCCATCAAAGGAAAGCGATCTTAGCCGCGAAGGAGAAGGAGGAGATCGATTCTCAAGACTTTGGTTTAGTCTTGTTGTTTGCAGAGCCCGAAGCCATGGCAGCTAGAGTCATGGGCGATTTTGCTCGCCCCACATTCACAGCCACCACTTCGGCAATTGTCCTGACGGAAGCGGTCAGGAATCATGAGCTTAAACCTCACCACATGGCGTTGCTTCCATCCTACCATGGGCTGGCCAACGAGGATGCTTTGACGTTCATCCGAGAGTTTTGCACGGTGGTGCAAACGTTTCCACTCTCGGGACTCACGGAGGATAACTTGAAGATGAAGTGCTTCCCGTACACCCTCAAGGATCGAGCAATGTCGTGGTATTTGGCGCTCCCGGCCAACTCTCTCGCCACATGGAATGCGGTGTGCGAGAAGTTCATGCTCAAGTACTACCCGAACCGCAAGACTCAAGAGGTGCGGTCAAAGATTATGAATTTCTCTCAAGACAACGATGAGCCGTTTCACGAAGCATGGGAGAGGTTCCAAGAGCTACTTCAACAGTGCCCTCATCATCAAATGGCACCGGAGTTGCTTTGGCAATATTTCTACGACGCCCTCAACCAAACTTGTCAGTTCATGGTGGATAGTTCGGCCGGAGGCAACATAGCGGTCAAGACAGCTGACGAGTTGAAGGATATTTTCGAGACGCTCGCTGCGAGTTCTCAACAAAAATCAGCTAGACCGAGGAAAGTGGAGGCGAGTGCGATTTCGATGAGTCCCGATTTGAAGAAGCAAATGGCCGACATGTTAAGGGATCTCGAAAACTTGAAGATGAAGCAAAGTGCACCGGCCCCGAAGGAGGAGGAAAGGAAGCCGGACCAATGCGAAATTTGTGGAGAGTTGGGACACATCAAGGAGGTTTGCCACAACATGGGAGCATTCACTCATGAAGGAGGAGCCGATGTCTTTGCTGCCCAAGGTTACATGCCACAAGGACCACCACCTCAAGGGCAAGGTACGAACCCGAATTTTCAATATCGTCGCCCTCCACCATATAACAACCCATATCCTCCTCCACCAAATCCCTACTACCCTTCTCCACCATATTATCCACCTCCTCAATACCCTCCACATCCCTATTATCCACCACCTCCATATTACCCACCTCAACCTACTCCTACATCACCACCATCATACCCAAATTCTCGTCCTCAAGGACCTCCACAAAAGCCTTCCGTCGATGAGGATCGTCTCCATGCACTTGATGCGAACATAAAGAGGCTCGAGTTGGCCATTGGCCAAATTTCTAGTTCCATGCACCTGATGCAACAACCGGGGCGAATTCCGAGCCAAGGGATTCAACCACAACAAGCCAACGAGGTGCAAGCCCCATACCCTCCATATGTTCCTCCCGTTCCACCTCACCAAGCTCATGCAATCACGGTGTTACAACGCAATGGTGGCTCGTTGTCGACTCAAAGCCATTCTAGCCAAAGGTGGAGCCCGAATTCGCGTTGGGAATCGAGCCAAAACCATGCAGCACATCACGTTGGACGGGCGTCCAACGTTTCTGGACGACCGTCCAACGTTGGACGGCCGCCCACCTTCACGCCAGCCCCTGGACGAGCTCCACCTCCTTCTCCAGCGAAGCCCGCGCTGGACGGGCGTCCAACGTATGTTGGACGACCGTCCAACGCTGAAGAGACGCCAAGCACGACGCCAACCTTGGACGAGCGTCCAGCCTGCACTGGACGAGCGTCCAACGCCCAGAATGCACGCACGGAGTTCGAGGAAGCCGAGAAGGAGGCCAAACCTCTTCACAAGACGCCCGATCCGTACGTTCCCCCTATTCCATTCCCGAGTAGAGTGAAGAACAAGAAACAGACGCTCAACCCTTATGTTCCACCTATTCGGAGTGTTGCTAGGAAGGAGAGAAAGGATCTCGAGCCTATCAACTCGTTTCCTAAGAGAGGAGATCCGGGAGGTTTCAACTTGAGCATTGTTTTGGATAGTGGAGAGACCGTCTCGGGATTGATGGATCTAGGAGCTGCGGTGAATTTAATGTCGTATTCTATTTTTGAGAAGATGAACTCAAGAGTCCTTCAATCTACCGACATGCGCATTGAGCTAGCAGACGGTACCGTGAGTAGTCCATTGGGAGTTGTGGAAGATGTTACAGTCCTTGTTGGTGGAATTCGAGTCGTTACCGACTTCGTCGTGCTTCATGAAGGCAAGGGAGCCAAGAGCGCAACCGGTCATCTACTCTTGTTGGGACGACCGTTTATGGCCACTACCCGAGCCCGGATTGATGTGGGTACCGGCACATTAAGCATGGCCGGTGAAGGAGGTTCAGTAACGTTTTCGGTTTTTGGAAATTCACCTTCTAGTCCAACTTCTTCTCTTCATTCATGCTCTTTTGTTAAGCTTGCTAACCCTCTTGTTGAGGTACATGTTTGTGAGATTTCTGATAGGGTAGCATCTCTTGAAGAATTCATTGATGAAGAAGAGTCCATTGAAGATGACGAATTCTTTAGTTGTGTGGATGAAGAAGAGGATATTATCAAGGAATTTCTACAAAATTTGGAGGAGGTTGATGCGGTGGAAGAGGAAAGATCGACACTTGTGCCGAATGAGGAAGAGGACATAATCGAAGATTTTCTACGAAATTTGGAGGAGGAAGATGAAGTGGACGAGGAAAGCTCAACACACGCATCGAATGAGGAAGTGGTCCTTAACTCTTTTCTTTCTAACCTCACCATTTGTGAATCGTCTTTTCTTGTAGAGTCTAACTCGACGATGTTCGAGGGAGAGATGAGTGTCCAAGATAACCCTCTTTTCGAGTTTCAAGCCGAAGAGAAAGAAGAGTCCCCCTTTGCACCGAGAGTCACCGATGGATGGTTAAAGACGTTGCTTGTTGCAACAGATTTAGGATGAGCATTTGTGGTACGTCAAGCTAATGACGTTAAACAAGCGCTTGGTGGGAGGCAACCCACTTTCTTTATCTTATTTTTGTAGAATAGGATTTATTTTGTTTTTATTTTTTTTTATTTTCGTTATTTTTCGTTCGTATTTCGTTAAATGTTTGTGCAGGGATTAGTTCCTACGGATTGCAAATGGCACGGAAGGCCTCGAGAGGAAGAAAAAGGGAAAATTCGGGCAAATTTTCGCGAGGGCCGCGCTGGACGGGCGTCCAACGTGCAGTGGACGAGCGTCCAGCGTAATTTCAAGTTTTTTCGGATTTTCAGCGAAGGCTACGTTGGACGGGCGTCCAACGTGCGTTGGACGAGCGTCCAACGTAATTAAATTCTCCAGTTTTCAGCGCAAGACGGGCCCCCTATTTGATTCAAAAGCAGCAAACCGCCGCCGTTCACCTCCGCTCTACCGAACCCAAACGACCCTCGATTTTGGTCTCCTCACGATCCTCGTTGGCAAGATCCCCGGTTCCGAAGTCCTTTCAATTAATCGTAGCCTTAAATTGTGTCTTTTTCGTTTTGGTTTGAGTATTTTATTTTGATTTCTTTATTTTGTTCGATTTTACGCTTTGGTATTGTGTTTTGTGTTTGTTTTGTAGGTAGTACTTGGAATTTCTCGGGATTTCAAGTGTGTTGGTCGACATTGTGCGATAAGTTACTTCTATCCCTTCCTTTTTATTTTCTCGCAATGAGGTCATTGCTTGATTTTAAGTGTGTGTGTGTGTGGGGGGGGGGGGGGGGGGGGGGGGGGGTCTTTGAAACTTTGGCATGATGTGTTTAATTTTGTTGAGTCTTAGGAGTTAATTGAGTCAAATGAGCATGTGATGATAGTATTGTGGATTTGGCCGATGATAGAAAAATTTTGTTGATTTTTGGAGAAAAATTCATGATCTTTATTATGCATGGAACCTTGGCGAAGCGACGCATTTTATTCATTGAATTTGAAGTATGCTATGATGTCGGGAACTAGTTAGTTTGAACCCGTGAGATTTGAGCTATTTGTGCATATTTATGCCTATTCGTTGATTGAGTGATCATGCATGCTTCGTTGTTTCTAGAACTTGCCTTGTTCCTCCATCAAGACCTTAGTATATTTACGAACTAGGAGATGATCTTAGGCCATCTTTCTTTAGCCACATGATCCCTATACACTAACCTTGTTCATAAACCTTTGTTTACCCCTTTTGAGCCTTTGTTAGCCGTTCTTTGTAATACCGGATGATAGGAGGTTTGGATGGTTATGGGTATCCTTAGTATTTGTGGTTGGTGATATGGAAGGAGTTGAATAGAAAAATTTGATTGTGGTGAAGAAGGAGGATAAAGGAGTTTTAGATGCTTGATTTATGTAGTTAGCTATCCCTATGAGCTTAAAAAAAAAAAAATAAAAATAAAAAAATAAAAAAAAAATAAAAAAAAAATGTAGAGCCTTTGTTCAACATTAGAAAGAACGTTTATTAGTGGAGCTCTAGAGAAAAAAAAAAGAAAAAAAAAAAGAGAAAAGAAAGAGAGAATAAGAATATAAGCATAAGGGGGTAGTTAGCTTTGATTTATATAGTTGATATTTTAGCATCTTTGAGTTTGTATTTGGTGTGTTGGATGGTAGAAGATGGAGTAAAAATTCATACTTTGGTTGGAGTTGAAAAGAGGTTGATGATTTAGATTTATTTGAGTCACTTAGCCTATACTTTCCCTACCTTAACCAATGTCCCTACATTACAAGCTTATATAAAGACCTTTTTGATCCTAATTTGTAAGTATTACATTAGGTGGAGATGTTGAGATTGAAGGCAAGCCTATGGTAAACATGTTGCATTGCATTGATATTGAGTGAACCCTATGATGTGCATTATCTTATACATCTTTTCTTTGAGAGAGTTGAGTGTTCACTTCCATATATAAAATTTCACATGTTGGAGAGTGTTCTTTGATGGATTAGCATATTTTGAATTAGTTGAGTAAATTGTGTTGATTGATGCTAAGGTTGTGTGCATAGTTTTAATCATGATCATGCACTACAACAAAAATTGGCTTTAACAACACACATACAACAACGGTTTTCAAAAATACCGTTGTTATTTTGCAAAAAACCGTTGTTGTTTCTTACAGCGTTGTCTATGTGCGAAAACATGCGCTCATAGACAACGGTTTTTATGTACCGTTGTTAAATGTGTGTTGTTTTATTCATTTTAGACAACGGTCTTCAATACCGTTGTTAAATGTATGTTGTTTTATTAATTTTAGACAACGGTCTTCAATACCGTTGTTAAATGTATGTTGTTTTATTAATTTTAGACAACGGTCTTCAATACCGTTGTTAAATGTATGTTGTTTTATTAATTTTAGACAATGGTCTTCAATACCGTTGTTAAATGTATGTTGTTTTATTAATTTTAAACATATGAGAGTTTGTTTTCGAAAAGTTTTGAGGCCTATATAGTTCACAATGCTTGAGTCTATTGCTTATTTCGTTTTTGTTATTGTTCGGGACGAACAAAGGTCTAAGTGTGGGGGAGTTTGATTGGTGTTTAAATGTTAGGATTTTCGTAGTGTTTTCGAGTCCGTTTTCGTTATGTTTTGTGTCTCTTTCGTTTGTCTTTTGCTATGATTTGGTTGCTTTGGAGTCTTTGGTATTGTATGATAAAAAGGACGGAAATGAGAAGAAAATTAGAAGAAAGAAGCATTATATCGAAGAGGGGTTCGATAGGAGCATGTAGGCGAAAACGGAGGTCGATTTGGAGTTCGGACGAGGAAGATACGACCGAAACAAGAAAGGCGCGCAATCGTCCAGCGTTGGACGACCGTCCAGAGTACGGTGGACGAGCGTCCAGAGTAGAAAAGAAAGAAGAATGCGAGTGCGACGTTGGACGACCGTCCAACGTTCCGGCCAGCTCTTGTTTCCTTATATAATTAGGTTTTCATACCTATTATATATACTATCCCTTGTACACGAATTCTAGACATCTTTTATCATCTTTTAGGCTTAGTTTTCAGTTCAAAATACTTTAGCTTTAGTTTTTATTGCTTTCTTTTGTTCGGATCCGGATTCCTCGTTTAGTTCGTTTAATTCAAGTTCTTCGTTCTTCGTTAATTTCGTAAGTTATTTATTGCTTTCGTTTACTTGCTTTTAATTGCTTGCTTTAGTTTTAGATTCATTTTCTTAATTGCTTCGTTTAATCTACTTAGTTTAATTTCGTTCTTTCGATTTCGATTTCGAGTTCTAGTTTAGATTCGTTTTCCTTCGATTTCAATTCCCTCGTTTTTCAAAGCTTTCGTAGTTAGATTTATTTGTCTTTAAATTTCCAGAATTTATTCATTATGTCTAGAGTAGTTTATGCTTTCTTCGTTGCTTTCTTTATTGCTTTCTTTTCGATTCTTGCCTAGGTAGATTAATCGTTTTATTTAGTTTAATACTTAGATTTATTTCTTGAGTTCTAGATTAGTTATTTACTTGCTTTTATTTATTGCTTTGATTTATTTTATTTGCCTAGGATTTAAAACAAAAACCCCAAAAATCTTATTTACTTGCTTTCCTAGATTTAGGCTAGATTAGGTTTTTACTACATAATTGATTGCCCTGTTAAGTTTTCCTTGAGATTCGATACTTAGGTTTTACTTGCTAGTGCTACGATAGATTTCGTCTATTGCGAACACTTTTTGGTGAAACACCCGTCGTTCGAAATCCGGCCACGCGCCGCCGCCGAGCCACGCGTGTAACACACGCGCCGCCGCGGTGCATGCCGGGGACCCCGTTTCGGCTCCACGACGAGCCTGACGTAGCTGGGTTCGGGCTGGGTGCGTCCGTTGCAACCCAGCCCGAGCCACTGCTCGTCGCCGCCGCCGAAAACGCCGTCGCCGTCGCCGTTTTACGCTGCAAAATACAGCACCTGTTGGGGTTGTTGTATACCTAAAGCAAAACCGGTTGTTTTAGTGGTTACGACACCGGTCCACTGTTAACAATCCCTATCTGGAAGAATATGTTTAAGCAAGAATAAAGTCTATTATCTCATGTTTTAGACCACGTGTCGATCTGAGTTCGGAGGGGATCACGAAGGTCGTTAATAATGATGAGATATAAACAGTTCACAGTCGAGACAGCTTGGGCTGAGCTGTCGGTCTTGACTGCAGCTTAATGGTAGTGATGAGTCCTAATCACTAATTATGCTGGTACGGTGGAACGTATTGAAGGATCAACAGAGATAATGCTCTTCTGATACTGACCCTGTATCAAAGGTGATATAGGTGAAGAGCTATAGATCTCAGGCTCTAGCTCGATCTTAACCTTGGTAAACTATTAGATGTATATGTATTCTTCGATGTTACTTTGATTTACGAAGATATGAACTTCGTTAGTTCATCTAAATCATGTCGTACTTTGGGTAACACGAAGATGCATAGTATGTCTAATAAGTGTTATCAATAAGCCGTGTCCTGTGTGAGTGCAGGCTGACGTTATCCCCTCAAGGGAGTTCACAATGTTTATTATACCAAGTCATGCATGCTGATTAAGTTCAGGTATAATAATGAGGAGTGAACGGGTACTACCTAAGGAATAGATGTTAACAATTAGGAGCAGTCATGATAGCTCTAATTGATTAACGGATAAGGTGGTCTTAAACACGGGGGTCGAACTATACAGAATACCTACCCAATCTACATATTTGGGTACAGAGCGGTGATTCAGCTATGACACTTTAGTGGAGTGCGTCATAGTTCTAATTAGATACATGTTCAGGGGTGGACATGGAAATATCGAATTAGATAAGGCCCAACTCTGTCTGGTATCCGATCCCTAGGATGGCCCAAACAGACCTCGGGAATCGATCTAAATAGTATTATTGAGTTTGGACTCAATTATTGTACTCAGGCCCGGTATATGATATATATTGGATTTATATCCGGTGAATGAATAATAAATATAATTAATTGAGATTTATATCCTATGGGATTAAATCTAATTATTTATTATTTAGTTATTCACGGATAAGATTAAATCTAATAAGATAAGATTTATTTAATTAAATCTTATGGGGATAAATATCATATCTAAATATATTTAGTATATATTTAGTTATTTAATCTTCTACTGGAATTAGAATAAATTCTATTTGTTAGAATTAATTCCGGATATACAGTTGCATAACTGAACAGATTAATTCCTTATTAATTCCGTATTAATAAAGGAATAGGATTTGTAAGTTATAAAAAGAGAATAAATATGGGATGGCAAAGATATGGTTGGAGATAAATAAGGAATCATATCTCCTTATTTATGAACCATATAAATACTCAAGTCTCTCATCATAAACCCTAGCCACCACACACCAGAATTCTCTACGAGATTGGCGTGTAACCCTAGGCGAGAGAGAGAGAGTCGGCCGAGTCTGAGTGTGAAGGAGATCGAGGTTCCAGTGATCTCGAGACGCCCACCAAGTCTCGGATTTCAAGGTGTGGGATCACATCCTAGAAGATCAGAATCGTAGATCGATCAGACGCGACTCAAACCCTCGTTCTTCATAATCAAGGTATGTACTCGAGCTTTTGCATGACATTATGTGCACGATCGACTCAACACAACCGAACCAAGATCTGGGTCGGGGCGGCTTTCAAGCAGCCGGTCCCAACAAGTGGTATCAGAGCCCGAGGTTTTTAGATCGGCTCTGTGTTGAGTCGAATTTAATGTTCATGCATTCGAGTCATTATGATTATGTGTGCATGCTGCTGTCCGGGAATTACGTGCGTTGTTTTTATCGTTTTTCGATTTATCGTTTTTCGTTTTGTTTTAAATCGGCGAGATAATAAGGTGCCGATTAGATTAGGATTCGTTTTTCCTTGTATTTTTCGATTTTGCATTGTAATTGTTGCTGGAATCGAGAGATGGTTGGAGATCGAGGTCCGAGGAACGAACACGAAGACGAAGGCACGACGGCCGCAGGCGGCGGCGCGTCGGCCAGCGCACGGCGACGGGTGGCGTAATCTGCCGCGTTTCACGCGGCTGCCTCCTTCGTCGTTTTCACGGCGACTGAACCCTAGGGTTCATCCTAGGGTTCAGGTGAGCCGGAGACGAGGGATGGCGGTGGCAGAACCGGCGGCAGACGTCGGGACGGGCGAAGGCAGCGGCGGCGACGCGAAACCCTAGCGGGTTTTGGTTCGCGCGCGAGCTGCTGGGCCTGAACCGTGGCCATCCCGGCGGTCCAGCGCCCGGCTCGACGTCGGAGACGGAGCCCAGTCAGCGCCGGACGACCAGCAGCGGCACGGCGACGGCGGTGGATACGAGTGGGAGCAGCGGCGGCCGAAACCCTAGCGGGTTTTGGCCCGCACGCTGCTGGGCTCGAACCACCGCGGACCGGAGGTGGCTTGACGACGACGGGGGCGCAGACGGAGGAGGACAGCAGGTCCGGTGGTCCCCTGACCACCGGCGGCGGCGGCTGTGGCGCGATCAACGGCAGCGGCGGCGGCTGGGTTTTCCCCTGCGCGCGCGCTGCTGCCGGATCTAGCTACGGCGGCTCAGGCTCGAACCCAGCACCTCCGATGGTGCTGGGGACGCTGGCGAGCCAGTGGGAGCGACCGGTGGCGTTCCAGCCACCGGCGGTGGCTCGCAGCGGCGGCGCTGCTTCGTGCAGCGGTAACGGCGAAGGCGACGGTAGTTTTGGCGACGGTGACGAGCAGTGGCTCGGGCTGGGTTGCAACGGACGCACCCAGCCCGGACCCAGCCACGTCAGGCTCGTCGTGGAGCAAAGACGGTGGTCCCGGCACGCTTCGCGGCGGCGCGTGTGTTACACGTGTGGCTCGGCGGCGGCGCGTGGCCGGATTTCGAACGACGGGCTGCACGTTTTTACAACGTTCGGCCCATCACGTTGACGACGGCTAAGGTTTTCCGAAACCTAGGCATGATCGTCGACGGCTAGGGTTTTTGTACCCTAGTTCGTTCGAAATTAATTCGCTTTCCGTTTTTGGTAATTAGGGTTTTCCGCACCCTAATTATTTCGAGCACTTGCTATTTTTTGTAAGGTGGACTTGAAGACCGGGGCAGACTTCCAAAATCGAAGATTAAAGACCGGAGCTTGTTCCGGGGTTTTTATTTTAATTAAATGTAATAGATAGGGCTTTCTATTCCCGGTCGGCAGCCTATTTATTTGTTTTAATTATTATGCATGCTATGGATGGATTTAAATTACGCAATGAAGATGATCAGCATGTTTTGCATGTTATAGTTGCTTTTCATTGTTTGCGTAATAGAAATAACATGCATAGGGGTCATAGCATGCCGGTTTTAATGATTTCAATGCGAGCATGTTTTATTACTTGCGCTTAGAAATCATGTGATAGGACTTAATTGTCTATGTGCTACGATTGTCACACAAACCCTTAAAAAGACTAAGCGGTATAATTAATCGATTATCTGTTAATTGATTTAAAGGACCTCCATATTTGGTTTAAAAATGAAGTAATTAGCATTCTCGTTGACGATGAGTCTTCCTCCCTATAGGAGATGCTGATTATGGATTTCATTGGTTTAGACTTCAAAAGGATAATTTGATTTAAAATGAAATAATTAGTGTTCGCGTTGACAATGAGTCTTCCTCCCTATAGGAGACACTGATTATAGTTCATTGGTTAAATTCAAAATTGATAATATGGAAAAATGATTTTATAAAGGTAATTCCTCCTTAACGGGTGGGTTACTCTTAATAGAATTAATTTTTCGGAATATTAAAATATGGTTGTAGCTTAGCTGCTTATTGATGAATCCTCCTATAGAGGTCACTTCTCGAATTAGCAGGGTCCTGAGGCACGGGTTATTATTTCTTTGTTTCACTATGGTCTGTGTGATGGGATAAGAAATTAAATAGACTGCGGTCATGGTCGATAATTTTATAGGTAGCATCCACCTATAGTGGACTATTTGTAAATAGTATCGGGCTACTCGTTTGTTGGTTCAATGTTATTATTGGGTTTCTAACATTGATAACATAAATTATTTGCGCTTATAAGTTGTTTACTTGTTATTTATTTCAGATATGTCTATTGATTCTATTCGCACAAAGATTTGTCGTTTAGCTTATTCCGATGGTGTTCCGGAGTCCTTTCGGTTTCGACTACTTAGCTTTCTAGCCCGCAAAGAGATGGATTTTATGGACTTTGATGATTTCCCTAACACAGGGGCATATCTCAAGAGGTTCAAAAATCTCTTTACTCAGTATGAGATGTATGGTGAATACATGACGGAAAGGGGAAAATGCGAGATCATTCTTGCATCTCTACCGCAATGGTACCAAGCATTCAGAAATGGGGTTGTCAAGAACCAAGTAGACCATGAGCATGTTTCTACTCTTGAAAACGAATTGCTCGAGGTTGAAAAGATTAGGGATAACATGATCTGGCATGCTCGCCAGTGGCAGAAAGAGCTTGATTTTGATCGACTCGTTCGGAAAGTCAAAAAGGCTGTAAGGGCTAGAAGTAAGAATAGACTTCCAATAGTGAAGGTCTATCAGAGGAGGAACAAGAAGTTGAAGGTAGATGGAGGTATGTCAGACTCTTGTAACATTAAAAAAACCAAATTATACTAGTTTAGTCCTCACGGACGGATTTAACTAGTGGATACTAATTGTGGTTTGTTGCAATCTTTGTAGGTTCGACTACAAGGAACGAGTAGGACGACTTCAAGTTCTTGAGCTCGACAAGCAACATTCAGTTGATGCAGTTGTCTAGCAGACTTGGAGATTTCTATCTTACGTTTTATCTTAGTTTTTGGATACTAGATTCTGGTTTATTACTCTTTTACCACATTTGGTTGCCTTGTTTTGGCAGGATACTTATGTTTTGAATATTAATGGATGATTATTTTCTTACATTGTATTAAGGATTTACTTCTTTAATACTGGTTGTTTTGATATATCATTCGTAGTGGGAGTAATAACTGTGAATTTTGAAGGATGTTCCAAAATGTGTTGTGATAAATGTGGTACTTCTTGTTCAATATTGTCTTTTAGCAAAATACTATGTCACTATGTCTAAATCTATATCCTTTCCTTATTTGAAATGAAGTGATTAGCATTTATGTTGATCATGGATTTCATTGTGATTTAAAATGAAATTGATTAGCATTCGCGTTGACATTGAGTCTTCCTCCCTATAGGAGATGCTAATTACAGATTTCATTGGTTAAATCTGTTCGGAAATAAGGATAATTTGCACACGAAGTGTCGCAATTTCAATGATAGATTTAGTAATTAGTTGGACAAGTAGTTATTTTTCGAGGAAAGACAAGTATTTATTCTTGATTAACGTCCAAGAATAAAAGGAAATTATGGATTGGAACATCATAAGGCCGGAAGTACAAGACAGATAACCAAAAGGATCTGCACAAGATTATTTTAGGATCCTAGTCACAGTGGGAGCTTTTTCGAGTGTGTCTCGAAAATGGTGAATTGTTCATCGAGAAATCTAATTTCTTGGATAGTGAACAAACCAAGTTGACTAATAAGGATTAGTTAGATGAAGATGGTTGCATATCATTGATAAGTCTATGAGTTTAACACTCGAAAGACTTACACGTTGTATGCTCATAATAGGTGAGGACATACATGAGCGAACAAGGATGTAGTTTGAGAAAAGGGAAGAATTTTCTCAACAGTTCTATGCTTCGGGACAAACACATTGAAATGTGTGGTTCAATGATTTAAAGCATTCATTTGTCAGACAACACATATAGATTCGTTCATAAAATGTGTTGACAAATGGTATATCTTTCATCTACAAAAGACGTTGAAATGGTTGTCTTGTACATTGTGTGATAATATTACTAGCACTTGAATAAGGTGTGAAAGTATTATCTGACACAATAAGTGGCGATTATCCGAACAGTTTAGAATGAAGGTTAGGAGTAATGTTAGATATATCCTACAGTCGGATAGTATAACATTATTCAAGTACTCTTCATAGACTACTGTCTTGGCAAAGCTTGCAATACACATGCGTGTTGCATAAGGAGCCAAATATATGTTAGTGCTGTGTGCATGGTAACGGATATAGTCCATCATGTTTGTGGACACGGATAATCGAATGGTAGCTATAAAAACGACATCATCGACCTTTTACTATGGATTCACGTAAGAAGCAGAATTGTCTTGAAGATTCTCACGCAGTGAAATGCTGAGAGGGAGCTAGATAATTCAGGGCTTGGCTTCGTGAATTGGCAGTAATCTCAATTTGTTAGAATTCTTACACCCCCTGGAGAATTCTAAGTGCAGTAACAAATTTCTGAGATTTGGAAATGCCGGTAACAACATAGTGAGTACCTTAAATTAAGGTGATTTCGTGGGAAAAATAGAAACACTAGAGGAATGTACGATGACGGTTCCTTCACTAAGTGCACCATGTCAGGTATACTGTAGCACGTGGCTGACATGTCTTAGTGAGCCTCCCACTAAAAGGTACAAGGTAAAGGTAAAATCTTTGAGTATAAGTGGGAGAAAAAGTGTATGATGGTTGCTAACGATTGCGATCGTGCGATTGTTAACATTGTACATGGATGAAGTCATATGGTTTCCTGTAGACGCGTTGGTATACTAAAAGGTTTTACTTTAGTATAAGTGGGAGATTGTTGGGGTTGTTGTATACCTAAAGCAAAACCGGTTGTTTTAGTGGTTACGACACCGGTCCACTGTTAACAATCCCTATCTGGAAGAATATGTTTAAGCAAGAATAAAGTCCATTATCTCATGTTTTAGACCACGTGTCGATCTGAGTTCGGAGGGGATCACGAAGGTCGTTAATAATGATGAGATATAAACAGTTCACAGTCGAGACAGCTGGGCTGAGCTGTCGGTCTTGACTGCAGCTTAATGGTAGTGATGAGTCCTAATCACTAATTATGCTGGTACGGTGGAACGTATTGAAGGATCAACAGAGATAATGCTCTTCTGATACTGACCCTGTATCAAAGGTGATATAGGTGAAGAGCTATAGATCTCAGGCTCTAGCTCGATCTTAACCTTGGTAAACTATTAGATGTATATGTATTCTTCGATGTTACTTTGATTTACGAAGATATGAACTTCGTTAGTTCATCTAAATCATGTCGTACTTTGGGTAACACGAAGATGCATAGTATGTCTAATAAGTGTTATCAATAAGCCGTGTCCTGTGTGAGTGCAGGCTGACGTTATCCCCTCAAGGGAGTTCACAATGTTTATTATACCAAGTCATGCATGCTGATTAAGTTCAGGTATAATAATGAGGAGTGAACGGGTACTACCTGAGGAATGTTAACAATTAGGAGCAGTCATGATAGCTCTCATTGATTAACGGATAAGGAGGTCTTAAACACGGGGGTCGAACTATACAAAATACCTACCCAATCTACATAATTGGGTACAGAGCGGTGATTCAGCTATGACACTTTAGTGGAGTGCGTCATAGTTCTAATTAGATAGATGTTCAGGGGTGGACATGGAAATATCGAATTAGATAAGGCCCAACTCTGTCTGGTATCCGATCCCTAGGATGGCCCAAACAGACCTCGGGAATCGATCTAAATAGTATTATTGAGTTTGGACTCAATAATTGTACTCAGGCCCGGTATATGATATATATTGGATTTATATCCGGTGAATGGATAATAATTGAGATTTATATCCTATGGGATTAAATCTAATTATTTATTATTTAGTTATTCACGGATAAGATTAAATCTAATAAGATAAGATTTATTTAATTAAATCTTATGGGGATAAATATCATATCTAAATATATTTAGTATATATTTAGTTATTTATTCTTCTACTGGAATTAGAATAAATTCTATTTGTTAGAATTAATTCCGGATATACAGTTGCATAACTGAACAGATTAATTCCTTATTAATTCCGTATTAATAAAGGAATAGGATTTGTAAGTTATAAAAAGAGAATAAATATGGGATGGCAAAGATATGGTTGGAGATAAATAAGGAATCATATCTCCTTATTTATGAACCATATAAATACTCAAGTCTCTCATCATAAACCCTAGCCACCACACACCAGAATTCTCTACGAGATTGGCGTGTAACCCTAGGCGAGAGAGAGAGAGTCGGCCGAGTCTGAGTGTGAAGGAGATCGAGGTTCCAGTGATCTCGAGACTCCCACCAAGTCTCGGATTTCAAGGTGTGGGATCACATCCTAGAAGATTAGAACCGTAGATCGATCAGACGCGACTCAAACCCTCGTTCTTCATAATCAAGGTATGTACTCGAGCTTTTGCATGACATTATGTGCACGATCGAATCACACATCCGAACCAAGATCTGGGGGTCGGGGCGGCTTTCAAGCAGCCGTTTCCCAACAGCACCACCGCCGCGAGCCGCCGCCGGTGGCTGGAACGCCACCGGTCGCTCCCACTGGCCTGCCAGCGTCCCCAGCACCACCGGAGGTGCTGGGTTCGAGCCCAGGCAGCCGTGGCTGAGTCCGGCAGCAGCGCGTGCGCAGGGGACAAACACAGCCGCCGCCGCTGCCGTTGATCAACGCCACAGCCGCCGACGCCGGTTGTCAGGGGACCACCGGACCTGCTGTCCGCCTCCGTCCGCGCCCTCGTCGTCGTCGAGCCACCGTCGGGCCGCGGGCTTGAGCCCAGCAGCGCGCGAACACGAGAACCCCGTTAGGGTTTCGGCCGCCGCTGCTGCAACTCGCTGCCGCAGCCCTCGCCGCGCCGCCGCTGGTGGTCCGGCGCCGTCATGGCACCGTCCCGACGTCGAGCCAGGCGCTGGACCGCCGGGCAGGCCACGGTTCAGGCCCAGCAGCTCGCGCGCGAACCGAAACCCTAGGGGCTTCACGTCGCCGCCGCTGCCTTCGCCCGTCCCGCCGTCCGCCGCCGCTTCTGCCGCCGCCATCCCTCGTCTCCGGCTCGCCTGAACCCTAGGATGAACCCTAGGGTTCGGCCGCCGTGAAAACAACGAAGGAGGGAGCCGCGTGAAGCGCGGCAGATTACGCTGCCCGCCACCGTGCGCTGGCCGACGCGCCGCCGCCTGCGGCCGTCGTGCCTCCGTCTTCGTCTTGTGCTCGTCCCTCGGATCTCCTTCCTCAGCAATTCTCCGATTTACAGCATAATAATACGATACAAAATCGAAAAATACAAGAAAAACGAATCCTATTCTAATCGTCACCTTATTATCTCGCCGATTTAAAATAAAACGAACAACGATAAATCGAAAACGAATAAAATTAACGCACATAAATCCCGGACAGCAGCATGCACACATAATCATGATGACTCGAATGCATGAACATTAAATTCGAATAAACACAGAGCCGATCCAAAAACCTCGGGCTCTGATACCACTTGTTGGGAAACGGCTGCTTGAAAGCCGCCCCGACCCAGATCTTGGTTCGGATGTGTTGATTCGATCGTGCACATAAATTCATGCAATGGCTCGAGTACATACCTTGATTATGAAGAACGTGCAACCTGAGTCGTGTCTGATTGATCTACGGTTCTGATCTTCTAGGATGTGATCCCACACCTTGAAATCCGAGACTTGGTGGGCGTCTCGAGATCACTGGAACCTCGATCTTCTTCACACTCAGACTCGGCCGACTCTCTCTCTCTCACCCTCGATTTCTGTGCCAATCTCACAGAGAGAATTCTGGTGGCTAGGTCAGATTATATGAACTAGGGTTTTATGAGAGACTTGAGAGTATATATATATGGTTCATAAATAAGGAGATATGATTCCTTATTTATCTCCAACCATATCTTTGCCATCCCATATTTATTCTCTTTCCATAACTTACAAATCTTATTCCTTTATTAATACGGAATTAATAAGGAATTAATCTGTTCAGTTATGCAACTGTATATCCGGAATTAATTCTAACAAATAGAATTTATTCTAATTCCAGTAGAAGAATAAATAAATAAATATATACAAAATATATTTATATATGATATTTATCCCCATAAGATTTAATTAAATAAATCTTATCTTATTAGATTTAATCTTATCCGTGAATAACTAAATAATAAATAATTAGATTTAATCCCACAGGATATAAATCTCAATTAATTATATTTATTATTCATTCACTGGATGTAAATCCAATACATATATCATATACCGGGCCTGAGTACAATTATTGAGTCCAAACTCAATAACACTATTTAGATCGATTCCCGAGGTCTGTTTGGGCCATCCTAGGGATCGGATACCAGACAGAGTTGGGCCTTATCTAATTCGATATTTCTATGTCCACCCCTGAACATGTATCTCATTAAAACTATGACGCACTCCACTAAAGTGTCATAGCTGAATCACCGCTCTGTCCCAATTATGTAGATTGGGTTGGTATTTTGTTTAGTTCGACCCCCGTGTTTAAGACCTTCCATATCCGTTAACCAATTAGAGCTACCATGACTGCTCCTAATTGTTAACATCTATTCCTCAGGTAGTACCCGTTCACTCCTCATTATTATACCTGAACTTAATCAGCATGCATGACTTGGTATAATAAACATTGTGAACTCCCTGAGGGGATATCGTCAGCCTGCACTCACACAGGACACGGCTTGTTGATAACACTTATTAGACATACTATGCATCTTCGTGTTACCCAAAGTACGACATGATTAAGATGAACTAACGAGAAGTTCATATCATCGTAAATCAAAGTAACATCGGAGAATACATATACATATAATAGTTTACCAAGGTTAAGATCGAAGCTAAAGCCTGAGATCTATAGCTCTTCACCTATATCACCTCTGATACAGGGTCAGTATCAGAAGAGCGTTATCTCTATTGATCCTCAATACGTTCCACCGTACCAGCATAATTAGTGATTAGGACTCATCACTACCATTAAGCTGCAGTCTAGACCGATTGCTCAGCCCAAGCTATCTCGACTGTGAACTGTTTATATCTCATCATTATCAACGACCTTCGTGATCCTCTCCGAACTCAGATCGACACGTGGTCTAAAACATGAGATAATGGGCTTTATTCTTGCTTAAACATATTCTTCCAGATAGGGATTGTTAACAGTGGACCGGTGTCGTAACCACTAAAACAACCGGTTTTGCTTTAGGTATACAACAACCCCAACACTAAATTGCGGTGTCTCTCTCTCTCTCTTTATTTATCGCTCTTTCAATACTTTATCAAACTGACGAGCATCAACCTGCATTTCATGAAACAACCTGCATTGGCTTAATAGATTTTTCAAAGAGTAATCAACCTCCACCAACTTCCGCATAAGCACAGTTTGATAAATCAAGCTTGTTCCCAAACGAGCTTGATAGATCAATCTGCCTCTGATAGGATCGACCTTGACAATCGACCTTCTGATCGACCTGATTTTCTAAAAACGTCAAAAACGGTTGGCATTGGTGTATTCCCCCCCCCCCCCCCCCCCCCCCTCCCCCCCATACACCAATTACTCTTTTCAGGGACCAACACAGTGCTTGCGGACACCATGGAGGAATTTTCCAGCACGTCCGGACTTGTGGTGAGTAGCAGCAAATCGAGGCTTTTCTTTAGCAATGTCCCGGGTGCTACGAAGTCTCTTATTTGTGAAAAGTTTGGATTTGTAGAGGCAGCCCTTCCCGTCAAATACTTGGGGCTGCCCTTATCACACAAAAATCTGCTCGTGTCACAATTTTCTCCACTAGTTGAGCGTATTACGGCGTGCATCAATAAGTGCAGTAACGCCTTCTTGTCTTTAGCCGGTAGGGCTGAACTCATTCGCTCGGTAGTGCAAGGAGTCGAATGTTTTTGGCTTCAATGCCTCCCTATACCCGGTAGCGTATCGGATCGCATACACTCCCTTCTTCGCCGTTTCTTGTGGGGGTGTAAACATTGCCCGGTTGCTTGGAAGACGGTTTGCTTGCCAAAGGAAGAAGGGGGCCTCGGTTTTAGGAATCTCACGGCATGGAACAAGGCTCTCCTCTCGAAAGTCATTTGGAATTTCCAATCCAAGGCCGACTCTCTTTGTGGGTGCATACGGAGATTTTAAATGGGAGGGATTTTTGGACCACATGCACCGAAGCCCGGGACCCCGGCCTCATTCGGAATTTGTTCAAAATTAGGGACGTGATTATCAATGCTTGTGGTGGTGACCGTGACAAATCTATGGCTTGTGTGGCAGCTTGGTTCGATGGGAAAGGGGTTGCGGATGCTTACAAATTTTTCCGCCCTAAAGGGACCCCGGCGTTTTGGCATAAGGCAATTTGGAAAAGCTACATTCCCCCGAGGTATTCCATCACGCTTTGGTTCGCGCTTCATGGGAGACTCAAGATGATCGACCGAATGACTTATATCGACCATTCTCTCCAATGCCGTATTTGCAACCGAGCCGAAGAATCGCACGAGCACTTGTTTTTTGCTTGCCCGAAGACGGGCTGTCTCTGGGCCTTGGTCAAAGGATGGCTCGGCATGGAAGGGAGAATCAATACTATTAATGCTGCTATTAGGTTTTGCACAAGGAACAAGTCGGGGTCGGGTGTTCTCCGCAAAGCCCGATGGATTGCGCTCGCTACGGTTGTGAACCGGATCTGGCATGCTCGGAATCTTCTTCGCCATCAAGATGTCCCCTTTCGGATCCCGGTTATCCTGCGTTAAGTTAAGGTGGATGTCTTCCGAGTTCTCTATAATATCTTCCCGACCGAGGCGGTGTTGTCCCATATGGAAGTCAACACCAATAGTTAGTCCACCATATGTACTTGTAACATTTTTGTATGTCTATAAAATGATAGTGTGCGTGTGTGGGGGGCTGATGCCGTGCTTCACGGACAGCGCACCCCGTGGGCTGTGTTTGCACAATTGTTGGGCGCTGGCCGTGTCTCACTTGGCCAGCTCGCTGTGGGTATTCGCTGTCCCGACGCGCCTGACGGGCGCTTGCTGTCTGCCTTGCTGCTCGGCTAGGCGCGGCTGCTGCCCATCTTATGCAACGGGGCGGGTGGGTGCCCCGACCAAAGTCATGGGCCACATCCTCCCGTTTGCTCCCCGTCGTACCCCACAAACCTCTAGTCATCCCGATTTCCTTCGCTCCATTTTCGTTTGGCTTGTATTCCGACCACCATAGTAAGCTTTTTCTGGGTTTGTATTCCGACCCACTTAGCTAGTTTTTGGGCTTGTATTCCGGCCTTGAGTCACATTTTCTTTTGATTGAGTCAGTCCGATGTTTTCCCCCGGCACTGCCGTGGGGTCAGTGGTTTTCCGCACTGCGGAGCCATGCTTTTATTTATTTTAATAAAATGTTTATTGGTTCAAAAAAAAAAAAAAAAGTGAGTAAGATCATCAACTAAAATGAAAACACCACTCTATATATAAACCAAAAACAAAAACACATCGAGTAATACCAATATTTTAAGGGATCATATGCCTAGTCGAGGCTTAGTAGGTGTTTGGCTAAGTTAATAAGCATGTCAAAACAACTTTCAAACTGTTTAACTTGTTTGACTGCTTATAGACTTCCTTAAAAATATTTGACAAAATAAGTTGTTTAACAGCTTATATCCACCCTAACTTATTTTTTTCAAATTTGACATTTTCATTTATAACTTTATATTATTTTTATATTTCTATTATATAAATTTTCATTTGTTGTATAAACGCAATTGTATGTTTCTAAAGAAATTAATTTTTTTTAATTTAATTTCTTTTGAGCTTATAAGCTCTTTTATTCAAATATTTTGACAACTTTTCTTTCTTTTTTTTAAGCTCATAAATATTAAAGCTTATAAGCTTTTAAAACATCTTATAATCACTTAAATTTTCTGAGCTCAAAATAAATTAGTCAAACACCCTGAGGCAAATTCAGCCCAAAAGGGAAGGATAGTAAATGGAGAAAATAAAGAAAAAATAATAAATATAAAGCGACATTATAATAATTTTTTGGTCATGTTCAATCTAGAACTAATAAAGGAACAACCTAGCAATCATCAAAGCACTATATAACTTAACCCTTAGGTTGTATTCTCTTTGATGCGAAAGAAAAAGAGAGAAAAGAGAAAATTACACTATAAACTCCACCCTTTTTCTCACCTTTTCTATTTTTTTCCCTTCATTTGCACTACAATGGAGATAAAATATTATATCTCCAATTTGGTGTTGTAAATATTTTCTCCAATTTAAGGAGTAAAATCCTCCTTCATTGATAAAAGATGAGAAAAGGGGAGAAAAGGGTGAAATTTATAGTGTAATTTTCTCTTTTCTCTCATTTTCTTTTGCACCAAAGAGAACGCAACCTAAATTTAAAAAATAATAAAACAAAATAAAATAGGAAGGTCATATGGCTAGTATGAATACCTAGCAATCAAATTTACAAAAATTACACCCCCAATTGTGCGAAAAAGACGAGGACTCGAGGTATTGAGGTTGAAAAAAGATTACAAAATCGTATGCTTGCATAATCAATCTCTGCTGATCAATTTGCTGAAAAGGTATCTCCAAGTCCAATCGTGTAAATCAACCATGAACGCGAGTTGGCTAGCAGACGACGGGCTGCCCTTGATTCTGGGAATGAACTAAATGAGTTAATCGGTGAGGGGCTTCGCCTTGCGCAAATGACCCATACTATTTACAAGATCCTTTCTGGTACAGACTGAGAACATATTCATACGCATTAATCCGTTGAGTCTCCACAGGATATAGGGGAAACTTAGTTGATCTCGTGAAGTGAAGCGAACAACTTCACTAAACCAAAGACACATGAACAAGTTTGTGACTAGAGTGTGCTCCCTCACGATTATGGAAGCCTCTGCCAAAGCTGCAAGCACAGAATGGCCGTGTTTAGAGATTAGATGCAAGAGTTTTATCAATAATAAAGCATACTGGAAACAAAAAGACATATCTTCAAAATACAGCTACATTAGCATCAAATTTGCCAAAGACGGAAATCATGCAAATTGCTGAGACTGTAAAGTTCATGTTTATGAGTGCATATTTTTATGTTAATGTGCAAAACAAAAAATATCTCAAAGTTGGCATGTTTTACAGCGATTATCCAATACAAAATATTATAACCGACAACTTAAAAACAAGAAATACAAGAGAGCATCACTTAAATCTTTTGCAGAGACAACCATAAGATCTACCCCTTCAACAGGCAAAACCATAGCATCGCCTGCTTGCAGAGGCGGACCATTAAGATCACCTCTTAGCATAAACAATTATGTTTTTGAAAGATAAAATTAGACTGTCATACACAATGTTAATTGTATGAAGTAAGAGTCTCAGTGGTAAAATTGATATCATCGTCTTCTGAACAATACCCATGTTTAGTATGGTTATGGAATACACGAGATCCAGAAACACAATACCTTTCTTCCCGTTGAACCTCTTATCCTCTGGAAGACCATCACGGCGATACTGTGCCAACTGGACCTCAACCTCCTCTGGAGTTGCCTTATTTTTCTTGACAACAGCCTTTGCTTCATCATACACACTACTACGGGCACCATGTTCTGAAATTGCAAATTCATGATTTGAACGCCAAAGCAAGGCCTCCAGCACACCCCTTCGAAACTGAGACTTGGAATCAACCCAAATGGAATATCTAGCATTTGGGAAAAGGCGATGGGGAAGCATCTGGATAAAGATACAATAAACACTTTAAATAACAGTACAAAATTTAGACCAGTCTGAAACTTAAAAACCAGCATGTAAATTCAACAGCTCTACATTCTATATGGGCAAGATCTACCCACCTGATAGATAAATAGTGCAATTACACACTCCTATTTAGAATGAAGGGGGCATATCTTTTTTGGGCCTAAGAAATACATGACAACTGTAATAAATTTTCAGGTTTTTTCCTTTCTTAATAACAGCTCCACGTCATGGTGGTGGAAAAGTAACATTGAAAGTAGCCTTGAAAATAAGCCAGAATTACATACATATTAAGCTAAGTTTGCAGCCTTGGCCCATGATGTTCCAGGCTTCTCAATATGTAAATAATAGTTTATATATAATATATCACAGGCAATGTTCTAAAAAGCGTTAGACGCTAGTCGGGCGGTAGAGGGGTGACTAGCGCCTAGGCGCTAGGCCGGGCCTAGGCGGATTCGAACTATAATGCTTAGTTTTACTATTCCTACAATATTATTGCCAAATTTATAATAAATACACATACTATGACAATTGATATGTTAGTTTCATAATTATAAATCCAAAATCATACATAGAGTAGCATAGTTTGCCTAAACATAGATCAATTAACACATATAGACTATTGATTAAGCTACAAGAGCGGCTCGTTGGGTATCGCATAGAGCCTAGGCGGATTACTTGTTAGTCGGACAGCGATGTACTGACTAGCGCCTAGGCGGACCTAGGCGGCGTCTTTTAGAACACTGATTCACAGGAAACATTGCTCCTCTGCCACAAACATCATCATAGATTAACCTCAGAATCCCGGGTTCCATTTTAAAATTAACGGGGATAATTAAAGAGCATTTAAGATGTTAGCAAGAGGAACCTAATGTCACCAATACAGTATACTCAAACCTAGATCAAAAGGCTAACGAGTTCAAAGTTATGTTGAAAAGCAATATCATAAGTGGCAATATACACATGCATATAATCAATCCATGAAGCATAGTAAACAGATAGCAAAAAAGCAATTCATATTTGTTATAAACTGGCTGTCAATAAGCAAGCAGTATTCTGGCATTATACAAATGACTTCCATAAAATTGAAGGAGAGGAATCTAGGAGTTCGATACCTTTGGTATTTTGCCGTTCAATCTTTGGTCTCTGAAGGGTAAATCCCTCACAATTATGATGCGCCATTTTCCAATAAAATGGCTTTCATCAACTTTGTTCCCCTGTGCTACCTGAGTTGCAAGAGTTATTTCATCCCAGAAAGCCACATAGCAAACCTACACCCATTTGTGACAAGAAATTAATTCTGCCCTTTCATGCGAATCACATATCATACAGTTTCCAATTAAATTTTTGTGCAGAGGATGAAAACCTTCCGAAGTGAGGTCTCTGACATTTGTATAGGTTGATAAAGATCGTCTCCACCACCAAATGCACAGGTAGAAACCACCACTTTGCATATATTCATATAAACTTTGTCTTCATCAGAAATCCTAAATCCTCCAAGTTCATTGTAGAATCCACAGTGGACCTTAGCCCTTTCAGGCACCTACCAAATAATAAGATGTGTAATGAATTACTTGCACTGAAGTGGGAAAACATAAACATGACCGGAATGCTTCACCAGCTTAAGATGCACATCAGTCCTCTTCTACACAACAATGCAGTTAGTTGATATTTTAGTGTGTTTTAAACTGAGGGGGATAAAACTACTACCTTAAACTCTTGGTCTCTCTGCTCAAGAGTTTGGTTTCCCGTGAATAAATTAAATCTTGAACTATACCATAGATAAGTTAAATTTCCCTTCTTTACTGGCTCCTGATTGGTGTCTAGATGTTAGGATTTTCGTCATGTTTTCATGTCCGTTTTCTCTTAGTTTTTCTGTGTTTTCGTTGTTTATGGCTATCATTTGGTTGCTTTGGAGTCATTGGTATTGTAGGATAAAAAGGGCGGAAATGAGAAGAAAATGAGAAGAAAGAAGCCTTATATCGAAGAGGGGTTCGATAGGAGCATGTAGGCGAAAACGGAGGTCAATTTGGAGTTCGGACGAGGAAGATACGATCGAAACAAGAAAGGCGCGCAATACAATGCGAGTGCTACGTTGGACGAGCGTCCAACGTACGTTGGACGACCGTCCAACGTTCCGGCCAGCTTTCCTTTCTTTCTATAACTAGGTTTTCATACCTATTATAAATACTACCCCTTGTACACGAATTCTACAACCTTTTACCAACCTTTTACATTAGTTTAGCTCTAGTTTTCAGCACATTACATTCTAGTTTAGTTTTCCTTTGTTCGATCCGGATCGTTGTTCGTTTTTAATTCAAGACTACTTCTTTAGTTCGTGTTCTTCGTTCTTCGTTTAATTTCGTAAGTTCCTTATTGCTTTCGTTTATTTGATTTATTTGCTTTCCTTAGTTCTAGATTCAATTTCGTAATTGCTTCTTTTAATTTCCTTAGTTTAATTTAGTTCGTTCGATTTCAAGTTCTTAGATTAGATTCGTTTTTCTTAGTTTTCAATTCCTTCGCTTTCAAGTTTTCGTAGTTAGATTTATTTGCTCAATTTTCAGATTTATTTATTATGTCTAGATTCGTTTTCTTCGTTGCTTTCGTTATTGCTTTCTTTTCGATTTTTGCCTATGTAGATTTATTGCTTTCTTCTAGTTTAATATTCTAAGTTTATTTAGTTCGATTTATTTCCAACTTTTTAGATTAGATTTATTTGCTTTGATTTTAATTGCTTTGATTTATTTTATTTGCCTAGGATTTAAAACAAAAACCCCAAATTCTTCTTTACTTGTTTTCCTAGATTTAGGCTAGATTAGGATTTACTACATAATTAATTGCCCTGCAAAGTTTTCCTTTGAGATTTGACATTGGGTTTTACTTGCTAGTGCTACGATAGGATTTTGTTCTATTGCGAACACTTTTTAGTGAAACAAATTTTGGCGCCGTTGCCGGGGAAAACTTTAGGCAATTTATTGTGTAGTATTTTTATTTGTTTTGTTTTTATTTGTGTTTATTTCGATTTCTTGTTTCTCCCACTCGGTGCGTTTAACCCTTTTTGTTGAGTGTTGTTTATGCATGGTCGCCGAAGTCTTCAAAGGAATTTAGCCCCTTACTTCGACAACATCCATCAAAGGAAAGCGATTTTAGCCGCGAAGGAGAAGGAGGAGATTGATTCACAAGACTTTTCTTTGGTCTTGTTATTTGCAGAGTCCGAAGCCATGGCAGCTAGAGTCGTTATGGGCGATTTTGCTCGCACCACATTCACAGCCACCACTTCGGCGATTGTCCTGACGGAAGCGGTCAGGAATCATGAGCTTAAACCTCATCACATGGCGTTGCTCACATCCTACCTAGGGCTGCCCAACGAGGATGCTTTGACGTTCATCCGAGAGTTCTGCACGGTGGTGCAAACTTTCCCACTCTCGGGACTCACGGAGGATAACTTGAAGATGAAGTGCTTCCCGTACACCCTCAAGGATCGAGCAAAGTCATGTTATTTAGCACTCCCGGACAACTCTCTCACCACATGGAATGCGGTGTGTGAGAAATTCATGCTCAAGTACTACCCGAACCGCAAGACGCAAGAGGTGCGATCGAAGATCATGAATTTTTCCCAAGACCACGATGAGCCGTTTCACGAAGCATGGGAGAGGTTCCAAGAGCTACTTCAACAATGCCCCCATCATCAAATGGCATCGGAGTTGTTTTGGCAATATTTCTACGACGCCCTCAACCAAACGTGTCAGTTCATGGTGGATAGTTCGGCCGGAGGCAACATAGCGGTCAAGACAGCTGACGAGTTGAAGGATATTTTTGAGACGCTCGCTGCGAGTTCTCAACAAAAATCAGCTAGACCGAGGAAAGTGGAGGCGAGTGCAGTTTCGATGAGCCCCGATTTGAAGAAGCAAATGGCCGACATGTTAAGGGACCTCGAAAACTTGAAGATGAAGCAAAGTGCACCAGCCCCGAAGGAGGAAGAGAGGAAGCCCATACGCCCAATAAGAGAATTTCAAACAAGATTTTCCTACAAATTAGTTCAATGGGTACAACAAATTTCAGTGAAACACAAGAGAATAAACGTTCCTAGTGCATCATAGTACTAAAATTCCATTCAAAATAAAAAATCTTACACCTCATCATTTTCGCAATGGTACATGGACCATGATCTATGCTTAACTCTAAACTCCAAGCTTATGAAACGCTTTTAAGCCTCCAAATAACTGTTTTATGATGCACTTTTAGCATTCAACTGCAGAAAGCTTCCTAATTTCAAAGACATGGCTAGATTCATGCAAGTGTTCAGCATAAGCGTTGGTGACAATCACTTCGAAACACAAAACCGATAAGCCGATTTTTTCGCACACTAATAGCCAGTCAACCAACACAACGCCTCAACCGCTAACAAGCTTATGATGGTAATCATCAATACAAGACACACAACACAAACTACAGAGCTCAGTGTGCAACCATTTTGCCCAAAAGAAAACGATAATTTGCTGCAAATCAAAGACGAATAAAAGACTGACTTACGCTCTCTTACGCCCCCGACAACCCTCGTGATAGGATCTACCTTGTTCAAGTTCCCTATCGGCTTAGCTTTAGTACTCTGAGTAGTGGCGTGATCAGACTTCCTGGCCTGTGCCGGACTCCGCATCTCTCCGCCGCCGATTTTGAAGGCCTCGTACATCAGAAGGCAGGCGACAGGGAAGAGTAGCAGCGCCGGCCACCACTTGAGAAGTTTGGAGACGATTCTTCGGATGTAATCAGGCTTATTCCTTAGGCCGAGCTTCTTGCGCTTCCGGCGGACCCGAGGCCGCATACGAGTCGATGGGTCTTTGGGGTCTTCGTCGGAGACAGTTATTGCGACACCGTTGTTCGACATTGTCCCGCCGTTGATTGCTCTGCTGCCGATCGTCGATAGCTGGTGCGCAGATTAGCGAGGAGAGTAGACTGTTCCAAAGTTGCAATTTCCCCAAAAGTAACTTATAATGCTCTCTCCGTCCCATAACAATTGTCCATGTTGTCTTATTGCAACGTCTCATTTAATTGTTCATTTACCTAAAGTGGAAACATTACACTCTCACAACCAATATAATATAAAATCCCCTATCTCTTACGGCATTGATTATTGTGTCATTTTCATAGTGGACAATTGTCATGGGACAGTGGGAGTAATAAACTAAAAGGGCACACTCATGTTAGCCGTGAGACCGAATCTTGATTAACACTTTTATTTAAGGGTTAGTTTTATTAAGTGTTGGTTTAATGGTAGTATTAGAGTCACTTGTGGGGATTCTGTTTCCCCTCTTTCTTAAGGGGTAACAATTTAAGGGATTGAGTTATCCTCAAGTAAGAGAAATGGTTAACTTGTTGCTTAAACCAAACAACAAGTAATTGATTCATTTAATTTTTTCTCTTTCCTTACCCAATAAAAGGTGAACCAAACGTGAGTTAAATATAACCGACACTTTTGTTTACAAAGATTGACACTTTTACAAAAAATATGTTAATAATGAATATTAATTTTATCTTGTGAAATAGTAACTAATATGTATGTCTATAATAAATATATATATATATATATATATATATATATATATATATACTAGTATGTCATCCGTGCGATGCACAGGAAGGGATTGTGAACAAATTATTTTTATTAATTTGTGTGCTAATCACTAAAACTGCTTTTATTAAGAACATAAAATTTCTCCACCCCACCGTGGACATTCTGAAAATGGACGACGTTACATCATCGATGATCATATTAAGTGTCACAGTTACATATAAACATTCATGTTTTTAAGAAATAGTTTTAGAGATTAGCACACAAATTAATAAAATAATTTTTACCCAAATTGACCCCACAAAAATTTCTAAAATAATTAACTCTAATAATTGTGTAATCCAGTGGTTATGTTTATTCTCTTTGTATTGACACATTTATTATTCAGTGGAAATATAATAACTTTGCATATTATTTAAGAGGTAATTTTGGCTATTAATTCCATATTGACATCTAATTATATTGTAAATATACAAAACATCTAGAAGGCATTTTATTAAGAATAGGAGGGAGTAAGTATGTTATGGTGGTTTTCACATATAATGTTAATTATTTGTCTAATTTTTGTAACAATTTCACATTATGGATTTGAGACCTCTCATATATCCTAAACTCATACCTTAGATCATGTATCAATAGAATTAAAATGTTGTAGTTGGTATTAGACATTAGTGAAATACAATTAGAAAGTTTTACATATGTTATTTATGTATGCTCATTTAATTAGATATTTTCATTGAAATATATACAATTTTCAAGATTTAGGCCTCAAAATATAAGAATAACTACTAAATACATTATTTGGTTTATATATATATATATATATATATATATATATATATATAATTTCCATTCTAATACAAATATCATGATTTTATATATACATATACATATTTATTGGAAAAAAAAGTACAATAAATTAAATCTTCAAGAACCAAATTTTATAATGATAGATTTGAGTGTTTTATTGGTATGAACCTCTCGGTTATTGCACTTGAATTTAAATTAGAATTTTGAAGCCCTTCAGATGCTTGTCTCGGGCACAGCAACGCATGCATTACATCTATATACTAATAGCAGCATCGGGCTGCCGCTTTTAGTAAGTTTTTTATTCTATAAATAGTAACTTTTATTTTGTATTATTTTTAATATTAATTTTTTAAAACAAATGTATATGATAATATTACAAATTATTAATTTCTTTCATTTAATATTTTTTATCAATAATTAAATTGTTTTTTTAATTGAAATTATTATTTTTATTTCTTTAATGCAATATTTCAACTATACTAAAATGTATCGATGTTTATTGCATTTTTTATTTTATTTTTTCTGTCTATAATTGAATTGTTCTTTTGAAATAGTAACTTTTATACATTGTTAATTTAGACTTTCGATTTTTTAAAATAGATTTTACTAATGGTACTAAACCATATTTTTCAATTAATCATATGTAATCAACAATTATTATTATTATACGTCATAAATGAAAAATCTATGCCATGCCTTATATATAGTATTATAGTAACTTCAGTTTCTTATCTTTATGATTTATCAATATGCTAAAATTTTGAAATTTTAAATATAGATGGTAGATTTCAATTGTATATTAATATAAACAGTTACAATTACTTGATTCGTGCAATATAATTTATTATTTTTTGAATGAATTGTGTCTATATACGTATTTTTTAATGGCTCATCAATTCTGAATCAATGAATAAATAAGTTACAAATGATGGCTTTAAATATATACTTTTTTTTACATTTTCATACTATTATATGCCTATATATTTCAGATTTTTTCTAAAACATACCCATACAATTTACCTGCTTTTGATTTTGATTTATGGTTTTTCATTCCCTCTTTTCCAAAAAAGAAGAAGCACAAGGTTAGTGCAGCAACATTTAGAAATCTACACGTTTTTGTAGGAATTTTCGCTATTGCAATAATCTTATACCATATGTTATTGTTGATGCGATATATATTGCAACTAATAATTATAAAGTTAAGCTTATTATATCTTATTTGGTTGTGGTTTCGTTTTTTCAAGTTCAATGTAATAACTAATTCCACGAATTAACTTTTATGTAATCATCAACATGTATATATTTTTAGGCTTGTGATATTCCTCCTCGCCAAAATCACTAATTTAAACTGGGAGTTGTAATATTACCCAAAATCCAAACTCAAGTTCATACGCGTTTTTGTTTGTTTGTTTGTTTTTAAATACAAATTATACATATTTCAATTGTATATGCAGTATATCAAAGGTGCATTGTGGAAAAATCGAGCACCAAATCAAAATGGCACAGATTAATGATTTGACATTTTTGCATAACTTAGTATTTCTTATATTTATATACTAATAACAGCTACGGGCAGCCTTTTTTAGTAAGTCTTCTATTCTACAAGTAGTAACTTTTATTTTGCATTATTTTTAAATTTAACTTTGTTTTTTGAAATAAATGTATTGATGATAGTATTACAAATTATTAATTTCTTTTCATATTTTTATATCTTTTTTTTCTATAATTTAATTGTTCTTTGAAATTGAAATTATTATTATTTTTATATAATGCAATATTTAAACTATAGTAAAATGTATTGATGATATGTATAGCAAATTATTAATTTCTTTTAATTTTAAATATTTTTTGTCTATAATTTATTTTTTTTAATTGAAATAATTATTTTTATTTATATAATGTAATATTTAAAGTATTATAATACATAGTCGACGTAATATATTTAAAAAAAAAAAAGTGAGTAATTCTGATTTGATTGGTTTATGTGGACATTAATTACATGCTATACGTGATTTAAGGTATAAATCATGGTACAAATGTATCAAAATAAATTCTCCGTCTCTCTACAAATTTTTTTATTATTCTTATCGACAAAAATCTAATAAATTATGGTTCTGCATTCTCAAACTAAAAGTAAACCACGATCTTATTTCATGGGCCCAAGCTCTATCCAGATTGATATGAAAATAAAGTATTTGAACTTTGAATTATGAATAGAGATCAAGGCTCTCATCCACGACCACAATGAGTTGTGTATTGATAATCAGATTTAATTTTTTTTTAACTGGGTTAAAGGTCAAAGTGAAAAATAGGAAAGCATCAAATAAATGGCTAAATGAAAAAAATAAAATAGGAAAATAAAGAAAATTAACAGTTGCTTGTCTAAAGTAAAGTGTTATGAAAATAATGGTAAATATGTGTTCAATATTTATTTTATTTAGGAAATAACTTAGTTATAAACCTTTCTGTTGGGAACCCCTTGCAGTTTGATTTTGATGATGTTTATCGTAACCACACTTAGGCATATTTTACTTGTAGGTTAAGGCCGATAGATCGACCTGCTACCTGTTAGTGCAGGTCGATGCCCTCTAATGTTCAAATGCAAGTTCGATCCACCCTGTAAGAGAAAGGTCGTTTATCGACCTGCCTCATTCGGATCGAGCTGGCATGTCTAGCTGTCTATCGACCTTCCTTATCAAGCTTCCAGCTTGCACTGCCTTAGAAGATTTCAAGTGCTGGATTTCAATATCAAGGTCGATGCTCCGCCTTCATGGAGCTTCACGACCTGATCCTTGCCACGTCTTGTGCCAGCAAGGACAAACTTTCCCAACGGCTAGAAGTGAGTCAGCTTCCAACGGCTAGTGCCACGTCAGCCTGACTCCAACGGCTAGTTTTTCAAAACTGCCTATAAATACTTCAAGCCATATCGGATTCAAACACGGGAAACTCAAAGCTATCAACGCCAAATCTCTGCCCAAAATCTCTCTCAAATTCATATCCATTCAAGTGTTCGAAATCCGATTAGTTTCCCAAACACTTGACGAAGAGAGGTTTCCGATTCCGATAAAAGCCACAACGACGAAGCGTTCACTGCTGCTTGTCGTTGGTTCAACAACTTCTTCTCCGACTAGTTCGAATTTAGAAAGTTTGTTTGTGTTTTCACCATTATAGAGTTAGTCAAGCTCTGTAAAAGTGAAAGGTTGTTTGTACGTGTCAGTACGAAAGGGTGTAAGGGTCACGACCCAAAACTCGTGTCTAGATATTTTTCAGGTTTGAGTGTATCTAGAACTGATACTCAGTCAGTATAAATAAGAGAGAAGTTGAATCCAAAGGTAAAGGGATTCTCAGGTCGAGTCGACCTGACGTGGTGTAGGAGGGTTTCTCCGAGCCACGCTATATCGCTGTGTCTCTCTCTCTCTCTCTCTCTCTCTCTCTCTCTCTCTCTCTCTCTCTCTCTCTCTCTCTCTCTCTCTCTCTATTTATTGCTCCTTCATTTTATTATCAAACTGACAAGCATCAACCTGCATATCAAGCATCAACCTGCATATCACGCATCAACCTGCTATCTACTTTCAGCCTTAAGATTTTTCAAAGAGTAAATCAACCTCCACCAACTTCCGCATAAGCACAGTTTGATAAATCAAGCTTGTTCCCAAACGAGCTTGATAGATCAACCTGTCTCTGATAAGGATCGACCTTGACAATCGACCTTTGATCGACCTGATTTTACAAAAGTCAAAAACGGTTGGTTATTGGTGTATTCCCCCCCCCCCCCATACACCAATTACTCTTTCCCGGGACCAACAAATGGTATCAGAGCAGTGGTTCTTTTGACCGCTGCTTTGCATACTAAAAGTTCTTTATCAAACTTTTGGTCATTTTGAACCGATCCTTTAGAAAAATCTTTTTCTTCATTCATATCATATTATTTGCTATGGAGGCTTCTCTTCTCAGGGTATGTGAAGACATCTCCATTCAAGGCTATGAAGACTGGAGCTTCCGAATCAAGATGTATCTCAAGGCACATCACGTCCTTATGTGGGATATTATCGAAAATGGCCCCTCCCCCATTTATGCAGCGAAAATTATTGTGGATGGAACAGCCCCCGGGGAGGCTACATACGAGAAAATCCTCAAAAATCCTCGCGACTACACAACCGAGGAAAGGAAGGAGGCCAGCCTCGATGATTACGCAAAGGGACTCATCTCCAGCACCGTGAAGGGCGTCTACCTGGCCAAGATCCGAAATCTTGAAACCGCCAAAGAAATGTGGGACACCCTCCGGTCCATCAGCCTTGGTTCAGAGGAAATGAAAGAGAACAAGCTGTCCATGGCGTGCAGCAAGTTCGATGACTTCAAGATGGTTTCGGGTGAAACCATAGAAGCAATGAAAATTCGCTTCATCGAGATTATTCTCGAAGTCGCTGCAATCAACCCGTACAAATATACGCAGCGCGAGAAGAATCTTAAAGTGATACGTGCCTTTCCTGCAAATTGGCACGTATACGTCGCCATGCATCCAGCCCGTTCGGATTTCAACTCCCTCACCACCGAAGATCTTTTCGACATTCTTGTCGGAAATGAATATGAGATGATCCACATCCATGGATCAACACAGCCCTCCACCAGCAAGAAGGCTGATGAAAAGAACAAGGAGGTAGCTTTCAAGGCCGACTCAGCCTCTGCTGCTACCCCAAGTCCGATTGACGAATCCATTGTCAAGAAGTTCGAGAAGATGACTCTCGACTATGCTCTAGCTGCTAGGAGAAATGAGAAGCTCCTAGGAAAGGTTGTCAAATACAAAAAGTTCTATCGTGACAACAAGCGAAACTTCTCAAACCGCAACCACGACCACCCTGACAAAAAGGGAGAAGGTAAACCCTCAACCTTCAATTCTTCTAACACACCCGAGGGTGGTTGCTTTAATTGTGGCAGGCCAGGTCACTACAAAACCGACTGCCCGGATCTTACCAAGGCTGAGAGAGACGAGCTCCGTGCAAAGCGCGATAAGAAGCTTAAGGATCAACGAGCTACCATGATCGCCGAAGAAACAAAGGAAGCTCACCTCTCTGACAGTTCGTCAAGTGATGACGAAGGTTACATCGCTTTCGACGAAAGTGATGATGAAGAATGTTTCGTTGGAGAGCACCAACAAAACGAGGGATCTTCAAAGGTAGATCCTCAACCCATTTCACTTTCTTTTTCTGACGATGATTGTGCAGAAGAAGGTGAAGAAGATCTATCCGAGGCTGTGTCTTGGGAAGAAATCAAGAAACAGCTCGATGACTATGCCGACCTCGTGGAAACACTCAAAGAGGTCGTTGAAGATAATGCTGAGCTAATGGACAAAAACAAAAAAATACAAGCTGGCATTAGAAGAAAGATTCTCTCCCTATGATGAAGAAAAGGAAAGGGAGATAGAAGCCCTAAAGTCAAAGGTTGATGAATTGACTTTCCGGGTTAAGGAGTTCGATACCAGGGCGCTCGAGAAGGACGAGTCCCTCAAGACCAAAGATGCCGAAATACACAGCCTTACCTCAAAATTGGCTGATTTGGTTATTCGACACGAACTCCTCGTGAAAAAGGAAGAAAAGCTTCAACTCACCTTGAGTCAGCTAAAGAAGAGCGGAAAGAAATTGGAAGAAGTCCAATCCATGCAACGCAATCCTCGCGATCACTCTGGGATTGGATTCAGCGGAGAATCCAAACAAAACAAGGATAAAGACTGTGAGGTCAAATTCGTAAAGGCACAGTCAAAATCAAAGAATGTTTGGAAAGCCCATCAAGCTCTCCCTGATAAGATGGTCAAGCTGAAGAATCCAGTTCGACAGCCCCAAGCCATCCTTTTAAAACAACAAAAGAAGGAACAGCCTGTTCCTAAAAAGAAAGAGAGTCGACCTGTCCAGCAACGTCGACCTGCCCCCACCTATCAAAAACAGGCTGTTCATCTAGGGCGATACGGAGGCCAGTTCTATCAAAGGCCGTATTATCCTCAGTTCTTCCACCCGGATTATCAAGGGTGCTACTGCCACTATCCTCAACAGTAAAATTTTCAAGACTGGCACTATCAACCTGGGTTCTATGAAGAACACTCCAATCAACCTCGTCGCCCTCGCTCAAAGAAATCCAAGGCTCCCAAGCCCAAGACCGCCACTGCCTCGTCCTGAGCCTCGGATAGAAGCAGACCGGCGAAACAGATCTGGGTCCCAAAGGCCGTTCCCGCAACCGATGTAGCACCCAATCTCAAGTGGGTTGCTAAGTTTAACTAATTGCAGGTTGGGAAGGCTCAAAGAAGGAGCCAAGCAGCTCGTGGAGCTGTATGGATCATTGATAGTGGATGCTCAAAGCACATGACGTGTGACAAAACGCTACTATCAAACTATCAGGATCGAGACGTGCCACTAGTAACCTTTGGAGGAAATTCTAAGGGACTTACGCCAGGGCGATCTAAAAGTTTGTTGGTCCCGGTTTGTTAATAGGAAAATACGTAGGGGGGGGGGGGGTGAATACGTATTTTGAAGTTTTCAACTTCAAATCCCTTAACTCAGAGTAACAAGTAAAGAGCTCGCTTGAAACTTAAGACCTAGCTGAAGCTATATCTATAGTACGTAGCTAGCCTACTTGACCGAAGTGAGTACTTGATCAAGAGGGAGTCTTTACTCGTATATGCGGAATTCGGTGAGCTAAAAATCTTTCCTAAGTATTTAAAAATTTCCAGATTAGATTTGTTTAGATGCAATATGCAATGGATAATCAAATAAGTAAGAGTTTAGGGTTAGAGAGATACGACACAGAGAATTATAGTGGTTCGGAGATAACGCTCCTACGTCCACTTTGTTGCACGACGGCAACCGTTCTTTTCACTAGAGAATTTGAAGATTTCGGGCTCTTCAAAAGCCTGGTCAAGATCGAGCTTCACTCGCTTGGATCTGACAGACGCTGGGTGATTCCGGGTTCACACCAAAAACCTAACTAGACTGGAAGCTTCACTTGCTTCAGTCGGACAGACAGGGAGATTGCGGGCTCTCCTTACAGCCTAGCTTCGATCGAGCTTTACACAAACGATGTAAGTGCAAGCTTGGATCTAGACTCTATGATCGAGGCTTCTTCAATCGATGAAAGAAGGGCCTTGGATCGAAACAACCTAACGACGACTCAAAAACCTAACAGACAGATTTAGGGTTTTTGGTTGACGAACACACTGTGAAGATCTCTTTACAATAAGTGCAAAGATGGCTAGAGCTCTTCTTCTAAGCTTGGATATGGAATGGGCTTAGACTCTATGTGTGAAGGTTGTGAAGACGAGTTCCGATGAACTGGAAACTCGGAGAACACTTAAAACAAAGACTCGAAGATTTGCTCGAAGGCTTGAGAGTGTTTGTTTGCTGTAGGCTCGAATGCTCAAGTAGTGTTCTACTTCTCTTCGTCTTCATCCTTCACTATTTATAGGCGGAGAGATGGCCGAGATCCGTTGCTTGGTTGGTGGCCTTGTCCTTCCTCCTCTCGACAGTACTTGCGCAGGCTGCACCTTTTTCAGACGTCCAGTTTTGGCATTTTGCCAAAATTGGCTAACTTACAAGGTTAACAGTAACTGGAGCGAGCCAGTACTGTTGCGGCGCCTTTGTCGGCCTGGCAGTCAACTCTTCCGCTCCACTCCGCTTTCGACACGTGGAGATCTTGTAATTAATGCTACGATCTCCTGTTGACTAGAGTTCAAAATATGGGCGGGAGTCGCGCTGTCGCTTTCTGGTAGGTAGTGGCTTGCTTCGCTTTGAAGTTGTAGCGTCCGCTTTAGTTGAGTCACTTCGTAGTCATCCTGTAGTGAGCCGCTTCGGGAAATAAAGTTCCCTAGTGACTGCTTAGGAAACTGCTGACTAGAGTTGACTAACTTTGACTTTCCACTGTAGCGCTTGCTTCGCTTCGCTTTGGCTTTGAACTGTAGCGCTCGCTTCGCTTCGCCTTGGCAGACTCACTTCGAATCTACTGTAGCGATCGCTTCACTACACTGTTCTTCGGTACGCTTCACTTCAGTTTGCTAGACTTGCTTCGCTTTGGAAAACACACTCAAGCGAGTGGCCTTCACTTGAAATTTTGAAGCCTATAATCTAAACAAAATAAAGGAGCCATCCTAACAGAGTAGGCTGAGAAAAATTCTAACTTATTAACTACATCAAAATGGGTCGCTTGGGAGCAGAACGCTTTGGGGTTTTGGGATCAAATCAAAATACTAAGATATCCCTTATAGGTTCCCCCTTAACATATTCGTTCTTAACAATTCCCAACAATTTCCCCCTTTTTGATGATGCCAAAACCCATAAGACTTAGATAAAAATAAATCTAGTCTATCTAACCGTGAAGGGAACTTCAAGCGACTGCTTCCTTTGCAATTTCGTTTGTAATTTTCTTTTAAGTTCCTTCCCTTTTTTTTCGGTTAAATTATTTGAGTTTGTAGCAAAACTGTAAAGTCATTCACAAAGCGAGTAAATGACACAGAAGAGACAAAAATTGAAATGAGATAAATGAACAAGCAGTTCACAAAAAGAAATATTAAGAAGCTTGAAACTCAACGGTTTCCTGCAGCTTCATCCTTCTCCTCCTTCTCCTCTTCCTTCTTCTCTCCTTCATCAATAATATCAAGAGCATAGGTTGATAGGACTCTTGATTCCATGGTGTTTACGGTGTGAATGCTCGGCCTCCTCCATGCACTCTCCAGCTTGAAAGCTTCATCCACTTCCTCATCAGTGACTCCTCTGTCAGGAACGTCCGTGCCTGGATGATAAGGCATGGGGAAGTCCTTCACTGCTGGTACCTTGACGACAATTGGCTTGGGTTGAGCTTGTTCAGCCATGGTAGATTTTTCGTCGCAGTCTGTCGTCATAGGTAGCGAGAAAGTTGTTGAGGGCACTTATCCGAGAACATTGATCCTGCAGCGGCACTACCTCCCAGTAATAGTAGGCTTTGATGAACAAGTCCTTGTAGTATAGCCACTGTTCGCGCAGATCTCCCGGAATAAAGTCCTCGATTTCCCTTCCGTCCAGGTGCTCATCCCTCCGCTTGGCCAACTCCTCTTCTGATCTCTTCGATAGTTGAGTCATGACCTTCTTGAATTTTGCTCCCGACTCGCTGTTCCACGATGGACGCTTCTCATTGAGTCGTTTGCGAATATAGTCTTGTTCATCTGTGCGAGGGTAGCGTCCCGACTCAACCATTTCCTTTGTCATCACGTCACATGCATTAGATATGGCTTGTGCTTCGCATGCTTCGGACTCATCTGGCATAAGAGGGATGAAGGCACTGCGCACTAGAGAAGACTGGATAAGTAACACTTCACTGAAGTGTTCCTCGATCCGTGCGTCGATTACTTGGAGTCGCCTGGCATCTATCCTCCTCTTCTTTTCGCCTTCTCTCCTCCCTTCTTCTCTTCCCTTCCTCTTTCTTTCCTCCTTCTGTGCCCTAGAAGCAACTGCTTGCTTGACCTTTTGGCGCTTGGCCGCGGGGTCATCTCCCTTAATCTCCGGAGCAGTTCGCTTCAATGGAAGTTTCGGTAGAGGGGGAGGTGGCATGTCTTTCTTTGTAGCAGCATTCGAGGGGACAATTGCAGATGAAGTGAGTGCGGCAGTAGTTGTAGTGAGTGCGGCTGACGAAGCTGGCGCGGCGGCTGAAGCGGGTGCTTTGGGTGAAGCGGCCGCTTGGGAACTAGACGAAGCACCTGCAGCAACAGATAGTTCTGTTAGATTAAAAAGGCGCTCCATCTCCCATGCCTTGGCAAGATCCTGCTCCACTTGCTTCCGCTTCTCCTCCTTCGTAATTACGGTCACCGGAGGATGCCGTGCAATTGAAGCACTCAGCACTTTTTCATGAAGCGGCCTGCTGGCTCTTCGAGGTTTTTCAACAACTCCTCCTTCGTGAGCTTTGTTTTGCCCAGAGCCCTCGCTTCATCTACTACATCCTCCTTATCACCGACATCATTGCCTCCCTCCAGCATCAACTCTACACCAATTTTGCTTCCTCCTGAACCTCCGATTCCTCCTAGCTTCATCTGTCCTTCCCCCTTTTTGGCATCATCACTGCCAGGGGTTAGGATGAGTGATTTTCCAGAAATGGATTGTTGGAGTGAATTAACTGTGTTGAGGATGGCCTCCAACATCTTCTCGGCTTTTCCCACAGAAGGAGCCACCAATTCGGCTGTTTTGATGGAGATTTCCTCCAACAAATATTCACATTGATTTTCTCTCTCAACAATGGAAGTCATCATTCTCTCCAACGGCTCCACTTCCCTGAAGCGAGCCTCCAGCTCCGCTTCAACTTCCCTCCTTATATCCGCCTTCTCCTCTTGCAAATTGATGTACCAGAATTCCTGAGCCGCTTGAAGTTCAGCTTCCATTGTTTCAAGGCTCCTCTCTCTCTGGTTTAGAGAGAGATGGAATTCGGTACTTGCAATCTTTTCTGTGTACGCTTCACCCAGCTCCTTGACCTTTTCCAATAGAAGAGTCAATTCAGCGTTTTGTAGGTCAATAGCCTGCGCACTTCTCCTCCGACTCTCCAGCTCCTTTTTATCGAGCTCACTTTCTTGCTTGAGCAGCTTCATTTCATTCCTGAGTGAATCGAGAGTCTTCTTGGTGCTCAGCAGCTCACTTCCTTTCATCACCAACTCACCTTCTCTATTTTCCACCTTCTCCTTCAGCTCCTTTATTTCCTTCTCCAGCTCCTTCTTCTCTTTGCCAAGAGTGATTAATTTGGCATTAACCTCCCTCAAGCGGCTCCTTTCCGCATCAAGCGAGCCCTTGAGTTCGGTGATTGTTGTTGATTGTTCTCCCACCAGCTTTACTTGCGCCTCCAGCGCCTTCTCTTTCTCCTCCAGCAACCTCTCCTTCTCCTCCACCGTTTCCTCCAACTCCTTCTTCTTCCTGTCAAAGTCTCCTCTAAGACTAATGACCTCCCCCGCCTTCTTCTCCATCTCCTCACTCATCTTTGTTATCTCGCTATGAAGGCTAGCGATCTCCGCATCCTTCAGTTCCACCTCCTCCTTATGCTCCCTGATCAGCTTCCTTTCATAGGATGAGGGCACTCGCTTCGGAACTATAGCGAGTGGATAGGCTTCTTTCACCTTTGCATTCAGCTTCTCCCAGAAGCTGGTCCCATCAAGAAAGGCATGGAAGCCGTTTTCGCCAATGAAATTGAGAAGTTTGGCTTCCATCTGGATCAGTTCTTCTTCTGTGAATGCTTTGAGGAGCCTGAAGATCTTATAGTACTCCGTTCCACGGTAGGTGATGTACGTCAAGAAATCGACGACATTTGTGTAGAATACGTCTGTCCATAGAACATTGGAGTAGCGGAGGTTGATTGTCTCTGCGGCTTGCTCTCTTTCCTTGACATAGCGTTCAAGAGCCTGTTTTTGTATGGTGAGGGCAGGAGGTATGAACTGTGGAATAATGGGAAGTTCACCAACAGTTTGGGCGGTATCGGCTGTAGCTGCCGATGTCGAGGGGGATTGGGATGAGGTTTCTTGGGTTTCGGATATTTGGATGGCTTCAGTGGGTGTTGGTTGGATGGTTTCGGTAGGTGGTGGTTGTATTGGCTGGGATTGAAGTGGTTGAAAGGTAGTGTAGGCAGCAGCTTGATCTGTGCTGAGAAATGGGAAAGTAGGGATATGAAAAGAAGATGCAGATTCTTCTTCATGGGGAGAGAGGGGGGTTATCTGTTTTAGTGGTTGTTGAGTTGATGAAGATTGAGGTTCTGGTATTTGGGTGGTGTGGGTTTGGATTTGGAGTGGGGGTGATTTGGCTTTGATTGGTGAAGGCTAGGGTTGAGTCACTTCAATGTCCTCAAGCGGCTTCTCCACCGCCTCGCTTTCTTGGACAAGTAAAGCGACTCGCTTCGTCTTTTTGCCTCGCTTTGGCGCGGCTCGCTTCCCGGGTGAAGCGACCTGCCTCGCTTGGCTTTCTTCAGCTTGCCTTTCGGCAACTGGTCTCGCTACGGGCACTTCGATTTCCAGAAGTCCCAAATCCATCAACGTTTTTGATTTCCTCCACTTGTCGTAGTAGATGGATTGTTTGTTGTAGACGATGGTGTCAGTTTCCGGCCATGCTTTCCCCGGAAACTTCTTCTCCAAAGCAAAGGAGAGTTTTGAGAAGAACATCAGTTTCCCCTTGCGGAGAATCTGATCAGTGCTTCCCTTCACGAACGCGAAGTCATCAGCGGCTTCGTGAATCTGTTTGAGAAACCAGCCATGCCAGTTGAAGCTGGTTCCGGTGAGGCTGTCGACGATAACTGCAGTGGCGATCAGCTTTGCGTCGGAGAGAGTCTCCAAAGTTCCGATGTAGCACGCGATACTCTTCGAAAAGAGCTCGCAGATATGGTTGAAGGGGGCCTTCAAACTTTTACGAATACTGGCCTCCTTGTAGTTCGGATCTGCTCCGTCGGCTGCAAACCGACCGTACTGAACTCCGGCTGACAGACCCAAATCAAGCAGCGAGTCTCCTCCTTCTCTCGGCAAATCAAACGCACCGATGAGTTCACTCATGTCCACCTCCACCGGCTTCCTGGTTCGTGGATCAGTGAAAGAAGACGTATTCTACTCCTTCCTCAAGTTCAGCAAAAGCTCTCCCACCGCTTTTGCCAGAAATTTTGACGGGACCGCCGTCACGAATTTCCATAGACCGGCCGTGGTCACGGCTTTACGGAGGAAACCATTCTTCTCGATGATGGCTGGATCGAGATGAGGTTCGACGTTAATATGCTTGTCGACCTCCGCGAGAAACTCCTCCATCGTGTCTGTCTTCTGCTTCTTGCCCATGGTGAAATTTGAAGGATTTTAAGAAGAGTTTTAACGATGAAAAATAAGGGTTGAGACTCGTGAGTTGCAGAATTTGCAGATCTAAGCACGAGAATGGCAAATATTGAGGGCTGTGAAAGGTTCTGCAGTTCTGCATCGTCCCATATATATAGAGTTAGGTCTCGGCTGACGTGGCAAGGGTAGGACGGTAATATTGTCGTAAGTCCTGTAGGTAGGCGACGGACGTGCGGTGATGGATCTGATGTGTCCGGCGTCACCATAGTAAAAGTGAACCGCCACTTGCTCGGCGTCTCCACGTGGCATGCTGTGATTGGTTTGTCTTATACGGCGCTGATCTAACGGCTGTAGATTGGGGGCTGTTGAGATTCGACGGCTGGATTTACTCCGCCTTTTCCCGCTTCAAATTTGAAGTGAGAACCACGCGCCCGTTATTTTCGCCGTTCCTGATCCTGCATTAAATGCTTGGTAGAAGGTAAAATAGGTACTCGAGTGCAGACAGCTCATACTCGCTTCGTGCCCGCTCGCTTCGAGTTGGGCCGCTAGACCTTGACTCGCTTGAGAGGCACTCGCTTGAGTGACTGTTCCGCACTCGCTTGCGATGGCTAGCTTTGAGTGACGTAGCATTCGCTTGGCCATCTGAAGCGACTGGAATAAGGAATTGAATTTCTTGCTTAATTTTAAAATGTTTCTGACTTACATACTTCGAGGATAAACAAGAGTGTTTTCCTCTTTGTATTTGTGTCAGATTCATTTCATATTTTCGACATAGTGAGTGAAGGTTTCTAGCACGCTTCGGCTCACTTAGTGTACTTAAAATTGAAATGCTTACCAGTCAATCTCACATCGTAGGAGATTGATACCACTAGTTGAAGACTTCATTTGATTTGGACTTCAGGCTATTGAATCCACTTGTTTGCTTGAAGCTTGTTGATACCACATGATGGGTAATTCATCTTCTTGGCATTAGTCTTCATGGCATTCATCTTCCTCTACGAATTAGAGTGTCCTCCATCGAAGTGAATGAGGGAGAAAATGAATAAAGTACACAAGCTTACTACAACCCGAAGGGAGCATCACGTAAGTGTACTTATTCACGACGAATGGGGGACGAGTACAAGTCCTTATCTCAGAGCAGAAATGGACAGGATGACAATGAGAATGCTCTGACAAGACAATCTCGTATTTTACGCAGAAGCATGTCACCAGCCCTGCAACCTTTTGTATAAAAAGGTAAACCTTCAAGCTTTCCTACAATCTAGAGAATGAATCTGCATACGACTCGCTTTGACCCAAGCTAGGACAAATTGAAGCGATGCAGAATTCGAGATAGCAGCATACTTTGCTCGCTTTGGAAGTAGCTTGCTCCGAGAGTAAGCATTAGTTCCCCCTTAACCAAATACTTAACAATTCCTGTAAGTTGGTAAGGAACTTCTTCCAATCCTCCACCTTTCTCCACCTTACTTCATCTTCTTCAAGCGAGTGAGATTTTGAAGTGGCTCGCTTGAGTTGGTGAAGATCCGAAGCGAGTGACGCACAAGAGAACAAGCGATCACTCCTTCGTGCATCCTGGAACTAGCATTCTTCATCAGGGTCTAATAACCCTAATTCCATGCATAGCTGATTGAAGCGAGACTCAGCTAGCGGCTTGGTGAGGATATCTGCTCGCTGGAGATCGGTGTGAATTTTCTCGAGCTTGATATCCTTCTTCTCGACATGATCACGAATGAAATGATGTCGAATTTCCACGTGCTTGCATCTGGTGTGAAGCACTGGATTCTGCGAGATACATATGGCACTGTTGTTGTCGCAGAAGATCGGAATTTCATTCGCTTCAACTTTGTAGTCCTTCAACTGCTGACGAAGCCACAGGATTTGAGAACAGCAGCTTCCTGCGGCCATGTATTCAGCTTCAGTTGTTGAAGTGGCTACGCTTGTTTTCTTCTTTGAGAACCACGAGATCAGCTTGCTTCCCAAGAACTGACATGTGCCCGAAGTTGACTTCCTATCGACTCGGCACCCTCCATAGTCAGCATCGGAATATCCAGTGAGCTCCAAATTGTCCTCCGCGGGATACCACAGACCCATGTTGACAGTGCCCTTCAAATATCGAAGAATCCTTTTGGCAGCTTCAAGATGGCTGTGCTTGGGGGGTTGCTTTGGAAGCGAGAGCAGACTCCGACTGCAAAGGCAATATCTGGCCTGCTTGCAGTGAGATAGAGTAGTGACCCAATTAGGGCACGATAATCTGTAGGATCTACAGATTTTCCTCCTTCGTCTGGCTCCATCTTCCAGTTGGTATTCATAGGGATCTTCACCGCTTTAGCATGTTGAATACCAAACTTGGCAAGCATATCTCTAGTGTATTTGGCTTGGTTGATGAAAATTCCATTATCCTGCTGCTTCACTTGAAGGCCTAGAAAGCAGCTCATCAAGCCAATCATCGACATTTCATACTTGGTCTTCATCAGCTCTCCAAACTTCTCGCTAAGCGACTGGTTTGGTGACCCAAATATGATGTCGTCCACGTAGATCTGGACCCAAAGCATATCTTCTCCATGGTTGATGGTGAAGAGAGTCCGATCTATCTTTCCTTTGTGGAATCCATTCTCCACTAGGAACTGAGATAGTGTATCATACCAAGCTCTGGGAGCTTGCTTCAACCCATACAGGGCTTTCTTCAAGCGATACACTTTATCTCCCTGCTCGAAACCCGGTGGCTGCTCCACATACACTTCTTCCTTGAGTTCACCATTGAGAAATGGTGAACTTCCATTTGATAGACCTTGAACTTCTTGGCCGCTGCATAGGCTAGAAATAGTCGGATCGCTTCAAGCCGTGCCACTGGAGCGAAGGTCTCATCAAAGTCGATTCCTTCCTCTTGGCAGTAGCCTTTAGCGACTAGACGCGCCTTGTTTCTCACAACGTTGTGGTCCTCGTCTGTCTTGTTCTTGAACACCCATTTGGTGCCAATCACATGCTGAAATTTGGGACGATCCACGAGGTACTATACGTCGTTCCTGGTGAATTGATTCAGCTCCTCTTGCATGGCGATCACCCAGTTAGAGTCGGCTAGGGCTTCCTCCACGCTTGATGGCTCAATGTTTGAGAGAAAGCAACTGAACATGGCACTTTCTCCAAACACTTGACTTCTGGTCACTACACCCTTGGATGGATCTCCAATGATTTGACTTGGTGAGTGATCTTTGAGCCGCGCTCGCTTGGATCCGCCAGCTTCATCTACATCTTCTTCTTTGTCGCTCGCTTCACCATCTGAAGCGACTGGATTGGGTGCTTGGCCTGCACTAGCTTCAGGAATCTTGGGGGCAGCTTCGACTTTTCCTTTGGGATTCTGCTCGCTTGAGTCCTTGATCTCATCATCTTCATCGAGCACGTCCCAAGTGAGTTGATTTGAGGGTTCCTTGCTTTGATCTTTTTCATTCGCTTGAGCCTGTTCCTGTGGAAGACTTAAAGAAGATTCATCAAATACGACATGGGGTGATTCCTCCACAATTAGGGTTTTACAGTTGAACACTCTGTAGGCTTTGCTAGATGTAGAGTATCCTAAGAATACTCCTTCATTTGCTCAAAAAAAAAAAAAAAAAAAAAAAAAAAAGAATACTCCTTCATAAAAAGCTTTCAACTGCGACTTCCCATTGTTGTGAATGAAGACCCTACAACCAAAAATATGGAAATAAGATATGTTAGGAATTCTCCCTGTCCATATTTCATATGGAGTTTTGTCGTGCCGTTTGTTGAGAAGTGTCCGATTCTGTGTATAGCACGCCGTGTTGGCAGCTTCTGCCCAGTACTTCATCGGAAGCTTCGAGTCTGCAATCATTGTTCGAACGGCTTCTTTGATGATTCGATTTCTTCTTTTAGCAACTCCATTCCGCTGAGGTGTTCGTGCTGAAGAAGTTTGATGTGCTATTCCATGCTCCGTGCAGTACGCTTCAATTGTAGAGTTCAAGAACTCTGTGCCTTTGTCGGAGCGGATGGTCACAATAGCTTGATTCTTTTCCACAACCAATCGCTTGAGTAGTTGTGGCAGTTCGGTCAGTGTCTCTTTCTTGCTGAAGAGGAATACAACCCAAGTGTAGCGAGAGAAGTCGTCGACTACAACTAGAGTGTACTTCCTTCCATTAACACTGACTGGAGTAACTGGACCAAACAGATCCATGTGAAGCAGTTCGAGCACTCGCTTTGATGAAGCTTCTTCAAGACTGGCAAAGTGCTTCTTCGTCTGCTTCCCTCGTTGGCATGGTGAGCATGGATGGTCTTTGATGAAGACTTCATTTGGTATGCCTTGCACCAAACTCTTTCGAGCTAAGCGATTGATGGCTTTGAAGTTGAGATGGTTCAAGCGTCTGTGCCATAGCCATCCAATTTCTGTAGCACTTCTTGCAACTAGGCAAGTTTCCTCTTTGCAGCTGTCCCATTGTGCTATGTAGACGTTTCTTTGCCTGATTCCAGTGAGCACAATCTGGGAAGTGAGTTTGCTCTTCACAATGCACTTGTTGGAGATGAACTCCACCCTGTATCCCTTATCACAAAATTGTGAAATGGATAACAGGTTGTGCTTGAGTCCTTCCACATAGGAGACTTCTTCAATTGTGAGCTTTCCAACTTTCAGTGCGCCATATCCCTGGTGCTTCCTCGAGAGTTGTCACCAAAGGTTACGTGTGGACCCTTCTTCTCTATATAGTTGTGAAGTAGAGCTTTCATGCCAGTCATGTGTCTTGAACATCCACTGTCCAAGTACCATACTTGTTGACCCTCACTCGGCATGGGATCCACGGCGCTCACCTGCAATTAGACAGATTTTGATACCCAAATCAGTTTGGGTCCTTGCAGGTTAGTTCCCTTAGGTACCCACACTTGCTTCACTCTCTTTTGAAATGAAGCTTGTGTCTTGGGCTTCTCGACCTTAGAAAACTGTGACTTCTGCCTTGAAGCAGTTTCACACGTGCAACAGTGTGTGCAAGAGAGGTAGCGGCTCGCTTTAGACCTACCTATGCTCTTCCCAATTTGCTTATATCCTGAAGCGACTCGCTTCGGATTAGTTCTGGGTTTAGAGACTGACTTAGGGTTTCTAGTCTGTTGAAGCGGCTCGCTTGGTTTCCTCGAAGCGGTCCAACTAGGGTTTTGACCCCGACTCGCTTGAGTAACCTTGGGAGTTTGAAGCGACCCAGGGAAGCTTCAAAATCTTCCCCCTCAACGTTAGTCCGGTTGGACCATCTCCAGTCCGGATAACGTGACACATAGACATTACTCCTCTTTTTAGGAGGTAGATCCTTTGTCTCTCGTGTCTTGGCTTGAGACTTAGAAGCTTCAACAGTTCTCCCTTTACCTTTGGATTGGTAAGCTTTAGCATTGTGAGTGCTAGAGACTGTTGAACTTTGCTTGCCCTTAGGATCTGCCCTTAAAGATATAGACATCTTCATTGGCTTCTTCTTAGGATTCTCAGCCATTTTGCCTTTGTCTTTGTTAGTGGTCGCTTTGGATGCAGTGGGCATTTCCAAAGTGACTGATGGTGAAGTGTAAGAAGCACCAACAAAGACAGTTGGCTTGAGAGGTCCACCCTCATATCCAAGGCCAGCTTTCCTACCAAAAGGTAGAAGCGAGCCCTCTAGTGCCTGCCTAGCATATGACGCTTTGTTCAAGTTGGCAACTAGAGCGGACTGGGATTCATACCTTCCCTCCAAGCTTTGATGTCTAGCGAAGAGATCCTCGAACTTACTAGTCATAGCCCTTAAATTAAGTTTGGCTTCGTCAAGCTCACGGGCTAGCTTTCGGTTCTCCTTCTCGCTTTGAGACAAAGCTTGTTTTACCACTTCGTGGTCGCTTGACAATTTCTGGTGCTTGTCAAACAACTCACTCCATGAAGAGGATTGTTCTTCCTCATTGACAGTGTGTGCTAGTGTAATTGAAGTGATTGAAGGATAGAAGAATACCTCTCCTGTTTCTTCGTCGGTGAGCGCCATAAATCCAAGATCCTCACCATCACTGGAGTTTGGATCTGTGAATGCATCTGAGTCGCTTGGTGGATCTTCAGTTGTAGCGACTGGCACTTCACTTGCTACGAGCGCTTGCCTTGGAGCATCCCTCTTGGCCTTCAATTCCTCGCGCTCTTTAGCACTGAGCTTTGGGCAATCGGATTTGTAGTGGCCCATCTTGTGACAGTGGTAACACTCCACTTCCATCATGTCGCGCGGGATCGTCTTGGTCGTCTCTTCTCTTTTTCCTTTTCCTTCTCGAGTATCAGTGCTCCTCCCTTTGTACTGCTTGTAGAATCTTTTGTATTTGCCCACTCGAGAGTTCATTTTGTTGAAATTCTTGGACAATAACGCAATGTGTTCTTCCAACTCTTCCCTCGTCATCTTGGCTATCGACTGCTCGCTTGGTCCTTCAGCAGCTTTGAATGCTACTCCTTTTGACGTAGTGGGAGCTTCATCCTCTTCGTCGAGGTTCATTCGATTCAGATCGAATTCATGAGCTTTGAGTATCCCTTAACTCAGAGTAACAAGTAAAGAGCTCGCTTGAAACTTAAGACCTAGCTGAAGCTAGATCTACAGTACGTAGCTAGCCTACTTGACCGAAGTGAGTACTTGATCAAGAGGGAGTCTTTACTCGTATATGCGGAATTCGGTGAGCTAAAAATCTTTCCTAAGTATTTAAAAATTTCCAGATTAGATTTGTTTAGATGCAATATGCAATGGATAATCAAATAAGTAAGAGTTTAGAGTTAGAGAGATACGACACAGAGAATTATAGTGGTTCGGAGATAACGCTCCTACGTCCACTTTGTTGCACGACGACAACTGTTCTTTTCACTCGAGAATTTGAAGATTTCGGGCTCTTCAAAAGCCTGGTCAAGATCGAGCTTCACTCGCTTGGATCTGACAGACGCTGGGTGATTCCGGGTTCACACCAAAAACCTAACTAGACTGGAAGCTTCACTTGCTTCAGTCGGATAGACAGGGAGATTACGGGCTCTCCTTACAGCCTAGCTTCGATCGAGCTTTACACAAACGATGTAAGTGCAAGCTTGGATCTAGACTCTATGATCGAGACTTCTTCAATCGGTGAAAGGAGGGCCTTGGATCGAAACAACCTAACGACGACTAAAAAACCTAACTGACAGATTTAGGGTTTTTGGTTGACGAACACACTGTGAAGATCTCTTTACAATAAGTGCAAAGATGGCTAGAGCTCTTCTTCTAAGCTTGGATATGGAATGGGCTTAGACTCTAAGTGTGAAGGTTGTGAAGATGAGTTCTGATGAACTGGAAACTCGGAGAACACTTAAAACAAAGACTCGAAGATTTGCTCGAAGGCTTGAGAGTGTTTGTTTGCTGTAGGCTCGAATGCTCAAGTAGTGTTCTACTTCTCTTCGTCTTCATCCTTCACTATTTATAGGCGGAGAGATGGCCGAGATCCGTTGCTTGGTTGGTGGCCTTGTGCCTCCTCCTCTCGACAGTACTTGCGCAGGCTGGCACCTTTTTCAGACGTCCAGTTTTGGCATTTTGCCAAAATTGGCTAACTTACAAGGTTAACAGTAACTGGAGCGAGCCAGTACTGTTGCGGCGCCTTTGTCGGCCTGGCAGTCAACTCTTCCGCTCCACTCCGCTTTCGACACGTGGAGATCTTGTAATTAATGCTACGATCTCCTGTTGACTGGAGTTCAAAATATGGGCGGGAGTCGCGCTGTCGCTTTCTGGTAGGTAGTGGCTTGCTTCGCTTTGAAGTTGTAGCGTCTGCTTTAGTTGAGTCACTTCGTAGTCATCCTGTAGTGAGCCGCTTCGGGAAATAAAGTTCCCTAGTGACTGCTTAGGAAACTGCTGACTAGAGTTGACTAACTTTGACTTTCCACTGTAGCGCTTGCTTCGCTTCGCTTTGGCTTTGAACTGTAGCGCTCGCTTCGCTTCGCCTTGGCAGACTCACTTCGAATCTACTGTAGCGATCGCTTCGCTACACTGTTCTTCGGTACGCTTCACTTCAGTTTGCTAGACTTGCTTCGCTTTGGAAAACACACTCAAGCGAGTGGCCTTCACTTGAAATTTTGAAGCCTATAATCTAAACAAAATAAAGGAGCCATCCTAACAGAGTAGGCTGAGAAAAATTCTAACTTATTAACTACATCAAAATGGGTCGCTTGGGAGCAGAACGCTTTGGGGTTTTGGGATCAAATCAAAATACTAAGATATCCCTTATAGGTTCCCCCTTAACATATTCGTTCTTAACAATTCCCAACAAAGTTGGTAAAACAACTATTTCTAACGTCTCGTATGTTGAAGGTCTTAATCATAACTTATTCTCTGTGTCGCAATTCTGCTCGAGTGGTAAACGAGTAGAATTCACCGCTAACAAATGTCTCGTGAAAAATGAGGAAGGAGAAATTCTTCTTACCGGAATTTTGCAGGATAGACTCTACATTGTTCAATGGAATGATTGGATAGAGACCTGCCTGGTCACAAAGGCTGATTCCGAGACAAGCTGGCTATGGCACAAGAGGTTGAGTCATTTGAACTTCAAGGCCATCAACAAGCTCGCACGCAACAAGCTGGTGAACGACCTGCCATATCAAGTCTTCGATCGAGATCACATCTGCAAAGCCTGTCAAGCTGGAAAGCAAACAAGATCATACTTTCCAAGTGTGACGGCTCAAGCTTCAAATCGAATTCTTGAGCTTCTCCATCTCGACCTCTTTGGTCCAGTCACTCCCTTGAGTATAAACGGTAGAAAATACGCTCTCGTTATTATAGATGATTATTCTAGATTTACGTGGGTTATTTTCATGTACAAAAAGAAGGAGACTTTGGAGAAGCTACCTGCGTTGCTGAGCAAACTGTGCAATCAAAAGGAGAAATCCATTATCTCCATTCGATCTGATCGAGGCACCGAATTTATCAATGCGATGATCGAAGAATATTGCACAAAGAGTGGAATTCATCATCAAACTTCAGCAGCCCGTACACCTCAACAAAACGGCGTAGTGGAACGCCGTAACAGGTCGCTGAAGGAAGCAGCTCGCACCATGTTGGATGAAACCAACCTTCCAAAGAAGTTTTGGGCAGAGGCCGTTAACACTGCCTGCTATACCCAAAACAGGTCGATCATCACTACCCGACATGGAAAGACTCCATACGAGCTGTGGAACAACAAGCTCCCCAGGTTAAAGTATTTTAAAGCGTTTGGGTGCTTGTGTTACATTCATAACAATGGGAAATCTCAATTAAAAACTTTCGATAGCAAGGCCGATCCAGGAGTATTTTTAGGATACTCGGAGGTTAGCAAAGCTTATAGAGTTTTTAATAAGAAAACCCTAGTTTTAGAGGTAACACCTCATGTTGTGTTTGATGAATCTACTTGTCTGTACAGAGAGTTAAGTACAGGTACAGATCAGTCCGCTGCTAACAGGCCGTCTAATTCCCCCATCGACGACCTGCTAGTATGGGCACCAAGTGATCTAGAGGAAGAGGATCAATCTGATCCAAAGGTCACACACTAAGGGGGAAGTGATGCAAGTAATGTTCATACTTCGAGCTGTAATACATCAGCCAGACTTAACCAGGCTGATCCCCCTCCCTCAGTTCCCCAGACTGATGCTGTTCACGACCTTACAACCCAAATTGAGCAGCTCGATAGCACAATCGAGCAGCTCAACATCCATGCCGAACAGCAGCCTGATCAACAACCCGAGCAACAACACGTGCCCACTGATCAACCTTCAACTCACCCGGAGTTTGACGAACCCATTAATGAGCCCGATCCAATCATTTCAAACGAAGAAAGAGCTCGACGCAGACGTTGGATCGATGCTCACCCAAAAGAGCTCATTGTTGGGAACCCAAACCAAGGAGTGCGAACAAGAAGGACGATTGGTGAAAGCGCACTTCTAAGCTGCTATCTCTCTCGAATTGAACCCAAAGATGCCATTGAAGCTCTTCGTGATGCTGACTGGATTCAAGCCATGCAAGAAGAACTCAATGAATTCAAGAGAAATGAAGTATGGTCTCTAGTTGATCGTCCTTATCATCAGGGCGTCATTGGAGTCAAATGGGTCTACAAAAACAAGAGAGATGAATTTGGAGAAGTTGTCAGAAATAAAGCCCGATAGGTAGCAAAGGGTTACTGTCAACAAGAAGGAATCGATTATGATGAGGCGTTTGCCCCCGTTGCAAGATTAGAAGCTATAAGGCTGTTTCTAGCTTATGCCGCTCATCAAAGATTCAAAGTCTACCAGATGGATGTTAAAAGTGCGTTCCTCAATGGCGTTCTCGAAGAGGAAGTCTATGTGGAACAGCCTCCAGGATTCGAGGAGGGTGATTCAAGCAAAGTCTACAAACTGCACAAGGCCGTATACGGACTTAAGCAAGCTCCTCGAGCTTGGTATGAGACGCTATCATCCTTTCTCATCGAATCAGGATTCAAGCGTGGTTCAGTCGACAAAACGCTATTCACTATCAAAGTGAATGAACATATCCTTTTAGTACAAATTTATCTTGATGATATCATTTTTGGATCTAAATCTCCCATTTTATGCGAAAAATTTGGTAACCTCATGACAGAAAAATATAAAATGTCTATGATGGGGGAAATGAATTTCTTTCTAGGATTGTAGGTCAAGCAGTCTGTTGGGAATGTTATGGACCAATTTCTTAAGGTGGAAAGTGATGGAAGTTCACGTCCATTTAAGTCTTTGTACCATAATTTATTTAATACTTTTTCCTTCTCCTTATCAATAATAGGGACAATCATTTTGGCCAACTTATCTTTCCGTACTTGAATATTGGCCAATTCTTGTTCAAGCAAGGCAATTCCGCCAGATATGACTAATAACCCAATGACAACTACACTGAAATCTACTTTCAATCAGGATAAAGAAATCATTATCATTGAGCGATCGGATTTACATGAGTTACAGAAGATATCACTAGTCATTTGATGAATGTTCTATCTATAATGAGACTAAAAACGGAATCTTATAAATACTCAATATTATTTATATAAGTATCTACCTATTTGAAGAACTATGTGGGATACTTGATAAACGAAGTCATTTGTTTTGATTGGATCCCAAAACCCCAAGTGTCCAGCTCCCAAGTGACCCACTTTGATGTAGTTAATAGGTTAGAATTTTTCTAAGCCTACTCTGTTAGGATGGCTCTTTTATTTTGCTTAGATTAGGCTTCAAAAGTTCAAGTGAAGGCCACTCGCTTGAGTGTGTTTTCCAAAGCGAAGCGGGTCAAGCAAATCGAAGTGAAGCGTGCCGAAGAATAGCGAAGCGAAGCGATCGCTACAGTAGATTCAAAGTGAGTCTGCCAAAGCGAAGCGAAGCGAGCGCTACAGTTCAAAGCCAAAGCGAAGCGAAGCAAGCGCTACAGTGAAGAGTCAAAACTAGTCAACTCTAGTCAGCAGTTTCCAAAGCAGTCACTAGGGAACTTTGTTTCCCGAAGCGACTCACTACAGAATGACTACGAAGTGACTCAACTAGTGCGGACGCGACAACTTCAAAGCGAAGCGAGCCACTACCTACCAGAAAGCGACAGCACAACTCCCGCCCATATTTTGAACTCTAGTCAACAGGAGATCGTAGCATTAATTACGAGATCTCCACGTGTCGAAAGTGGAGTGGAGCGGAAGAGTTGACTGCCAGGCCGACAAGGCGCCGTAACAGTACTGGGTCGCTCCAGTTACTGTTGAAATTGGAACTTAGCCATTTCCGGCAAAAATCCAAAACTGCGCATCTGAAAAGTTGCCAGCCTGCGCAAGTACTGTCGAGAGGAGGAGGGACAAGGCCACCAACCAAGCAACGGATCTCAGCCAACCCTCCGCCTATAAATAGTGAAGGATGAAGATGAAGAGAAGTAGAACACTACCTGCGCATACGAGCCTACTACAAACAAACACTCCCAAGCCTTAGAGCAATCTTCGAGTCTTTGTTCTCCAGTGTTCTCCGAGTTTCCAGTTCATCGGAACTCGTCTTCACAACCTTCACACTTAGATTCTAAGCCCACTTCATATATCCGAAGCTTAGAAGAAGAACTCTAGCCAATCTTTGCATCTACTGTAAAGAGTTCTTCATAGTGTGTTCGTCAACCAAAAACCCTATACTTTGTCTGTTAGGTTTTTGAGTGTTGTCAGTTAGGTTGTCTCGATCCAAGGCTCTTCTTTCATCGATTGGAGAAGCCTCGATCATAGAGTTTAGATCCAAGCTGGCACCTACATCGTTTGTGTAAAGCTCGATCGAAACTAGGCTAGAAGGAGAGCCCGCAATCTCCCTGTCTGTTCGACTGAAGCGAGTGAAGCTTCCAGTCTTTGTTAGGTTTGTGTAGTGAACCCGCAATCACTACGTCTGTCGTTTGATCTAGGCGAGTGAAGCCCGATCTCGACCAGGTTTTTGAAGGACCCGTAACCTTCAAGTTCTTGAGTGAAAAGAATAGTTGCCGTCGTGCAACAAAGTGGACGTAGGAGTGTTATCTCCGAACCACTATAAATCTTCGTGTCGTATCTCTCTAACCCTAAACTCTTTACTTTGTTTATCCATTGCACGTGCATCTAAACAACTTAATCTGGATATTTTAATTACTTAGGAAAAGATTTAGCTCACCAAATTCCGCACATACGAGTAAAGACTCCCTCTTGATCAAGTGTTCACTTCGGTCAAGTAGGCAAGCTACATACTGTAGATCTAGCTTCAGCTAGGTCTTAAGTTTCAAAAAGAGCTCTTTACTTGTCACTCTGAGTTAAGGGATTTGAAGTTGAAAAACTTCAAAAATACGTATTCACCCCCCCCTCTACGTATTTTTCCTATTAACAAACCGGGACCAACAAGTGGTATCAGAGCAGCGGTTCTTTCGAGCCTCTGCTTTGCATATCCGAAGCGAGTCCCCACTCGCTTCACGTTGTCTCACTGAACCGGATCCTATTTTCCTAAGTGCATCAAAACCTCACTCACGCATATTGCATTTACTGCTGATAGTTTGCTATGTCTACATACAGTGCCTCAAACCTTCCACAGTTCTCGATCGAAGGATACGAGACATGGAGTTTCCGAGTCGAGAGCTTCCTTTGCTCCATCCACGACCGGATGTGGGAAGTCATAGAGGACGGACCAATTGAAATCAAGAAAGCCATATCTGTGAACGTACCAGCTGCTGAAGGACGCGAAGCTCATGTCAGACAAGAGTACGTTGAGAAGGACAAAGATGAATACAATCCCAATGACTTCAAGATCGCCAACCTGGATAAAATCACACGTCACACGATGCAGAGCACCGTGTCTGATGCCTATCTTCCTAGAATCAGGAAGTGTGCGACGGAGAAGGAAATGTGGGAAACTCTAGCCCTCATTTCTCAAGGAAAAGACAAAATCAAGGAGAACAAACTCGCCGTTCAGATGCGGGAGTTTGAGAGTCTGATAATGAAGCCAGGAGAGTCCATCGATACCTTCGAGCTGAGAGTTACAAACATCATTGCAACTCTCAACTCGCTTGGGAAGGAACTCACAGATAAGGAAGTCAACCTGAAGATTGTCCGAGCTCTTACAAGGAAGTGGCAAACTATGAAGGAGCTGTATCTAGCAACCAAGGATCTATCAATGTTCACACCGGAGATTCTGTTTTCCGAACTGAAAGCTCATGAATTCGATCTGAATCGAATGAACCTCGACGAAGAGGATGAAGCGCCCACTACGTCAAAAGGAGTAGCATTCAAAGCTGCCGAAGGGCCAAGCGAGCAGTCGCTAGCCAAGATGACAAGGGAAGAATTGGAAGAACACATTGCGTTCTTATCCAAGAACTTCAACAAAATGAATTCTCGAGTGGGCAAATACAAAAGATTCTACAAGCAATACAAAGGGAGGAGCACTGATGCTCGAGAAGGAAAAGGAAAGAGAGAAGAGACGACAAAGCCGATCCCGAGAGATATGATGGAAGTGGAATGTTACCATTGCCATAAGATGGGCCACTACAAATCCGATTGCCCAAAGCTGAGTGCGAAGGAGCGAGAAGAAATGAAAGCAAAGAGGGATGCACCAAGGCGAGCGCTCGTAGCAAGTGAAGTGCCGGTCGCTACAACTGAAGATCCACCAAGCGACTCAGATGCATTCACTGATCCAAATTCCAGTGATGGTGAGGATCTCAGATTTATGGCGCTCACCGATGAAGAAACTGGAGAGGTATTCATCTATCCCCCATCTAGTTCAATTACACTCGCACACTCGCACCAAGAGGAACCCAATTCCTCAACATGGAGTGAATTGCTTGACAAGCACGTTAAATTGTCAAGTGATCACGAAGTGCTGCAACAAGCTCTGTCTCAAAGCAAGAAGGAGAACCGAAAGCTAGCCGCTGAGCTTGACCAAGTCAAACTTAATCTAAGGGCTATGACTAGTAAGTTCGAGGATCTCTTCGCGAGACATCAGAGCTTGGAAGGAAGGTATGAAGCCCAATCCACTCTAGTCGCCAACCTAAACAAAGCTTCATATGCTAGACAGGCACTAGAGAGTTCTCTTCTACCTTTTGGTAGAAAGGAAGGACTTGGATTTGAGGGTGGACCTTCCAAGCCGACTGTCTTTGTTGGTGCTTCAAACACACCATCAGTCATTTTGGAAATGCCCACTGCATCCAAAGCGACCACTAACAAAGACAAAGGCAAAATGGCTGAGAACCCTAAGAAAAGGCCAATGAAGATGTCTATATCTTTAAGGACTGAATCTAAGGGTAAGCAAAATACAACTATCCCGAGCACTCACAATGCTAAAAATTACCAATCCAAAGGTAAAGGGAAACCAGTTGTAGCTTCTAAGCCTCAAGCCAAGACACGAGAGACAAAGGATCTCCCTTTCAAAAAGAGGAGTAATGTCTATGTGTCACGTTATCCGGACTGGAGATGGTCCAACCGGACTAACGTTGAGGGGGAAGAATTCGAAGCACCAAAGAGGCCGCTTCGAACTCCCAAGGTTACTCAAGCGAGTCAGGGTCAAAACTCTAGTTGGACCGCTTCGAGGAAACCAAGCGAGCCGCTTCGACAGACTAGAAACCCTAAGTCAGCCTCTAAACCCAGAACTAATCCGAAGCGAGTCGCTTCAGGATATAAGCAAAGTGGGAAGAACATAGGTAGGACTGAAGCGAGCCGCTACCCCTCTTGCACACACTGTTGCACCTGTGAAGCTGCTTCAAGGCAGAAGTCACTGTTTTCGAAGGTCGAGAAGCCCAAAGCACAAGCTTCATTTCAAAAGAAAGTGAAGCAAGTGTGGGTACCTAAGGGAACTAACCTACAAGGACCCAAACTGATTTGGGTACCAAAATCTGTCTAATTGTAGGTGAGCGCCGTGGATCCCATGCCATGTGAGGGTCAACAAATTTGGTACTTGGACAGTGGATGTTCAAGACACATGACCGGCATGAGAGCTCTACTTCAAGATTACATAGAGAAGAAGGGTCCACACGTTACATTTGGTGATAACTCTCGAGGAAGCACCAAAGGTTACGGCGCACTGAAAGTTGGAAAACTCACAATTGAGGAAGTCTCCTACGTGGAAGGACTCAAGCACAACTTGCTATCCATTTCACAGTTTTGTGACAAAGGATACAAGGTGGAATTTATTTCAAACAAGTGCATTGTAAAGAACAAGCTCACATCTCAGATTGTGCTTACTGGAATTAGACAAAGGAACGTCTATATAGCACAATGGGATAGCTGCAAAGTGGAAACGTGCTTAGTAGCGAGGAGTGCTACAGAGATAGGATGGCTTTGGCACAGACGCTTAAACCATCTCAACTTCAAAGCAATCAATCGCTTAGCTCGTAAGGGTTTGGTGCAAGGCATACCAAATGAAGTCTTCATCAAAGACCATCCATGCTCACCATGCCAACGAGGGAAGCAGACAAAGAAGCACTTCGCCAGTCTCGAAGAAGCTTCATCAAAGCGAGTGCTCGAGCTGCTTCACATGGATCTGTTTGGTCCAGTTACTCCAGTTAGTGTGAATGGAAGAAAATACACTCTAGTTGTAGTCGACGACTTCTCTCGCTACACTTGGGTTGTATTTCTCTACAGCAAAAAGGAGACTCTGACCAAGCTACCACAACTGCTCAAGCGATTGGCTGTGGAGTAGAATCAAGCGATCGTGACCATTCGCTCCGACAAAGGGACAGAGTTCTTGAACTCTACCATCGAAGCTTACTGCACGGAGCATGGCATAGCACATCAGACCTCCTCAGCACGCACACCACAGCAGAATGGGGTTGCTGAAAGAAGAAATCGTATCATCAAGGAAGCTGTTCGAACCATGATTGCAGACTCAAAGCTTCCAATGAAATATTGGGCTGAAGCAGCCAATACAGCATGCTACACGCAGAATCGAACGCTTCTCTGTAAACGACACGACAAAACACCATATGAAATATGGACAGGAAGAATTCCTAACATATCTTATTTTCATATCTTTGGTTGTAGGGTCTTCATCCATGACAATGGGAAGTCACAGTTGAAAGCCTTTGAAAGCAAAGCTGATGAAGGAATATTCTTAGGATACTCCACATCACGCAAAGCTTACAGGGTGTTCAACTGTAAATCCCTAATCGTGGAAGAATCACCCCATGTCGTATTTGATGAATCTTCTTTAAGTCATTCACAGGAACAGGACCTATCTAAAGACGGAAAGTCAGGTGAGGAACCCATCAATTCTCTTACTTGGGACATACTTGAGGATGAAGAAGAGATCAAAGGCTCAAGCGAGCTGAATGTCCAAGGAAAAGATGAAGCTGCCCCCAAAACTTCTGAAGCAAGTGCAGGCCAAGCACCCAATCCACTTGCTACAGATGGTGAAGCAAGTGACCAAGAAGAAGATGAAGACGAAGCTGGCGTGTCCAAGCGAGCGTGGCTCAAAGATCACTCACCAAGTCAAATCATTGGAGATCCATCCAAGGGTGTAGTGACCAGAAGTCAAGTGTTTGAAGAAAGTGCCATGTTCAGTTGCTTTCTCTCAAACATTGAGCCATCAAGCGTGGAGGAAGCTCTAGCCGACTCAAACTGGGTGATCGCCATGCAAGAAGAGCTGAACCAGTTCACCAGGAATGACGTATGGTACCTCGTGGAACGTCCCAAATTTCAGCACGTTATTGGCACCAAATGGGTGTTCAAGAACAAGACGGACGAGGACCACAACGTTGCGAGGAACAAGGCGCGACTCGTTGCCAAAGGCTACTGCCAAGAGGAAGGAATCGACTTTGACGAGACTTTCGCTCCAGTGGCACGGCTTGAAGCTATCAGATTGTTCCTAGCCTATGCAGCAACCAAGAAGTTTAAGGTCTATCAAATGGATGTGAAGAGCGCATTCCTCAACGGTGAACTCAAGGAAGAATTGTATGTGGAGCAGCCACCGGGTTTCGAGCAAGGAGACAAGGTGTATCGCTTGAAGAAAGCTCTATATGGGTTGAAGCAAGCTCCCAGAGCTTGGTATGATACACTTTCTCAATTCCTAGTGGATAATGGATTCCACAAAGCGAAAATAGATCGAACCCTTTTCACTATCAACCATGGAGATGACATGCTATGGGTTCAGATCTACGTGGACGACATCATATTTGGATCACCAAACCAGTCGCTCAGCGAGAAGTTTGGAGAGCTGATGAAGACCAAATATGAGATGTCAATGATTGGCTTGATGAGCTGCTTTCTAGGTCTTCAAGTGAAGCAGCAGGATGATGGTATCTTCATCAATCAAGCGAAGTACACAAGAGATATGCTTGCTAAGTTCGGTATTCAACATGCTAAAGCTGTGAAGATCCCAATGATTACCAACTGGAAGATGGAGCCAGACGAAGAGGGAAAATCTGTGAATGCTACAGATTATCGTGCTCTTATTGGATCCCTCCTATATCTCACTGCAAGTAGGCCAGATATTACTTTTGCAGTTGGAGTCTGCGCTCGCTTTCAAAGCAACCCCATGCACAGCCATCTTGAAGCTGCCAAAAGGATTCTTCGGTATCTGAAGGGAACCATCAACATGGGTCTGTGGTATCCAGCGGAGGACAATTTGGAGCTCACTGGATACTCTGATGCTGACTATGGAGGGTGCCGAGTCGATAGGAAGTCAACTTCGGGCACATGTCAGTTCTTGGGAAGCAAGCTGATCTCGTGGTTCTCAAAAAAGCAAACAAGCGTAGCTACTTCAACAACTGAAGCTGAATACATGGCCGCTGGAAGCTGTTGTTCTCAATTCCTGTGGCTTCGTCAGCAGTTGAAGGACTACAAAGTTGAAGCAAATGAAATTCCGATCTTCTGCGACAACAACAGTGCCATATGTATTTCGCATAATCCAGTGCTTCACACCAGATGCAAGCACGTGGAAATCCGACATCACTTCATTCGAGATCATGTCAAGAAGAAGGATATCAAGCTCGAGAAAATTCATACCGATCTCCAGCGAGCAGATATCCTCACAAAGCCTCTAGCTGAGTCTCGTTTTAACCAGCTATGCATTGAATTAGGGTTATTAGACCCTGGTGAAGAATGCTAGATCCAGGATGCACGAAGGAGTGATCGCTAGTTTTTCGTAGCGTCACTCGCTTCGGATCTTCACCAACTCAAGCGAGTCACTTCAAAATCTCACTCGCTTGAAGAAGGAGAAACAAGGTGGAGTAAGGTGGAGTGTTGGAAGATGTTCCCTACCCGCTTACAGGAATTGTTAAGCCATTGGTTAAGGGGGAACTATTGTTTGCTCCCGGAGCAAGCTACTTCCAAAGCGAGCAAGGAAAGCTGCTACCTAGCCTAGGATTCCTAGCGAGTGGGTATAAACACTCGCAAGTGCCATTTCTAGTAACGGTTGTGGGGTCTTGTATCGGGCCTTCCCACATAAAAATGGTGAAAGCTTAGGCAGGGCTGGCACCTAGACCTTGTGTCCTCTTCCCATCTTTCCGCCGAAGAGGAGCAAGTCTTCTCATCTCCTTCATCGTGGATAAATGTCCATTCCTTACTCACTCTTTACTGAGTTGAGCTGCCGGATGTCTATCCATTCCCCTCTCACTTTGAATTTTGCATCACCTCAATTTGCCCAAGCTTGGGTCAAAGCGAGTCGATTGCAAGTTCATTCTGTAGCATGTAGGAGGATGCTTGAAGGTTTACCTTTTTCTACAAAAGGTTGCAGGGCTGGTGACATGCTTCTGCGTAAAATACGAGATTGTCTTGTCAGAGCATTCTCATTGTCATCCTGTCCATTTCTGCTCTGAGATAAGGACTTGTACTCATCCCCCATTCGTCATGAATATGTACACTTACGTGAAACTCCCCTCTGGGTTGTAGTAAGCTTATGTACTATATTCATTTCCTCCCTCATTCACTTCGATGGAGGACTCTCTAATTCGTAGAGGAAGATGAATGCCATGAAGACTAATGCCAAGAAGCTGAATTACCAATCAGGTAGTATCAACAAGCTTCAAAGCAAACAAGTGGATTCTACAATCTGAAGTCCAAATCAAATGAAGTCTTCAAATAGTGGTATCAATCTCCTACGAAGTGAGATTGACTGGTAAGCGTTTCAATTTTAAGTACACTAAGTGAGCTGAAGCGTGCTAGAAACCTTCACTCGCTATGTGGAAAATATGAAATGAATCTGACACAAATACAAAGAGGAAAACACTCTTGTTTATCCTCGAAGTATGTAAGTCAGAAACATTTTAAATTTAAGTAAAGAAATTCAGTTTCTTATTCCAGTCGCTTCAGATGGCCAAGCGAGTGCTACGTCACTCAAAGCTAGCCATCGCAAGCGAGTGCGGAACAGTCACGTGAAGCGAGTACTCCGCAAGCGAGTGGATGCTGAAGCGGCTACACTCGAAGCAAGCGGATACGTAGCGAAGCGTATGAGCTGTCAGCACTCGAGTGCCTATTTTACTTTCTGCCAAGCATTTAATGCAGCGGCGCGTAGAAGAAGAAACGACAGGCCCGTGGACGTCAAAGCCGAGGAAAGCGGGAAAAACCGCACTCAATCCAGCCGTCGAATCTGAACCGTCTCTAAATCTCAACCGCTGGATTGACTACTATTGGAAGAGACGAATCAAAATCTGCCACGTGGCCACGTCAAACCAAATTGGCGGTTCACTTTTCCAGTGATGACGCCGGACACGTCAGATCCATCACCGAAGGTCTGCCGCCCCTGCACAGGATCTTGGAAGATTTTACTGTCTTGCCCCTGCCTCGTCAGCCGAACCCTAGTTCTATATATATGTAACACCAAAGGCTGCAGAAAAATTTCAAAGTCCCAAAACTACCATTCTAGTGAAACCTCTGCACCTCTGTAATCTCAAACCTAAAATCCCTCAAAGCATTTCTCAACCTTCAAATATTAGCCATTCTCGTGCTTAGATCTGCAACCTCTGCAACTCACGAGTCTCAACCCTTACACTGTTAAAATCTCGTTTCAAAACTTTCCAAATCTCACCATGGGCAAAAAGCTGAGTACAGAAACAATGGAGCAATTCATGACGAAGGTAGATAAGCACCTCAACATCGAGCCCCATCTCGACCCAATTGTCATCGAGAGAAAGGGCCTCTTCCGTAGAGCCGTGACCACGGCCGGTCTTTGGAAGTTTGTAACGTTGATTCCGACGAAGGTCTTGGCAAAGGCAGTAGGAGAGCTACTTCTGAACTTGAAGAAGGAACAAAACACAACATCATTTATCGATCCACAAACCCGGAAGCCGGTGGAAGTGGATTTGAACGAGCTCATCAGCGTGTTCGATTTGCCAAGGGAAGGAGGAGATTCCCTGTTGGATTTGGGATTCTTGGCCAAAGACCAATATAGTCGTTTCGCCGTCGACAAAGCAGAACCAAACTTCAAAGTGGCCAACATTCGTTCAGATTTGAAGGCCCCTTTCAACCTCATCTGCGAACTCTTTACGAAGAGCATCGCATGCTATGTCGGATCCCTAGAGACGCTGTCGGAAACAAAACTGATCGGTACCACCATGATCGTCGACAGCCTCACCGGAACTAAATTCAACTGGCATGGGTGGTTTCTCAAAAAAATCTACGAGGCTGCTGAAGATTTTGCATTTGTACCAGGAACTGCAAACAAGATTCTCCGCAAAGGAAAATTGAAATTCTTTTCAAGACTGTCTGTCACACTGGAGATGAAGTTTCCAGAGAAAAGATGGCCGGATTCCGACATGACCATATACAACAAGCAGACTATCTTCTACGAAAAATGGAAGAAAGCAAAGATACCAATGGATCAGGGACTCCTACTTGTAGAAGTGCCCGCAGCAACGCCAGTTGCGAAAGCACAAGCTGAAGCTCCCCAAGCAAAGCGAGCCGCTTCACCTCTGAAGCAAGCGGCTGCAAAGCAAGGGAAGAAGAAATTGAAGCAAGTCACTTCACCTGTCCAAGGAAGCGAGGCGGTGGAGAAGCCGCTCAAGGACACTGAAGTTATCAAATCCCAATCCTCATTTACTAAAGCTATCCAAATCCCTGAAACCCAGCAAACTCAGCCAGCCACAAAACCCATCCATATCCCTGAAGCTACATCATTCCAATCCCCTTCGACATCGGCAGAAACAGCCGATACAGCCCATACATCCATAATTCCCCAGTTCCAAATTCCCAAAACCCCCTCACAGGTGGATGCTCTCAAAAGATACAGGAGAGACAGAGAGCAAGCAGCTGAAACCCTCAGAACCCGCTATCCCTCAGTGCCTATGTCAGACGACTTCTTCACCAAGATAGTCGATTTCTTGACATACGTCACCTACCGCGGCACAGAGTTTTACAAAGTTTTCAAGCTCCTAGAGGCCTTCTCAAAGGAAGATCTCATCCAGATGGAAGGAAAGCTCCTGGACTTCATCGGTGAAAATGGCTTTCATGCATTTCTCACTGGAACCAGCTTCTGGGATAAGCTGGACGCAAAAGTAAAGCGTGCCTATCCGAACGCTGAAATCCCTAAGCACACTCCGACCATTCATGAGAAGAAACTAATGAGGGATCACGCAGAAGAGATGGAGGTTAAGGAGGCGGAGATCTCAAGTATACAAAGTGAGATCACCAGAAAGAAGATGGAGTTGGAAGAAAAGGAGAAGGCGCTGGAGGCGCAAATGAAGCTAGTGAATGATTACACAAAATCAATCAACGAACTCAAGGGCTCACGTGAAGCAGAAAGGAGCCGCTTGAGAGAGGTGAATACCAAGCTTGTCACAGTTGGTAAAGAGAAGGAGGCATTGGAGAAAGAGGTGAAGAAGTTGAAGGAAGCAGTAGAGAAGAGAGATGAAGAGTTGATAAGAAAAGGGAGTGAGCTGATAAGCACCAAAAAGACCCTCGACTTACTTCAAACGAAACTAAAGGAACTCAAAGAAGAGAGTGACATTGACAAGAAAGAATTGGAGAGTCGAAGGAGGAGTGCTCAAGCTCTTGATTTACAGAATGCCGAGCTCTCAATTCTGCTAAAGACAGTCAAAGAATTGGGTGAACTGTACACCGAGAAGGTAGCTGCAGGTGCCGAATTCCACCTCTCTCTCAATCAAAGAGAGAGATCGCTTGAAACCCTGGAGGCAGAACTTCAAGCAGCACAGGATTTCTGGTACTTCAATCTGCAAGAGCAAAAGAAGGATATGAAGAGAGAAATTGAAGCGGAGCTAGAGGCTCGCTTCAGAAGACTAGAACCTTTGGAAAGAATGATGAGATCTGTAGTTGAGAGAGAAAAGCAATGCGAATATTTGTTGGAAGAAATCTCGATCAAAACAGCAGGAATGATACTGTCGGAAGAACAAGTCTTCGCAACACGAACGGAAAGTATGCTTCGTGCTGTACTTGATAAGATTGAGGGACTTTACAAGTCTCTTGCTGGAAAGACAATCGTCCCAACCCCTGGCAGTGATGATGCCAAAAAGGGGGAAGGGATGATACTGAAAAATACCAATCTCTTGGAACCACAAGGTGGAGTAACTGGTGTGTTTGAAGTAGAAAGGTTGTTGGAAGAAGGTAGTGGTACCAGAGAAGAGGAGAAGGAGGCAAAGCTTGCCAAGAAAGGCAAAGAAAAGCTCACAAAGGAAGAACTAATGAAGAAGCCCGAGGAACCCCGCAGACCACTTGAAGAAAAAGTGCTGGCTTCTTCTATCGCACGACATCCTCCAGTTACGGTGTTAACCAAGGAGGAAAGGCGGAAGCAAGCGGAGGAAAACGAAGCCACAGCCAGGCAGTCGGAGCTAGTAAGATTAACTCTTGCAGGTGCTTCGAGTTCCAATGCGCATACTTCAGCCGCCGCAAGTGCTGCACTCACCTTGGCAACTGAAGAAGTCACTTCATCTGCAATTGTCGCTTCAAGTGCAACCACAAAGAAGGACATGCCGCCTCCTCCTCCACCAAAGCAAATAGTGAAGCGAACTGCTCCAGAAACAATAAGAGATGATCCAGCTACCAAGCGCCAAAAGGTCGAGAAGGCAACTTCAAAGGCAGAGAAGGAAAAGAGGATAAAGGCAAAGCGACTGCAAGTCATTGACGACCGGATTGAGGAACATTTCAATGAAGTGAGACTCATCCAGTCTGTCTTAGTCCAAAGTGCCTTTGTTCCGGTCATACCAGAGGAGTCCGATGCATGCCTAGCTCAGGCTATGATCGATACATGTCACGAGACTGCTAAAGAGATGATTAACTCTGGTCGCTATCCTCTCAAGGAGGAACGTAATTACATTCGGAGGCAACTCAACCAGAAACTTCCTATCTGGAGCAGCGAGTCAGTAAAGAAGTTCAAAATGCTCATGGCACAGATGTCCAGCCGGTCGGAAGAGGAGTTGACTGTGAGCAGAAATGAGCACCCAGATGCCCGTGAAATTAAGCAATTCATTCCTGACGAATTACTCGAGCAATGGCTACATTACAATGAGAAATTTATCAAAGCATATTACTACTGGGAGGTAGTGCCATTGCAGACCAAATGCTCAAGGGTCAGTGCGCTCAACAACTTTCTCAGTGCCTATGATGAGAAGTTCAGGCGACAGGTCTTCGCTCTTGCACAGCTTGCAGAGCCCATGCCGTTAATCATCAAGGTACCAGCCAAGAAGGAATTTCCTATGCCATTCCTACCTGGCACCAGTGTCCCCAATCGCAGCATCATCGACGCTGAGGTGGATGAAGCCTTCCAACTGGAAGAGACTTGGAGGAGGCCAAGTATCCACAGTGTTGATTCGCTGGAAGCAAAGGTTTTCAGTGCATACACCATACCAGATGAAATGATTGCGAAGGATTTGGAGGCAGAGGAAGAAGAGAAGGAAATGGAAGTGACGAAGGAAAAGGAGGATGACAGGGAAGGAACTGCAGGAAACCTCTGAGTTTCAAGTTCCTTATATATTTTGTGAACTGCTTGTTCATCTATCAATTTTCAATTTCTGTCAAAATTTGTCATTTACCTGCTTTGTGAATGACCTTACCTTTTGCTACAAACTCACATAATTTAACCGAAAAAAAAAGGGAAAGGAACTTAAAAAAAAAAAATTTTTTACAAACGAAGCTGCAAAGGAAGCAGTCGCTTGGAGTTCCCTTCACGGTTAGATAGGCTGGAATTTTCTAAGTCTTAGCCTTTGGGTTTTGGCATCATCAAAAAGGGGGAAATTGTTGGGAATTGTTATGGACCAATTTGTTAAGGGGGAACTATGTGGGATACTTGATAAACGAAGTCATTTGTTTTGATTGGATCCCAAAACCCCAAGTGTCCAGCTCCCAAGTGACCCACTTTGATGTAGTTAATAGGTTAGAATTTTTCTAAGCCTACTCTGTTAGGATGGCTCTTTATTTTGCTTAGATTAGGCTTCAAAAGTTCAAGTGAAGGCCACTCGCTTGAGTGTGTTTTCCAAAGCGAAGCGGGTCAAGCAAATCGAAGTGAAGCGTGCCGAAGAATAGCGAAGCGAAGCGATCGCTACAGTAGATTCAAAGTGAGTCTGCCAAAGCGAAGCGAAGCGATCGCTACAGTTCAAAGCCAAAGCGAAGCGAAGCAAGCGCTACAGTGAAGAGTCAAAGCTAGTCAACTCTAGTCAGCAGTTTCCAAAGCAGTCACTAGGGAACTTTGTTTCCCGAAGCGACTCACTACAGAATGACTACGAAGCGACTCAACTAGAGCGAACGCGACAACTTCAAAGCGAAGCGAGCCACTACCTACCAGAAAGCGACAGCACAACTCCCGCCCATATTTTGAACTCCAGTCAACAGGAGATCGTAGCATTAATTACGAGATCTCCACGTGTCGAAAGCGGAGTGGAGCGGAAGAGTTGACTGCCAGGCCGACAAGGCGCCGTAACAGTACTGGGTCGCTCCAGTTACTGTTGAAATTGGAACTTAGCCATTTCCGGCAAAAATCCAAAACTGCGCATCTGAAAAGTTGCCAGCCTGCGCAAGTACTGTCGAGAGGAGGAGGGACAAGGCCACCAACCAAGCAACGGATCTCAGCCAACCCTCCGCCTATAAATAGTGAAGGATGAAGACGAAGAGAAGTAGAACACTACCTGCGCATACGAGCCTACTGCAAACAAACACTCCCAAACCTTAGAGCAATCTTCGAGTCTTTGTTCTCCAGTGTTCTCCGAGTTTCCAGTTCATCGGAACTCGTCTTCACAACCTTCACACTTAGATTCTAAGCCCACTTCATATATCCGAAGCTTAGAAGAAGAACTCTAGCCAATCTTTGCATCTACTGTGAAGAGTTCTTCATAGTGTGTTCGTCAACCAAAAACCCTATACTTTGTCTGTTAGGTTTTTGAGTGTTGTCAGTTAGGTTGTCTCGATCCAAGGCTCTTCTTTCATCGATTGGAGAAGCCTCGATCATAGAGTTTAGATCCAAGCTTGCACCTACATCGTTTGTGTAAAGCTCGATCGAAACTAGGCTGTAAGGAGAGTCCGCAATCTCCCTGTCTGTTCGACTGAAGCGAGTGAAGCTTCCAGTCTTTGTTAGGTTTGTGTAGTGAACCCGCAATCACTACGTCTGTCGTTTGATCTAGGCGAGTGAAGCCCGATCTCGACCAGGTTTTTGAAGGACCCGTAACCTTCAAGTTCTTGAGTGAAAAGAACAGTTGCCGTCGTGCAACAAAGTGGACGTAGGAGTGTTATCTCCGAACCACTATAAATCTTCGTGTCGTATCTCTCTAACCCTAAACTCTTTACTTTGTTTATCCATTGCACGTGCATCTAAACAACTTAATCTGGATATTTTAATTACTTAGGAAAAGATTTAGCTCACCAAATTCCGCACATACGAGTAAAGACTCCCTCTTGATCAAGTGTTCACTTCGGTCAAGTAGGCAAGCTACATACTGTAGATCTAGCTTCAGCTAGGTCTTAAGTTTCAAAAAGAGCTCTTTACTTGTCACTCTGAGTTAAGGGATTTGAAGTTGAAAAACTTCAAAAATACGTATTCACGCCCCCCCCCCCCTCTACGTATTTTTCCTATTAACAAACCGGGACCAACACAGTCCGATGAAGGAATCTTCATTAGCCAAAAAAAGTACGCACACGAGCTGGTCAACAAGTTTGGTGTCAAAGACAGCAAGACTGTCAAAATACCGATGCTCTCTGGTGGGAAGATCGACCCGGATCCCGAAGGAAAACCTGCCAACATAACACAGTACAGGGGTATTATTGGATCATTACTTTATTTAACTGCGAGTCAACCTGATATCACTTTTGCAGTTGGAGTGTGTGCTAGATTTCAAGCTAATCCGAAGGAATCCCACTTGGAAGCAGCAAAGAAAATTCTTCGATACATCAAAGGAACCACAAACTTAGGTCTTTGGTATCCTTGTGATGATAATTTGCAGCTTACAGGTTATTCAGATTCTAATCATGCAGGGTGCAAGCTCGATAGGAAATCTACCTCGGGTACTTGCCACTTTCTTGGAAACAAGTTGATTTCGTGGTTTTCAAAGAAACAAACTTCAGTAGCCACCTCCACTACAGAGGCCGAGTACATGGCCGCAGGAAGTTGTTGTGCACAAATTTTGTAGATCAAACAACAACTCAAAGATTATGAAGTTGAAGTCAGTGAAGTGCCAATATTCTGCGACAGCTCGAGTGCCATCGCCATTACTCAAAATCCAGTTCTTCATTCTAGATGCAAGCACGTGGATATTCGACATCACTTTATTCGTGATCACGTGGAAAAGAAGAATGTGGTTATTGAGAAGATACACACTGACATTCAACGAGCTGATATCCTAACCAAACCCCTATCTGAAGAAAGATTCAAAATGCTATGTGGAAAGCTAGGGTAATTGAATGTTGAGTCATCAGGCCGATCGTAAGCCTACAGGCCGATCTTCTAAACAGTCTGTCACCTTTCTCAAAAGCTTGTTCGGAACCAACAATCGGGACCAACAAGCAGGCCGTTCATAGTCTACGCAGGCCGGTTTCTCTCAATAGGCCGTTTCTAATTAGACAGGCCGATATTAAGGGGGAACAGGCTGTCAGCTAATCAGCAGGTCGATCTTGACTCAACAGGCCGTTTCTTTATCAACAGGCCGTTTCTTTATCAACAGGCCGATGACTATTCAACAGATCGACTTGTATTCCTCAAATTGAGGGGGAACACTTTTAAGTGATCCATCATTTGAGGGGGAACAAAAAGGCCAGTCTATGTCCAGGCCGTTTGTTTATCCAGGCCGATACCACAAATTCAGGCCGTCTTATTTTGCCAGGCCGAGATCACAAGTCCAGGCCGATCATTTCGACAGGCTGTTCTCTGCCTCAAGGGCGATATCATCAGGCCGATATCAACCTGAATGCAACTGCATTTATGAAGGGAGAATCAAAAGGGCAGTATCACCCTTTTGTCTTATAACTTCTTTAATACGCATTGAATTCTTCATTTATTATTGAGATTTATTTCTCAATGCTTTACATAATTTAAGGGTCTGTTAGGTTGCAGAAAATAAGAAAAAGGGAATAATGATTACCAATTTTGTAACACATCTAGTCAAGTGTCACATATTGACACATTGACCAATGCTGCATTTAATTCCCTGCCTCTTTTCTGAAAAAGCACCATATTTCGCACGTTTCCCTTATCTCACGTGCGGATGTGAACCGTTTCACATTCCACGCGCCTTAATCGTGCGGACGTGGTGTAATTTGAAAACTTTAACCTTTTCAAATTCAAACAATCACAACCGTTCGAGATATCTATATATGACATGCAATTTTCTATCAAAAACATTACTTACCTTATTCGTTCTCTGCAAAACCTAATTCTCATTCTCTGCAAAATCTGCCGCCGTCGTGTTCTTTGCTTTCTACTTTCTCACTCTCTGTATCAAATCACAAGTCGTGGTTTGTGCTCTTTTCACCGATTCAGTTTAAATTTTCTTTCAAGTTCTTCATTGTTTTTCTAATCTTTCTCGAAAAATTGCAGGAAAACAACAATGGCAGAAAAATCAACCTCCGGTCAAAAGGAAATGCAGTGGTCAGAAATGAGGACTACTTGATGGCTCGCATCAAATTCGAGCCCTACATGGTGCGCGAAAACTTCGGTTTTCGCGATCTTGATTCCATGTTCGCCCTGGTGGAGACCTGCTTTCCATTCCATCAGATTATCTCCACCTGGCCGGCGAAGAGTCTTCCCAAGCTTGTGGGTGCTTTCTTCTACAATTGGAATGAAGGCGATTCCGTGTCTACCCACACCGTCTCCCTCGGAACCCAGAAGGCCATGATCACCATCAACATTCTTGACGCCGTGAAGGCTGCTTTTGGTATTGGGGAAGGAGGGACGATGCAGCTCTCAGAAATCTCTCGGGATCAACTGCAGCAGGTTGCAGACCGCGTATTGATTGAGCAAAGGCAGTACGTGCCAATATCCTTCAAGAGGAACGAGCTTCGTCCCAAATACCGACTCTTGATGGACTTCGTGCAGAAGTGCTTCTTAGGGCACATCGGGAATCACGACCAGGTCACCCCATTGAAGTTTCAGATAATGGCGGCCGTGATACTCGACCTGCCCATTAGTTGGGCCAAGTTAATGGTCTCCCTGCTCTGGGAAGAAGCCAGGCAGATCGTCTGCGAGACAGAGGGAGAGGCCGTGGTGAAAGTATCTCTCCACAACGAGAAAAGGCCGATTCGCCTTGAGACGAAGGCCACCTGCATTATCATTTCCTTCTTCAAAAATAGGAAATGGTCCAATGAGCCGACCTTCCCCCCTCTGTTTATTCCAAAAGATCTCCACCAACTGGAGATGGCGATTGGGGTGGCGCCGCAGATTTACTATAACTCCCCAGACAATGTCAGGGCGCACCTCGCCAAGACCGGCGAATCCAAGGTCGGTTGGAGGATTCCAGCTCGACCCATTCAAAAGAAGAGGAAGGCCGATGTCGACCTGGTTCCCTCTCGCCCTGCCAAGAAGACTCAACCTGTGAAGAAGACTCCTCCACGGAGGACGCAGTCGACCTCCGGAGATCCGGTCAGGCCGTTTCACAGGATTCTCCCAGTGGAGTTCGAGGATCCTGCATCTCGAAGGGAGTCTTCGCCCTCCCCATCGACCTCTCACTCAGCCGAACGGACCCCCTCTCCAGTCCGTTCCGCCATGGCGCCATCGACCTCACAGCCACGTCCTGCATCTCCCCCGCAGGACGTCGTTTCCTCACCTGTGAGGTCCCCCAAAGTCCATCGGGCTGGCTCTGTGGAGATCCAGGATCTCACGGAGGAAGACGTCGTCGAGGAAGATGTCGTCCTGCCCGTCCAGCCCTTCTCCGAGCAGCCCGTATCTGCTGCTTAATCCCAGGTGGCCTCCATGAAGGCCGAGGCCAGGCTGAAGGTGATCGACCTGATGCCGGGGATTGCTCAACTCCCTAAGTCCCTCGACCTCGTTACTCGCCTCCAGTTCTATCTGGTTTGTAAGTCGAGTTATTATTATGTATTCGAGGCCTTGCTACAGGTCTTCACCCTCGAGGAATTGAAGATCGAGGAGTTGGCGCTGGAAGCAGAGTTTGGGTTCTACAGTGTGGAGGATGCGGCTTCAAATTTCCAATCTCTAGTGCTGCGCCGCATGAAGGTCGAGGCCAAGATTCTGGGTATCGACCTTCGCCCTCTCTACACTCTCTCCCGCGCCCTCTACAACTCCGCCGCCGATGTTGGAGACGAGTTTGATGTGATTCAAACTCCGGAGCAATCGCCACCCAGGAATGAGGGTGGTGATCAGCTTCTTGATGCTGCTGCTCCGTCTCCCCAATTTTCAAAGGCTGATGTGGAGGTTGTACTCGATACCATATCTGCCAAGCTCGAGTCCATCATCATCAGCCTTCCCGAGCAAATCAAGCAGGCCGTAGCAGAGGCCCGGGTCGATATATTGAACGTTGCCAAGACCCAGGCCGATGAAGCTGCCAGGGAGCGAGTCACGGACTTTGCTGTCAATCTCTTGAAGGAGTACACTGACAAGCTCCTACCGGCCAAGCTCGTTGCAAACAGAATGGCGTCCCTCGATGAGATCGGGGAAGTAAAGGAGGACGTTTCCAAGGTTGATCAGCGTGTGTCTTCCTTGACCTCATCAATCTCAACCTCGGCATCGGCCTCCAACGAGCAAATCAACGCCATCCACGGCACTCTCTCCTCCCTTCTCAATGGCCAATAGGAGTTGAGGGATGCTGTGACCAAGCTGCAGGAGGAGGATGCGACTCTTCTTTCTCTCATCAAATCCCTGACTGATGATGTCGAAAAGGGGAAAGAAGAAAGAGCAGCCGCTGCCACTTCAAGGAAGAAGAGGACAAGCAAATCGAAAACCTCTTCATCTTCCTTGGCTCCTCCCCCTCCTCCTCCTCCGCCTCCTCAAAAGAAGCTTGCTCCCCAGGCCGCCTCCTCCAAGGCCGTTGCATCCCAGGCCGATCCCATGGCCGCTGTTACTGCTGCCGAGGCCGCCGACGCCAAAGCTCGATTGGTGGCAGAGCCCGAGCTAATAACTGCTATGACTCTGGCCGGAGCGACGCCGGAGCAGGCCGCAGATCCAGAAGAGCAGCGGCGTTTCAAGGCCGAACGCCGGGCTGCTGAAGCAAGGAGGAAAAAGGAGATGGATTGGATCAGCCAGTCCGCCCTCGTTTTGAATGCTGGAGTCCAGCGGCAGGCCGTCGAGTGGCTCGACGAAAGGCAGAACGCCCTGCTGCGGGAGCTCAACAGCTGCTTCATCCTCCTCCACTACTGGATTCAAGACCCCTCCCTTCCTGCCGACGCCGATGACGCATATGCAGCCTACATGCTCAAATTCCCTCACCAAGACTTCATTGGTGAGCTTCGGAAGAAGGCTGCAGAGGCCGGTGCGATAATAAGGGCCCCAGCAAAGCAATTCTTCGCACCCTTGCTTCTTGGTGATTCGGGGTACTTGGATTACTCCCGAGTCGACCAATACATCGCACAGACCGCCATCGGCCTGAACGACAACGTGTCAAATTCCGATCCCAACTTTCGCCGAATCAGGGATGAAATTTACGCAAGCATGAAGTCGAAGTCGAGGGAGCAGATCCAGGAAGAACGAGTGGCAGCTCGTTCCCAGCAGAAGAGGCAGTAGTTAGATGATTTTGTTGTTTTTGTTATTCATTTATGCTCTCAGCCTATTTTGTAAATTCTCTATGTATTTCGCTATCGAGCTTAATGAAGCAAAAATCATCTTTTGACCTGACGACAATATCTCTTTGTCCAGGCATCTGCCTTTACTACTTTATTTATTTACTTTATTATCTGCCTTTCATATGATTCCTTATCAACCTTAATGGTTAATCGATCTTTCATCACTTTATATCTTAGGAATTATTTGTAAAGTGTATGGTTTCGACATCATCAAAAGGGGGGAAATTGTTGGGAACCCCTTGCAGTTTGATTTTGATGATGTTTATCGAAACCACACTTAGGCATATTTTACTTGTTTAGGGTTAAGGCCGATAGATCGACCTGCTACCTGTTAGTGCAGGTCGATGCCCTCTAATGTTCAAATGCAAGTTCGATCCACCCTGTTAGAGAAAGGTCGTTTATCGACCTGCCTCATTCGGATCGAGCTGGCATGTCTAGCTGTCTATCGACCTTCCTTATCAAGCTTCCAGCTTGCACTGCCTTAGAAGATTTCAAGTGCTGGATTTCAATATCAAGGTCGATGCTCCGCCTTCATGGAGCTTCACGACCTGATCCTTGCCACGTCTTGTGCCAGCAAGGACGAACTTTCCCAACGGCTAGAAGTGAGTCAGCTTCCAACGGCTAGTGCCACGTCAGCCTGACTCCAACGGCTAGTTTTTCAAAACTGCCTATAAATACTTCAAGCCATATCGGATTCAAACACGGGAAACTCAAAGCTATCAACGCCAAATCTCTGCCCAAAATCTCTCTCAAATTCATATCCATTCAAGTGTTCGAAATCCGATTAGTTTCCCAAACACTTGACGAAGAGAGGTTTCCGATTCCGATAAAAGCCACAACGACGAAGCGTTCACTGCTGCTTGTCGTTGGTTCAACAACTTCTTCTCCGACTAGTTCGAAGTTAGAAAGTTTGTTTGTGTTTTCACCATTATAGAGTTAGTCAAGCTCTGTAAAAGTGAAAGGTTGTTTGTACGTGTCAGTATGAAAGGTTGTAAGGTCACGACCCAAAACTCGTGTCTAGATATTTTCAGGTTTGAGTGTATCTAGAACTGATACTCAGTCAGTATAAATAAGAGAGAAGTTGAATCCAAAGGTAAAGGGATTCTCAGGTCGAGTCGACCTGACGTGGACGTAGGAGGGTTTCTCCGAACCACGCTATATCGTTGTCTCTCTCTCTCTCTCTCTCTCTCTCTATTTATTGCTCCTTCATTTTATTATCAAACTGACAAGCATCAACCTGCATATCAAGCATCAACCTGCATATCACGCATCAACCTGCTATCTACTTTCAGCCTTAAGATTTTTCAAAGAGTAAATCAACCTCCACCAACTTCCGCATAAGCACAGTTTGATAAATCAAGCTTGTTCCCAAACGAGCTTGATAGATCAACCTGTCTCTGATAAAGATCGACCTTGACAATCGACCTGATTTTACAAAAGTAAAAAACGGTTGGTTATTGGTGTATTCCCCCCCCCCCCCCCCCCCCCCCCATACACCAATTACTCTTTCCCGGGACCAACACTTTCTAATGACAAAATAGTATTTCCTCTCTCTCATAAGGGCCTTACTTATGGTCAATCATGCGATTATTATTTTAAGGGCCTTACTTATGTCAGCTCAGCCCCATTATTCTGTTGGAGACACTTATATTAATGGTAATAAACATATTCTAATTGGATATGCTCAAGATGAAACTTGAAATATTTCTACATACTTAAAATCAACTGATCGTATAACATATAAAATCCCCACGCATCGCGTGGGTGTGTTACTAGTGAAAACTAAATAATAAATCCATTTTATTTATTGTAAGCATGAGTCCTTAATTAATTTAAAGTGGGGAGAGAGAGAGATTTCAAATTGTGCGCAGGAACATTTTTCAATGGATATTAATCATAGCTGAAATACATTTATTAGCAAATAAAAGTAATTAAAAAATAATTGGTCGAATTAACTTGGGAAGTTTGGGCGGGAAAATGAATTGTGAAAAATGTTTCTGTTATTATATATATATATATATATATATATATATATATATATGAATGATATGCTACACCCCTCCCGGTGGGCACCTATGTCGTTTTTTTCATTTCGATATTATTTTTTTCAATTTTTTTGTTGTGATATATTGTAATATCTTAAAAATAAATATATAAATTATTAAATCTAAAAAAACACGTATAAATCGAAAGTCAATTTGCTTTTTTTTTTTTTTTCTTTCCAACTTAAAAAATGAATAATAAATCAAATTGAGTTTTGATTTTTAGATTTAATGATTTCTATGTTATTTATATGATATTAGAATATATTACAATAAAAAAAAATTTGAAAAAATTAAAGTTAAAGTGAAAAAACGGCATAGGTGCCCACGAAGGTGCCCACCGGGAGGGGTGTAGCATATCATTTCTCATAATAATAATAATAATAATAATAATAATAATAATAATAATAATAATAATAATAATAATAATAATAATAATAATAATAATAATAATAATGATGATGATGAGATGATGATGATGATGATGATGATGATGATGATGATGTCACATAGATCGACACTTTCATTCAAAACAATTGGCACTTTTATTCATGAAGATTGACACTTTTGCTGGAGAATTATATATCCTAAATTTCAATTTATAAACGATATTTTACCTTATAAAATTAAAATTAAATACTAGAAAATAATTATAAAACCCTTTAGGATGTGTGAACCGTATAAAATAATTGTAAATTTACAACGTACATACAAAATACATATAAAATTTTATTTATAAGATTGACACTTTTATTTATAAAGGTTAACACTTTTATTAATAAAGATTGACATTTTACCTGAACGAGTCGGGTTAATCTCAGTTGGGTCAAGTCGAGCGGGTCGGGTCGGCTAGGGCTGACCGCATGGTGTGGCCAGCCTCACCCAAGTTTTTGTCAACTAAAATAGCTTGCTCAAAAAAAAAAAAATAAAAATAAAAATAAAAAAAAATAATTTAAGGCAAATATGCATTTAATTACATACATAATTCAGGATAATTTCATCAAATACTAGTAAATTTTGCTATTGATTTGAAACCGACAGTGAACTTTAATTTCTTTTAAAATATCACCAAACATATTAAGGCGGGTACTTGTACTGTTAATAAATAGTTATTTCCCCACGTGCAATGTAATGGATAGATGATCGCACTATTTTTTACCACACAAAATAGTTATAGCATAAAACAAGTACGAGTATCGTATCCATATGGATTGATATGGCAAAATCACACAAAATACCTCTACTCTAGAACTGGACAAATGTTTAGGCAACAAGAATTTGGGTTTATGATTTCCTATAATCCAAGGCAAATAATCTAAACAAATAAAAGCAAACAAATAATAAAGCAAACAAAACAAATAAGGTAACAATTAAATCAAATAAGAAACAAGGTTGATTCTAGGGAAGTATATCTAACTAAATTTACATAAAAACAATTAATTCAATTAACCAATTTAATCCAACTTTAATGTGATACACGAAAGTAATCAATGACTCTGGTCAGAGCAATCTTGACAGTCAATTAATCTAACCTTAATATCCGCCACATCTCATAAGAATTAAATCAAGTGCCAAAAAAGATCAAGTATCGATAGATAAAATCAACAAGGTTCAGCCACGACATCTATATTAACTATATGCAATACGTATGATGATCTAACTTCGGCCAGGAAAGATAAATCAATCATAGTATGTATTCATGAGATCCATTTCAATTATCTGGCCGAGGCATAAAAACATAACTAAGCATACATAATTAGTGATCAAGCAATCATGCATGAGAATAAGCACCATGAAACATACATCTAGATTGGAAGGCTAATTAGAATTAAAAGAACTCATATAGATCTAATTAAACATACAAACCCTAAAATCAACTAAAAGAATTTAGCTAGACATAATCGAAACAAACATAAACATATTAAATTGAAAGAACATAAGTAAAAGATTAAGAGTAAGAAAAACTTGGATTAAAATCTTGAACAAAGGTAGAACTTGAATCTTGAATTAAAACTGGAACAAATCTTCAATACATCTACAAAGTCGAGTACAAAAGAAAACTAAACTTTTAAAAAATTCTAAAGGAAAATAGAGTAAGGTAATAGATGATAGGGTTCACAATGCTAAACCCCGAGAATATATATAGATGTGAATTTTACAAGGAAACCTAGTCTAAAAGAACTCCAAATTTGGCCCAGACCACACCTATCGACCGTGATAGGGATAAATATCAACCTCGCCAACGTGGCATTTTCAATGCTGATTAGACAATCTCTCTGAAAGCCTCAGATGACCTACTCGATGAAGATGCCTAGGTCACGGACGTTACAAGGTATTGCACAGATCCCAGCCCTTGCCGAGGCTCCTGCGCAAATCCCGACTTATGCAGAAGCCGTTTTTAAGATCACAAACATCTACTAAGATCTGGGGATCTGCCTAACACACGGTCCGCGTGACTCTACCTACCTTAGGGTGAGGACCACAAAATTGATGACGAGGGGAATCTTGTCTCCATAGAAATTCCTTTCTTGTCCTCCCCTAGGACGAGCATTCACCTTTTCATCCCTCATATGTACGTACACCTATCTTTCTCATTCCTTCCACATCTATAAATAGAGAGTGATCACACCACTTCATCCAACTCAACTCATATACACGCACTCTGCGTACTATTCTATTCACTTCCACGTTCCACCTCGAGCTAGAGCGATCGGAGCACTTGAGGCTTTGTCCTGAGGAACCTCGCCCATCTTTATCTTCACCTCCATTCTCATCGCTGGAAGAAGCACCCCCACCGTTTCGAGCCTGAGGTATAATTCTCGCTATTGAAAGAGGACGAAGCGTGAGAGCGACGCTCATTCTCTGCTTCGTCCTCGTCTTGTTCCTCCATTTTTCCTCCTAAACGAGCTCCGCGCTCTGAGGATTTAACTAGTTGTGTGGCTAAAGCTTTCATTAATATACATTTGCCTTAATTCTTTACGTTATGCCTAAAAAGAGACGCTATATGAAAAACGGGCTACTAGCACCCATAAATCGCATGAATCCTTTACTTATTTCCATTTATGATTCTCCACGTATGGATATTACCTCTTGATCTCTGAAATATGATGAATAATCACCTAAATTGTTGTGGATCTTCAACCCAGATCTATCAACTGGCGCCGTCTGTGGGAAATTTTGAGTTTAGACATCGATTTCCTTTCTCGTATGTGAAATTCTAGCTTGCTATTTGTAATGTTGTTAAAGCTTTTGAGTCTGAAATGTTAATCTCTTCGATATTGTCGGAATTCTAGCTTGCTATTTATAATACCGCAAAATTTGATCGCACTATTTTCTACCACACAAAAATAGGTATAGTATAGAATAAGTACGAGTATCGTATCCACAGGGATTGACAAGTCGAAATCACACAAAGTACCTCTACTCTAGAATTAAACTGATGTTCAAGCAATTAAGGATGTAAAGATGTGGTATTATATGCTAGGAGAATAAATAAGATAAATAAAAGAGAACACAAATAAGGGAACAAATAAATAAGCAATTAAACAAATAAGGCAAATAAGTAAATAAGGAAATAAATAAATCAAATAAGGAAAAGTGTTGATTCTAGGGAAGCCTACCTAACCAAATATATGCAAGCAATTAATGAGTACAATAAACCAATTTAATCCAATCTAGACATGATACATGAAAATAACCTAACACTCCGATTAAGGTAATGCAAGTCGTCACCTAATATGATCCTAATATCCTTTCGGACGCATAGATATCAAACTAAGTGCAAAAGAGAACAAGTATCAATGATATAATCAACTAGGTTCAATTATGACACCTAAATTGACTATATGCAAACATATGATAATTCAATTTTCAATTAAGACAAATCAAATCATCATACCATGTATTCATGAGATCTATTATGCAATATCCTATCAAGGCATATAAACATAACTATGCATACACAATTAGTGATCAATTAATCATGCATGAGAATAAGCACCATGAAAACATGAATCTAGATTGAAAGGCTAATTGTAAACAAAAACACTCACATAAATTCAATTAGGCATTCAATCCCTAAAATCAACTAAGGAAATTAGCTAGACATAATTAAAAGAAAAGTAGAAGGAAGAATAAACATAATCAAAAGCATAAAGTAAAAAGAAAGGTATAGAAAAACTCTTGGATCTTGAATAAATCTTCAAACTTCAATGGTCTTCATACATAAAATAAATCTAGAACTAAAGTATAAAAGTATGGAGAAAAGAATAAAAACTAATCTAAAGAATGTAGGAGAGTGGAGGAACTTGTTTACAATGATAGGTTTAGAGGTATTTATAGGGTAGAAGTTTGCATCCAATACCTAATTGTACAAGGAAACCAAGAAAAAGTCAAAAATAGCCTTTTAGAGAAAATCCCGTCTGGAAAACAGGAGGCACCTCTCGACACCTCTCTCGATCGAGAGGTCGGTCGAGAGGGTCGAGAGGGTTCTGCGCAACTTTCTTGTTTCGGTCATATCTTCCTCATCCGAGCTCCGAATTGACCTCCGTTTTCGCCTACGTGCTCCTATCGAACCCCTCTTCAATGCTATGCTTTCACTTTTCCAGAATAACTCGTCCAAAAAATCGTGAGAAGTCAGAACTTGGGATCAATACTTCATCTCTTCCTTGGTTTCATCGTCTCTCATCTCATCTTGGGTTTTCTCGACTAAAAAGCCCTAAAAACACTCAAAACAACCCAAAAGCGTAATCTAGCTCGAAATAACATAAACAATATAAATCATGAGCTAAACTATCAAAATACGACAAGAAAACGATAATATAACACTTAGATGATAGGGTAAAAATGCACCCTATCAAAATCCCCCAAACTTAAACATTGTTCGTCCCGAACAATAACAAAAACAAAATAAACAGTAGACTCAAGCATTGTGAACTATGTAGGCCTCAAAACTTTTTTTCAAAAACAAGCTCATGATCATGATCAAGACTATGCATACAACCTTAGCATCAATAACACAACCTATTCAATAAATCCAAATCATGCTATTCAATCAAAGAACACTCTCAAACATGTGAAATTATATGTGTATAAGTGAACACTCAACTCTCTCAAAGAAAAGATGTATAAGATAATGCACATCATAAGGGTTCACTCAATATCAATGCAATGCAACATGTTTACCATAGGCTTGCCCCTAATCTCAACATCTCCACCTAATGTAATACTCATAAACTAGGATCAAGAAGGTCTTTATAAAAGCTTGTAATGTAGGGACATTGGTTAAGGTAGGGAATATATAGGCTAAGTGACTCAAAATGCTCTAAATCATCAACCTCTTTTCAACTCCAAACAAAGTATGGTTTTTCAACTCCATATTCTACCATCCAACACCAACTACAAAACATCAATATCATAGATGCACATAATACAATTCAAGTTAACTACCCCCTTATGCTTTTATTCTCATTCTCTTCTTTTCTCTCTTTTTTTTTTTTCTCTAGAGCTCAACTAATGAATGTTCTTTCTAATAATGAACAAGGGCTCTATATTTCTTTTCTTTTCTTTTTTTTTTTTTTAAGCTTATAGGGATAGCTAACTATACTTAAACAAGCATCTAAAATTTTCTCCTTTCACACCACATCAAAATTTTCTATTTAACTCCTTCCATACCACCAACCACAAATACTAATGATACCCATAACCATCCAAACCTCCTATCATCCGGTTTTACAAAGAACGGCTAATAAAGGCTCAAAAGGGGTAAACAAAGGATTATGAACAAGGTTAGTGTATAGGAATCATGTGGCTAAAGAAAGATGGCCTAAGATCATCTCCTAGTTCATAAATATACTAAGGTGTTGATGGAGAAATAAGGCAAGTTCTAGAAACAATGAAGCATACATGATCACTCAATCAAGAAAATAGGCATCAATATGCACCAATAGCTCAAAACTCACGGGTTCAAACTAACTAGTTCCCGATATCATAGCATAATTCAAATTCACCAAATAAATTGCGTCGCTTCGCCAAGGTTCCATGCATAATAAAGATCATGAATTTTTCTTCAAAAATCAATATAAATACTATCATCGGCCAAATCCACAATACTATTATCACATGCTTATTCGACTCGATTTAAAACCTAAGACTCAACAAAAATAATAACTACTAATAAAATATCCAAATATTAAGCTACAATCCAAGAACTCATGTAATCGAGTTAACAAAACCACACTTCTCCCTCCCCCAAACTTATTTCGAATCATGATGAAGGAATAAGTTTAAGAAGAAGGAGTGGTTAAGTTAACGGGCGTACCTTTCACCGAAGCTAGCTTACTATCGATCTTCTCCTCCTAGTCGAAACCTTGTCGAGAAAACCTACAACTCACAAGCTTCGCAAATTCTTGGATAAAAAGCTTAATAAAAGATAAGACTCAAACAAAAACGAAAACAAATAAAACGAAAACTGAAAATTAAAGATAGAGTTGGGTTACCTCCCAACAAGTGCTACGTTTTACGTCTTTAGCCCGACGATACCTCTTATCAAGGTGGATCAAAATGAACGTTCTTTTCTCCCCCATCTTTGAGTTTCCTCATGGCTCCATCAATTAATCTCTTGAATTCGGCTAACTTCAATGGTGGAATGGCTTCCAACTGATTTAAGAACTCGAAAATCTCCTCGCAAGCTCCATCCGGTGCCGGCGGTATAGGTGGTTTCAAGACTTGAACGGCAAAAACATCCTCTCGATGATCATCGGGTCTCTTCATTGCTTCATAGATGGAAATATTCAATTCCTCTCCATTGACTCTAAATGTCAAATCTCCATCTTGAATATCAATCAAAGCTCTCCCCGTAGCTAAAAATGGCCGTCCTAAGATCAATGGTTGATTCTCATCCTCGGGCATATCCAACACTACAAAATCAGCCGGGAAAACAAGATTCTGAACTTGTACGAGCACATCTTCAACTATCCCCCTTGGATAAGAAACTGATCGATCCGCCATAAGTAGGGAGATAGTTGTCGGCTTCATCTTTCCAATCTTGAGCCGGTTGAAAATAGAGAGGTGCATCAAATTGATGCTAGCACCAAGATCACAAAGGACATTTTGGAAGACGTGATCACCAATCTTGCAAGCTAATGTGAACCTCCCGGGATCCTTTTGCTTTAATGGAAGCTTCTTTTGTAGGACCGCGCTACACTCCTCCGTCAAGTTAATCGTCTCGAACTTAGCCCACTTCTTCTTCCCCGCCACCGCGTCCTTGATGAACTTCATGTGGTTTGGCATGTCTCGGAGAGCATCTAGAAGCGGGATGTTGATGTTGACCTTTTGAAGCATCTCCAAAAACCGTTGATACTTCTCGTCTTGCTTCGTCTTGGTCAATCGTTGCGGGAAGGGGGCCTTCGGAGTGTAAGTCGGAAGTTGGTGCGGCTGCTGGGCCTCTCGACCGACCTCTCGATCGAGAGAGGTGTCGAGAGGTCCCTTCTGACCTCGGTTTTTGACCTCTCGATCCACCTCTCGATCGAGAGAGGTATCGAGAGGTGGATTCTGCATAAGCTCGTCGTGGGCCTCTCGATCGACCTCTCGATCGAGAGAGGTATCGAGAGGTGGATTCTGCATAAGCTCGTCGTGGGCCTCTCGATCGACCTCTCGATCGAGAGAGGTATCGAGAGGTGGATTTTGACCTCCAGTATTGACCTCTCGATCGACCTCTCGATCGAGAGAGGTGTCGAGAGGTCCTTGATTCAGACTTCGTCTTCTCGTCTCCTCGAACTCCAAATCCTTGTGCCTTCTTTCTCCATTATGTTCAGCTTCCAAAGATGAATTCGTGTACCGAGTACCGCTCCGAAGCTCGATAGCATGAACTTGATGGTCGGGCTTATGTACTCCTCCTTGAGCATTGACTACTTGATCAACTCGAGCATCCAACATATTCATGTGCTTGGTCAAATTTGCTACACTAGACTCCAAGGCTCCAATTTTATTTGTCGTCGTTGATATGAGAGTCTTTATCAACTCCTCCAATGAAGGTTCCTTCTTCGGCTCTTGGACAACTCTATTCTCCTCATAAGTCTTCTTGAAAGCATCCAACTCCGTTGCCGTCTTGGTGTATTTCTCCATCAAATCATCATAAGCTTCGGATCCAATGGCGGCAACCTTCCTTCTCCCAACTCTTCTATCGGTAGCCTCCTCATAACTTGTATTGACGTTGAGCTCGATGATCTCCCATGCCGTCTCTACATCGTTATTTAAGAATCCTCCTTTAGATGCATAATCGAGCTCCTTCTTGCATTGCTTGTTCAATCCTTGATGGAAGCAGAAGATTTGTTCCCCCTTGTCAAGAGCATGATTGGGGCATACACGAAGCATCTTTCTGAATCTCCCCCATGCTTCGTAAAGGTACTCATCTTCAAATTGTTGGAATTTGTTGATCTCGTTTAGAAGCCTCTGAGCCCTTGAAGGTGGGAAGAACTTATTTAAGAATAGTTTGCACAGCTCGCTCCATGTCTTTATCTCGGCTCGATTCTCTATATCCTCAAGCCACTCTCTAGCATCATCCTTGAGAGACCACTCGAAGAGACTGAGCTTGATGTAGTCTGCAGGCACTCCATTTGCCTTGTAGGTTGCACAGATGTTGAGAAATTGCTTCAGGTGAGCATTAGGATCCTCCATCGGTGTGCCTCCATATTGATTTGCTTGCACCATGTTGATGAGGGAAGCCTTGATCTCGTACTCGGTAGCCTCAACAGTCCCCCATCCTCCATTTTGGAATTGATCAACAACCGGTTTGAATCGATCGTTGAGAGTCCTCCTCACTCCTTGATCCGCCATCGAACTTTATTCCTCGACAAAGAAAGGAAACGGTTAGATTAATACTCAAAAACAGAAAAATAAACGCCTAAATCACCTATTAATCCTATTTCAAAAAATCTATGTGAAATCTAATCAATCCCCGGCAACGGCGCCAAAATTCGATTGCACTATTTTCTACCACACAAAATAGGTATAGTATAGAATAAGTACGAGTATCGTATCCACAGGGATTGACAAGTCGAAATCACACAAAGTACCTCTACTCTAGAATTAAACTGATGTCTAGGCAATTAAGAAAATAAGAATGTGGTATTATAATCCTAGGCAAGTAAATTTAACAAATAAAAAGAAAACAAATAAGGAAACAAATAAATAAGCAGTTAAACAAATAAGGCAAATAAGTAAATAAGGAAACAAATAAATCAAATAAGAAACAAGGCTGATTCTAGGGAAGCCTACCTAATCAAATATATGCAAGCAATTAATGAGTACAATTAACCAATTTAATCCAATCTAGATGTGATACATGAAAAATAACCTACACCCCGATTAAAGCAATGCAAGTCGTCACCTAATAAGATCCTAATATCCTTTCGGATGCATAGATATCAAATTAAGTGCAAAATAGAACAAGTATCAATGATATAATCAACTAGGTTCAATTATGACACCCAAATCAATTATATGCAAACATATGATAATTCAAACTCAATTAAGACAATCAAACTATCATACCATGTATTCATGAGATCTATTATGCAATATCCTATCAAGGCATATAAACATAACTATGCATACACGATTAGTGATCAATTAATCATGCATGAGAATAAGCACCATGAAAACATGCATCTAGATTGGAAGGCTAATTGTACACAAGAACACTTACATAAATTCAATTAGGCATTCAATCCCTAAAATCAACTAATAAAAATTAGCTAGACATAATTAAAAGAAAGGTAGAAGGAAGATTAAACATAAGTAAAAACATAAAGTAAAAGAAAGGGATAGAAAAACTCTTGAATCTTGATGAATCTTCAATCTTCAATTGTCTTCATACATAACATAAATCTAGATCTAAAAGTATAAAAGTATGGAGAAAAGAATAAAAACTAATCTAAAGAATATAGGAGAGTGGAGGAACTTTTTTACAATGATAGGTTTAGAGGTATTTATAGGGTAGAAGTTTACATCTAATACCTAATTGTACAAGGAAACCAAGAAAAAGTCAAAAATTGCCTTTTAAAAGAAATCCCGTCTGGAAAACAGGAGGCACCTCTCGACACCTCTCTCGATCGAGAGGGTGGTCGAGAGGGTCGAGAGGGTTCTGCGCAACTTTCTTGTTTCGGTCGTATCTTCCTCATCCGAACTCCGAATTGACCTCCGTTTTCGCCTACGTGCTCCTATCGAACCCCTCTTCAATGCTATGCTTTCACTTTTCCAGAATAACACTTTTAAAAAATCGTGAGAAGTCAGAACTTGGGATCAATACTTCATCTCTTCCTTGGTTTCATCGCCTCTTGTCTTATCTTGGGTTTTCTCGACTAAAAAGCCCTAAAAACACTCAAAACAACCCAAAAGCGTAATCTAGCTCGAAATAACATAAAAAATACAAATCATGAGCTAAACTATCAAAATACGACAAGAAAACGATAATATAACACTTAGATGATAGGGTGAAAATGCACCCTATCAAAATCCCCCAAACTTAAACATTGTTCGTCCCGAATAATAACAAAAACGAAATAAACAATAGATTCAAGCATTGTGAACTATATAGGCCTCAAAAGTTTTCAAAAAACAAACCATCCTCATGATCAAAACTATGCATACAACCTTAGCATCAATAACACAACCTAATCAATAAATCCAAATCATGCTATTCAATCAAAGAACACTCTCAAACATGTGAAATTATATATATGTAAGTGAACACTCAACTCTCTCAAAGAAAAGATGTATAAGATAATGCACATCATAGGGTTCACTCAATATCAATGCAATGCAACATGTTTACCATAGGCTTGCCCCCTTTCTCAACATCTCCACCTAATGTAATACTCATAAACTAGGATCAAGAAGGACTTTATAAAAGCTTGTAATGTAGGGACATTGGTTAAGGTAGGGAATATATAGGCTAAGTGACTCAAAATACTCAAATCATCAACCTCTTTTCAACACCAAACAAAGTATGGTTTTTCAACTCCATCTTCTACCATCCAATACACCAACTACAATACAACAACATCATAGATGCACATAATACAATTCAAGTTAACTATCCCCTTATGCTATTATTCTCATTCTCTTCTTTTTCTCTTTTTTTTTTTTTTTTTTTTTTCTTAGAGCTCATCTAATGAATGTTCTTTCTAATGTTGAACAAAGGCTCTATTTTTTTCTTTTCACAACTATTTTTCTAAGCTTATAGGGATAGCTAACTATACTTTAACAAGCATCTAGGTTTTCTTTTCTTTTTCTCCTTCTACATCACAACAAATATATTTTTTTTCAACTCCTTCCATACTACCAACCACAACAAAGGATACCCATAATCATCCAAACCTCCTATCATCCGGTTTTACAAAGAACGGCTAATAAAGGCTCAAAAGGGGTAAACAAAGGATTATGAACAAGGTTAGTGTATAGGAATCATGTGGCTAAAGAAAGATGGCCTAAGATCATCTCCTAGTTCATAAATATACTAAGGTCTTGATGGAGAAATAAGGCAAGTTCTAGAAACAATGAAGAATGCATGATCACTCAATCAAAGAATAGGCATAAATATGCACAAATAGCTCAAATCTCACGGGTTCAAACTAAGTAGTTCCCGACATCATAGCATACTTCAAATTCACCAAATAAAATTGCGTCGCTTCGCCAAGGTTCCATGCATAATAAAGATCATGAATTTTTCTTCAAAAATCAATAAAAATACTATCATCGGCCAAATTCACAATACTATCATCACATGCTTATTCGACTCAACTAAAACCTAAGACTTGACAAAAATAATAACTACTAATAAAATATCCAAAAATTAAGCTACAATCCAAGAACCCATGTAAACGAGTTAACAAAGCCACACTTCCCCCTCCCCCAAACTTATTTCGAATCATGATGAAGGAATAAGTTTAAGAAGAAGGAGTGGTTAAGTTAACGAGCGTACCTTTCACCGAAGCTAGCATACTATCGATCTTCTCCTCTTAGTCGAAACCTCGTCAAGAAAACCTACAACTCACAAGCTTCGAAAATTCTTGGATAAAAAGCTTAATAAAAGATAAGACTCAAAGAAAATAAAAACGAAAAACAAAAAAAATGAAAAACAAAAATAAAGATAGAGTTGGGTTACCTCCCAACAAGTGCTACGTTTTACGTCTTTAGCCCGACGATACCTCTTATCAAGGTGGATCAAAATGAAAGTTCGTCTCTCCCCCATCATCGAGTTTCTTCATGGCTCCATCGATTGATCTATTGAATTCGGCTAACTTCATTGGTGGAATGGCTTCCAAATGATTTAAGCACTCGAGAATCTCCTCGCAAACTCCATCCGGTGCCGGCGGTATAGGTGGTTCCAAGACTTGAACGGCAAAAACGTCCTCTCGATGATCATCGGGCCTCTTCATTGCTTCATAGATGGAAATCTTCAATTCTTCTCCGTTGACTCTAAATGTCAAATCTCCATCTTGAATATCGATTAAAGCTCTCCCCGTAGCTAGGAATGGCCGTCCTAAGATCAAAGGTTGATTATCATCCTCGGGCATATCCAACACTACAAAATCCGCCGGGAACACAAGATTCTGAACTTGTACGAGCACATCTTCAACTATCCCCCTTGGATAAGAAACTGATCGATCCGCCATAAGTAGGGAGATAGTTGTCGGCTTCATCTTTCCAATCTTGAGCCGGTTGAAAATAGAGAGGGGCATCAAATTGATGCTAGCACCAAGATCACAAAGGACATTTTGGAAGACGTGATCACCAATCTTGCAAGCTAATGTGAACCTCCCGGGATCCTTTTGCTTTAATGGAAGCTTCTTTTGTAGGACCGCGCTACACTCCTCCGTCAAGTTAATCGTCTCGAACTTAGCCCACTTCTTCTTCCCCGCCACCGCGTCCTTGATGAACTTCATTTGGTTTGGCATGTCTCGGAGAGCATCTAGAAGCGGGATGTTGATGTTGACCTTTTGAAGCATCTCCAAAAACCGTTGATACTTCTCGTCTTGCTTCGTCTTGGTCAATCGTTGCGGGAAGGGGGCCTTCGGAGTGTAAGTCGGAAGTTGGTGCGGCTGCTGGGCCTCTCGACCGACCTCTCGATCGAGAGAGGTTTCGAGAGGTCCCTTCTGACCTTGGTTTTTGACCTCTCGATCCACCTCTCGATCGAGAGAGGTATCGAGAGGTGGATTCTGCATAAGCTCGTCGTGGGCCTCTCGATCGACCTCTCGATCGAGAGAGGTATCGAGAGGTGGATTTTGACCTCCAGTATTGACCTCTCGATCGACCTCTCGATCGAGAGAGGTGTCGAGAGGTCCTCGATTCAGACTTCGTCTTCTCGTCTCCTCGAACTCCAAATCCTTGTGCCTTCTTTCTCCATTATGTTCAGCTTCCAAAGATGAATTCGTGTACCGAGTACCGCTCCGAAGCTCGATAACATGAACTTGATGGTCGGGCTTATGTACTCCTCCTTGAGCATTGACTACTTGATCAACTCGAGCATCCAACATATTCATGTGCTTGGTCAAATTTGCTACACTAGACTCCAAGGCTCCAATTTTATTTGTCGTCGTTGATATGAGAGTCTTTATCAACTCCTCCAATGAAGGTTCCTTCTTCGGCTCTTGGACAACTCTATTCTCCTCATAAGTCTTCTTGAAAGCATCCAACTCCGTTGCCGTCTTGGTGTATTTCTCCATCAAATCATCATAAGCTTCGGATCCAATGGCGGCAACCTTCCTTCTCCCAACTCTTCTATCGGTAGCCTCCTCATAACTTGTATTGACGTTGAGCTCGATGATCTCCCATGCCGTCTCTACATCGTTATTTAAGAATCCTCCTTTAGATGCATAATCGAGCTCCTTCTTGCATTGCTTGTTCAATCCTTGATGGAAGCAGAAGATTTGTTCCCCCTTGTCAAGAGCATGATTGGGGCATACACGAAGCATCTTTCTGAATCTCCCCCATGCTTCGTAAAGGTACTCATCTTCAAATTGTTGGAATTTGTTGATCTCGTTTAGAAGCCTCTGAGCCCTTGAAGGTGGGAAGAACTTATTTAAGAATAGTTTGCACAGCTCGCTCCATGTCTTTATCTCGGCTCGATTCTCTATATCCTCAAGCCACTCTCTAGCATCATCCTTGAGAGACCACTCGAAGAGACTGAGCTTGATGTAGTCTGCAGGCACTCCATTTGCCTTGTAGGTTGCACAGATGTTGAGAAATTGCTTCAGGTGAGCATTAGGATCCTCCATCGGTGTGCCTCCATATTGATTTGCTTGCACCATGTTGATGAGGGAAGCCTTGATCTCGTACTCGGTAGCCTCAACAGTCCCCCATCCTCCATTTTGGAATTGATCAACAACCGGTTTGAATCGATCGTTGAGAGTCCTCCTCACTCCTTGATCCGCCATCGAACTTTATTCCTCGACAAAGAAAGGAAACGGTTAGATTAATACTCAAAAATAGAAAAATAAACGCCTAAATCACCTATTAATCCTATTTCAAAATATCTATGTGAAATCTAATCAATCCCCGGCAACGGCGCCAAAATTCGATTGCACTATTTTCTACCACACAAAATAGGTATAGTATAGAATAAGTACGAGTATCGTATCCACAGGGATTGACAAGTCGAAATCACACAAAGTACCTCTACTCTAGAATTAAACTGATGTCTAGGCAATTAAGAAAATAAGAATGTGGTATTATAATCCTAGGCAAGTAAATTTAACAAATAAAAAGAACACAAATAAGGAAACAAATAAATAAGCAATTAAACAAATAAGGCAAATAAGTAAATAAGGAAACAAATAAATCAAATAAGAAACAAGGCTGATTCTAGGGAAGCCTACCTAATCAAATATATATGCAAGCAATTAATGAGTACAATTAACCAATTTAATCCAATCTAGATGTGATACATGAAAAATAACCTACACCCCGATTAAAGCAATGCAAGTCGTCACCTAATAAGATCCTAATATCCTTTCGGACGCATAGATATCAAATTAAGTGCAAAATAGAACAAGTATCAATGATATAATCAACTAGGTTCAATTATGACACCCAAATCAATTATATGCAAACATATGATAATTCAAACTCAATTAAGACAATCAAACTATCATACCATGTATTCATGAGATCTATTATGCAATATCCTATCAAGGCATATAAACATAACTATGCATACACAATTAGTGATCAATTAATCATGCATGAGAATAAGCACCATGAAAACATGCATCTAGATTGGAAGGCTAATTGTACACAAGAACACTTACATAAATTCAATTAGGCATTCAATCCCTAAAATCAACTAATAAAAATTAGCTAGACATAATTAAAAGAAAGGTAGAAGGAAGATTAAACATAAATAAAAACATAAAGTAAAAGAAAGGGATAGAAAAACTCTTGAATCTTGATGAATCTTCAATCTTCAATTGTCTTCATACATAAAATAAATCTAGATCTAAAAGTATAAAAGTATGGAGAAAAGAATAAAAACTAATCTAAAGAATGTAGGAGAGTGGAGGAACTTTTTTACAATGATAGGTTTAGAGGTATTTATAGGGTAGAAGTTTACATCTAATACCTAATTGTACAAGGAAACCAAGAAAAAGTCAAAAATTGCCTTTTAAAAGAAATCCCGTCTGGAAAACAGGAGGCACCTCTCGACACCTCTCTCGATCGAGAGGGTGGTCGAGAGGGTCGAGAGGGTTCTGCGCAACTTTCTTGTTTCGGTCGTATCTTCCTCATCCGAACTCCGAATTGACCTCCGTTTTCGCCTACGTGCTCCTATCGAACCCCTCTTCAATGCTATGCTTTCACTTTTTCAGAATAACACTTTTAAAAAATCGTGAGAAGTCAGAACTTGGGATCAATACTTCATCTCTTCCTTGGTTTCATCGCCTCTTGTCTTATCTTGGGTTTTCTCGACTAAAAAGCCCTAAAAACACTCAAAACAACCCAAAAGCGTAATCTAGCTCGAAATAACATAAACAATACAAATCATGAGCTAAACTATCAAAATACGACAAGAAAACGATAATATAACACTTAGATGATAGGGTAAAAATGCACCCTATCAGTAATATGATTATGAATTCTCTCTGTTACTTTCTTGTGCAAGAGATGCCCAAAAGCGGGATGTTAGAATGAACGCATATTCGATGTTGGTGCAATAGTTTTCTTGGAAAACTTGAATATAAATACTGGGAATTCATCTTAGCTTAGTCTTTCATGATGATTGAGTCGGGAAGCCGGAGGCGATCTTAAGATTCTGCTCTCCTTATATAAACTTTGATGATTGAATTGTGTTCTTTGTTTAGTCTGAAGGTTGTGAAGAATTTGAAGGAAAATCGAATCAAAATTGCAACAATTTCGGAAGTATATTCAGCTCATCCCTGATAATTGGTGAGTTTAAAGCTCCGTTAAATATTGTAAAATGTAAGGTTAGCTCGTGGGTTATGAGGGATTGGTAATTACAGAGGAAGCACTACGACCCAAAGTCAGGCGTAGGCCCCTGTATTGCCATGAACCGAAAACTCACCGAGCGAACATGTTGAAAACAGAGGGCCGAAAATGGCGAGGTCACCCCACGCACCTTGATGAGAGGGCCTTACATTTGAAGGCAGAACCTCACAGAAGCCCTATCTAATAGGCAACACTCTCGTAAGCCCTATATAATAGGCAGAACCCCCAGAAGCCCTATCCAATAGGCAACACTCTCGTAAGCCCTATATATAGACAGAACCCCCAGAAGCCCTATCCAATAGGCAACACTCTCGTAAGCCCTATATAATAGGCAGACCCCCAGAAGCCCTATCTAATAGGCAACCTTCTTGTAAGCCCTATATAATAGGCAGAATCTTCAAAAGCCCTATATAATAGGCAGAACGCTCAAAAGCCCTATTCAATAGGCACGAACTTCATAAGCCCTACACAGTAGGCAGAAGCCTCCAAAAGCCCTACATGGTTAGGCATCATGCAAAAGCCCTACATAGCTAGGCACCGTAAAAAAGCCCTGCGTGGTCAGGCACCATAACGTTCAGCCCTATGAAAATAGGCACCATAACATTAAACTCTATAAAAATAGGCATCATACTTAAGCCCGTCTAAAACAGGCACTACGCATTAAGCCTTGTGAAAACAGGCGTCACCCATTCCAGCCCTATATAAGCAGGTGCTACCCTTTAAAGCTTTGCACAAGCAGGCGATATCTAAGAAGACTCGTACAGACGATCTCCAATCATAAAAGACTTGTCAAAAGCAAACCATATCTATTTTAAGTCTCTTTTCAAGAGCATCTGGAACGAATTCTCTAAAAATCTTCAAACATTTATAGAACTTCACAAAGATGAATGCTAGCTCAGATGTTGCTTCAAAAGAAGCTGGCGAAGCTACAGAAAATCCAGAAAATTCTCTACCCTGGAATAAAGGAAAAGGCACTGTGGTAACAGAGGCCAGTGTCAACATGGAAGCTCAGTTTCCCCCAACTATGCTCCTCCAGATGAAAGCGCTTGTAGAGGGCGTAGTCGGGGGCTGTCGAAAAAAGACTTCATATTCTGGGAATAAATTCCCAAAACGCAAATCCTCCGGGTGAAACCCAAGAGGGTGGAGGAAGTAAGAACACCCCCGTGGTGCACAAGCAGAAGCCTGTAACCCCAGGCATAACCCAAGAATTGGCTGCAAAACCGCCATCAATTGTGGCGGAGCAAGAGGAGGGATTCTCCACTGATTGGGAATCCCCAGATGAAGAAGGTCCTGAGGAAACCGAAGAAAATCTCGACGAGGACACTGACAATGCATGGGTCAAAAAATACGCCCAGCAACAAGAGCAGATGAGGCTCCTGACAAAGGAAGTGGAAAGGCTGAAAAAGCAGAAGCAGGCCCCAGAGAGGGCCTCAAAGGAAACAGAAGCAAGTGAAAGAGGAATTCGCTACGCAAATGAAGAAAGAAACCTAAAGCATGGTCCAAATCATAGAAGTGGGGGACATAAGCCAGAGCTTTTCTCTGTATATATCGATGAGAACAACTCATTCTTGGTAGATATTCAAACAGATCCTGTTCCTAGTAACTTCAAAACGATTTCCTGTGAATATCAGGGGAAAGGGGACCCTGAAGAACATCTGATGAAATTTGAAAGCTTATGCCTCCTCCACCAATATTCGGAAGGCGTCAAGTGTAGAGTATTCCTCACAACTCTGTCGGGGACTGCCCAACATTGGTTCAAGCAGTTGCCAAAAGCCTCTATTAACTCCTTCATGGATCTGAGGGAAGTTTCCCTGCAGCAGTTCGCCAGTGCTAAGAGGACTACTAGAAATTCTTTACACCTAACAACTATTAAGCAAGGTGCCAATGAAAGTCTGAGAGATTATATGACGCGCTTCAATGAGGCTGTCCTGGAAATCCCAGGAGTGGAGCCGAAGCTAAAGGTGCATGCCTATGTGGATGGTCTAAAGCCAGGGCAGTTCTTTGCCTCTCTCATCAAGAAAGAAGCTACTTCTTTCGAAGAACTGCTGACAAGAGTCCAAAAATATATCCATATGGAGGAAGCTCTGAGCAGCAAGAGGACCGAGTTGGCCTTTCAAAAGGAAAAGAAGCCAGATGAAAGGAAAAGGCCGGCCCCAGATGCCAAGAAAGCTAATAAGAATGAACGATTCCTAAGATCCTTTACTCCACTCACCAAGCAGCCCGTTGATCTGCTGGAAGTAGTCATGAGAAAGCCGGGGGTCCAGGTCCCCGTGGGACACAGGCAGCCACCTAGGAACCCATCTTTTGAAAAATTCTGCAAGTTCCATAATGACTTTGGTCACATGACAAATGACTGCAGAAATCTAAGAATTGCTATCGAGAAGCTGATACAAGAGGGGGAACTCTTGGAGTATGTGAGGAGGGAGACAGAGCTAAACAAAAGCGCAAAGAAGCTCCCGAGAAAACACCTGATGCTATCCAGGGATCTGAACCCAAAGGCGTCATTAAAATGATATATGGAGGACCGGCTGTAGGGGACTCCAACAAAAGCAGAAAAGCATCTGCTAGAGAGCTGCATATGCACGAGAGACATGGGGTCTGGAAAGTTGAAAATGGCTTACTTGCACCAGAAATCTCGTTTGGATCAGAGGACAATCAAAAAGTGGTCCATCCACATGATGACGCATTGGTCATCACGGTGGAGATAGAAAGATACCAAGTCCAAAGGGTCTTTGTAGATACAGGAGCTGCGGTCAACATCATATTCGAAAGTTGTTTTAACCAAATGAGCCTTCAGAAGCCTCTAAATGGTGTAGCCACGGCCTTACACGGATTCTCAGGAGACCCTGTGATGTCATTAGGATCAATTGATCTAATGCTCACTCTAGGTGAGGGACCCATGCGGGTGTCAAAACCAGTCACTTTTCTGGTGGTACGACAACAATCTTCTTACAACGTTATCTTGGGGAGAATTGCCCTTAACCTATTCCAAGTCGTGGTTTCCACTTACCATTTGATGATGAAATTCCCGGTAGGAAGCCGGGTGGGACAAATATCTTGAGACCAAGCAATCTCACGAAAATGTTATATCCAGTCCGTACAAGCAGGAGAAGCCAGGAAAAGGCCGATGGCAGAACTCGCTAATGACAAAGCTGAAGCAAAGCCTGATGAAAAAAGACTTAAAGCCACAACTGCTGTAGAAGAGAGCCAGGATCTCTCCACTTCAATGGAACACTTGATGATTACCAAAGCCAATTCCTCAGGAAAGCTCACGCTACCCGAAGACTCAAATAAACAGTCGCTCCAACAGAATGATAAAAGCAAAGAATTTGAAGCCGGATTAGTAGGCACATGCAACGCCCCAGTTGTGAAGGGACACTGGGAAACTTTAATAGCCAAAGCAAGAGCAAAAGTCAAGGAGGTAATCAAAATGCCGGGTGAAGAGAAAGTATGCAGGGAAAATTAAAGGTTGTTCTTAAAAAAGAAGGTACGGTGGGTCGTAACCTTTACCTATCTTAAAATTTTCATCTTATGATTAGTCAATGTATGGAAAGCACAGGATCATGTCTTTTTGTTCTTAAAATGATCGTATCCTGCAAAACGATTAGCCCTAATCGAGATATAATCCTTTGATTCCTTATACCTCACCTGGGGGGGGGGGGGGAGTAGGGGGATACCCCCATATCCCATTTATAAAATGCTTCATGCATGTAAGCCAGAAATATTGAGTAAAAAAAAAGGAAGAAGAAAGAAAAGTTCTGTTGCGATAATCAGTATCAAGAATAAAGAGCCATAAAAGCGGTAAGGTAATATGTCAAGCTAGCAGAAAATTAGTAGAAACATGTCGAAGGCGAGGCCTTCGCGCCTAGCCAGAAACAAAAGAAGTAGTATTGTTTGGTGCCTCATCAGCACGAATCCAGGGCCATAAAGAAGCACCCCATTACAAACACCAAAAAGTAAATTGTTTTAAGACACCCCACTAAGAGCAACATGATTAAAGAGAAGGGTCTGAGGCAGAAGCCAGATCCTTAGAGCTAGATGAGTGAGAGGGTGAAGCCCGATCCTCAGAAGTGGGAGAAGCCACAGCCGAATCCACAAAGGGACCACCCTTGGGTGAACCTGCTGGAATCCCCAGGGCATCCTCTTCCCCAGAGCCACCTGCCACGACTTTCGGAGTAAATGCGGAGGAAGTACCTTCCTCACTTGCAGGCAGACCTAAAGCATCATTCTCTATTAATTTCTGACAAGGAAAAAGAGCTGCCAAGTAAGAAACGAAAAATAATAAATAAGTAAGTTTCATCAAAAAAGACAAAGAGAGAAAGCACCTCATCGAAAGCCTTTCGTATAGACCTCATAACCATAGTATTGAGAGGAAAGAGTGGAAACTGGGGGGCATCCCAAGGAGGAAGCTTGTCCGAAGGCTGGGTAGGCTGGCAAAGGACCTGAGACGCTTCTCGTAGCACAGGCATGAACCAGGGCTCCTTAGCAGACAAGAGACGATTCCTCTTAAGAGTTTGAGGCTCTGTCTCGAACATCCTCATTATAGGACTCACATTGATGGAAGCTGCCTGCTCGGGGATACCCAGCTGCTGGCAACACTCAAGAATGGCAGTAGCCGTCCATTCGGTGAGAGGATCAAGCATCCGAAGCCAGAAATCAGGTGTATGGAGATAGACTTCTGGAAAATGCCGCACCAAAGAATCTAGAAAGGCCTGACCATGAGGAGTCATTAGCAGATTAGACTTGCATTCCCGGATCCCAGAGGAAGTACCCTGGTCTAAGCCCACTCTCCTCCCTTGAGTAAAAGAGGAAGCTCGAGCACGCTCCAGTTCCTGTTCATGAGTAAGCAACAATTGTTTTACCTCTGCGGTGTGAGCCTTCTGTAACTGCATTACCCGAGATGATGAAGCCCCTAAAGCACCCTCAAGCTCCCCCACTCGTTCGGAAAGAGAAAGCACACATTGCCCAAGGGCAGAACATCGTTTCTCTTTATCTCGTAGGAATCCCTCAAGTTGATGAACCTCAACCTGGAGATACTCCTTGCTTTTTTCAGACTGAGAAAGATGCTCCTGTAGTTGCTCCAGACTCAAAGTCTGAGCCAAGGAAGGACTTTCCAAGATCCTGCCTTTCTTCATAACCGAAGAAGGGGAAAAATCGCTCTTCCTTTTAGAGGAGGAGGAAGGGAGCTCAGGGTCAGTGAGAGAAGGGGTATAAGCATCCACATCAATGAAAGCAGGGAGAGATGAGGTTGGGTGGCTAGAAGCGGTCGGAGGTGGAAAATATGGTTTCAAGCGAGGAACAACAATCGTTGCCTCCTTAAGGCTCTCCTTAGAGGAGTTATGACTAGTAGTAGGCTCCACAATCGCCTAAGTAGACCCGCCACTCGCAGAAGATGCAGAGATAAGGCCGCTAGTCCTTGCTTGCTCTATCTTTTCTAATAATTTTTCACGAGCTTTCTGCCCTAAACGAAGCTTGGCAGAATCCATGACTGTAAGATAACAACAAGTGCTAGTAAGTGACGCAACAGATCTGAAAAGGGAAGACTGAAATCTTAAATCGCCTTCTCTGGAAGAATGCTGATAAAGCAAGTCATGGACTCAATGGCGTTAGACGGGGTGAATAAATACGAGCAAGCCTGGTCTCAAGAAGCCCTAAAAACTGGCCGCCAGTTCCAACATTGAAATCCCTATTGTGTTTGTTCAAAAACTAGGTTGAAAAAAAAAAAAAAAAAAATTTCGAAATCGATAATGCCCCCTTTAGAGAACGCAAAAGAGAGCAAAAGAGGAAACAAAGGATTTCCTAACCATAAAACTCCCAGAGAACTAACCCACAGAGAAGGGAAGGGAGATGACATAACTGTAAAAGAAATTACTGGGAGAAAAGAGAGAAGTGGAGCGATCGTCGGAAGTATGAGGCGCGTCGGAAAATATGAGAGCACTGTTATTCTCCTTAGACTACAATGTGACAAGTGAAGAGGAAGAAGGAATAAAATGAAGAAGTTGAGGAGTTAAAGGAGAAAAGAACAGGGTGTGACCCACCCGCTACTCCACGTCGGCTCAAAAGAATAAATAATAATGAAATATATATATATATATATGGCAAAGTAGCCTGCCTTTTGGGATACGCCTCCTATGGCGAAGGGTTCCTTCTATCATATACTAACTCTATGAAGGAAAGTAATGATGAGTAGGGAGAATAGGCCGAGCTTTTTACCCTGGCCTGGGGAAGCCAACCGTCGCACTAGTCTCTAGCGCGATAAGACATTTTACAACATCAGCAATAGGATCATTTCCCAGCAAGACCTCCAACAGAAGCAAACGAAATGTGCTTCTGGACCAGGGGGGGGGGGGGGGGGGGGGGAGTAGCTGATAGGGATAAATATCAGCCTCGCCAACGTGGCATTTTCAATGCTGATTAGACAATCTCTCCGAAAGCCTCAGATGACCTACTCGATGAAGATGCCTAGGTCACGGACGTTACAAGGTATTGCACAGATCCCAGCCCTTGCCGAGGCTCCTGCGTAGATCCCGACTTATGCATAAGTCGTTTTTAAGATCGCAAACATCTGCTAAGATCTGGGGATCTGCCTAACACACGGTCCGCGTGACTCTACCTACCTTAGGGTGAGGACCACAAAATTGATGACGAGGGGAATCTTGTCTCCATAGAAATTCCTTTCTTGTCCTCCCCTAGGACGAGCATTCACCTTTTCATCCCTCATATGTACGTACACCTATCTTTCTCATTCCTTCCACATCTATAAATAGAGAGTGATCACACCACTTCATCCAACTCAACTCATATACACGCACTCTGCGTACTATTCTATTCACTTCCACGTTCCACCTCGAGCTCTCTCGAGCTAGAGCGATCGGAGCACTTGAGGCTTTCTCCTGAGGAACCTCGCCCATCTTCATCTTCACCTCCATTCTCATCACTGGAAGAAGCACCCCCACCGTTTCGAGCCTGAGGTATAATTCTCGCTATTGAAAGAGGACGAAGCGTGAGAGCGACGCTCATTCTCTGCTTTGTCCTCGTCTTGTTCCTCCATTTTCCCTCCTAAACGAGCTCCGCGCTCTGAGGATTTAACTAGTTGTGTGGCTAAAGCTTTCATTATTATACATTTGCCTTAATTCTTTACGTTATGCCTAAAAAGAGACGCTATATGACAAACGGGCTACTAACTCCCATAAATCGCATGAATCCTTTACTTATTTCCATTTATGATTCTCCACGTATGGATATTACCTCTTGATGTATGATATATGATGAATAATCACCTAAATTGTTGTGGATCTTCAACCCGGATCTATCAGATCGGACCCTAACGACATGCATATCGATCGATGTTGGTCCCGGAAAAGAGTAATTGGTGTATTGGGGGGGGGGGGGGGGGGGATACACCAATAACCAACCGTTTTTTACGTTTTAGAAAATCAGGTCAATAAAGAGGTCGACTGTCAAGGTCGATCCTATCAGAGGCAGATTGATCTATCAAGCCCGTTAGATAACAAGCTTGATTTATGAAACTGTGCTTATGCGGAAGTTGGAGGTTGATTCTCTTTGAAAAATCTAAGGTCGATAAGCAAATGCAGGTTGTTTCGTGAAATGCAGGTTGATGCTTGTCAGATTGATAAAATAAAGAAGAGCGATAAATAAAGAGAGAGAAAGAGAGAGAGAGAGAGAGAGAGAGAGAGAGAGAGAGAGAGAGAGAGAGACCGCAATTTAGCGTGGTTCCGAGAAACCCTCCTACGTCCACGTCAGGTCGACTCGACCTGAGAATCCCTTTACCTTCGGATCCAACTTCTCTCTTATTTATACTGACTGAGTATCAGTTCTAAATACACTCTAACTTGAATATATCTAGACACGAGTTTTGGGTCGTGACCCTTACAACCTTTCGTACAAAAATGTACAAACAACCTTTCACTTACTACAGAGCTTGACTAACTCTATAATGGTGAAAAACACAAAACAAACTTTCTAGCTTCGAACGAGTCGGAGAAGAAGTTGTTGAATCAACGACAAGCAGCAGTGATCGCTTCATCGTTGGGTTTTTATCGGAGTCTAAAATCTCTATTCGTCAAGTGTTTGGGAAACTAGTGGAATTTCGAACTCTTGAAAGGATATGGACTTTGAGAGAGATTTTGGCAGAGTATTTGCATTGATAGCTTGAGTTTCCCGTGCTTGAATCCGATAATGGCTTGAAGTATTTATAGGCAGTTTTTGAAAACTAGCCGTTGGAGTCTGGATGATGTGGCACTAGTCGTTGGGGCGTGACTCACTTCTAGCCGTTGGTCCTTGCTGGCATACCACGTGGCAAGGATCAGGTCATGTTGCTCCATGAAGGTAGATCAACGACCTTGATATGATAATCCAGCTCTTGAAATCTTTTAAGTCAAGGCAGGCTGGAAGCTTGATAAGGAAGGTCGATAGACAGCTAGATATAACAGCTCGATCCGAATGAGGCAGGTCGATAAACAACCTTTCTGTTGGGAATTGTTAAGAACAAAGTGTTAAGGGGGAACTCCTATGGGACACTTCGAAGTGAGCCGAATGTTTGTTTTGATTTGATCCCAAAACCCCAAGTGTTCTATTCCCAAGCGACCCTATTTGATGTAGAAAATAGGTTAGAAAATCTTTCTAAGCCTACTTTGTTAGGATGGCTTTAATTTTGCTTAAGTTTTAGACTGTAGAAAATTCCAAGTGAAGGCCACTCTCTTGAGTGTGTTTTCAATCGAAGCAAGTCTATCCAGCTGAAGTGAAGCGAACCGAATCAAAGCGAAGCGAGCGCTACAGTTAAAAGCCGAAGCGAGTCAACACAGGTCAACACTTATTAAAGCAGTCACTTCGGGAACTCACTTCCCAAGTACTCGCTACATAGTGACCTTGAAGCGACTTGATTCGAAGCGGACGCTACAACTTCAAAAGCGAAGCGAGCCACTACCTACCAGAAAGCGACAGCACACTTCCCGCTCCGATTTTGAACTCCAGTCAACTGGAGATCTCTGCATTAATTACGAGATCTCCACGTGTCGATCGCGGAGAGGAGCAGAGGAGTTGACTGCCAGGCCGACAGGGCGCCGCTACAGTACTGGCTCGCTCCAGTTACTGTTAGTTTTGTAACTTAGCCGTTTTCGGCAAAGAGACAAACTGCGCTCCTGCAAAAGCAACTGCCTGCACAAAGTACTGTCGAGAGGAGGAGGGACAAAGCCACCAACCAAGCAACGGATCTCGGCATCCCTCCGCCTATAAATAGTGAAGGATGAAGACGGAGAGAAGTAGAACACTTCCTGAGCATTCGAGCCTACTGCAAACAAACACTCCCAGCTTTCTAGCAATCTTTGAGTCTTTATTTTCAAGTGTTCTCCGAGTTTCCAGTTCATCGGAACTCGTCTTCACAACCTTCACACTTAGAGTCTAAGCCCATTCCATATCCAAGCTTAGAAGAAGAGCTCTAGCCATCTTTACACCTATTGTAAAGAGCTCTTCATAGTGTGTCGTCGTAAACCAAAAACCCTAAATCTGTTGATAGGTTTTTGTGTTCGTCGTCGTTAGGTTGTTCCGATCCAAGGCCCTTCTTTCATCGATTGAAGAAGCCTCGATCATAGAGTCTAGATCCAAGCTTACACTTACATCGTTTGTGTGAAGCTCGATCGAAGCTAGGCTCTAAGGAGAGCCCGCAATCTCCCTGTCTGTTCGGACTGAAGCGAGTGAAGCTTCCAGTCCAGGTTAGGTTTGTGTAGTGAACCCGCAATCACTACGTCTGTCGTTGGATCCAGGCGAGTGAAGCCGATCCAACGAGTGAAGCCCGATCTCGACCAGGTTTTTGAAGGACCCGTAACCTTCAAGTTCTTGAGTGAAGAGAACAGTTGTCGTCGTGCAACAAGTGGACGTAGGAGCCTTTATCTCCGAACCACTATAATCCCAGTGTCGTATCTCTCAACCCTTAACTCTTTACTTTGATTATTCATTGCATGTGCATCTAAACAAACATAATCTGGAATTTTAATTACTTAGGAAAATATTTTAGCTCACCAAATTCCGCACAAAGAGTAAAGTCTCACTCTTGATCAAGCTCCAAGCTTAGGTCAAGAGACTCTTGATTGCTTTAGATCTAGCTCTTGGCTAGGTCTTAGCATTTCTACGAGCACTTTACTTCATACTCTGAGTTAAGGAATTTGAAGTTGAAAAACTTCAAAATACGTATTCACCCCCCCCCCCCCCCCCCTCTACGTATTTTTCCTATAACAAACCGGGACCAACACTTTCTCTTACAGAGTGGATCAAACTTGTATTTAAAGTTTAGAGAGCATCGACCTGCACTAACAGGTAGCAGGTCGATCTATCGGCCTTGACCCTAAACAAGTGAAAATATGCCTAAGTGTGGTTTCGAAAAACATCATCAAAATCAAACTGCAAGGGGTTCCCAACAATCGATAGGCCAGGTCGATAGCCTTCAATTTGCTCTCGATCGAAAGGGTTGCAACAACAGGACCCTATTGACAGCCCTATCGATCGATAGGTAGGTCGATAGGTCTTGAACTCGTCTTCAAATCTGTCTTCAACCTTCGATTCTTCATCAATTCTTCGGCTCTCGTCTCGGGTTTTTTTTTACCTCAAATAGGCCTGAAAAAGCACAAAAATACCCACAAACATAATATTGTCCAATATATGATAAAATCATGCAAAACATGAACAATAAGACAGAAACGAGACTCTAAAACGACTCTTTTAGAGTATACAAAATTTGTAAATTTCACATCTGTCAAATCCCCCAAACTTAGAAATTGTTCGTCCCGAAAAATACTAAAAACAAAACAAACAATAGACTCAAGAAATTGTGAATTATGTTGGCCTAAAATTTTTTCAAAAACAAACCTCATGATCAAAACTATGCACACAACCTTAAAATCAACAACACAACTCATTCAACAAATTTAAATCATGCTCTTCAATCTAAGAACCCTCTCAAACATGTGAAAATTTATGTGTATAAGTAAACTCTCAACTCTCTCAAAGAAAAATGTGAAATATAAGGCACATCAAAGGTTCACTCAATATCAATGCCATGCAACATGTTTACCATAGGCTTGCCCTTTTTCTCAACATCTCCACCCAATGTAATATACACAAACTAAAATCAAATAGGACTTTTTTAAAGCTTGAAATGTAGGAACATTGGTTTAGGTATGGAATATATAGGCTAAGTGACTCAAAACAACTCCAAATCATTCACCTTTTTTTCAACTCCAACCAAAGTATGGATTTTTACTCCATCTTCTACCATCAGCAACACCAACTACAAAACCAAGATGTATACTAAACTTATCAAAGCTAACTATCCCCTTATGCTTATTTTTCTCACTTTTTTATTTCTAGAGCTCATCTAAAGATATATATATTTTTTCACATTTTATTCGAAATTCCATTTTTCGATTGACAAAGAATTTTTTCATTTCTTTTTCTCATACATTTTTTTTTTCTCTTTAAGCTTATAGGGATAACTAACTAAACTTATTCAAAGCATCTATATTTCTTTTCTCCACAACATATATACTCTTTTCAACTCTTTCCACACGCTAACCACTAATCAAGATACACATACAACATTCATTCCTCCTATTTTCCGGTTTAACAAAAGAAAGGGTTAAAATCGGCTCAAGGGGGTAACAAAGGATAATGTAAAAGGATAGTGTATAGGAATCATGTGGCTAAAGAAAAATGACCTAAAATCATCTCCCAGTTCATATATATACCAAGGTCTCGATGAAGAATAAAGGCAAGTTCTAGAAACAATGAAACATGCATGATCACTCAAACAAAGAATAGGCATGAATATGCACCAAAGGCTCAAATCTCACGGGTTCAAACTATCTAGTTTCCGATATCACAACACAATCAAAATTCACCAAATAAATTGCTTTGCTTTTCCAAGGTTCCATGCATAATAAAGATCATGTTTTTTCACAAAAAATCACCAAAATTTTTATCATCGGCCAAATTCACAATAATATCATGACATGCTCATTTGACTCACTCTAGACACCTAAGACTCAAGAAAAATAAAAGCAAATACCCCAAAACAAATTAAGACTCTAAAAACAAGAAAGCATAAAAATGGTTAACTTAGACACACTTCTCCCTCCCCAAACTTATTTCAAAACAAAGCAAAGAAATAAGTTTTAGAAAAGAAGTAGGGACTAAGTTAATGATAACCACATATTTAGCATGCTTCAGAATGCCTCTCGATGTGTGTTTTGGTTGTATTATGTGCTTAATGGATAGAAAATGATAGGTTTTACAACTTATGCGTTTTCTATATTCTATCGTTTTTCTCTCAGTTTCCGTGCAATTTTCAGGTGCTGTAGCAATTTTCTGTGTATGTGCGAATCATCCTATGTTGAAGAGGATCGAAAGAAGCAGCCGTAGCACTTCGCGGATTATTTTTCAGTGGTCGGACGAGAGAGAACGAGCAGAAACCGTACGAGTGCGCAAAGAGATGAAGTATGCCGAAAAACACACAAAAACCCTTGAGCTTAACTTCCGGAAATTACAGTATTTACCCCACCTTCTCTACACAGTTTTCTACTTATTGCAATTTGGCCCCAACTTGTGGGAAGACTATAAATACTTGTTTATTTTCTTTTTTTGGCATCATGAATCATGAGACACATTGTAATTCACACCTAGCATTTCCATTAGAACCCTAGTCACTTTCCCTCTTTCCATTTATGAATTTTTGTATCTCCCAAGAGGATTATGCTTGATCTTTGAAGATCAATTGAAGATTTACATTCCATTTTATTTCCTTGTCATTTCTATTATGATTTCTCTTATTGTTGGTGGTTTGATTGTTAATTCCATGAGTAGCTAGATCTCTTAAAGGTTTCAAATGATGGATGGTGTGAATTAGGCTAGGATGTGATGGTTTTTTATGTGGATCCACCTTTCCTTTGAGTTGCCCTTGGATTTGATTGAATTTAATTGCATGAATGATTGACAACCATTTGTGCATACAAGGTGTTTGATGGAATGCCTAGGAAGCTTCCATTCATAGCACTTGGCATGAATCCTTGCTCATATTAGCTAACATTGATTTTACATTGTTCCTAGTAAGAATTATGTGAATGATTGTTAGATTAATAGGTATTGTGCTTTTAGGAGTTGGTAATTTGTTTAGAATGGTAAACATGTTATTCAATCCACTAGTTATCAAGTTTTGGGAGGATGAGATAGCTTGATTTATGTAAGAATGTCACTCAAATGAATTAAAATGGTTTGATACATCACTTGTCTAGTCCTTAGCCTAATCACACCGGAAATCGTTTGAATCCTTGCTTGTTTTTATTGAATTTTCACTACTTGTTCTTTACTTACTTTTTCTTGCATTGTTTACTTGAATTTGAGTCTATATTACTTTTTTGATTGAGAAAACCATAAAATATGATGTATGAGTGCTTAGATTGCATAATGGACCTTAGATAGCTACTTGACACTTCTTTCGACACACTCACTCCTCGAGTTCGATATTATTGTGTCACTCTAGAAATATGGTGGTCAATTTTTGGCGCCGTTGCCGGGGAGTGAGTAGATAGAGAGTCATTAGTTGTTCAAGTTCTTGTTGCTAGTTTAAGTTTTTGTTTTTGATTTCTTCTATTTTGTTTGTTTGATAGGTACATGCACCTAAGATTCAAAGGGAGACTTGTTGAGCCTTTGCTCTTAGAATACCAAAGGAGGCATATGAGAAGATCTTCAAGTGAGGAAGAGGAAATGGCAAATCCTCCTCCTAACATGGAAGCTTTGATGAAGGAAATGGAAGATTTTCGACTATGGAAGCAATGACAAGAAGAGAGAAGAGCACAAGAGGATAGAAGGACTCCTCTTAATCACATGTTTGCCTCTCCAGCGGAGCAATTCCAAGGTGGAGAATGGGGGCCAATCAACGCAAATAACTTTGAGTTGAAGCCGGCTCTCATTCACATGGTGCAAGCCGAGCAATATGGAGGAGGAGTAACCGAAGATCCTAATGCTCATCTCTGAATGTTCCTTGATATTTGTGATACAATCAAACAAAATGGTGTTCCTAGTGACACCATTCGGATGAGGCTATTCGGATTTTCTTTGAGAGATAAGGCGAAGGATTGGTACAAGTCACTTGACAAGGTAACTATCCAATCATGGAATGATTTATGCAAAGCCTTCCTTGCCAAGTACTTTCCACCTTCGAAAGCTCAAAGGTTGATCTCCGACATCTCTCATTTCGCTCAACATGGTGATGAATCGTTGTTTGATGCTTGGGAGCGTTTTAGAGATTTGTTGAGAAAGTGTCCTCAACATGGCTTGGATGAGAGTAGATAAGTAACCACATTCTATGGTGGTTTGACTCCTCACACAAGAAGCATAGTGGATGCCACAAGTGGAGGATGCTTACTCAATAGAGATGTTAAGGAAGCCATGAGAGTTCTTGAAGAAATGGCTTCAAATTCTTATCAATGGCCAATGGAACGTACTCCGAAGAGGGTATCTTGTATCCGTGATGAGAATTTTGATGATTTGGCAAGCAAATATACACTTTTAAAGAAGGAGCACGAGAAGGATAGAGAGTCTTTGATGGAGATGCAAGCCTTGAAGAAGTTTGAAAACAGTGAAATATTTAGCAAAGAGGAAGTTTTGTATATTAATCAACAAGGAGGCTTTCAAAGGAATTGGAATCAAGGTTCCTACCCATCTTTCAACAATCATCCGAATTTGTCTTATGGACATCCAAACAATGCCTTACAAGCCCCTCAATCTCAATCTCCTCCGGGTTTTGGAGTGATACCACAAGTTGTTAAAGAGAAGAAACCTCCGAGTCAAACGGAGGTTATGTTGAAGCAATTAGTTGATGGTCAAGCTACCATGTCTACTCAACAAAAGGAGTTAGCTATTCAACAAGGAACCTTCATTGCTCACACGGGTCAAAAGGTTACAAACTTGGAGAATACCGTGGCTACCATGGGAAAGCATATTAATATGCTAGAGGGGCAAATAGGCCAAATGGCCAACCAAGCTTCCTCTCAACATCAACAAGGGAAGTTCCCAAGTAACACAGAGGTCAATCCAAAGCAACAACGCAAGGTGATTCGTGTGGTCAATGAAGTTGAGTCTATGCGACCGTTTGGAGAGCAAGAATGGGGAGGTCAAAGAGTTCCTCCATGGGACCCATCCCATGACCATGATAGCTATTAAAAGAAGAAGACTCCAATGACCCTTGAAAATGAGATTTATTTTCTCACAAAGCCGGACCATTGGCCACCTTATGAGATCCTTACACGTGAAGCTCAAGAGAAAGAGAAGATGAGCTCTTACTATCAAAGAATGAGAGCTAACAATGGGGTGATGTATGCAAGGGGAATGGATTTGAAGAGGATGGAGAAGGCCTACTACATCCATGAGCTTGCAAAGGTTATCAAAGAACGAATGAGTTATGAAGAATTCCAAGGTATCTATCCTACAACCCCCTTGGAAATAGTGAGTTTGAGTGAGTCTCTTAATAGTGTGGATGCTATTAAGTTGAGAAGTGGAAGATCTATTGAGAAGCCAATGAGGCTTGGTTTAGAAAAAGATGAAAAGGAGAAGGAAGAAGTCCTAGTGGAGGACGTTGATGATGAGGAAATTGAGTCTCCAAGAGCATCTATGCCAAAGGAGAATGTTTCCAAGAGAAAATCGTTTGATTATGAAAAAGATGCACCACCTCATGAATGGTTGGAATTTCCAACTCCAACCAAAGATGTGATTTCTAAAGCCCCTTTCCCTTCTAGATTGGCCAAGCCCAAGGTGGACCCCAAGATGAATAGGTTAGTTGAGATGTTTGAGAAAGTGAATGTCAACATCCCTCTCCTTGATGCTTTGAAGGACATGCCGGGGTATGCAAAGTTCTTGAGGGAATTAGTTGTCAAGAAGAAGAAGCTAGAAGCTTGTGAAGCCATGGAGCTTTACGAAGAGTGTCGTGCCATTGTGCAAAGGAGTTTGCCCCTAAAACGGAAAGACCCCGGAAGCTTCTCGATTCCTTGTGAGATCGAAGGCCAAAGATTTGAGAGAGCCTTGTGTGATCTTGGAGCTAGTATCAGTTTGATGCCTCTCTCGATTTTTAGAAGGTTGAAGATTGGAAAGTTTAAGCCTACCTTAATAGAGCTTCAAATGGCCGACAAGTCCATCACTAGGCCTCAAGGGATGGTGGAGGATGTGCTCGTAAAAGTTGGAGAGTTTGTGTTTCCGGCCGATTTTGTTGTACTCGACATGCCGGAGGATCAAGACACTCCTCTCATTCTTGGCCGCCCATTCCTCGCCACCGGAAGAGCTTCTATGGACATCGAGAGTGGAGATCTCATATTCCGAGTTGATGACGAGAAGATGATCATTTCCATCTATGACTCAATGAAGGAGCCAAGGAAAGCATCTTGCTACAAGCTCGAGGTCGTCTCGCCATCAAAGCTCGATCAAGTGTCTCAAGGGCGTGGATTGAAGAAGCAAGGAATGAAGCTCAAGGAGAAGGTGAATTATCCATCTGGAAGTGGAGGTTTCACCAAGTTTGGGGGAGTCAAGTTTCGAGAAGAGATTGGAGATCCATTTCATGAGAAGGTTGCAAGTTTTGAAAGTTGTTCAAGAGTTGGAGGTTTGGGCAAGAGTTCGTTTGATGTCCCTTGATTCACCTTTTGAGGTATCGTCGAGCTAAGGATGTTAAACAAGCGCTCGTTGGGAGGCACGCCAACACGTATCCTTTTATCGTTGTTATCGTTTTTTTTTTAATCGTTTTCATGGTTTTTGAATAAATGTTTAGTCGAGTTGTTTGGGGTTAAATAAGGGTTTAGAGTGAGTTTTCATGCCTAGGAAAGAAGTTTTTAAGTGTTGGGAGCATTTCCATGCCTTAGAAAAATGTTGAGATTTTTCAAGTTTTTAAGCTCCAACACTTAGAAAAAATTTCGGAGTCTAAATTCCAGTTCTGTGCAGTCCGGCGGTAAAATAAAACAGAAAGAGTAAAACTCATCAGAATTTGATTCCGTTGATTGCATTGCGGTCGCAAGACTCGAGAGTAGGGGGGAGGACCGTTTCCCGTCCCGGAAGGGCCCGCGAGGGCCCGAACTGAGCCCGAGAACAGAGTCAACGGCGGCTGAAACTGCGACCGGAGGCCCACCCGCAGTCCAGCTCGCCGACGGTTGAAATTTGCCCGTGGTGTTCTGGCACTTTTTAGTGCATTTTACTGCGGTCAACGGCCCTTTCTCGGGCGTTGACCGCATTCTTCCCTTTCCCCTATTTTCCAATTTGTTTTCTATTTTCTTTTTGATGCTATTTCTTGTCTTCTACGTCTTTTATACCTCATCACTCTTACCTATTCATTTCTTTCTCTTGAAATAGATGAACACATTCTTGAACTTGAAAAGTCGAGAGGAGAAAAGGATGAAGAAGGAGAAGATTCAACTCAATCGAGCAAGTATCAGAATGGGTAACATTGAACGTGATATCCATCATAAGCTTGGACCTTTGTGAGTGTAGTTTAAATTCCTTATTATTCTTCCCTCCAAACTCATTTTAGACATTGTTTCTAAAATAAGTTTGGGGGAGGGGGGTACGATAAGGTCTTTAAACTACTTTTTCTCTCTTCGTTTTCTCATTAAGTTGTGTGCTTAGTGATTTATAAGCTTGTATTTGCTTGATAGAGTTGATTCTGCTTGATTTGGATGCTTGAAAGAGATGAATTTGTTTGAGTGAGTTTGGTATGTGATGAGAGTGAATAAGTTGGAATGTGATTCAAGTGATACATATGTGTGTAAACGTGTGCTTACTTGCAAATTTTGCAAAAATTTTAACAAGAGAGATGTCGATGATGATTTGAGCGAAAAATGATATCGTATTTTTGAAATCTTTCAAGTGTGTGATGAGCATGAAATGGTTGCATGGTACAAATGACTAGTGATGAGAAATTTTGGACACATGAACTCTAGACAAAAACTTGTAAGGTTTGAGCCGAAACGTTGAGTCGATAACGTTCTTTTCCCTTCTTAAGAGTTTGCCATGTATTGCATTGTCATCTTCTAGAACTTGCCTTTAATCTCGATCGAGGTTACTATACGTGCTACTAGAATTTAGAAAGGATTTTAGGCCCTCATTTGTTAGCTTCATTATTCCCTAAACACTAACCAAATAAAATGTTAACTTTGTGGTCCCCCTTGAGCCTTTGAAGCCCTTGTTGCTAAACCGGATGAAAGGGGGTGAAGGTTGGTTAAGGGAATCTATTGAGAGGTTGTGAAGTAGTAAGGAAACGAGGTTTGAGAAGTTTGATTGAAGAGGTCGTTTTATGATGAGAATACTCCTACAAGCTCTTACGTAAAAAAAAAAAAGGGAAAGAAAGAAAAAAAAAGGGAAAGAAAGAAAAAAAAAAAAAAAAAAGAGAAAAAATGAGAAAAAAGAAAAAATGAGAATAGAATTCTCACAAAAGATGAAAAAAAAAAAAGGAAAAAAAATGAATGGGAAAAGAAAAGAAAGAGTTTGAATAAAGATAGTTGTGAATGAGAGCATAAAGAAGTTATTCATGAATACTTGAGAAGCTTCGATCAAAGCTTATGTACAGTAGTAAAGAATGTAAAGATGTGAAATGGTGAAGGTAGAAGGTGGAGAAATTCACACTTAGAGTGGAAAAGAGAGGGTGAAAGTACTTAGGAGATTTCTTAGTCAATTAGCCTAAAGTCCCTACCTAAACCAATGTCCCCACATTACAAGCCTAAATAAAAGACCTAATTGATCTTAGTTCTAGTGCACAATTAAGCGATGGAGATCTTGAGATTTAGGGCAAACTTATGGTAAGAATGATGCATGCATGAGTTCGATGAGTGTAAATCTCCTTCCATACACTTGAGCGAAAGAGAGATACACTTATACCTAGAGAGGTTTAGAGTTTCATTGTGTTTGAATGATTGATTTGCTAGTTGAATGTGTTGTGTGATTATGAAGTGTTCAATGTACTTGAAGAATTTCATGGAAAATGATTTATGAGTGAGCTTTGAGACATCGATGATCTTGATTTGCATGCCCATATGTGCTTATGTTCTTTGATTGTTTGTTCCATTCTCGGGACGAGCAATGGCTTAAGTTTGGGGGAGTTTGATAACCACATATTTAGCATGCTTTAGAGTGCCTCTCGATGCGTGTTTTGGTTGTATTATGTGCTTAAATGGATCGAAAATGATAGGTTTTACAACTTATGCATTTTCTATATTCTATAGTTTTTCTCTCGGTTTCCGTATGATTTTCAGGTGCGGTAGAAATTTTCTGTGTATGTGTGAATCATCCTATGTTGAGGAGAATCGAAGAGGAAGCCGTAGCACTTCGCGGATTATTTTTCCGAGGTCGGACGAGAGAGAACGAGCCAAAACTGTACGAGTGCGCAGAGAGACGAAGTAGGCCGAAAACACACACAAAAACCCTTGAGCTTAAATTCCGAAAATTACAGTTTTTACCCCACCTTCTCTACACTATTTTCTACTTATTGCAATTTGGCCCCAACTTGTAGGAAGACTATAAATACTTGTTTATTTTCTTTTTTTGGTATCTTGAATCATGAGACACATTGTAATTCACACCTAGCATTTCCATTAGAACCCTAGTCACTTTCCCTCTTTCCAGTTATGAATTTTTGAATCTCCCAAGAGGATTATACTTGATCTTTGAAGATCAATTGAAGATTTACATTCCATTTTATTTCTTTGTCATTTCTATTATGATTTCTCTTATTGTTGATGGTTTGATTGTTAGATCCATGAGTAGCTACATCTCTTTGAGGTTTCAAATGATGGATGGTGTGAATTAGGCTAGGATGTGATGGTTTTTGATATGGATCCACCTTTCCTTTGAGTTGCCCTTGGATTTGATTGAATTTAATTGCATGAATGATTGACAACCATTTGTGCATACAAGGTGTTTGATGGAATGCCTAGGAAGCTTCCATTCATAGCACTTGGCATGAATCCTTGCTCATATTAGCTAACATTGATTTTACATTGTTCCTAGTAAGAATTATGTGAATGATTGTTAGATTAATAGGTATTGTGCTTTTAGGAGTTGGTAATTTGTTTAGAATGGTAAACATGTTATCAAGTCTTGGGAGGATGAGATAGCTTGATTTATGTAAGAATGCCACTCAAAGGAATTAAAATGGTTTGATACATCACTTGTCTAGTCCTTAGCCTAATCACACCGGAAATCGTTTGAATCATTGCTTGTTTTTATTGAATTTTCACTACTTGTTCTTTACTTACTTACTTTGTCTTGCATTGTTTACTTGAATTTGAGTCTATATTACTTGTTTGATTGAGAAAACCACAAAATATGATGTATGAGTGCTTAGATAGCATAATGGACCTTAGATAGCTACTTGACACCTCTTTCGACACACTCACTCCTCGAGTTCGATACTCGGACCCTCGAGTTTGATATTATTGTTTCACTCTAGAAATAGGGTGGTCAGTTAACTAAGCACTCAAGGATAGGGAGGAGGGGTTGGTTGTTGGGATCAAACCTTTGGTATCCATTCGGAAAGGGGTAAAATTGATGCATATCATGCATCATCCGGCGGTATTGCTCTTGGTAGGCTCATTCATCCTCTCTTCTCTTCTTCTCCACCTCATGAGCTCGTCGTTCCACCTCGAAGTAGGTAGTGAAGAAGGCGAATTGGTTCCCCATATATGTTCGGAGCTCTCCAACCTCCGTTGGAATGCTCCCACTTTTCCTCGAACTACTTCCACTTGCTCACCGACGTATTCTCGATAGAGCAAGTGATAGTTGTCGAAGAGTTGAGAATTCTCCTGTAGATATGCCCTCATTGCATCGTGAAAGGCCGGGGTAGACATTCTAAAGGCTAGTTGAGGTCCTCCTCCTTGTTGCTCATGCTCTCGCTCCTCTTGATCTTCCTCTTGTGCTTCTGATCGCACTATTTTCAACCACACAAAATAGGTATAGTAAAGAACAAGTACGAGTATCGTTTCCACAAGGATTGACAAAGCGAAATCACACAAAGTACTCCTACTCTAGAATTATCCAAATGTTTAGGCAAAAAGAAATTAAGTTTGTGGTATCTAAAATCCTAGGCAAATAAAATAAAAGGACACAAATAATTAAGCAAATAAACAAATTAAATTAATTGAAGACTCAAGTAAGAAACAAGGTTGATTCTAGGGAAGTATATCTAATCAATCTATACAAGTAACAAATAACTCAATTAACCAATTTAATCCAACCTAGATGTGATACATGAAAATAATCTAAGACTCCGGCTAAGGCAGTTTAGACAGACACTTAATAAAATCCTAATCTCCTCACGGTCTCATAGAAATTAAATCAAGCGCAACAAAAATCAAGTACCGATAGTTATAATCAACAAGGTTCAGCTACGACACTTATATCAACTATATGCAAGACCTATTATAATCTAAATTCGGCTAAGCTAGATAAATAAATCATCATAGAATGTATTCATGAGATCCATTATGCAATTATTCAGCTAAGGCATAAAAACATAACAAAGCATACACAACTAATGGCCAGTTAATCATGCATGAGAATAAGCACCATGAAACATACATCTAGATTGACAGACTAATTGTAATTAAAAGAACTCACATAGATTCAATTAGACATACAAAACCCTAAAATCAACTAAAGAAATTTAGCTAGACATAATTGAAATAAGCTTAAACACAGAGAATTGAAAGAACATAATTGAAATTAAGAGTAACAAAAACTTGGTATTAATCTTGAATGAATGTAGAAATTGAACTTGAATCTTGAATAAAACTGGAACGAGTCAACGTCGAATATAAAATAAAACTAACTCTGAAAATTAAATCTAAAATCTCAAATATCCGATCGGGTTCACAATGCTAAATCTAGAGTATTTATAAGGTAGAAATTTACAAAGAAAATATAAGTGTACTAGGATTCTACTAAAAGTCAAAAAGCCCACAAAAGTGAGAAACCCGTGTAAGTGACTCGACTGGGTTGACTCGGCCGCTGACTCGGTCGAGTGATCGCACTATTTTCAACCACACAAAATAGGTATAGTAAAGAAGAAGTATGAGTATCGTTTCCACAAGGATTGACAAATCGAAATCACACAAAGTATCTTTACTCTAGAATTATCCAAATGTTTAGGCAAAGAGAAATTAAGTATTGTGGTTTCTAAAATCCTCGAAAAATAAAATAGACAAATAAAATAACACAAATAATTAAGCAAACTAAACAAATTAAAGTAATCGAATAACTCAAGTAAAAACAAGGTTGATTCTAGGGAAGCATATCCAATTAAATCTACACAAGTAATAAATAACTCAATTAACCAATTTAATCCAACCTAGATGCGAAACACGAATATAATCTAACACTCCGGCTAAGGCAGCATAGACAGTCACTTAATAGAACCCTAATCTCCTCTCGGTCTCATAGGAATTAAACTAAGCGCAACAAAGATCAAGTATCGATAGATATAATTAACAAGTTTCAACTACGACACCTATATCAACTATATGCAAGACCTATGATAATCTAACTTCGGCTAGGACAGTTAAATCATCATAGTGTGTATTCATGAGATCCATTATGCAATCATCCGGCTAAGGCATAAAAACATAACAAAGCATACATAATTAGTGGTCAATTAATATGCATGAGAATAAGCACCATGAAACATACACCAAGATTGGAAGACTAATTGGAATTAAAAGAACTTACATAGATTCAATTAAACATACAAACCCTAAAATCAAATAAAGGAATTTAGCTAGACATAATTAAAGTAAACATAAACACAAAGAATTGAAAGAACATATTTAAAAGTAAAAGTCAGAAAAACTTAGAATTAATCTCGAACGAATGTAGAACTTGAACTTGAATCTTGAATAAACTTGAATAAATTCTCAATGTTGAATACACGAACGAATCGAAAACTAAAAAAAATCTCCAATATCTGAATTTCGATAAACGATAAACAATAAACGATAGGGTTCACAATGCTAAATCTAGAGTATTTGTAAGGTAGAAATTTACAAAGAAGATATATGTGTACTAGGATTCTACTAAAAGTCAAAAAGCCCACTAATTTGAGAAATCTGTGTAAGTGACTCGACTGGGTTGACTCGACCCACTGACTCGGTCGAGTCACTGGTCGAGTCCAGTGTAATTCCAGATCGGTCGAGTCCATCCTTGCAGTGTGTCGACTCGGCCTCTGACTCGGTCGAGTCAGCTCCTTCGAACTTCAATCTTCGATTCTCGACTCGTCTTCACTTGGCTTTCTCGATCCTCGTCTCGTCTTTGTTATTTTATCTCAAAAATACCTGAAAATACCACAATATACCCAAAGCGTAATATAGTTCGACTAATCATAAAAACACATTAATCACGAGTTAAATCACCTAAACGAGACCTCAAAACAACTCCTAAACACTTAAAAAAACATGTAAATTTCTAACCTATCATCGAGTCACTGGTCGAGTCCATTGAATTTTGGCTCGGTCGAGTCCATCCATGCAGTGCGTTGACTCGACCTCTGACTCGGTCGAGTCTCTGGTCGAGTCACCTCCTTCGAACTTCAATCTTCGATTCTCGACCTTCTTCACTTGGCATTCTCCATCCTCGTCTCATCTTGGGTTATTTATCCCAAAAACTCCTGAAAACACAACTATATACCCAAAGCGTAATATAGCTCGACAAATCATAAAACCATAGAAATCACGAGCTTAATCACCTAAACGAGACCTCAAAACAACTCCTAAACACTTATAAAAACATGTAAATTTCTAACCTATCAGCTTCCTCCTCTTGTGCTTCTTGTTCTTGGTGGACTGCTTCCTCCTCCTCTTCATTCCCTTGATTTCAACCTCCTTGTGGTATCAGACCACCATCGGCCATGTGAGCTCGAAGTGGGCCGGTGAACCCATCCTCCAATTATTAGTAAAATAATTCAACTAGGTGACTTAGCGCACCTGACCACTGAACTTCTCTTTTTAATGAGTGACCCGGATTAGATCCTTTTTTGGAACCCAAAATAAATGGATTTTCTTATGGAACAAAATAATTTTATTTAACAACCTCTACATTAGTTATTGCTAAAATAAATGGATTTCTTTTATGCAACGAAGTAATGAGTAGGAGTAGCATATTTTGGCCAATGACCCCTTGGCCTGGTGGCAAGGGGAAATCACTTAGGAGATGGCTGGTGTGTAGGAATGAAATTTAGCAGGAATGGAATGAATACAATAATGGAATGGGGATGAGAATGGAATGAACCCGCTAATTCAATTTCCATGGCTAGCATCCGTAAAGAATGTAATGATTAAAATTTAATCAAAATAAATTACAATAATCTAAAATTTTGGATCAGTCCAAGCCCATTAGGTTTATAGACCTAGGTCAAAGTAGGCTTACTAATAGAGCATGTCGATCTTGAATTGAGCTTGGATCGGGCCTGTTTGGTCTCGTTTAGTGTTGATTTAGTCATAGTTTCGAGTCCCATTTTCATCGTGTTTCGATTGCTTTCCATTTTACTTTGCTATGATTTGGGTGTTTTGTGAGTTTTATGATCTTAGGTATTGCTTGGAACTAAAAGTCGAGAAGATGGAGTGAAACGAGCGAAGAAAGGTTCTTAAGCAATCATTGAGCCCAAGTTCTAACCTCTCACGATTTGAATGAAGATTTATTTTGGATGTAATGAAAGCATTTTATCAAAGAGGGGTTCGATAGGAGCACGTAGGTGAAAACGAGGGTCAATTTAGAGTTCGGACGAGGAAGTTACGACCAAAACAAGAAAGATGCGCAGTCTCGGCCGAGCCATCATGCGAGCTCTCGCTCGCGGCATTGCGAGCGCTCGCTCGCTGGTCAAGTGCATGTGGATTGAGTTGCGAGCGCTGGCTCACAACAAATCAAGCGCCCGCTTGCATGGGAAAAGTTTGAGCGCTCGCTTGCTTCAACGCGAGCGTTTGCTACACTTAGCTTGTTTTATAATTCGTTTCCTTTTATAATTTGAATTCTCTTTTCTTTCTTATATATAGGGCAGTAGGTTATAGGGACTAATACTAGCTTTACCATATGGTATCCTCAAATAATAACTAAATTTGAGTTTTAAAGGCTTCAGATGCCATATTGGGCGTAGATGCCACACTTGAAGCAGGAAGTGCTAGGGTCTGCTCAGAACCAACCCTTGTACAAGAGGCTATACCAGATCCTTAGGTATCTTCAAAGGCCCAGGGATCTGAGAAACATACCATCCGCATGACTCTACGTACTCTAGGGTGAGAACCACTAAATTAATGACGGGGGAATCTTGTCCCCTCGAAAATTCCTTTCCTGTCTTTCTTATGTACGCACACTTACCTTTTCATCCTTTCCTTCACCTATAAATAGCAAGTGATCTCACCATTCCAACGACCTTTTTTCACATACTCTCCATCACACTATTCCATTCACGCTCTGCTCAACACTCTTGCAAGCTAGAGCAACTGGAGTCCTTCTTCAAGGATCCTCTTCTCTCATCCCTTCCATCTTCAGCTTCATCGGTAAAAAGGGCACCCCCAACAGCTCAAACCGAAGGTATAATTCTTGTTACCGAGAGGGGATGAAGCATGAAGGCGCCTTGCGTTCTCTACTTCGCCCTCCTCTTTTTCCCTTGCTTTTCTTCCCAAACGAGCTCTACGCTCCGTGGATTCAACTGATTTTATGGTTAAAAACACCCGTTGCTTAATACTTGTCTCGATTCTTTCTTTTATGTCCAAAAGGAGATGCTATGTGAAAATGAGTTGTTGAGGCTAATAATTCGCATGAATCTCTCACTTATTGCTGCTTGTACTCCTTTATGCGTGAATACTCCTTACTAATGCACAAACACGATGATTAATCACATAATTGTTGTAGATCTTTAACCCGGATCTTTCAACTGGCGCCGTCTGTGGGAAATTTTTGAGTTTAAGACGTCGATCTCTTCTGTATTATTGGAATTCCAGCCGGTTGTTGTAATATTGTTATGGATTTTCTCTGTTATTTCCTTGTGCAAGAAACACCGAGAGAGGGATGTTAGAATGGATGCATATCCTGTGTTAGTTAAATAGTTTTCTCAGAAATTTTGGATATGGATATTGTGAATTAATTTCTGTTGGGTCTTTCATGATGTTGAGCCGAGAAATAAGAAGTGATCTCAAGATTATGTTCTCCTCTAAATAGAAATTATGATAACTGAATTGTATTCTTTCCGAAGCTCGAAGGTTGTGAAGAATTTGAAGGAAAGTTGAATCAAAATCGCAGCGATCCTGAAGTGTATTCAACTCATCTATGATAATTGGTGAGTTTAAAGTTCTATTGAAAATTCCAAATTATAAAATTAGCTCGTGGGTTTTGAGGAATTGGCAATTACAGAGAAAGCACTACGACTCAGATTCAGTCGTAGGCCCCTGTATTATCATGAATCGAAAACACACAGAGTAAAACACTAAAAACAAAGAGCTGAAAATGACGAGGTCCCCCCCATTTGAAGGCATGAATCCCCTACAATCGAGCTAAAATGCTCTCATAAGCCCTATCTAATAGGCAACACTCTCGTAAGCCCTATATAATAGGCAGAACCCTCAAAAGCCCTATTCAATAGGCAACACTCTCATAAGCCCTATATAATAGGCAGAACCCTCAAAAGTCCTATTCAATAGGCAACACCCTCATAAGCCCTACATAGTAGGAAGAACCCTCAAAAGCCCTATTCAATAGGCATAAACTTTGTAAGCCCTACACAGTAGGCAGAACCCTCAAAAAGCCCTACATAGCTAGGCAGCATACATTAAGCCCTATGAAAATAGGCACCACTCATCAAGCCTTATACAAACAGGCACTACCCCTTAAGCCTTGCATAAGCAGGCAACATCTATGAAAACTTGTACAAATGCCTCATAATTGCAAAAAGCTCTGTAAAAAATAAACAACATCTGTTTAAGCCTCATTTTAAAGGCATCTGGAACTAATGCTTTAAAAATCTTCAAACATTCACAGAACCCTGCCAAGATGACTACCAATTCAAGCGCCCCTTCGGAGAGGGCATCCAACAAAATGACCCATGCCTCTGAAAAGCGAAAGTCGAGCCATGTCATTCCCGAAATGTCCTTTGGACCCAAAGATAATAAAGCTATTATACATCAACATGACGACGCCCTTGTGGTGACGGCGGAAATAGAGGGATACCAAGTCCGAAGAATATTCATCGATACAGGGACCCCGGTTAATGTGATCCTTAAGGATTGTTTTAATCAGATGTCTCAAGGGAAGCTTCTGAGACCTGCTAAAGTGGCCCTTCATGGTTTCTCGTAGAAGCCCATCATGACAGTAGGATCAGTAGATCTAACATTAACCTTGGGTGAAGGACATGTTAAGGCATCAAGATTAACCACCTTTTGGGTAGTTAATCAAAAATCATCCTATAACGTTGTCTTAGGAAGAGCTGCTCTGAACTCTTTCCAAGCGGTAGTATCAACATATCATTTGATGATGAAATTCCCTGCGGGAGGTCAAAGCAGGGGAAGCCAAAAAATGGGCTGTGCCGGAACCCGTTGCCCCTAGACATAAACCAGAAAAAGAGGAAAAATGAGTCAAGGAAGCCGACACTATTAAAGAGGGCCAGAGTTTAATGGTCCCTGCAGAACAACTGATAGAAGTAGAGTTAATCCCAGGCCAAAGTGGGTTCACCACCAAGATTGGTACTCAGATGCCTCAAGACATATCGTTACAACTAGTGAGATGCCTGCAAAAGAATGCAGATGTCTTTGCCTTCGGGTCATCTGACCTGGTAGGGGTGGACGCGACCATAGCATTACACTACTTGAATGTGGACCCTATGGCAAAGCCGGTAAAGCAAAAGCTAAGACAATTCGGCCCTGAGAAAGATAAAATCATCAGGGAGGAAGTTGCGAAACTACTAGAAGCTAAACACATTAGGGAAATACAATTCCCAGAATGGTTATCAAATGCAGTAATGGTGGCCAAAGGAAACACAGGCACCTGGAGGATGTGCATTGACTTTAGAGATTTAAACAAAGCTTGCCCCAAAGATCATTACTCACTACCTACAATCGATCAATTGGTAGATTCTACATCAGGGTGTGAATTGTTATCTATGATGGATGCATATCAAGGCTATCATCAGGTCAAAATGAATCCATCAGATATCCCAAAAGCCGCATTTGGGGTCTGCGTTGGGACGTTTGGTTTCCAAAGCATGCCTTTCGGCTTGAAAAACGCAGGTGCTACCTACCAAAGGATGATGGAAAAGATCTTTAAGAACCAAATTGGCAAAAACATGGAAGTATATGTTGATGATATACTAGCCAAGAGTTTGCATTCCCAGGACCATATAAGGGACCTGTAAGAAGTATTTGTTGTGGCCAGGCTGTATCACCTTAAGCTAAACCCAGCCAAGTGCTCATTCGGTGTGCAAGCTGGAAAATTCCTAGGCTATATGGTTACCCCTAGAGGAATCGAGGTTAACCAGGCCAAGGTGCAGGCTGTAATAGATATGACACCGCCACGAAACATTCGAGAAATTCAAAGGCTCAACGGGCGAATTACGGCGTTGAGTCGCTTTATTTCCAGATCGGCTGACAAAAGCCTACCCTTTTTCAAAATTTTGAGAAAAGGAAGTAAGTTCGAATGGACAGAGGAATGTCAGAAAGCTTTCGAAGAACTGAAAGAGCATCTGGCAAAGTTGCCTCTACTCACTATGCCCGCACCACAGGAAGTCTTATATTTATATATAGTTGTGCGAGAGGAGTCTATCAGTTCTGTACTCCTGAGGGAGGAGGGGCTAACCCAAAAGCCTATCTACTATACAAGCAAGATGATACAGGGAGGAGAAATGCGATACCCGAGTATTGAAAAAGCAACATTAGTAGTAATGGTCATAACGAGAAAACTGAGACCTTATTTCTTTTCACATAAGGTGGTAGTCAGGACGAATGAGCCATTGAAGCAAATATTAGGCAAACCAGACCTGTCAGGGAGATTAGTCAAATGGGCGATAGAGCTAAGCGAGTACGATGTAGACTTTGAGCCAAGAGTAGCTATTAAAGCTCAAGCGCTGGCTGATTTCCTACAAGAAACCACCAGAGGTGAAGAGGAAGAATACCAATGGTGGAAAGCTTATGTTGATGGCTCGGTTACCAAAGAGGGAGCAGGGGTAGGGATCTTTATCCAAGACCCAGAGAATCATGTTTATAAATTTGGTGTTAAATTAAACTATCATGTCTCTAACAACGAGGCCGAATATGAGGCCCTGGTCAGGTGTCTGGATTTATTACAAACCATGGGTGCAACCCATGTAGTGGTCCACTCGGATTCCCAATTGGTAACACACCAGGTCCTAGGAACTTGCGAAAAACGTGAAGAATGAATGGTGGCATACGCTAAATTCGTCAAATCCGAGGTGGTCCAGATCCCTCGAGAGGAGAATACAGAAGCCGATAAGCTGGCACGAATAGCCAGCTCTGTGGAAGGAGCATGGGCGAATGAAATTGTGCTATGCAATGTAGATGCTAAATGGATTAATGCTGAAATACAGGCTATTGAAATAATGGATGATTGGAGAATTCCGATCATCAGAGCCCTAAAGGAACTTCCCAAAAAGGCAGAAGCCACAGCTTTCACTAATGATGGTAGGCTGCCGCGTGCTTTCAAAACTAAATTCTGTCTAATAGGGGACAAGCTATACAAAAGGGCATTTACACACCCCTATCTCAAATGTCTGTCAGAACCTGAGGGAGATTACGCGTTGCGTGAAATACATGAGGATGCTGCGGGAGCGCACACTGGGTTCAAAGACCTAATTAGAAAACTACTCAGAGCTGGTTTCTTCTGGCCTACAATGGAAAGAGATGCTAAAGACCTAGTCAAGAGGTGTGACAGCTGTCAAAGAAATGGGAGACTTATCCACAAGCCCGCCGAAGAGTTGGGAGCAATGATGGCACCCTGTCCCTTCGATAAATGGGGGATTGATATAGTAGGAAAATTCCCTACAGCCACAGCTGGAAGGATATTCTTAATTGTAGCCGTAGACTACTTTACTAAATGGGTTGAGGCTGAGGCTGTAGTAAAAATCACGGAACAAGTGGTGAAGAAGTTCATCTGGAAAAACATATGCTGCCGATACGGAATCCCGAGGTTCCTAGTCGCCGACAATGGTGCTCAATTTACAGGGTCCCTGGTACGAACTTGGTGCAAAGAAATTGGAATCGAGCAAAGATTTGTAGCTGTAGCTCATCCTCAAGCTAACGGGCAAGTAGAGGTAACAAACAGAACCATCGTAAATGGCATTAAACCCAGGTTAGAAAAGGCTAAAGGGAACTGGGCCGAATAATTGGATTCGGTGCTGTGGGCATATCGAACCAGTCCCAAGACAGCCACAGGAGAAGCCCCATTTAATCTGGTTTACGGGGCAACAGCAGTAACGCCAGTTGAGGCAGAGCTCAAATCACTAAGGATAACTGCTTATGATGAAAATCAGAACTCCTCCCTGATGAGGGAGAATCTGGACATGGTTGAAGAGCTCAGGAGCAGAGCCCTTCAGAAGGCGGAGAGATACAAGCAACAGGTGCGAGATGCATATAATAAGAAAGTGCAGATCCGGAGGTTCTGCAAGGGAGATCTGGTATTAAAGAGGGCAGATGCCCTTAAGCCCATGGGAAAGCTAGATGCAAATTGGGAAGGACCATACATAGTAAAAGAAGTATTGAAAGGTGGAGCTTATGAATTACAAGACGAGGAAGGGAGGGTGCTACCCCGACCTTGGAATGTAAATAATCTAAAGAAGTACTATGCTTAGGATAAAAATGAATTGATTTCCTAAAATCCACCCTGCGGGGTGCAAGAAACGGCCCAGTAAAATGGGAAAGGTTCTTTGTTGGTCCCGGTTTGTTAATAGGGGAAATACGTAGAGGGGGGGGGGGGGTGAATACGTATTTCAAGTTTTTCAACTTTTTCCCTTTAACTCAGAGTGACAAGTAAAGAGCTCGCTTGACACTTAAGACCTAGCTGAAGCTAGATCTACAGTACGTAGCTTGCCTGCTTGACCGAAGTAAGGACTTGATCAAGAGGGAGTCTTTACTCGTGTATGCGGAAATTCGGTGAGCTAAAATCTTTTCCTAAGTAATTAAAAATCCAAGTTCGTTTGTTTAGATGCGCGTGCAATGAATCAAAGTAAAGAGTTTAGGTTTTAGAGAGATACGACACAGAGATTTATAGTGGTTCGGAGATAAAGCTCCTACGTCCACTTGTTGCACGACGGCAACTGTTCTCTTCACTCAAGAACTTGAAGGTTACGGGTCCTTCAAAAACCTGGTCGAGATCGGGCTTCACTCGCCTGGATCCAACGACAGACGTAGTGATTGCGGGTTCACTACACAAACCTAGCCAAGACTGGAAGCTTTACTTACTTCAGTCAAACACAGACAGGGAGATTATGGGCTCTCCTTACAGCCTAGCTTCGATCGAGCTTTACACAAACGATGTAGGTGCAAGCTTGGATCTAAACTGTATGATCGAGGCTTCTACGATCGATGAAGGTAGAGCCTTGGATCGAGACAACCTAACGACGACTCAAAAACCTAACAGACAGAGTTTACGGTTTTTGGTTGACGAACACACTATGAAGAGCTCTTTACAGTAGATGCAAAGTAGGCTAGAGCTCTCCTTCTAAGCTTGGATATTTGAAGTGGGCTTAGACTCTAAGTGTGAAGGTTGTGAAGACGAGTTCCGATGAACTGGAAACTCGGAGAACACTTTAAAACAAAGACTCGAAGATTTGCTCAAAGGCTTGGGAGTGTTTGTTTGCTGTGGGCGCTCGAATGCTCAAGTAGTGTTCTCTATTCTTCACGTTGTGATCCTTCACTATTTATAGGCGGAGGGATGCCGAGATCCATTGCTTGGTTGGTGGCTTTGTCCCTCCTCCTCTCGACAGTACTTGCACAGGCTGGCTGCTTTTGCAGAAGCGCAGTTTGTCTCTTTGCCGAAAACGGCTAAGTTACAAAACTAAGAGTAACTGGAGCAAGCCAGTACTGTAGTGGCGCCCTGTCGGCCTGGCAGTCAACTCCTCTGCACCTCTCCGCGATCGACACGTGGAGATCTTGTAATTAATGCGGAGATCTCCAGTTGACTGGAGTTCAAAATATGGGCAGGAGTTGTGCTGTCGCTTTCTGGTAGGTGATGGCTCGCTTCGCTTTGAAGTTGTAGCGTCCGCTTCGAATCGAGTCGCTTCAAGGTTACTATGTAGCGAGTACTTGGGAAGTGAGTTCCCGAAGTGACTGCTTTAGTAAATGTTGACCTGCGTTGACTCGCTTTGGCTTTCACTGTAGCGCTCGCTTCGCTTTGATTTGTTGGACTCGCTTCGATTCCACTGTAGCGCTCGCTTCACTTTGATTTGCTGGACTCGCTTCGATTCCACTGTAGCGCTCGCTTCGCTTTGATTTGTTGGACTCGCTTCGATTGAAAAACACACTGTAGAGAGTGGTCTTCACTTGAAATTTTCTACAGTCTAAAATTTAAGCAAAATAAAGCCATCCTAACAGAGTCGGCTTAGAAAAATTTTCTAACCTAATTTCTACATCAAATAGGGTCGCATGGGAATAGAATACTTGGGGTTTTCAAATCAAAACAAGTTACTTCATTAGTAAAATGTCCCATGCAGTTCCCCCTTAACAAATTGGTCCTTAACAATTCCCAACAATTTCCCCCTTTTTGATGATGCCAAACCCAAAGACTCAAGATTATTGAAATCTAGTCTATCTAACCGTGGAAAGAACTTCAAGCGACTGCTTCCTCTGCAGCTTCGTTTGTAATTTTTCTTTTAAGTTTCTTTCCCCTTTTTTTTTTCGGTTAGATTTATTGAGTTTGTAGCAAAAGGATAAAGTCATTCACAAAGCAAGTAAATGACACAATTTGACAGAAATTGAAATTTGGATAAATGAACAAGCAGTTCATCAAAATAAATATGAAACTTGAAACTCAAAGGTTTCCTGCAGTTTCATCATGATTCTTCCATCTTCTCTCTCTCCTCCTCCTTCTCCTCATCCTTCTTTTCCTCTTTCTTCTCCTCTTTCATGAAGTAAGCTGACATGACATTCGGCTCCATCGTCCTGATGTTGAATTGATTTTCTCTCCACTTTCGCTCCAATCTAAGAGCTTCATCCACTTGTGCGTCGATCACCCTTCTGTTGGGAATGTCTTGTAGAAGGGGCATGGGAAATTCTTTCACAGCTGGAACTTTGACAATGAGTGGTAGGGGTTTTGCTTCTTCTGCCAACGTAAAGATCTTCCGGTGCAACCTCTCGTTGTATTGATGTAGGAAGTTATTGAGAGCCTCCATCCGAGAGCACTTGTCTCGATACGGCACTACCTTCCACCATTAGTAGGCCTTTATGAACTTGTCCTTTAGAATCAGCCAAGTGTCAAGGAGGTCTCTTGGGATGAAATCCTCGATTTGTCTAGAGTCCGGATGATGATCTCTCCGCATAGCCAGCTCCTCTTCCGTCCTGCTTTTCAACTCCTTCATGATTGAGTTGAATCGGGTACTGGCGTCACCACTCCACTTCGGAAGCATATCATTAATTCGCTTCCGAATGAAATCATGCTCTTCAGGCGGGTAGCGACCGGAATTTATCATTTCTTTTAGCGTGACTTTGCCAGTATCCATCCAGGCTTGGAGATGGACGGCTTCAGACTCTTCAGGCAAGTGAGGAATGTAGGCACTGCGCGTGATGGCAGATTGGATGAGCCTCACTTCATTCCAGTGGGACTCGATTCGTTCATCCAATTTCCTCAGCCTTTTCTCCTTCACTTCCTCATCCTTCTCCTTCCTCCTCTTCTTATCTTCCTTTTTCTTTTGCCTCTTCTCGAAGCGACTAGCCTTCTCTTTGACCACTTGCTGCATTTTTTGACGCTTAGCAGCAGGATCGTCTTCCCTGGTTTCAGGCATCGACCGCTTCAAGGGAGCTTTCTGAACATGAGGTGGTGGAGGCGGCATCACAACGGCAGCTACACTGGCTGAAGTGAGTGTAAGTGATGAAGCAGTTACGGAGGCCGAAGCGGGCGCTGCGGCTGAAGCGGGCGCTTTGGAACCTGAAGCACCTGCAGGAGTTAGCTTTCTTAGATCAAATTGACGTTCCAACTCCCGAGCTATAGCCTCATCCCTTTCCATTAGCTTCCGCCTTTCCTCCTTGGTCAGCACCGTAACAGGGGGATGACGTGCGATTGAAGCACTAAGCACTTTTTCCTCAATCGGCCTGCTGGGCTCTTCGTGCTTCTTTATCAGCTCCTCCTCAGTGAGCTTTGTTTTGCCCTTCTTTGCACGCTTCGCCCTTGATTCTTCATCCATCTCCTCCTCTCCAGATCCTCCAACTTTAGTTCCCCCTGCGATCAAGCCACTAGCTTCGATCGCTCTTCCTTCACTGCCCGCACTTCCAACATCTCCAGATTCAATGAGTTTCTGCATGTTTTCCCCCATTTTGGCATCATCAAGACTGCCGGGGGTGGTTGTAATCACCGCTCCGCTGATGGATTGGTGGATGTCTGTCAGCTTGCTTAGCTCATCATGAAGCATCCTTTCTGACCGTGCTGCAAATACAGTTTCCTGGGAGAGGACGAGCTCTGCCGTCTTTAAAGAAATTTCTTCAAGAAGATATTTGCATTGATCTTCTCTCTCCTTTACTGAACGCATCAGGTTTTCCAAGGACTCAACATTTCTGAACCGAGCATCCAGTTCAGCTTCTATATCTGCACGGATTAGCTTGCGCTCTTCCTGCAGTTTGAGGTTGAAGAATTGCTGTGATGCTTCCAGCTCCGCTTGAGCAGTAGCAACAATATTCTGCTTTTGCTTCAAAGTCACATAGACTTGAGCAGCTCCAGCCATTCGTAAAACAAACTCTTCTGCCTTCTTCTGTGCCTTTTCAATATCGTTCGCAAGTTGTGCCTGTTTGAGAGCTACATCGAGGCATGCTTTCCTCCGGCTCTTTAACTCAGCGTTTGCTTCGTCAAGCTTGCTTTTGAGGATTTCAATCTCCTTCTCAAGACCGAGAGTTTTCAGCTTACCTCTCGTCAGCTCGCTCTCCAGCTTCCTTATCTTTTCTTTATTGTTGGAGATCTGCTTCTCCATCTTTTCAACATTTCCAGTTGCTTTGTTGATGTTTTCCCTATACTTACTCCTCATATTCCTCTTCTCTTCCTTCTCTGTCTCTATCTCTCTCTTCACTTTCTCCAACTCCTCCTCTAACTTCTTCTTCTCTCCACTCACTTCCACCATCTTCGTGTTCACTTCCCTAAGCCTGCTCCTCTCAGCATCTAGGGAGTGTTGAAGATCTTGGGTACTTCTTTCCAACTCCTCTACCCGCTTTGATTTCTCCTCTACCAAGCTTGCCTTCTCCTCCACAAGCTTGGCTTTTTCTTCCACTATCTCCTCGAGTTCCTTCTTCCTCCTATCAAACTCTTCACGCAAATTCGTGACCTCCAACACCTTCGTTGTTACCTCATCATCTTTCTTGGTGATCTCACTCTGCAGATTCGAGATCACCGCCTCTTTCACTCCTATTTCAGCTTCTTGCTCCTTGATCAACTGGAGTTCACGCTGTGCAGGCTCACGTTCTGGGATGGGTGCATCAGGGTACTCATTCTTTACCCTTGCGTCAAGCACATCCCAGTAGTTGACCTCGTTGATGAAGGTGTGGAATCCATCAACTCCGACAAATGTGAGAGCCTCTATCTCCTTGGCCTCGATCACTTCCTCCTTCATTGCTCTGTGCAAGTTGAAAATCTTATAGTACTCTGTTCCTCTGTACGTGATGTACGTGAGGAAGTCTACAGCGCTGGTGAAGAAGTCCTCTGACATCTTCATGGAGGGGTAGCGATCACGGATGATCTCGGCCGCTTGCTCTCGATCCTTAACATATCGTTCTAGGATCTTCTCTTCCTCTGTCGGAGATTGGGGAGTTCCAGGGATGGCAGAGGGGATGGTTTCGGCTGTTTTTGCTGTTTGGGCGGTATCAGCGCTTTCGGCTGATGAGGACTGTGAATTGGGGGTGGAAGCTTCAGTAGCTTCGGGTTGGTTGGTTTCTGTTTGAGGATTGAGTGGGGCGGAGAAAAGTTTGTAGGCATCGGTGAGGTCTGTGCCCAGAAAAGGTAGGTTTGGAATTTGAAAGGATGAGTGGGTTGATTCTTGTGGTGAGGATGGTGTTTGAGTAGTGGGAATGGCGGTAGTTGACGTTTGAGGTTCCGGTAGAGGCTGGGTTTGGGTTTGGATTTGGGTGGGAGGGGTTTGGATTTTGGTTGGTGAAGGCTGGGGTGGCTCTTTTTCCGGTGAGGATTGGGGTTGATCTTCTTCAGCTATCTTCACGAGCGGCTGCTCCTCAGCCTCGCTCGTTTCGATAATGGTTGTAACACTTCTCAATCTCTGTGGTCGCTTTGACCTCGCTTTCCTCGATACTCGCCTCGATGATGAAGGGGCTTGGCTTTCTTCTTCCGCCTCGCTACAGGATTCAGCGACTGGAGCGGAAGGGAGGACTATTACATCGATGCAATCCCTGTCCATCGGGAGCTTCTCAATTTTCCACGAATCGAAGTAGAGGGTGTTCCTCTTGTATGGAGCTGTCTCATTCTTGCCTGTCCACCTCAAGTTTTCGAACAGTGTCTCCAGAGCGTAGAAGATTCTGGAGAAAAGCTTCAATTTTCCCTTGCGAACGATTTCACTGGTACTACCCTGTTCGTACAAATCCGCTGCAACTTCATGTATCTGGTTGATAAACCAGCGGTGCCAGTTGAAGCTTGTCCCTGTCAAGCTATCAACAATGACAGAGGTGGCGTAGATCTTGGTGTCAGACAATTGGCTCAGCGAACCAACTCCACAGAGTACAGACTTCATGTATAGCTCGCAGATCAAGTTGAACGGAGCCTTCAAGTCATTCCTGATGTTGCTCAACTTAGGATTTCCAAACTTCACGCCTCTTCGTTTGGCAAATCGGGCGTACTCCACTTGGGTTGACATACCAAGTTCTAACAGAGAAATTGGTCCGACCCTCGGTAGATCGAACACACGGGCTATACTGCTTAGCTCGATCTCCACCGGCGTTCCTCTCTCTGGATGAGTGAAGGTTGACGATTCTTCTCCTTCTTTGAGATTCAAGAGAATCTCGGCGACGGCCTTGGCCAAAATCCGCTGTGGCTTCGCCGTTACGAGCTTCCACAGGCCGGCCGTGGTCACAGCCCTGCGGAAGAAACCGTTCTGCATTACCACGTCCTCGTCGAGGTGTGATTCTACGTTGATGTTGTCGAAAAGGGTTTTCAGAAAATCCTCCATCGTTTCGGTCTTCTCCTTCTTTCCCAGGGTTAATTTGTAGAGATTTTGAGAAAAAGTTAAGGCTTTGGGGGGTTTGAGACTCGTGAGTTGCAGGAGTGCAGATCTTGCACGAGAATGGCAATTTTGATAGTTGTGAATTTTTCTGCAGGTCTTTGGCGTTTCATATATATAGAACTAGGGTTCGGCTGTCGAGGCAGGGGCAAGACAGTAATATCTTTGAAGATCCTGTGCGGAGGCGGCGGACTCTCGGTGATGGATCTGATGTGTCCGGCGTCATCACAGGAAAAGTGAACCGCCAACTTGACTTGGCGTTGCCACGTGGCAGCCTTTGATTCGTCTCTCCAATAGGCGTCAATCCAGTGGTTGAGATTTAAAAACGGTTCAGATTCGACGGCTGGATTGAGGGCGATTTTCCCGCTTTTCTCGGCTTGACGTCCACGCGCCTGTCATTTCTCTTTCTACGCGCCGCTGCATTAAATGCTAAAGTAAAAAGTGAAATATTGCACTCGAGTGCTGACAGCTCATACGCTTCGCTTCGTATCTGCTCGCTTCGAGTGTAGCCGCTTCGGCATTCACTCGCTTGCGAAGTACTCGCTTCACGTGACTGTTCCGCACTCGCTTGCGATGACTTGCGGAGTGACGTGGCACTCGCTTCGTCATGTGTAGTGACTGGAATAAGAAATGAAATTTCTTTGCTTAATTTAAAATGTTTCTGACTTACATACTTCGAGGATAAACAAGAATGTTTTCCTCTTTGTATTTGTGTCAGATTCATTTCATATTTTCCACATAGTAAGTGAAGGTTTCTAGCACGCTTCGGCTCACTTAGTGTACTTAAAATTGAAATGCTTACCAGTCAATCTCACTTCGTAGGAGATTGATAGCACTTATTGAAGACTTCTTTTGATTTGGACTTCAAGTTGTTGAATCCACTTGTTGATGGATGCATTTGAAGCATGTTGATGCCACCTGTAGAGTACTTCATCTTCTTTGCATTCATCTTCATGGCATTCATCTTCCTCTACGAATTAGAGAGTCCTCCATCGAAGTGAATGGGGAAGAAAATGAATATAGTACACAAGCTTACTACAACCCAGAGGGGAGTATCACATAAGTGTACTTATTCACGATGAATGGGGGATGAGTACAAGTCCTTATCTCAGAGCAGAAATGGACAGGATGACAATGAGAATGCTCTGACAAGACAATCTCGTATTTTACGCAGAAGCATGTCACCAGCCCTGCAACCTTTTGTAGAAAAAGGTAAACCTTCAAGCTTCCTCCAACTAGCTACAGAATGAACTTGCAATTGACTCGCTTTGACCCAAGCTAGGGCAAATTGAAGCGATGCAAAATTCAAAGATAGCAGCATTCTTTGCTCGCTTTGGAAGTAGCTTGCTCCGAGAGCAAACAATAGTTCCCCCTTAACCAATGGCTTAACAATTCCTATAAGTTGGTAGGGAACTTCTTCCAATACTCCACCTTTCTCCACCTAACTTCAATTTCTTCAAGCGAGTGGAATTTTGAAGTGACTCGCTTGAGTTGGTGAAGATTCGAAGCGAGTGATGCTACGAAAAACTAGCGACCACTCCTTCGTGCATCCTGGATCAAGCACTCTTCACCAGGGCCTACCAACCCTAGCTCCATGCATAGCTGATTGAAACGAGACTCAGCTAGAGGCTTGGTGAGGATATCTGCTCGCTGGAGATCGGTATGGATTTTCTCGAGCTTGATATCCTTCTTCTCGACATGATCACGAATGAAGTGATGTCGGATTTCCACGTGCTTGCATCTGGTGTGAAGCAATGGATTTTGAGAGATGCAGATTGCGCTGTTGTTGTCGCAGAATATAGGAATTTCATTTGCTTCAACATTGTAGTCCTTCAACTGCTGACGAAGCCATAGAATTTGAGAACAGCAGCTTCCAGAGGCAATATATTCGGCTTCAGTCGTTGAAGTGGCTACACTCGTCTGTTTCTTCGAGAACCATGAGATCAGCTTGCTTCCCAATAATTGACAAGTGCCCGAAGTTGATTTCCTATCAATTCGGCACCCTCCATAGTCAGCATCTGAATATCCAGTGAGCTCCAAATTGTCCTCAGTTGGATACCACAGCCCCATATTGACAGTGCCCTTCAAATATCGAAGAATTCTCTTGGCAGCTTCAAGATGGCTGTGCTTGGGATTACTTTGGAAGCGAGCACAGACTCTGACTGCAAAAGCAATATCCGGCCTACTTGCAGTGAGATAAAGAAGGGATCCGATCAAGGCTCGGTAGTCTGTAACATCCACAGACTTCCCATCTACGTCTGGCTCCATCTTCCAGTTCGTGTTCATTGGAATCTTCACAGCTTTGGCTTGCTGAACACCGAACTTGACAAGCATATCTCGAGTATACTTAGCTTGATTGATGAAGATGCCATCATCCTGCTGCTTCACTTGAAGACCTAGAAAGCAGCTCATCAAGCCAATCATTGACATCTCATATTTGGTCTTCATAAGCTCTCCAAACTTCTCGCTAAGCGACTGGTTTGGTGACCCAAATATGATGTCGTCCACGTAGATCTGAACCCATAGCATATCATCTCCATGGTTGATGGTGAATAGGGTTCGATCTATCTTTCCTTTGTGAAATCCATTATCCACTAGGAATTGAGAAACGGTGTCATACCAAGCTCTGGGAGCTTGCTTAAATCCATATAGGGCTTTCTTCAATCGATACACCTTATCTCCTTGCTCGAAACCTGGTGGCTGCTGCACATATACTTCTTCCTTCAATTCGCCGTTGAGGAACGTGCTCTTCACATCCATCTGATAGACTTTGAATTTCTTGGCCGCTGCATAGGCTAGAAATAGTCTGATCGCTTCAAGCCGTGCCACAGGAGCAAAGGTCTCATCGAAATCGATTCCTTCCTCTTGACAGTAGCCCTTGGCGACGAGACGCGCCTTGTTCCTCACAACGTTGTGGTCCTCGTCCGTCTTGTTCTTGAACACCCACTTGGTGCCAATCACATGCTGAAATTTGGGACGATCCACGAGATACCATACATCGTTTCTGGTGAACTGATTCAGCTCTTCTTGCATGGCGATCACCCAATTTGAATCGGCTAGGGCTTCCTCCACGCATGACGGCTCGATGTTTGAGAGAAAGCAACTGAACATGGCACTTTCTCCAAACACTTGACTTCTGGTCACTACACCTTTGGATGGATCTCCAATGATTTGACTTGGTGAGTGATCCTTGAGCCATGCTCGCTTGGATCCGTCAGCTTCATCTCCATCTTCTTCCTTGTCACTCGCTTCACCATCTGAAGCGACTGGATTGGGTGCTTGGCCAGCACTTGCTTCCGGAATCTTGAGGGCAGCTTCACCTTCTCTTTTGGGATTTTGCTCGCTTGAATCGTTGATCTCATCATCTTCTTCGAGCATGTCCCAAGTGAGTGAATTTAAGGGTTCCTTGCTTGAATTCTCCTCATTCGCTTTAGCCTGTTCCTGTGGAAGACTTAAGGAAGATTCATCAAATACGACATGGGGTGATTCCTCCACAATTAGGGTTTTACAGTTAAACACCCTGTAGGCTTTGCTAGATGTAGAGTATCCTAAGAATACTCCTTCATCAGCTTTGCTTTCAAAGGCTTTTAACTGTGACTTCCCATTGTTGTGAATGAAGACCCTACAACCAAAGATATGGAAATAAGATATGTTAGGAATTCTCCCTGTCCATATTTCATATGGTGTTTTGTCGTGCCGTTTTGTTGGTCCCGGTTTGTTAATGGGAAAAATACGTAGAGGGGGGGGGGGGGGGGGGGTGAATACGTATTTTGAAGTTTTTCAACTTCAAATCCCTTAACTCAGAGTGACAAGTAAAGAGCTCACTTGAAACTTAAGACCTAGCTGAAGCTAGATCTACAGTATGTAGCTTGCCTGCTTGACCGAAGTGAGTACTTGATCAAGAGGGAGTCTTTACTCGTGTGCAGAATTTGGTGAGCTAAATCTTTCCTAAGTAATTGAAATTTCCAGATTAAGTTTGTTTAAGATGCAGTATGCAATGAATAATCAAACAAGAGATAGTTTAGGGTAAGAGAGATACGACACCAGGAATTATAGTGGTTCGGAGATAACGCTCCTACGTCCACTTTGTTGCACGACGGCAACTGTTCTTTTCACTTAAGAACTTGAAGGTTACGGGTCCTTCAAAAACCTGGTCGAGATCGGGCTTCACTTGCCTGGATCAAACGACTGACGTAGTGATTGCGGGTTCACTACACAAACCTAACAAAGACTGGAAGCTTCACTCGCTTCAGTCAGACACAGACAGGGAGATTACGGGCTCTCCTTACAGCCTAGCTTCGATTGAACTTCACACGAACGATGTAAGTGCAAGCTTGGATCTAGACTCTATGATCGAGGCTTCTCCAATCGATGAAAGAAGAGCCTTGGATCTGGACAACCTAACGACAACACTCAAAAACCTAACAGACAGAGTTTAGGGTTTTTGGTTGACGAACACACTATGAAGAGCTCTTTACAAGAAGTGCAAAGATGGCTAGAGCTCTTCTTCTAAGCTTGGATATTTGAAGTGGGCTTAGAATCTAAGTGTGAAGGTTGTGAAGTCGAGTTCCGATGAACTGGAAACTCGGAGAACACTTGGAAAATAAAGACTCGAAGATTTGCTCGAAGGCTTGGAGTGTTTGTTTGCAGTACGCTCGAATGCTCAAGTAGTGTTCTACTTCTTCACGTCTTCATCCTTCACTATTTATAGGCGGAGAGATGGCCGAGATCCGTTGCTTGGTTGGTGGCCTTGTCTCTCCTCCACTCGACAGTACTTTGTGCAGCCAGTATGCTTTTGCAGATGCGCAGTTTGTTCGTTTGCCAAATCTGGCTAAACTCCAACTTAAACAGTAACTGGAGCGAGCCAGTACTGTAGCGGCGCCCTGTCGGCCTGGCAGTCAACTCTTCCGCTCCACTCCGCTTTCGACACGTGGAGATCTTGTAATTAATGCTACGATCTCCTGTTGACTGGAGTTCAAAATATGGGCGGGAGTCGCGCTTTCGCTTTCTAGTAGGTAGTGGCTTGCTTTGCTTTGAAGTTGTAGCGGCCGCTCTGAAGTGAGTCGCTTCGTGGTCATCTTCGTAGTGAGTCACTTGGGAATAATTTTCCTGAGAAACTACTTTGACTCGCGTTGACTCGCTTCGGCTTTTCTTTGTAGCGCACGCTTCGCTTCGCTTTAGTGGGTTCATTTGATTCCACTGTAGCGCTCGCTTCGCTTTGCTTTGGCTTTGGACTGTAGCGCTCGCTTCGCTTCGCTAGTTTCGGCACGCTTCACTTTGGCTTGCTAGACTCGCTTCGCTTCGGAAAACACACTCAAGCGAGTGGCCTTCACTTGGAATTCCTGCAGTCTAAAGCTAAGCAAAATAAAGCCATCCTAACAGTGTAGGCTTTAGAAAAATTCTAACTTATCAACTACATCAAATGGGTCGCTTGGGAACAGAACGCTTTGGGGTTTTGGGATCAAATCAAAACACTAAAATATCCCTCATAGGTTCCCCCTTAACATATTCGTTCTTAACAATTCCCAACAAATTCCCCCTTTTTGATGATGCCAAAACTCATACGACTTAGAAAAATGAATCTAGTCTATCTAACCGTGAAGGGAACTTCAAGCGACTGCTTCCTTTGCAGTTTCGTTTGTAATTTTCTTTTAAGTTCCTTTCCCCTTTTTTTTCGGTTAAATTATTGAGTTTGTAGCAAAACTGTAAAGTCATTCACAAAGCGAGTAAATGACACAGAGGAGACAGAAATTGAAATGAGATAGATGAACAAGCAGTTCACAAAAAGAGATATGTTAAGAAGCTTGAAACTCAAAGGTTTCCTGCAGCTTCATCCTCCTTCTCCTTCTCCTTTCCTTCTTCCTCCTCCTTCTTTTCTTCTTCAATAGCAGCAGTATCCACGTAAGCTAATAGAACTCTCGATTCCATAGAGTCTACCGTGTGAATACTAGGTCTTCTCCATGCACTCTCCAGCCTGAAAGCTTCAGTCACCTCCTCATCTATTATCCCTCTGTCTGGAATGTCCGTGCCTCGATGATACGGCATGGGGAATTCCTTTAGAACAGGAACCTTGACAACAATTGGCATGGGTTGAGTTTGTTCAGCCAAGGTGAAGATTTTTCGTCGCAGTTTGTCATCATAGGTGGCGAGAAAATTGTTGAGGGCACTTATCCTAGAGCATTGATCCTGCAGCGGCACTACTTCCCAGTAATAATAGGCCTTGATGAATAAGTCCTTGTAGTATAACCACAGATCAAGCAGATCTCTCGGAATAAAAGCCTCAATTTCCCTTGCATCAGGGTGCTCGTCCCTTCGCTTGGCCAACTCCTCTTCTGACCTCTTTGACAGTTCAGCCATGGTCGCTTTGAACTTCTTTCGTGTTTCACCACTCCACAATGGACGCTTTTCATTTAGACGCTTCCGAATGTAGTTTTGTTCGTCCATGCGGGGGTAGCGACCAGACTCAACCATCTCTTTTGTCGTCACGTCGCATGCATCAGATATGGCTTGTGCTTCGCATGCTTCGGACTCATCTGGCATAAACGGAATAAATGCACTGCGCACTAGTGATGACTGGATAAGTATCACTTCACTGAATTGCTCCTCAATCCGTGCGTCAATCACTTGGAGTCGCCTGTCATTTGACCTCCTCTTCCTCTCACCTTCGCTCCTCCCTTCTTCTCTTTCCTTTCTCTTTCTCTCCTCCCTTCCAGCTTTTGAGGCAACTGCTTGCTTGACCTTTTGGCGCTTGGCCGCGGGGTCATCACCTTTTATCTCCTGTGCAGTTCGCTTCAATGGAAGTTTTGGTGGTGGGGGTGGAGGCATATCCTTCTTAGCAGCACTAGAGGGGACAACTGCTGACGGAGTGAGTGCAGCAGTGGTCGAAGTGAGTGCGGCTGTCGAAGCTGGCGCGGCGGCTGAAGCGGGGGCTTTGGGTAAAGCGGCCGCTTGGGAACTAGATGAAGCACCTGCAGCAATAGAATTTTTGGTTAGATTAAACAGCTGCTCCATCTCCCACGCCAAGGCAGCATCCTTCTCCACCTGCATCCGCCTTTCCTCCTTCGTAATCACGGTCACCGGAGGATGCCGTGCAATAGAAGCACTTAGCACTTTCTCTTGAAGCGGCCTGCTGGGCTCTTCGAGCTGTTTCAATAATTGCTCCTTCGTGAGCTTTGTCTTGCCCAGAGCCCTCGCTTCATCTACATCCTCCGTACCTCCAACATCATTGCCTCCCTCCAGCATCGATTCTACACCAACTCTGCTTCCCCCTGAACCTCCAGTTCCTCCTAGCTTCACTTGTCCTTCCCCCTTTTTGGCATCATCACTGCCAGGGGTTAGGATCATAGATTTTCGTGAAATGGTTTGGTGAAGTGAGTTGACAGAGTTGAGAATGCCTCCAACATCTTTTCGGCTTTTCCCACAGTTGGAGCCACCAGATCAGCAGTCTTGATTGAAATTTCTTCGAGTAGATACTCGCACTGCTTCTCTCTCTCCACAACTGATGCCATCATTCTCTCTAAGGGTTCCACTTCTCTGAAGCGAGCCTCCAGCTCCGCTTCAATTTCCCTCCTTATATCTGCCTTTTCCTCCTGCAAGTTGAAGTACCAAAATTCCTGAGCCGCTTGAAATTCAGCTTGCATTGTCTCAAGGCTCCTCTCTCTCTGGTTTAGAGAGAGATGGAATTCGGCACTTGCAGCCATCTTTTCTGTGTATGCTTCGCCCAGCTCCTTGACCTTTTCCAATAGTAGCGTTAATTCAGCATTCCTTAGGTCAATAGCTTGCGCACTCTTCCTCCTACTCTCCAGCTCCTTTTTATCAGTTTCACTCTCTCGCTTGAGCAGCTTCATCTCATCCTTGAGAGAGTCCAGAGCCTTTTTCATGCTCAGCAGTTCACTTCCCGTCCTTATCAGCTCCTCCTCTCTCTTCTCATATCCCTCCTTTAACTTCTTCAACTCCTCCTTCAAATCTTTCTTCTCTTTCTCCAGTTTGATCAAACTGGCATTTACATTCCTCAAGCGGCTCCTTTCCGCGTCAAGCGAGTGATAGGGTGCATTTTTACCCTATCATCTAAGTGTTATATTATCGTTTTCTTGTCGTATTTTGATAGTTTAGCTCATGATTTCTATTGTTTATGTTATTTCAAGCTAGATTACGCTTTTGGGTTGTTTTGAGTGTTTTTAGGGCTTTTTAGTCGAGAAAACCCAAGATAAGACAAGAGGCGATGAAACCAAGGAAGAGATGAAGTATTGATCCCAAGTTCTGACTTCTCACGATTTTTTGGAAGAGTTATTCTGGAAAAGTGAAAGCATAGCATTGAAGAGGAGTTCGATAGGAGCACGTAGGCGAAAACGGAGGTCAATTCGGAGCTCGGATGAGGAAGATATGACCGAAACAAGAAAGTTGCGCAGAACCCTCTCGACCCTCTCGACCGACCTCTCGATCGAGAGAGGTGTCGAGAGGTGCCTCCTGTTTTCCAGACGGGATTTTCTCTAAAAGGCTATTTTTGACTTTTTCTTGGTTTCCTTGTACAATTAGGTATTAGATGTAAACTTCTACCCTATAAATACCTCTAAACCTATCATTGTAAACAAGTTCCTCCACTCTCCTACATTCTTTAGATTAGTTTTTATTCTTTTCTCCATACTTTTATACTTTAGATCTAGATTTATTTTATGTATGAAGACCATTGAAGATTGAAGATTTATTCAAGATTCAAGAGTTTTTCTATCCCTTTCTTTTTACTTTATGCTTTTAATTATGTTTATTCTTCCTTCTACCTTTCTTTTAATTATGTCTAGCTAAATTCCTTAGTTGATTTTAGGGATTGGATGCCTAATTGAATTTATATGAGTGTTTTTGTTTGCAATTAGCCTTCCTATCTAGATGCATGTTTTCATGGTGCTTATTCTCATGCATGATTAATTGATCACTAATTGTGTATGCATAGTTATGTTTATATGCCTTGATAGGATATTGCATAATAGATCTCGTGAATACATGATATGATAATTTGATTTGTCTTAATTGAGTTTGAATTATCATATGTTTGCATATAATTGATTTAGGTGTCGTAGCTGAACCTAGTTGATTGTATAATTGATACTTGTTCTATTTTGCACTTGATTTGATTTCTATGAGACCGAGAGGTGATTAGGATCTTATTAGGTGACGATCTATACTGCCTTATCCGGAGTGTTAGGTTATTTTCATGTATTACATCTAGATTGGATTAAATTGGTTTATTGTACTCATTAATTGCTTGCATATATTTGATTAGGTAGGCTTCCCTAGAATCAACACTTTTTCCTTATTTGATTTATTTATTTCCTTATTTACTTATTTGCCTTATTTGTTTAATTGCTTATTTATTTGTTCCCTTATTTGTGTTCTCTTTTATTTATTTTATTTATTTTCCTAGCATATAATACCACATCTTTAAATTCTTAATTGCCTAGACATCAGTTTAATTCTAGAGTAGAGGTATTTTGTGTGATTTCGATATATCAATCCCTGTGGATACGATACTCGTACTTTCGTATACTATACCTATTTTGTGTGGTAGAAAATAGTGCGATCAAATTTTGACGCCGTTGCCGGGGATTGATTAGATTTCACATAGATATTTTGAAATAGGATTAATAGGTGATTTAGGCGCTTTTATTTTTTCTGTTTTTATTTGATTGATCTAACGTTTTCTTGGTCTTATCTTTTGCTTTTAAGGTAATAAAGAAGGATCGAGACGAAGTTGAGATTGATCAATCACCACCATCCACCATGGGAGATCCACAACCAAAGAGGACTCTCTACGATCGGTTCTGTCGAACCTATCCTCAACAACTCCCATTGGAAAAGACTCCTATAGAAAAGATGATGGAGAGCTTTATATCCAAGTTGGAGTCGAAGTTCGAAGCCTTGGAGCACACGGTCATAGGTATGAGCACTCATGTCAAGACTTTGGAGGCACAAATAGAACAATTGGAGAAGGCCCAATTCGTACCCCAATTCTATGCTAGTGAGGTACAAGATGAGGAGTTTAAGGAGTTCGAGGCCCCGGAAATTGAGAAAGTTGAAGATGAAAGTGACTTGGAGTTCGAGGAGACGAGGAGACAAGTGCCGAATCGAGGACCTCTCGATACCTCTCTCGATCGAGAGGCCTATCGAGAGGTCAATACTGGAGTACAGAATACCCCTCTCGATACCCCTATCGATCGAGAGGGGGATCGAGACCTGTTCGACGAGGAGCTGCAAGATGACCCTCTCGACACCTCTCTCGATCGAGAGGTTGGTCGAGAGGCTGCCCAGAAAAGTCAGAATGTTCCTCTCGACACCTCTCTCGATCGAGAGGGGGGTCGAGAGGTCCCTCATTCGATCGAAACGTGCGATTTCTTCTCCGATGACTTTTCCCTTCAATATTTGTTCGATTCCACGCCCGATGAAGAGTCCATACACACTAGAGGAGCAGTTGAAGATGTTCGTGTTCGAGTTCGAGGGTTCGACTTTCCGACCGACTTCATGATTGTGGAGATGAAGGAAGACGTCAAACAACCATTGATTTTGGGACGTTCGTTCTTAGCTACGAGTGGAGCTTGTTTTGACATGGAAAGTGGTGATCTCACATTTCGAGTGCACGAAGAAGAGCTCAAGATTTCAGTTTTAGGAGCAAAAAGAAGGAAACTCGAAGATGGGGGAGAAAAGAACTTTCATTTTTATCCACCTTGATAAGAGGTATCGTCGGGCTAAAGACGGAAAACGTAGCACTTGTTGGGAGGTAACCCAACTCTATCTTTATTTTTGTTTTCATTTTTCAGTTTTTGTTTTTGTTTTTTCTTTGAGTCTTGTCTTTTATTAAGTTTTTTATCCAAGAATTTTCGAAGCTTGTGAGTTGTAGGTTTTCTCGACGAGGTTTCGACTACGAGGAGAAGATCGATAGTAAGCTAGCTTCGGTGAAAGGTACGCTCGTTAACTTATCCACTTCTTCCTTTTGAAACTTATTCCTTCATCATGATTCGAAATAAGTTTGGGGGAGGGGGAAGTGTGGTTTTGTTAACTCGTTCGTATGTGTTTCTTTATGCTTATATCTTGGATAGTAGTTTAATTTTGGATATTAGTAGAGTCTTTAGGAGTTTAGACGATTGATTCAAGCATGATTTATGAGTATATGAATTGGCCAATGACAGCATGATGTTCTTTGAATAATTGGTTGATATTATGTTTGGAACCTTGGTGGAGATTATGCATGTGTGTGATGAAATAGGATTATGCTTTGATTTTGGGAAACATTTTGTTATAACCCGTGAGGATTTGAGCTTTGGTGCATATTTATGCCTATTTTCTTTCGTGAGAGTATCATACATGTATTTGTACTTCTAGAACTTGCCTTTGTTCTCCATCAAGACTACATATGTGTGTAAGAATTTAGAAGTGATTTTAGGCCATCTTTTGTTAGCCACATCTTTCCTAAACACTATCCTTTACATATATCCCTTTGCTAGCCACTTTTGAGCCTTTATAGCCGTTTGTTTCTTAACCGGATGAAAGGAGGTAAAGGAGGAGTTGTTTTGTTAGGGATTATGTTTGGAGAGTTGTCTTTTTAGTAAGCTCCTTTGAAAGAAAGGAATTTTAGATCCCTATAAGCTCTAGAAAAAAAATCGAAAAAGAAAAAAAGAGGGAATAAAGGACTTAGAAAAACAGTTTGGAAAAGAAAAAAAGAAAAAAAAAAAGTATATGAGTCCTAGTTCAAAAGAAAAGATAAGAAAAAATTAAAAAAAAAAAAAAAAAAAAAAAAAAAAAAAGAGCATAAAGGGATGGATAGAATTTTTAGTATTTTGGGAGTTGAATAGAAGAAGGTTGAGAAGAGATAAAAGGTTGATATTTGAGAATGAGTTGATGAGTAGAAGATGGAGTTATATCCATACTAGTTTGGAGTTGCTAAAAGGTTGGTACTTGGAGACGTCTAAGTCACTTAGCCTATATTTTCCCTACCCTAAACCAATGTGCCTACATTACAACCTTGAAAAAGACCTAATTGATCTTAGTTCTTATGTACAATCAAGTGGTGGAGATGTTGAGATAAAGGGCAAGCTTATGGTAAGTCTTTTGCATTGTATTGATTATGAGTGAGCCTATACACTTTAATTCTTTCATTGTGAGTTGAGAGTTCACTTTTACACTTATATCTTCACATGTCTTGAGTGAGTTTCCCTTTTGAAGCATGATTTGATTTTATTGTACTTTCGTAGAGTCGAAACTTTGAGGTTCCTTATATGATATTGATTGATGTTTCTTTGAAGATCTATGAGGCCCTTAGAGTTCATTATGCTTGTAAGTTATGTTTGCTTGATTTGTCTATTCTTTAGTTTAGATTTAGTTTATTGTTCGGGACGAACAATGTTTAAGTTTGGGGGATTTTGATAGGGTGCATTTTTACCCTATCATCTAAGTGTTATATTATCGTTTTCTTGTCGTATTTTGATAGTTTAGCTCATGATTTCTATTGTTTATGTTATTTCAAGCTAGATTACGCTTTTGGGTTGTTTTGAATGTTTTTAGGGCTTTTTAGTCGAGAAAACCCAAGATAAGACAAGAGGCGATGAAACCAAGGAAGAGATGAAGTATTGATCCCAAGTTCTGACTTCTCACGATTTTTTGGAAGAGTTATTCTGGAAAAGTGAAAGCATAGCATTGAAGAGGAGTTCGATAGGAGCACGTAGGCGAAAACGGAGGTCAATTCGGAGCTCGGATGAGGAAGATATGACCGAAACAAGAAAGTTGCGCAGAACCCTCTCGACCCTCTCGACCGACCTCTCGATCGAGAGAGGTGTCGAGAGGTGCCTCCTGTTTTCCAGACGGGATTTTCTCTAAAAGGCTATTTTTGACTTTTTCTTGGTTTCCTTGTACAATTAGGTATTAGATGTAAACTTCTACCCTATAAATACCTCTAAACCTATCATTGTAAACAAGTTCCTCCACTCTCCTACATTCTTTAGATTAGTTTTTATTCTTTTCTCCATACTTTTATACTTTAGATCTAGATTTATTTTATGTATGAAGACCATTGAAGATTGAAGATTTATTCAAGATTCAAGAGTTTTTCTATCCCTTTCTTTTTACTTTATGCTTTTAATTATGTTTATTCTTCCTTCTACCTTTCTTTTAATTATGTCTAGCTAAATTCCTTAGTTGATTTTAGGGATTGGATGCCTAATTGAATTTATGTGAGTGTTTTTGTTTGCAATTAGCCTTCCTATCTAGATGCATGTTTTCATGGTGCTTATTCTCATGCATGATTAATTGATCACTAATTGTGTATGCATAGTTATGTTTATATGCCTTGATAGGATATTGCATAATAGATCTCGTGAATACATGATATGATAATTTGATTTGTCTTAATTGAGTTTGAATTATCATATGTTTGCATATAATTGATTTAGGTGTCGTAGCTAAACCTAGTTGATTGTATAATTGATACTTGTTCTATTTTGCACTTGATTTGATTTCTATGAGACCGAGAGGTGATTAGGATCTTATTAGGTGACGATCTATACTGCCTTATCCGGAGTGTTAGGTTATTTTCATGTATTACATCTAGATTGGATTAAATTGGTTTATTGTACTCATTAATTGCTTGCATATATTTGATTAGGTAGGCTTCCCTAGAATCAACACTTTTTCCTTATTTGATTTATTTATTTCCTTATTTACTTATTTGCCTTATTTGTTTAATTGCTTATTTATTTGTTCCCTTATTTGTGTTCTCTTTTATTTATTTTATTTATTTTCCTAGCATATAATACCACATCTTTAAATTCTTAATTGCCTAGACATCAGTTTAATTCTAGAGTAGAGGTATTTTGTGTGATTTCGATATATCAATCCCTGTGGATACGATACTCGTACTTTCGTATACTATACCTATTTTGTGTGGTAGAAAATAGTGCGATCAGCGAGCCCTTGAGGTTAGTGGTAGTAATAGTTTGATCTCCCACCAGCTTCACCTGCGCCTCCAGCGCCTTCTCTTTTTCCTCCAACATCTTCTCCTTCTCCTCCACCTTTCCCTCCAAATCCTTCTTCTTCTTGTCAAAGTCTTCTCTAAGACTGATGACCTCCCCCGCCTTCCTCTCCATTTCCTCACTCTTCTTCGTTATCTCGCTTTGAAGGCTAGCGATCTCCGCATCCTTCAACTCCACCTCCTCCTTATGCTCCCTGATGAGCTTCCTTTCATGGAAGGAGGGCACTCGCTTCGGAACTGTGGCGAGTGGATATGATTCTTTCACCTTAGCATCCAGCTTCTCCCAAAAGCTGGTCCCTTCAAGGAAGGCATGGAAGCCATTTTCGCCAATGAAGTTGAGTAACTTGGCTTCCATTTGAATCAGCTCCTCCTCTGTGAAGGCTTTGAGGAGCCTGGAGATTTTGTAGTACTCCGTTCCTCGATACGTGATGTACGTCAGAAAGTCGACTACATTGGTGTAAAACACGTCGCTCCATGCAACGTTCGCGGAGCGAAGATTGTAGCGAAGATTGATTGTCTCAGCGGCTTGCTCTCTGTCTAGGGCATAGCGTTCGAGAGCCCGCTTGTGTACGGTGAGGGCAGGGGGAATGAATTGTGGAATGATGGGAAGTTCTCCGACAGTATGGGCGGTATCGGCTGTAGCTGCCGATGTCAAGGGGGATTGGGTAGGTGATGAGGTTTCTTGGGTTTCTGAAATTTGGATGGCTTCGGTGAGGGGTGGTTGTGTTTGCTGGGTTTGGAAAGGCTGGAAAGAGGTGTAAGCTTCGACTGGGTCAACTTGGAGTAAGGGCATTTCGGGCATTTGAAAAGAAGATGCACATTCTTCTTCATGGGGAGAGAGGGGGGTCGTTTTTGTGAGGGGTTGTTGGGTTGAAGAGGCTTGGGGTTCTGGTATCTGGGTTGTTTGGGCTTGAATTTGAAGTGGGGGTGATTGGGTTAAGGGTTGGTTTTGAGTTTGGGTTAGAGTCGCTTCAATGTCCTCAAGCGGCTTCTCCACCGCCTCGCTTTCTTGGACAAGCAAAGCGACTCGCTTCGTCTTCTTGCCTCGCTTTGGCGCGGCTCGCTTCCCGGGTGAAGCGACCGGCCTTACTTGGCTCACTTCGGCTTGCCTTTCGGCAACCGGTCTCGCTACGGGCACTTCAACCTCGAGAAGCCCCAAATCCATCAATTGCTTGGACTTCCTCCATTTGTCGTAGTAGACGGATTGCTTGTTGTAGACGATGGTGTCTGTTTCCGGCCATGCTTTCCCCGGAAACTTCTTTGCCAAAGCAAAGGAGAGTCTTGAGAAGAACTTCAGTTTCCCCTTGCAGAGAATCTGATCGGCGCTCCCCTTCACGATGCAAAATCGGCAGCAGCTTCGTGAATTTGTTTGAGGAACCAGCCATGCCAGTTGAAGCTGGTTCCGGTGAGGCTGTCGACGATAACTGCTGTGGCGATCAGCTTCGTCTCGGAAAGAGTATCCAGAGTTCCGACGTAGCACGCGACACTCTTCGAGAAGAGCTCGCAAATATGGTTGAAGGGGGCCTTCAAACTCGAACGGATACTGGCCTCCTTAAAATTTGGATCTGCTTCGGTAGTTGCAAATCGACCGTACTGAACTCCGGCCGAGAGACCCAAATCCAGTAATGAGTCTCCTCCTTCTCTTGGCAAGTTGAACGTGCCGATAAGCTCACTCATGTCCACCTCCACTGGCTTCCTAGTCTGTGGATCGGTAAAAGAGGATATGTTTTGCTCCTTCCTCAAGTTTAGCAGGAGCTCGCCGACGGCTTTGGCCAGAATTTTTGACGGGACCGCCGTCACAAAATTCCATAGTCCGGCCTTGGTCACGGCCCTACGGAGAAAACCATTTCTCTCGATGATGGTTGGATTGAGATGAGGCTCGACATTGATATGTTTGTCGACCTCCGCGAGAAACTCCTCCATCGTCTCGGTGTTCTTCTTTCCCATGGTGATTTTAGAGAAATTTGAGCAGAGTTTAAAAAGAAGGGGTTGAGACTCGTGAGTTGCAGATCTGCCTCGTCCCATATATATATAGTTAGATCTTGGCTGACGTGGCAGGGGTAGAACGGTAATATTGCCGTAAGTCTTGTAGGTAGGCGGCGGACATGCGGTGATGGGTCTGACGTGTCCGGCGTCACCACAGTAAAAGTGAACAGTCAACTTGCACGATGTCTCCACGTGGCCTGCTGTTATTGGATTGTCTTATACGGCGCTAATCCTACGGTTGCAGATTGGGGGCTGTTGAGATTCGATGGCTGGATCTTTTCCGCCTTTTCCCGCTTCAAATTTGAAGTGAGAACCACGCACCCGTTATTTCTGCCGTTCCTGATTCTGCATTAAATACTTGGCAGAAAGTGAAAATTGCACTCGAGTGCAGACAGCTCATACCCGCTCACTTCGTACCCGCTCGCTTCGAGTTGGGCTGCTTTAGCTTTTACTCGCTTGCGGAGTACTCGCTTTGAGTGACTGTTCCGCACTCGCTTGCGATAACTTGCGAAGTGACTCGTCACTTGCTTCGCCATCTGTAGCGACTGGAATATAGAAATGAAGTTTCTTTGCTTTATTTAAAATGTTTCTGACTTACATACTTCGAGGATAAACAAGAGTGTTTTCCTCTTTGTATTTGTGTCAGATTCATTTCATATTTTCCACGTAGTGAGTGAAGGTTTCTAGCACGCTTCGGCTCACTTAGTGTACTTAAAATTGAAACACTTACCAGTCAATCTCACTTCGTAGGAGATTGATACCACAAATTGAAGACTTCATGTTGAATTAGATACCATTTGTTGGAGACTACATATTGAATTAGATCTTCATGGCATTCATCTTCATGGCATTCATCTTCCTCTACGAATTAGAGAGTCCTCCATCGAAGTGAATGAGGGAGAAAATGAATATAGTACACAAGCTTACTACAACCCGAAGGGAGCATCACGTAAGTGTACTTATTCACGACGAATGGGGGATGAGTACAAGTCCTTATCTCAGAGCAGAAATGGACAGGATGACAATGAGAATGCTCTGACAAGACAATCTCGTATTTTACGCAGAAGCATGTCACCAGCCCTGCAACATTTTGTATAAAAAGGTAAACCTTCAAGCTTTCCTACAATCTAGAGAAAGAATCTGCAGACGACTCGCTTTGACCCAAGCTAGGGCAATTTGAAGCGATGCAGAATTTGAGATAGCAGCATTCTTGCTCGCTTTGGAAGTAGCTTGCTCCGAGAGTAAGCATTAGTTTCCCCTTAACCATATACTTAACAATTCCAATAAGTTGGTAGGGAACTTCTTCCAATACTCCACCTAACTCCACCTAACTTCATTTTCTTCAAGCGAGTGGAGTTTGAAGTGACTCGCTTGAGTTGGTGAAGATCCGAAGTGAGTGCCGCACAAGGGAACAAGCGAACACTCCTTCGTGCATCCTGGAACTAGCATTCTTCACCAGGGTCTAATAACCCTAATTCCATGCATAGCTGGTTGAATCGAGACTCAGCTAGAGGCTTGGTGAGGATATCTGCTCGCTGGAGATCGGTATGGATTTTCTCGAGCTTGACATCCTTCTTCTCGACATGATCACGAATGAAATGATGTCGAATTTCCACATGCTTGCATCTGGTGTGAAGCACTGGATTCTGCGAGATAAATATGGCACTGTTGTTGTCGCAGAAGATCGGAATTTCATTCGCTTCAACTTTGTAGTCCTTCAATTGTTGACGAAGCCAAAGGATTTGAGAACAGCAGCTTCCAGCGGCCATGTACTCAGCTTCGGTTGTTGAAGTGGCTACGCTTGTTTGCTTCTTTGAGAACCACGAGATCAGCTTGCTTCCCAAGAACTGACATGTGCCCGAAGTTGACTTCCTATCGACTCGGCACCCTCCATAGTCAGCATCGGAGTATCCAGTGAGCTCCAAATTGTCCTCCGCTGGATACCACAGCCCCATATTGACAGTGCCCTTCAAATATCGAAGAATCCTTTTGGCAGCTTCAAGATGGCTGTGCTTGGGGTTGCTTTGGAAGCGAGCGCAGACTCCGACTGCAAAAGCAATATCTGGCCTACTTGCAGTGAGATAGAGTAGTGACCCAATTAGGGCACGATAATCTGTAGGATCTACAGATTTTCCTCCTTCGTCTGGCTCCATCTTCCAGTTGGTATTCATAGGAATCTTCACAGCTTTAGCATGTTGAACACCAAACTTGGCAAGCATATCTCTAGTATACTTTGCTTGGTTGATGAAAATTCCATTATCTTGCTGCTTCACTTGAAGACCTAGAAAGCAGCTCATCAAGCCAATCATCGACATCTCATACTTGGTCTTCATCAGCTCTCCAAACTTCTCGCTAAGCGACTGGTTTGGTGACCCAAATATGATGTCGTCCACGTAGATCTGAATCCATAGCATATCGTCTCCATGATTGATAGTGAATAGAGTTCGATCTATTTTCCCTTTGTGGAAGCCATTCTCCACTAGGAATTGAGATAGTGTATCATACCAAGCTCTGGGAGCTTGCTTCAACCCATACAGGGCTTTCTTCAAGCGATACACTTTATCTCCCTGCTCGAAACCCGGTGCCTGCTCCACATACACTTCTTCCTTGAGTTCACCATTGAGGAATGCGCTCTTCACATCCATTTGATAGACCTTGAACTTCTTGGCTGCTGCATAGGCTAGAAACAATCTGATAGCTTCAAGCCGTGCCACTGGAGCGAAGGTCTCGTCAAAGTCGATTCCTTCCTCTTGGCAGTAGCCTTTGGCAACAAGTCTCGCCTTGTTCCTCACTACGTTGTGGTCCTCGTCGGTCTTGTTCTTGAACACCCACTTGGTGCCAATAACATGCTGAAACTTGGGACGATCCACGAGGTACCATACGTCATTTCTAGTGAACTGGTTCAGCTCCTCTTGCATGACGATCACCCAGTTAGAGTCGGCTAGGGCTTCCTCCACGCTTGATGGCTCAATGTTTGAGAGAAAGCAACTGAACATGGCACTTTCTCCAAACACTTGACTTCTGGTCACTACACCCTTGGATGGATCTCCAATGATTTGGCTAGGTGAGTGATCTTTGAGCCACGCTCGCTTTGATCCGCCAGCTTCATCTTCATCTTCTTCCTTGTCGCTCGCTTCATCGACTGAAGTGACTGGATTGGGTGCTTGGCCTGCACTAGCTTCAGGAATCTTGGGGGCAACTTCGACTTCTCCTTTGGGATTCTGCTCGCTTGAGTCCTTGATCTCATCATCTTCATCGAGCACGTCCCAAGTGAGTTGATTTGAGGGTTCCTTGCTTTGATCCTTTTCATTCGCTTGAGCCTGTTCCTGTGGAAGGCTTAAAGAAGACTCATCAAATACGACATGGGGTGATTCCTCCACAATTAGGGTTTTACAGTTGAACACCCTGTAAGCTTAGCTAGATGTCGAGTATCCTAAGAATACTCCTTCATCAGCTTTGCTTTCAAAGGCTTTCAACTGCGACTTCCCATTGTTGTGAATGAAGACCCTACAACCAAAAATATGGAAATAAGATATGTTAGGAATTCTCCCTGTCCATATTTCATATGGAGTTTTGTCGTGCCGTTTGTTGAGAAGCGTCCGATTCTGTGTGTAGCACGCCGTGTTGGCAGCTTCAGCCCAATACTTCATCGGGAGCTTCGAGTCTGCAATCATGGTGCGAACGGCTTCGTTGATGATTCGATTTCTTCTTTCAGCAACTCCATTCTGCTGAGGAGTGCGTGCTGAAGAAGTTTGATGTGCTATGCCATGCTCCGTGCAGTACGTTTCAATTGTAGAGTTCAAGAACTCTGTGCCTTTGTCGGAGCGAATGGTCACGATAGCTTGATTCTTTTCCACCGCCAATCGCTTGAGTAGTTGTGGCAGTTTGGTCAGTGTCTCCTTCTTGCTGAAAAAGAGTGTAGCGAGAGAAGTCGTCAACTACAACTAGGGTGTACTTCCTTCCATTTACGCTAACTGGAGTAACTGGACCAAACAGATCCATGTGAAGCAGTTCGAGCACTCGCTTTGATGAAGCTTCTTCGAGACTGGCGAAGTGCTTCTTCGTCTGCTTCCCTCGTTGGCATGGTGAGCATGGATGGTCTTTGATGAAGACTTCATTCGGTATGCCTTGCACCAAACCTTTTCGAGCTAAGCGATTAATAGCTTTGAAATTGAGGTGGTTCAAGCGTCTGTGCCATAGCCATCCAATTTCTGTAGCACTTCTTGCAACTAGGCAAGTTTCCTCTTTGCAGCTGTCCCATTGTGCTATGTAGACGTTCCTTTGCCTAATTCCAGTGAGCACAATCTGAGACGTGAGTTTGCTCTTTACAATGCACTTGTTGGAGATGAACTCCACCCTGTACCCCTTATCACAGAATTGTGAAATGGACAACAGGTTGTGCTTGAGTCCTTCCACATAGGAGACTTCTTCAATTGTGAGCTTTCCAACTTTCAGTGCGCCATATCCCCTGGTGCTTCCTCGAGAGTTGTCACCAAAGGTTACGTGTGGACCCTTCTTCTCTATGTAGCTGTGAAGTAGAGCTTTCATGCCGGTCATGTGTCTTGAACATCCACTGTCCAAGTACCATACTTGTTGACCCTCACTTGGCATAGGATCCACGGCGCTCACCTGCAATTAGACAGATTTTGGTACCCAAATCAGTTTGGGTCCTTGCAGGTTAGTTCCCTTAGGTACCCACACTTGCTTCACTTTCTTTTGAGATGAAGCTTGTGTCTTGGGCTTCTCGACCTTAGAAAACTGTGACTTCTGCCTTAAAGCAGTTTCACACGTGCAACAGTGTGTGCAAGAGGGGTAGCGGCTCGCTTTAGACCTACCTATGCTCTTCCCATTTTGCTTATATCCTGAAGCGACTCGCTTCGGATTAGCTCTGGGTTTAGAGACTGACTTAGGGTTTCTAGTCTGTTGAAGCGGCTCGCTTGGTTTCTTTGAAGCGGTCCAACTAGGGTTTTGACTCCGACTCGCTTGAGGAACCTTGGGAATTTGAAGCGACCCGGTGGAAGCTTCAAAATCTTCCCCCTCAATGTTAGTCCGGTTGGACCATCTCCAGTCCGGATAACGTGACACATAGACATTACTCCTCTTTTTAGGAGGTAGATCCTTTGTCTCTCGTGTCTTGGCTTGAGACTTAGAAGCTTCAACAGTTTTCCCTTTACCCTTGGATTGGTAAGACTTAGCATGTTGAGTGCTAGGGACTGTTGAACTTTGCTTGCCCTTAGGATATGCCCTTAAAGATATAGACACCTTCATAGGCTTCCTTTTAGGGTTCTCAGCCATTTCGCCTTTATCTTTGTTAGTGGTCGCTTTGGATGCAGTAGGCAGTTCCAAAGTGACTGATGGTGTAGTGTGAGATGCACCAACAAAGATAGTCGGCTTGGGAGGTCCACCCTCATATCCAAGGCCAGCTTTCCTACCAAAAGGCAGAAGCGAGCCCTCTAGTGCCTGCCTAGCATATGATGCTTTGTTCAAGTTGGCAACTAGAGTGGACTGGGTTTCATACCTTCCCTCCATGCTTTGATGTCTAGCGAAGAGATCCTCGAACTTACTAGTCATAGCCCTTAAATTGAATTTGACTTTGTCAAGCTCACGGGCTAGCTTTCGGTTCTCCTTCTCGCTTTGCGACAGAGCTTGTTTTACTACTTCGTGGTCGCTTGACAATTTTTGGTGCTTGTCAAACAACTCACTCCATGTAGAGGATTGTTCTTCCTCATTGACAGTGTGTGCTAGTGTAATTGAGGTGATTGAAGGATAGAAGAATACCTCTCCTGTTTCTTCGTCGGTGAGCGCCATAAATCCAAGATCCTCACCATCACTGGAATTTGGATCGGTGAATGCATCTGAGTCGCTTGGTGGATCTTCAGTTGTAGCGACCGGCACTTCACTCGCTACGAGCGCTCGCCTTGGAGCATCCCTCTTGGCCTTCAATTCTTCGCGCTCTTTAGCACTGAGCTTTGGGCAATCGGATTTGTAGTGGCCCATCTTGTGGCAGTGGTAACACTCCACTTCCATCATGTCGCGCGGGATCGTCTTGGTCGTCTCTTCTCTCTTTCCTTTTCCTTCTCGAGCATCAGTGCTCCTCCCTTTGTATTGTTTGTAGAATCTTTTGTATTTGCCCACTCGAGAGTTCATCTTGTTGAAGTTCTTGGATAAGAACGCAATGTGTTCTTCCAACTCTTCCCTCGTCATCTTGGCTAGCGACTGCTCGCTTGGCCCTTCAGCAGCTTTGAATGCTACTCCTTTTGACGTAGTGGGCGCTTCATCCTCTTCGTCGAGGTTCATTCGATTCAGATCGAATTCATGAGCTTTGAGTTCGGAGAACAGAATCTCCGGTGTGAGCTTTGATAGATCCTTGGTTGCTAGATACAGCTCCTTCATAGTCTGCCACTTCCTTGTGAGAGCTCGGACTATCTTCAGATTCACCTCTTTGTCTGTGAGTTCCTTCCCAAGTGAGTTGAGAGTTGCAGTGATGTTGGTAACTCTCAGCTCGAATGCGTCGATGGATTCTCTTGGCTTCATTATCAGGCTTTCAAACTCCCGCATCTGAACGGCGAGTTTGTTCTCCTTGATTTTGTCTGTTCCTTGAGAAATGAGGGCTAGGGTTTCCCACATTTCCTTTGCCGTTGCACATTTCCTTATTCGTGGTAGATAGGCGTCCGACACGGTGCTCTGCATCGTGTGGCGTGCAATCTTGTCGAGGTTGGCAACTTTGAAGTCATTTGGAGTATACTCATCCTTATCCTTCTCCACGTATTGTTGACGAACGTGGGCTGGACGACCTTCAGCGGCTGGAACATCCACAGATATGGCTTTCTTGATCTCGATTGGTCCGTCCTCAATGACTTCCCACATCCGGTCATGGATGGAACATAGGAAGCTCTCGACTCGGAAACTCCAGATCTCATAGCCTTCAATTGAAAATTGTGGAAGACTAGAAGCACTGTATGTAGACATGGCAAACAATTAGTAGTATATGTAGTATGCGTGGGTGGGGTTTTGATGCACTTAGGAAAATAGGATCCGGTTCAGTGAGACAACGTGAAACGAGTGGGGATTCGCTTCGGATATGCAAAGCAGAGGCTCGAAAGAACCTGGCTCTGATACCACTTGTTGGTCCCGGTTTGTTAATGGGAAAAATACGTAGAGGGGGGGGGGGGTGAATACGTATTTTGAAGTTTTTCAACTTCAAATCCCTTAACTCAGAGTGACAAGTAAAGAGCTCACTTGAAACTTAAGACCTAGCTGAAGCTAGATCTACAGTATGTAGCTTGCCTGCTTGACCGAAGTGAGTACTTGATCAAGAGGGAGTCTTTACTCGTGTGCGGAATTTGGTGAGCTAAATCTTTCCTAAGTAATTGAAATTTCCAGATTAAGTTTGTTTAAGATGCAGTATGCAATGAATAATCAAACAAGAGATAGTTTAGGGTAAGAGAGATACGATACCAGGAATTATAGTGGTTCGGAGATAACGCTCCTACGTCCACTTTGTTGCACGACGGCAACTGTTCTTTTCACTCAAGAACTTGAAGGTTACGGGTCCTTCAAAAACCTGGTCGAGATCGGGCTTCACTTGCCTGGATCAAACGACTGACGTAGTGATTGCGGGTTCACTACACAAACCTAACAAAGACTGGAAGCTTCACTCGCTTCAGTCAGACACAGACAGGGAGATTACGGGCTCTCCTTACAGCCTAGCTTCGATCGAACTTCACACGAACGATGTAAGTGCAAGCTTGGATCTAGACTCTATGATCGAGGCTTCTACAATCGATGAAAGAAGAGCCTTGGATCTGGACAACCTAACGACAACACTCAAAAACCTAACAGACAGAGTTTAGGGTTTTTGGTTGACGAACACACTATGAAGAGCTCTTTACAAGAAGTGCAAAGATGGCTAGAGCTCTTCTTCTAAGCTTGGATATTTGAAGTGGGCTTAGAATCTAAGTGTGAAGGTTGTGAAGTCGAGTTCCGATGAACTGGAAACTCGGAGAACACTTGGAAAACAAAGACTCGAAGATTTGCTCGAAGGCTTGCAGTGTTTGTTTGCAGTAGGCTCGAATGCTCAAGTAGTGTTCTACTTCTTCACGTCTTCATCCTTCACTATTTATAGGCGGAGAGATGGCCGAGATCCGTTGCTTGGTTGGTGGCCTTGTCTCTCCTCCACTCGACAGTACTTTGTGCAGCCAGTATGCTTTTGCAGATGCGCAGTTTGTTCGTTTGCCAAATCTGGCTAAACTCCAACTTAAACAGTAACTGGAGCGAGCCAGTACTGTAGCGGCGCCCTGTCGGCCTGGCAGTCAACTCTTCCGCTCCACTCCGCTTTCGACACGTGGAGATCTTGTAATTAATGCTACGATCTCCTGTTGACTGGAGTTCAAAATATGGGCGGGAGTCGCGCTGTCGCTTTCTGGTAGGTAGTGGCTCACTTTGCTTTGAAGTTGTAGCGGCCGCTCTGAAGTGAGTCGCTTCGTGGTCATCTTCGTAGTGAGTCACTAGGGAATAATTTTCCCGAGAAACTACTTTGCCTCGCGTTGACTCGCTTTGGCTTTTCTTTGTAGCGCACGCTTCGCTTCGCTTTAGTGGGTTCATTTGATTCCACTGTAGCGCTCGCTTCGCTTTGCTTTGGCTTTGGACTGTAGCGCTCGCTTCGCTTCGCTAGTTTCGGCACGCTTCACTTTGGCTTGCTAGACTCGCTTCGCTTCATAAAACACACTCAAGCGAGTGGCCTTCACTTGGAATTCCTGCAGTCTAAAGCTAAGCAAAATAAAGCCATCCTAACAGTGTAGGCTTTAGAAAAATTCTAACTTATCAACTACATCAAATGGGTCGCTTGGGAACAGAACGCTTTGGGGTTTTGGGATCAAATCAAAACACTAAAATATCCCTCATAGGTTCCCCCTTAACATATTCGTTCTTAACAATTCCCAACACGTTTGTAGAGAAGCGTTCTATTCTGCGTGTAGCATGCTGTATTGGCAGCTTCAGCCCAATACTTCATTGGAAGCTTCGAGTCTGCAATCATAGTTCGAACGGCTTCTTTGATGATTCGATTTCTTCTTTCAGCAACTCCATTCTGCTGAGGTGTGCGTGCTGAGGATGTTTGATGTGCTATGCCATGCTCCGTGCAGGAAGCTTCAATGGTAGAGTTTAAGAACTTTGTGCCTTTGTCGGAGCGAATGGTTACAATTGCTTGATTCTTTTCCACAGCCAATCGCTTGAGCAGTTGTGGTAGCTTGGTCAGTGTCTCCTTCTTGCTGAAGAGAAATACAACCCAAGTGTAGCGAGAGAAGTCGTCGACTACAACTAGAGTGTACTTCCTTCCATTTACACTAACTGGAGTGACTGGACCAAATAGATCCATATGAAGCAGCTCGAGCACTCGCTTTGATGAAGCTTCTTCAAGACTTGCGAAGTGCTTCTTCGTCTGCTTTCCTCGTTGGCATGGTGAGCGTGGATGGTCTTTGATGAAGACTTCATTTGGTATGCCTTGCACCAAACCTTTTTGAGCTAAGCGGTTTATGGCTTTGAAGTTGAGATGGTTCAAGCGTCTGTGCCATAGCCATCCTATTTCTGTAGCACTCCTTGCTACTAAGCACGTCTCTTCTTTGCAGCTGTCCCATTGTGCTATATAGACGTTCCTTTGTCTTACTCCAGTTAGCACAATCTGGGCAGTGAGCTTGCTCTTTACAATGCACTTGTTGGAAATAAATTCCACCTTGTATCCTTTGTCAAAAAATTGTGAAATGGATAGCAAGTTGTGCTTGAGTCCTTCCACGTAGGAGACTTCTTCAATCGTGAGCTTTCCGACTTTCAGTGCGCCGTATCCTTTGGTGCTTCCTCGAGAGTTATCACCAAAAGTGACGTGTGGACCCTTCTTCCTTATGTAGTCGTGAAGTAGAGCTCTCATGCCGGACATGTGTCTTGAACATCCACTGTCCAAGTACCAGATTTGTTGACCCTCACTTGGCATGGGATCCATGGCGCTCACCTGCAATTAGACAAATTTTGGTACCCAAATCAGTTTGGAACCTTGCAGGTTAGTTCCCTTAGATACCCACACTTGCTTCACTTTCTTTTGAAAGGTAGCTTGTGTTTTGGGTTTCTCGACCTTTGAAAACTGTGACTTCTGCTTTAAAGCAGCTTCACACGTGCAGCAGTGTGTGCAAGAGGGGTAGCGGCTCGCTTGAGGCATACCCATGCTCTTACCCTTTGGCTTGTATCCTGAAGCGGCTTGCTTCAGATTAGCTACGGGCTTAGAGACTGACTTAGGTTTTACAGTCTGTCGAAGCGGCTCGCTAGGTTTTCTCGAAGCGGTCCAACTAGGGTTTTGACCCCGACTCGCTTGAGTAACCTTGGGAGTTCGAAGCGGCCTCTTTGGTGCTTCGAATTCTTCCCCCTCAACGTTAGTCCGGTTGGACCATCTCCAGTCCGGATAACGTGACACATAGACATTACTCCTTTTCTTAAAAGGGAGATCCTTTGTCTCTGGTGTCTTGGCCTGAGACTTGGAAGCTACAACTGTTTTCCCTTTACCTTTGGATTGGTAAGCTTTAGCATTGTGAGTGCTAGGGACAGTTGATCTTTGCTTGCCCATAGTTTCTGCCCTTGAGGATATAGACATCTTCATTGGCTTCTTCTTAGGGTTCTCAGCCATTTGGCCTTTATCTTTGTTGGTGGTCGCTTTGGATGCAGTGGGCAATTCCAAAGTGACTGATGGTGTCATGTGAGAAGCACCAACAAAGACAGTCGGCTTGGAAGGTCTACCCTCATATCCGAGTCCTCCCTTTCTACCAAAAGGTAGAAGTGAGCTTTCTAGTGCCTGCCTAGCATATGAAGCTTTGTTCAAGTTGGCAACTAGAGCGGACTGGGTTTCATACCTTCCTTCCAAGCTTTGATGTCTCGCAAAGAGATCCTCGAACTTACTAGTCATAGCCCTTAAGTTGAGTTTGACTTGGTCAAGCTCAATGGCTAGCTTTCGGTTCTCCTTCTCGCTTTGAGACAAAGCTTGTTTCAACACTTCATGGTCACTTGATAATTTAATGTGCTTGTCAAGCAACTCACTCCATGTCGAGGAATTTGCTTCCTCTTGGTGAGTGTGTGCGAGTGTAATTGAACTAGGTGAGGGATAGATGAATACCTCTCCAGTCTCTTCGTCGGTGAGCGCCATGAGTCCAAGATCCTCTCCCTCACTGGAGTTGGGATCTGTGAATGCATCCGAGTCGCTAGCGATTTCTTCAGTTGAAGCGACCGGCATTTCACTCGCTACGAGCGCTCGCCTTGGAGCATCCCTCTTTGCTTTCAGTTCCTCTCTCTCCTTCACACTCAGCTTCGGGCAATCGGATTTGTAGTGGCCCATCTTGTGGCAGTGATAGCACTCCTTCCCTTTTCCCTTTTCCTTCTCGAGCATCAGTGCTCCTTCCTTTGTACTGCTTGTAGAATCTTTTTTATTTGCCCACTCGAGAGTTCATTTTGTTGAAGTTCTTGGATAAGAACGCAACATGTTCTTCGAGCTCTTCCCTCGTCATTTTGGCTAGCGACTGGTCACTTGGCCCTTCAGCAGCTTTGAAAGCTACACCCTTTGACGTCGTGGGAGCTTCATCCTCTTCGTCGAGGTTCATTCGATTCAGATCGAATTCATGAGCTTTGAGTTCGGAGAACGGAATCTCCGGTGTGAGCTTCGATAGATCTTTGGTAGCTAGGTACAACTCCTTCATTGTCTGCCACTTCCTCGTGAGAGCTCGGACAATCTTCAGGTTGACTTCCTTATCTGTGAGTTTCTTCCCAAGTGAGTTGAGAGTTGCAATGATGTTGGTGACTCTCAGCTCGAAGGCGTCGATGGACTCTCCTGGCTTCATTATCAGGCTTTCAAACTCCCGCATCTGAACGGCAAGCTTGTTTTCCTTGATTTTGTCTGTGCCTTGAGAAATGAGGGCTAGGGTTTCCCACATTTCTTTTGCCGTTGCGCACTTCCTTATCCGTGGTAGATAGGCATCTGACACGGTGCTTTGCATCGTGTGGCGTGTGATCTTGTCGAGGTTGGCGACTTTGAAGTCATTCGGAGTGTACTCGTCTTTGTCCTTCTCTACGTACCGTTGTCGGACATAGGCAGCCTGACCCTCGGCAGCTGGGACGTTCTCAGAGACGGCTTTCCTGATTTCGATTGGTCCGTCCTCTATAACTTCCCACATCCGGTCGTGGATGGAGCATAGGAAGCTCTCGACTCGGAAACTCCATGTCTCGTATCCTTCGATAGAGAACTGTGGAAGACTTGATGCACTGTATGTAGACATAGCAAACTATCAGCAGGAAATGCAATATGCGTGGGTGAGGTTTTTGATGCACTTAGGAAATAGGATCCGGTTCAGTGAGACAACGTGAAGCGAGTGGGGACTCGCTTCGGATATGCAAAGCAGAGGCTCGACAGAACCGCTGCTCTGATACCACTTGTTGGTCCCGGTTTGTTAATAGGGGAAATACGTAGAGGGGGGGGGGGGGTGAATACGTATTTCAAGTTTTTCAACTTTTTCCCTTTAACTCAGAGTGACAAGTAAAGAGCTCGCTTGACACTTAAGACCTAGCTGAAGCTAGATCTACAGTACGTAGCTTGCCTGCTTGACCGAAGTAAGGACTTGATCAAGAGGGAGTCTTTACTCGTGTATGCGGAAATTCGGTGAGCTAAAATCTTTTCCTAAGTAATTAAAAATCCAAGTTCGTTTGTTTAGATGCACGTGCAATGATTAAACAAAGTAAAGAGTTTAGGTTTTAGAGAGATACGACACAGAGATTTATAGTGGTTCGGAGATAAAGCTCCTACGTCCACTTGTTGCACGACGGCAACTGTTCTCTTCACTCAAGAACTTGAAGGTTACGGGTCCTTCAAAAACCTGGTTGAGATCGGGCTTCACTCGCCTGGATCCAACGACAGACGTAGTGATTGCGGGTTCACTACACAAACCTAGCCAAGACTGGAAGCTTTACTTGCTTCAGTCAAACACAGACAGGGAGATTACGGGCTCTCCTTACAGCCTAGCTTCGATCGAGCTTTACACAAACGATGTAGGTGCAAGCTTGGATCTAAACTCTATGATCGAGGCTTCTACGATCGATGAAGGTAGAGCCTTGGATCGAGACAACCTAACGACGACTCAAAAACCTAACAGACAGAGTTTACGGTTTTTGGTTGACGAACACACTATGAAGAGCTCTTTACAGTAGATGCAAAGTAGGCTAGAGCTCTCCTTCTAAGCTTGGATATTTGAAGTGGGCTTAGACTCTAAGTGTGAAGGTTGTGAAGACGAGTTCCGATGAACTGGAAACTCGGAGAACACTTTAAAACAAAGACTCGAAGATTTGCTCAAAGGCTTGGGAGTGTTTGTTTGTTGTGGGCGCTCGAATGCTCAAGTAGTGTTCTCTATTCTTCACGTTGTGATCCTTCACTATTTATAGGCGAAGGGATGCCGAGATCCATTGCTTGGTTGGTGGCTTTGTCCCTCCTCCTCTCGACAGTACTTGCACAGGCTGGCTGCTTTTGCAGAAGCGCAGTTTGTCTCATTACCGAAAACGGCTAAGTTACAAAACTAACAGTAAATGGAGCGAGCCAGTACTGTAGCGGCGCCCTGTCGGCCTGGCAGTCAACTCCTCTGCACCTCTCCGTGATCGACACGTGGAGATCTCGTAATTAATGCGGAGATCTCCAGTTGACTGGAGTTCAAAATATGGGCGGGAGTTGTGCTGTCGCTTTCTGGTAGGTGATGGCTCGCTTCGCTTTGAAGTTGTAGCGTCTGCTTCGAATCGAGTCGCTTCAAGGTTACTATGTAGCGAGTACTTGGGAAGTGAGTTCCCGAAGTGACTGCTTTAGTAAATGTTGACCCGCGTTGACTCGCTTCGGCTTTTCACTGTAGCGCTCGCTTCTCTTTGATTTGTTGGACTCGCTTCGATTCCACTGTAGCGCTCGCTTCGCTTTGATTTGCTGGACTCGCTTCGATTCCACTGTAGCGCTCGCTTCGCTTTGATTTGCTAGACTCGCTTCGATTGAAAAACACACTCTAGAGAGTGGTCTTCACTTGAAATTTTCTACAGTCTAAAATTTAAGCAAAATAAAGCCATCCTAACAGAGTCGGCTTAGAAAAATTTTCTAACCTAATTTCTACATCAAATAGGGTCGCTTGGGAATAGAACACTTGGGGTTTTGGGATCAAATCAAAACAAGTTACTTCATTAGTAAAATGTCCCATGCAGTTCCCCCTTAACAAATTGGTCCTTAACAATTCCCAACACTCTTCTATAAAGCAGATTATCTAAAGAGAGGTTGAGTTCAAAGCTACCCATTATCTTAAAATGCTTTATTCATATAGACCGGAAGCGTTGAGCAAACATAAAAAAACCAGAATATAATCTATTTCAGCAATTCAAAGGCATAGAATAAACACCCGAATCAAGGAAACAAGAAAAGGAAATAATTTGTTCCAAATTCAGGGTCGTGAAATGAGCACCCTATCAAAAACCAAAAGAAGTTGTTTATAACCAAAGAAGTAGAAGTAAACAGGCTAAGCAGAAACACCAGAGTCAGATAAGGAGTCTGTAAAACTCTGAGAGGAAGAAGAGGAGTCATTGCCATCCTCTGCAACTGAACCTACAAGGGAGAGGGTAAAACCAGAAAATTAGCGCCTCTCAAACAAACATAATTGACAAATGACAATGGTGCAGTGTACCTCTTTCCAGCTTCAATTTTTTGTTCCTTCTCTCATAGACCGTCTTAACTGAGGGCTTTCTCTTACCCTTAGCCTGTATGGGCATCGGCTTCTCTGGCCCTCTCGATTGTGAGCAGCTCATCCATTAAGGTAGCAACATGCCTGTGACGCTCTGAGTCATGGACAATGGCATCCTCAGATGTTAGGAATCCGCCCACTAAGGGCGCAAGAATGACCTCACATCTCTCCTCCTCTGTCAGGTACCCATCATACATCTCGTGCTGGGTAAAGAGATTCTTCAGCCTTTGAAAGTATGCCCACATATTAGGGAAATCCTCGAGCTCCAGGAAATCCTTCTCTCTTCTGGTTAAGAACCTGAGTAGTTGGAATCTGAGAGAATCTGGGATATCCTCTGAGTAGGCCAGTTCGCAGATTTTTCGTCGAAGGGAGTCGAAAGACATGCTTGAACAGTAAACATAAATGGTGCAAGTCAAAAATTATAAAACTAATGAAGTCGACGAACAACACCTACAGAAAGGAAGGGAGCCAATCAGACGCAAAAGTTAAACTGCTTCACCCGTAATCTGCAACACACCCACTAAAGGTAATATGTAGTGTTGTCAAAGACAGAGTTACAAAAATCCCTAAAAAACTGATTTTTCTCCTTTCCCTTAGGGAGAATAAGGAAATAAAAGCAAAGGAGAGAACGGTTTCTCAGCCTTAAAATCACCGATAAATAGGGAGATTACCTGTTTAATTCCGGCGAATCAAAAGAAAGGAGACGACAGCCTTGTTGAATATGAGATAAGCGAGAAAAGTAAAAGGGTCACCTTTTTCTCCTCTGTGGATAGTTTGGGAGATGATATAGGAAAAAGAAAGAAAAGAATCTTATATCTCCTCGCCCTTGGAAAACCAAACGTCGCACCATTTTTCCACGCGATAAGACCTGTATGATGCCAGCAAGGAAATCATTTCCCGCCTAAGTACCGGAGCAGAAGCTTGTGGCACACGCTTTTGGAACTGGGGGGGGGGGGGGGGGGGAGTAGCTGATAGGGACTAATACCAGCTTTACCATATGGTATCCTCAAATAATAACTAAATTTGAGTTTTAAAGGCTTCAGATGCCATATTGGGCGCAGATGCCACACTTGAGGCAGGAAGTGCTAGGGTCTGCTCAGAACCAACCCTTGTACAAGAGGCTATACCAGATCCTTAGGCATCTTCAAAGGCCCAGGGATCTGAGAAACATACCATCTGCATGACTCTACGTACTCTAGGGTGAGGACCACTAAATTAATGACGGGGGAATCTTGTCCCCTCGAAAATTCCTTTCATGTCCTTCTTATGTACGCACACTTACCTTTTCATCCTTTCCTTCACCTATAAATAGCAAGTGATCTCACCATTCCAACGACCTTTTTTCACATACTCTCCATCACACTATTCCATTCACGCTCTGCTCAACACTCTTGCAAGCTAGGGCAACTGGAGTCCTTCTTCAAGGATCCTCTTCTCTCATCACTTCCATCTTCAGCTTCATCGGTAAAAAGGGCACCCCCAATAACTCAAACCGAAGGTATAATTCTTGTTACCGAGAGGGGACGAAGCATGAAGGCGCCTTGTGTTCTCTACTTCACCCACCTCTTTTCCCCTTGCTTTTCTTCCCAACGAGCTCTACGCTCCGTGGATTCAACTGATTTTAGGGTTAAAAACACCCGTTGCTTAATACTTGTCTCGATTCTTTCTTTTATGTCCTAAAGGAGATGCTCTGTGAAAATGAGTTGTTTAGGCTAATAAATCGCATAAATCTCTCACTTATTGCCGCTTGTAATCCTTTATGCGTGAATACTCCTTACTAATGCACAAACACGATAATTAATCACATAATTGTTGTAGATCTTTGTTGGGAATTGTTAAGGACAAACATGTTAAGGGGGAACTAATATGGGACATTTTAGAAATGTTACATATGTTTTGATTTGATCCCAAAACCCCAAGTGTCCAATTCTCAAGCGACCCATTTTTTATGTAGATTATAGGTTAGAAATTTTTCTAAGCCTATACTGTTAGGATGGCTATATTTTGCTATAGTCTCTTAGATTTTAGACCGTAGAAAATTCAAGTGAAGGCCACTCGCTTGAGTGTGTTTTTCAAGCGAAGCGAGTCTACCGAGCCAAAGTGAAGCGTGCTGAAGAATAGCGAAGCGAAGCGAGCGCTACAGTGGAATCAAAGCGAATCCACCAAAGCGAAGCAAAGCGAGCGCTACAGTGGAATCAAAGCGAATCCACCAAAGCGAAGCAAAGCGAGCGCTACAGTGGAATCTAAGCGAGTCCACCAAAGCGAAGCAAAGCGAGCGCTACAGCGAAAGTCAAAGCGAGTCAAAATTTACTTAAGCAATACTCGGAAATTTTATTTTTCCAAAGTAGATGCTTCAAGTATGATCCGAAGCGACTTGATCAAAGCGCACGCTACAACTTCAAAGCGAAGCAAGCCACTGATAACCACATATTTAGCATGCTTTAGAGTGCGTCTCGATGCGTGTTTTGGTTAAGATATGTGCTTTTATGGATAGGAAATGATAGGTTTTTACAATTCATGCATTTTCCATATGCTTTGCGTTTTCTCTCGTTTTTCGTGCTGATTTCAGGTGCTGTGGCAATTTTCTGGGCACATTTGACTTATCCCATGTCGAAGAGGATCGAGAGAGGAAGCCGTAGCACTTTGCGGATTAATTTTCCGATGCCGGACAAGAGAGAACGAGCCAAAACCGTGAGAGCGCGCAAGCTGTGAAATGTGGGCGAGAATGCACAAGTCAACCGAAAATGCACTAGTCAAACCTTCATTCAACTTTCCAGAAATTATAGATTTTACCCCACCTTCTCATCTCAAGTTTCTAGTATTTGCAATTTAGCCCCAATTGGTGGGAAAACTATAAATAGCTAGTTATTTTCCTTATTTGGTATCCAATTCCACTTGTAATTCACTTGAGCAATTTCTCTTAGAACCCTAGCTTTTCCCTCCTTTCCTTTTTAGTATTTTCAAATATTGTTGAAGATTATGCTTGGAGTTTGAAGAGATTGTTGAAGATTTCTTCTCTATTTTCTTCTTTTGTCATTTTCATTATGCTTTTACTTGTTGTTGATGGTTTGATGCTTAGATCCATGCTAGGCTAGATCCATTAAGGCTTCAAATGATGGATGGTGTGAATTAGGCTAGGATTTAATGGCTTTTGATGTGGATCTACCTTTCCTTTGAGTTGCCCTTGGATTTGATTGGATTTAATTGCATGAATGATTGACAACCATGAGTGCATACAAGGTGTTTGGTGGAATGCCTAGGAAGCTTCCATTCATAGCACTTGGCATGAATCCTTGCTCATACTATCTAGTATTGATTTGCATTGCTCCTAGAAAGAATTATGTGAATTGATGTTAGATTAGTAGGCATTGTGCTTTTAGGAGTTGGTAATATGTTTAGAATGGTAAGCATGTTATTCAATCCACTAGTTATCAAGTCTTAGGAGGATGAGATAGCTTGATTTATGTAATAATGCCACTCAAAGGAATTAAAATGGTTTGATACATCACTTGCCTAGTCCTTAGCCTAATCACACCGGAAATTATTTGAATCCTTGCTTGCTTTTATCGAATTTCTATTACTTGCTCTTTTTATTTGTTCTTTAAATTGCTTGCCTTCATATTTTGCTTGTTATTTCATTTACTCATTACTTGCCTAGTTATAAAACACCAAACTCATGACTATGTGTTTAGATAGTATGATAGAGACTACGTGAACTACTTGATTGTCTATCGATACATTCACTCCTTGTGGTTCGACCCGGACTACTAGCTAGTTCGGTTATTGTATTATTGCTAGGTTAGAAATAGCCTAGTCAATTTTTGGCGCCGTTGCCGGGGGAGTGAATAGATTGATGATCAATAGATTGTTTAGTTTCTTGTTGCTAATTTGAGCTTGTTTTTTTTAGATAGGATGGTATTGTGCTTGTTGATTCAAGCATTTTATTGGACTATTTTTGATTTCTTTATTGGTGTGCTTGATAGGTACACACTTCATAGATCCAAGATTAAACATGTGGAATCTTTCGTTTTGGATTATGAGAAGAGAGAAAGAACTTCCAAAGAGCAAGATGTGGAAATCAATCAAGAAGTGGAAGTTCTTATGAAGCAATTGGAGGTTATGGAAGCAAAATTGGACGAGCAAAGGAGAAGAACTCAAGAGGTTCAATTAACTCCTATAATTGAGATATTCCAACCTCCAAAAGCTAGTTATCAAGGAAGAGAATGGGGCACGGTTGATGCACCTAGCTTTGAGCTTAAACCGGGTTTGATTCGTTTGGTTCAAGCAAATCAATTTGGAGGAGAAGTCACCGAGGACCCAAATGATCATCTATACTCATTCCTTGAAATTTGTGATACCCTCAAGATCAAAGGAGTGCCAAATGACACAATCCGGATGAGACTCTTCGGATTTTCACTTCGTGACCGGGCTAGAGAGTGGTTCAAAGGTCTCAATGGAAAGTCAATCAAAACATGGGAAGACCTATGCAAAGCCTTTCTCTCAAGATACTTTCCACCTTCCAAGGTACAACGCCTAATCTCGGAGATTTATCAATTTGCCCAACATGAGGATGAGACGATATTCGATGCTTGGGAGAGATTCCGTGAGCTCTTGAGGAAATGCCCTCCACATGGCCTAGATGAGAGTCGACAAATCTTCTTCTTTTATGGTGGTTTGAGTTCACAAATGAGAACTATTGTGGATGCTACCTCCGGAGGTTGCTTGCTAAATCGAGATGTGAAGGAAGCCATGAGGATTATTGAAGATATGGTTTCCAATTCTTTTCAATGGCCTATGGAAAGGGTGAATTCAAAGAATGCTACCTCCATGTTGGATGATAAATATGAAGAGCTTGCTTCCCAAATTACCAACCTCAAGAAGGAGCATGAAGAGATTAAAAAGGCGTTGATGGAAGCACGAGCTTGGCAAAGACTTAAGAATGGAGGAATTCTTGGCCAAGAAGAGGCGATTCACATCAACCAACAACCTCTATCGGTTTTTCAACAACTTGTGGAAGAGGATCCACTCCAATCTTGGAGTTATGAGGCTTCATTTGTTTCTCCACCCTCCATGCCTAATCATGAGCTTCAAGAGGAGTTAGACCCTATTTTGCCATACTCAAAAAAGGATGAAGGTATTTCTCTTACTCATCTTCCCCAAACTTCTATAGAGAATGATGATGTGAGTGAGTTGAATGATGGTATCATGAATGATGTATCATTTCCTCTTGAGTTTGGATATGAGAATCATGCTAAGTTTGGGGGTGAGAAGAGAGATGATCTTGTAGAGAGTACCCCTCATGAGGAAGTTGTAGATAAAAGCATTGATAGGTTGGAAGTGTTGAAGAAGTTGGATATCAATGCTCATTTGGTTGATTTGTTGAGTAGTATGCCAAATCTTGAGAAGTTCGTGGGGGATGTATGTGATGGAAGCCTCACTTTCCGAGTTGATGAAGAGGAAGTGACATTTTATAAGTCGAAACTTGAGAGTGAATTGCCAACTCCAAGAGAAGAGGTTCAAGTTCCAAGTCCCAAGAGAGGTGACTTGAGGATGAATGAAGTAAAGTTCAAAGGAAAGATTGTCGATCCATTCCATGAAAATTGTAGAAGAGTTCAATGTCTAGGCAAGAAGGCCTCGTTTGATGTGCCATGAGTCGAAATTTGAGGTATCGTCGAGCTAGCGACGTTAAAAAAGCGCTCGTTGGGAGGCACCCCAACACGTATCCTTTTTCTCGCTTTTATTTTCGTATTTTTAGTCATTTTACTTCGTTTTTATTTTTCCTTAAGTACTATATATACATTTGCCTTTAAATAGGTTTAGTTGTTTAAATTGTTAAAAAAAATTTTAAAAAAAATGGAAAATGAGCAAAATTAGAAATTTGGAGTAGTATTTGTCTACTTAGTATTTTTGTTAGTAAGGAAAAAAATGAAAAGGGGATAAAAAAAATTAGAAAATAGAGTGAAAATTGGTCTCTTTAATTTTTTTTAAGTGGTATTTTTCATTAAAAAATATATATAGTTATATATTAAAAAAAAAATTGAAAATTAGATTTTGCAGATTCCGGCGACCAATCCGGCGAGCTGCAGGTCGCCGGCGCGGCTTCTGCATCCAAACGGCGACTGGGACGGCGACCCGTGGGTCGCCGGATAGCTTCTGCATCGGGACGGCGACCAAAACGGCGACCGGTGGGTCGCCGGCCGGAGTACGAAGAAGAAGCAGCCCCTGTCGCGAGTTGCAGTCCGCCGGCGAGCTTTCTCCCCCAATCGCGAATCCGGCGAGGCTCGCGGCGAGAGCAGCAGGCAGCATCGCCGTCGAAGTCCTCTTCCCCTCGCGCCCCTTTCCTCCGAGCAGCAGCGGTCGACGGCGAATGAGTTGCAGGCGGCGGGCGTCAGTCGCGATTCCGGCGGGCGTCAGTCGCGATTCCGGCGTGCTCCTCTTCTTCTTCGCGTCTCCGGCGCACGACAGCAGCGACGCAGCAGCTAACAGCAGTCTTCTTCGCGAGCAACCGGCGAGCAGCAGCAAATCCGGCGACGCTCGCGATTCCGGCGAGTCCTCGCGACGGCGACGCCTCGGCACCAGATCTGGAGCAGCGGCGGCCAGCTACGCGACGGGGGGCCGGATCTGAGCTTCTCTTCCATTCCCGATTCTCTCCCATTCGCGAACGGCTAGATTGCGGCGAAAACCAGCGCCTCCGGCGAGATCTTCTGTTCCGGCAGTGGCGGCTGGCTTGGCTCGGGCCTGATTCGGGCCGGATCTAGGTCTGGGCCAGGGCACCGGGCTGGGCCGGGCCCGATTCTCTATTAAAAAAAAAAAAAATTGCCAAATTTTTTTTAAAAATTCAGAAAAATTAGAATAAATATTGGAAAAAATTTTAAAAAATTCTGAAAATTTTTATAACAATTCTAAAAAATTTTAAAAGAATTTAAAAAATATTTTACAATTTTTAATTGAATAATTTCTCCTCTCTCACCCTCTTTTCTTCTAATTTTGTGCAAAAATTGTGGGATTTCTAAAATTCCTTTGATTTTGTTGCTTATAGTAGAGAGGACGAAGATTTGTGGGGTGACGAAAGGGGGAGTATTATGGAGAAGACGGGGGATTCGCCATCGAATGAAAAATTACGATTGTGGGGTCCGTCTTGAGGCTCATCACATGGAAACGAGAATCATTCCCCGCCTCGTTCCTCACTTCAATAGCTTGGACATTTGTGAGTAGTAACTTAAATATCTTATCTATATTCATCCCTCCAACCTTATTTTTGATCTTATTTTCAAAAATAAGTTTGGGGGAGGGGGATGGGATAAGATATTCAAGTTACTTTTTCATATTTCTTCAAGTTATTTTTTATCGCATTTCTTTCTTTGTTTGTTTTAAATTTTTATGTTTTGTTTGGAGTGAATTTGTGGTGGAATTTATTTGTATTGAAGGATGAGTTGATTTGGTGTGTGCAAATAATTCAAGTGATGTTTTTCATGCTTTATAAGGGTGTTTAATTGCGTAGGTGCAAATTATTTCGAATTTCATTTTAAAAGCATCACTTGAGTTGTAGTGCTTCTTGTCTACATGTTTAGATATTGTGGTTATCGCTCCTTTGCTTTCAAGAGAGATGTCGATGATGATTTGAGCGGAAAATGTATCAATTTTTTTTGGAATCTCTCATGTGTGTTTTGAGCATGAAATGATTGCATAACATGATTAACTAGGAATGATTGATCTTAGGCACATGAACTCTAAACAAAGCTTGTGAGATTTGAGCCAAAACGTTGCATTAATAACGTTACTTTTTCTTTCTTGTGAGTTTTCCATGTAGTGCATTGTTATCTTCTAGAACTTGCCTTTAATCTCGATCGAGGTTGCTATATGTGCCACTCGAACTTAGAAATGATTTTAGGCCCTCATTTGTTAGCATCATTATTCCCTAAACACTAACCAAATGAAACGTTAATTTTGTGGTCCCCCTTGAGCCTTTAAAGCCTTTGTTGCTAAACCGGATGAAAGGGGGTGAAGGTTGGTTAAGGGAATCCATTGAGAGGTTGTGAAGTAGTGAGATGACGAGGTTTGAGAAGTTTGATTGAAGAGATCGTTTTGAGATAAGAATACTCCTATGAGCTCTAATGAAAAAAAAATGAAAAAAATGAAAAAAAATGAAAAAGATGAGAATGAAATTCTCACAAAAGAAAAAAAAAAGGAGAAAGAAGTTGAAAAGGAAAAAAGAGTTTGAATAAAGATGGTTGTGAATGAGAGCATAAAGGAGTTATTCATGGATATTTGAGAAGCTTCAATCAAGCTTATGTACTTAAGAGTGTAAAGAGGTGAGATGGTGAAGGTAGAAGGTGAAGAAATTCACACTTAGAGTGGAAAAGAGAAGGTGAAAGTACTTAGGAGATTTCTTAGTCACTTAGCCTAAAAATCCCTACCTAAACCAATGTCCCCACATTACAAGCCTAAATAAAAGACCTAATTGATCTTAGTTCGAGTGCACAACTAAGCGATGGAGATCTTGAGATTTAGGGCAAGCTTATGGTAAGAGCAATGCATGCATGTGTTCGATGAGTGTAAACTTCCTACCATACACTTGAGAGAAAGAGTGATACACTTACACTTAGAGAGGTTTGGAGTTTCATTATGCTTGAGTGATTGATTTCATGGTTGAGAGTGTTGTGTGATTGTGGATTGTTCAATGTACCTTGGGAGTTCCATGCTTGAAAATGCTTTATTGAGTGAGTTTTGAGGCATCGATGATCTTGATTAGCATACCCATATGTGCTTATGTTCTTTGATTGTTCGTTCCATTGTCGGGACGAGCAATGGCTTAAGTTTGGGGGAGTTTGATAACCACATATTTAGCATGCTTTAGAGTGCGTCTCGATGCGTGTTTTGGTTAAGATATGTGCTTTTATGGATAGGAAATGATAGGTTTTTACAATTCATGCATTTTCCATATGCTTTGCGTTTTCTCTCGTTTTTCGTGCTGATTTCAGGTGCTGTGGCAATTTTCTGGGCACATTTGACTTATCCCATGTCGAAGAGGATCGAGAGAGGAAGCCGTAGCACTTTGCGGATTAATTTTCCGATGCCGGACAAGAGAGAACGAGCCAAAACCGTGAGAGCGCGCAAGCTGTGAAATGTGGGCGAGAATGCACAAGTCAACCGAAAATGCACTAGTCAAACCTTCATTCAACTTTCCAGAAATTATAGATTTTACCCCACCTTCTCATCTCAAGTTTCTAGTATTTGCAATTTAGCCCCAATTGGTGGGAAAACTATAAATAGCTAGTTATTTTCCTTATTTGGTATCCAATTCCACTTGTAATTCACTTGAGCAATTTCTCTTAGAACCCTAGCTTTTCCCTCCTTTCCTTTTTAGTATTTTCAAATATTGTTGAAGATTATGCTTGGAGTTTGAAGAGATTGTTGAAGATTTCTTCTCTATTTTCTTCTTTTGTCATTTTCATTATGCTTTTACTTGTTGTTGATGGTTTGATGCTTAGATCCATGCTAGGCTAGATCCATTAAGGCTTCAAATGATGGATGGTGTGAATTAGGCTAGGATTTAATGGCTTTTGATGTGGATCTACCTTTCCTTTGAGTTGCCCTTGGATTTGATTGGATTTAATTGCATGAATGATTGACAACCATGAGTGCATACAAGGTGTTTGGTGGAATGCCTAGGAAGCTTCCATTCATAGCACTTGGCATGAATCCTTGCTCATACTATCTAGTATTGATTTGCATTGCTCCTAGAAAGAATTATGTGAATTGATGTTAGATTAGTAGGCATTGTGCTTTTAGGAGTTGGTAATATGTTTAGAATGGTAAGCATGTTATTCAATCCACTAGTTATCAAGTCTTAGGAGGATGAGATAGCTTGATTTATGTAATAATGCCACTCAAAGGAATTAAAATGGTTTGATACATCACTTGCCTAGTCCTTAGCCTAATCACACCGGAAATTATTTGAATCCTTGCTTGCTTTTATCGAATTTCTATTACTTGCTCTTTTTATTTGTTCTTTACATTGCTTGCCTTCATATTTTGCTTGTTATTTCATTTACTCATTACTTGCCTAGTTATAAAACACCAAACTCATGACTATGTGCTTAGATAGTATGATAGAGACTACGTGAACTACTTGATTGTCTATCGATACATTCACTCCTTGTGGTTCGACCCGGACTACTAGCTAGTTCGGTTATTGTATTATTGCTAGGTTAGAAATAGCCTAGTCAGCCACTACCTACCAGAAAGCGACAGCACAATTCCCGCTCCGATTTTGAACTCCAGTCAACTGAAGATCGTCGCATTAATTACAAGATCTCCACGTGTCGATTGCGGAGAGGAGCAGAGGAGTTGACTGCCAGGCCGACAAGGGCGCCGCAACAGTACTGGCTCGCTCCAGTTACTGTTAAGATTGGAACTTAGCCAATTTTAGCAAAGAGCCAAAACTGCGCATCTGAAAAGCAGCCAGCCTGTGCAAGTACTGTCGAGAGGAGGAGGGACAAGGCCACCTACCAAGCAACGGATCTCGGCCAACCCTCCGCCTATAAATAGTGAAGGATGAAGACGAAGAGAAGTAGAACACTACTTGAGCATTCGAGCGCCTACTGCAAACAAACACTCCCAGCTTTCTAAGCAATCTTCGAGTCTTTGTTTCCAAGTGCTCTCCGAGTTCCAGCCTCATCGGAACTCGTCTTCGCAACCTTCACACCTAGAATTCTAAGCCCATTCCATACCTTAGCTTAGAAGAAGAGCTCTAGCCTACTTTACACTTATTGTAAAGAGCTCTTCATAGTGTGTTCGTCGTAAACCAAAAACCCTAACCCGAAGTTCTGTTCGTTATGTTTTTGTGTTCGTCGTTAGGTTGTTTCGATCCAAGGTAATACTTTCATCGATCGTAGAAGCCTCGATCATAGAGTCTAGATCCAAGCTTGCACTTACATCGTTCGTGTAAAGCTCGATCAAAGCTAGGCTGTAAGGAGAGCCCGCAATCTCCCTGTCGTCGGACTGAAGAGAGTGAAGCTTTCAGTCCAGTTAGGTCTTTGTATTGAACCCGTAATCACTGCGTCTGTCGTCAGATCCAAGCGAGTGAAGCTCGATCTCGACCAGGCTTTTGAAGAGCCCGTAATCATCAAGTTCTTGAGTGAAGAGAACGGTTGCCTTGTGCAACAAAGTGGACGTAGGAGTTTCATCTCCGAACCACTATAAATCTCTGTGTCGTATCTCTCTAAACACTAACTCTTTATTTCCTTGTTTGATTATTCATTGCACTTGCATCTAAACAAATATAACTTGGAACTTTAATTACTTAGGAAAGATATTAGCTCACCAAATTCCGCACTAAAGAGTAAAGTCTCACTCTTGATCAAGCTCTAAGCTTAGGTCAAGAGAATCGTGAATACTTTAGATCTAGCTCTCGGCCAGGTCTTAGTATTTTAAACGAGCACTTTACTTCATACTCTGAGTTAAGGAAAAGAAGTTGAAAAACTTCAAAATACGTATTCACCCCCCTCCCCCCCCCCCCCCCCCCCCCCCCTCTACGTATTTTTCCTATAACAAACCGGGACCAACAAGTGGTATCAGAGCAGCGGTTCTTTCGAGCCTCTGCTTTGCATATCCGAAGCGAGTCCCCACTCGCTTCACGTTGTCTCACTGAACCGGATCCTTTTTCCTAAGTGCATAAAACTCTCACCCACGCATACTGCATTTACTGCTGATAGTTTGCTATGTCTACATATAGTGCATCGAATCTTCCACAGTTCTCTATCGAAGGATACGAGACATGGAGCTTCCGAGTCGAGAGCTTCCTATGTTCCATCCATGACCGGATGTGGGAAGTTATAGAGGACGGACCAATCGAAATCAAGAAAGCCATCTCTGTGAATGTTCCAGCCGCCGAAGGCCGTGAAGCTCATGTTAGACAAGAGTACGTCGAGAAGGACAAAGATGAATACAATGCCAACGACTTCAAGATCGCCAACCTTGACAAGATCGCACGTCACACGATGCAGAGCACTGTGTCGGATGCCTACCTTCCAAGGATCAGGAAGTGTGCGACGGCGAAAGAAATGTGGGAAACCCTAGCTCTCATTTCTCAAGGAACGGACAAGATCAAAGAAAACAAGCTCGCCATACAAATGCGGGAGTTTGAAATCTTGATAATGAAGCCAGGAGAGTCCATCGACACCTTCGAGCTGAGAGTCACCAACATCATAGCTACTCTCAACTCACTTGGGAAGGAACTCACAGACAAGAAAGTGAATCTGAAGATTGTTCGAGCTCTCACAAGGAAGTGGCAGACAATGAAGGAGCTGTACCTAGCTACCAAGGATCTGTTAAAGCTCACGCCGGAGATTCTGTTCTCCGAGCTCAAATCAAAGCCCATGAATTCGATCGGAATCGAATGAGCCTCGATGATGAGGATGAAGCTCCCACGACGTCAAAGGGTGTAGCCTTCAAAGCTGCTGAAGGGCCAAGCGACCAGTCGCTAGCCAAGATGTCAAGGGAAGAGCTGGAAGAGCATGTTGCGTTCTTATCCAAGAACTTCAACAAGATGAACTCTCGAGTAGGCAAGTACAAAAGATTCTACAAGCAGTATAAGGGAAGGAGCACTGATGCTCGAGAAAGCAAAGGAAAGAGAGAAGAGACGACCAAGCCGATCTCAAGGGACATGATGGAAGTGGAATGCTACCACTGCCACAAAATGGGCCACTAAAAATCTGACTGCCCGAAGCTGAGTGCAAAGGAGCGACTAAAGGCAAAGAGGGATGCTCCCAGGCGAGCGCTCGTAGCGAGTGAAATGCCGGTCGCTACAACTAAAGAAGTCTCAAACGACTCGGATGCATTCACAGATCCCAACTCCAGTGATGGAGAGGATCTTGGACTCATGGCGCTCACCGACGAAGAAACTGGAGAGGTATTTATCTATCCCTCATCAAGTTCAATTACACTCGCACACACTCACCAAGAGGAAGCTAATTCCTCGACATGGAGTGAGTTACTTGACAAGCACCTCAAATTGTCAAGTGATCACAAAATGTTGAAACAAGCTTTGTCTCAAAGCGAGAAGGAGAACCGAAAGCTAGCCACTGAGCTTGACCAAGTAAAACTTAACATAAGGGCTATGACTAGTAAGTTCGAGGATCTCTTCGCTAGACATCAAAGCTTGGAAGGAAGGTATGAAACCCAATCCAATCTAGTGGCCAACTTGAACAAAGCTTCATATGCTAGGCAGGCACTAGAGAGCTCGCTTCTACCGTTTGGTAGGAAGGGCTTCAATCACGACACCATCAGTCACTTTGGATGTGCCCACTGCCTCCAAAGCGACCACCAACAAGGATAAAGGCCTAATGGCTGAGAACCCTAAGAAGAAGCCGATGAAGATGTCTATATCTTCAAGGGCAGAATCTATGGGCAAGCAGAGGTCAACTATCCCTAGCACTCACAATGCTAAATCTTACCAATTCAAAGGTAAAGGGAAACCAGTTGTAGCTTCTAAGTCTCCGACCAAGACACCAGAGACGAAGGATCTCCCTTTCAAGAAAAGGAGTAATGTCTATGTGTCACGTTATCCGGACTGGAGATGGTCCAACTGGACTAACGTTGAGGGGGAAGAACTTGAAGCACCAAGGAGGCCGCTTCAAACTTCCAAGGTTTCTCAAGCGAGTCGGGGTCAAAACCCTAGTTTGACCGCTTCGAGAAAACCAAGCGAGCCGCTTCGACAGACTGTAAATCCTAAGTCAGTCTCTAAGCCTGTAGCTAATCTGAAGCGAGTCGCTTCAGGATACAAGCAAGCGGGTAAGAGCATAGGTATGCCTCAAGCGAGCCACTACCCCTCTTGCACACACTGATGCACGTGTGAAGCTGCTTCAAGGCAGAACTCACAGTTTTCAAAGATCGAGAAACCCAAGACACAAGCTACCTTTCAGAAGAAAGTGAAGCAAGTGTGGGTACCTAAGGGAACTAACCTGCAAGGACCCAAACTTATTTGGTACCAAAATCTGTCTAAATGCAGGTGAGCGCCGTGGATCCCATGCCAAACAAGGGTCAACAAATCTGGTACTTGGACAGTGGCTGTTCAAGACACATGACCGGCATGAGAGCTCTACTTCATGACTACATAGAGAAGAAGGGTCCGCACGTTACATTTGGTGATAACTCTCGAGGAAGCACCAAAGGGTACGGCGCACTGAAAGTTGGAAAGCTCACAATAGAAGAAGTCTCCTATGTGGAAGGACTTAAGCACAACTTGCTATCCATTTCACAATTCTGGGACAAAGGATACAAGGTGGAATTTATTTCCAACAAGTGCATTGTGAAGAGCAAGCTCACGTCCCAGATTGTGCTGACTGGAATTAGACAAAGGAATGTCTACATTGCACAATGGGACAGCTGCAAAGAGGAGACGTGCTTAGTTGCAAGAAGCGCTACAGAAATAGGATGGATATGGCACCGACGCTTGAACCATCTCAACTTCAAGACTATCAATCGCATAGCTCGTAAAGGCTTGGTGCAAGGCATTCCCAACGAGGTCTTTGTTAAAGACCATCCATGCTCACCATGCCAACGAGGGAAGCAGACGAAGAAGCACTTCGCCAGTCTTGAAGAAGCTTCATCCATGCGAGTGCTTGAGCTGCTTCATATGGATCAGTTTGGTCCAGTCACTCCAGTCAGTGTAAATGGAAGAAAGTACACTCTAGTTGTAGTCGACGACTTCTCTCGCTACACTTGGGTTGTATTTCTCTTCAGCAAGAAGGAGACACTGACCAAGCTACCACAACTGCTCAAGCGACTAGTTGTGGAGAAGAACCAAGCGATTGCCACCATCCGCTCCGACAAAGGCACTGAGTTTCTAAACTCAACCATTGAAGCATACTGCACGGAGCATGGCATAGCACACCAGACTTCCTCAGCACGCACACCTCAGCAGAACGGAGTTGCTGAAAGAAGGAACATAATCATCAAAGAAGTCGTTCGAACTATGATTGCTGACTCGAAGCTTCCGATGAAATATTGGGCTGAAGTTGCCAATACAGCATGCTACACGCAGAATCGGACGCTTCTCAATAAACGGCACGACAAGACACCATATGAAATATGGACAGGGAGAATTCCTAACATATCTTATTTCCATATTTTTGGTTGTAGGGTCTTCATCCATGATAATGGGAAGTCACAATTGAAAGCCTTTGAAAGCAAAGCTGATGAAGGAATATTCTTAGGATATTCTACATCAAGCAAAGCTTACAGGGTATTCAATTGTAAAACCCTAATTGTGGAGGAATCACCCCATGTCGTATTTGATGAATCTTCTTTGAGTCCTCCACAGGAACAGGTTCAATCTAAGGAAGGAAAGTCAAGCGAGGAACCCTTTAACTCACTGACTTGGGACATGCTTGAGGATGATGAAGAAATCAAAGACTCAAGCGAGCAGATTGTCCAAAGGAAAGTTGAAGCTACCCCCAAGATTCCTGAAGCGAGTGCTGGCCAAGCACCCATTCCAGTCGCTTCAGAAGGTGAAGCGAGCGACCAGGAAGAAGATGAAGACGAAGCTGGTGGATCCAAGCGTGCATGGCTCAAGGATCACTCACCAAGTCAAATTATTAGAGATCCATCCAAGGGTGTAGTGACCAGAAGTCAAGTGTTTGGAGAAAGTGCAATGTTTAGTTGCTTTCTTTCAAATATTGAGCCGTCATGCGTGGAGGAAGCCCTAGCTGATTCCAATTGGGTGATCGCCATGCAAGAAGAGCTGAATCAGTTCACCAGGAACGACGTGTGGTACCTCGTGGATCGTCCCAAATTCCATCATGTTATTGGCACCAAGTGGGTGTTCAAGAACAAGACGGACGAGGACCACAACGTTGTGAGGAACAAGGCGCGACTCGTTGATAAGGGCTACTGCCAAGAGGAAGGAATCGATTTCGATGAGACCTTTGCTCCTGTGGCACGGCTTGAAGCGATCAGATTATTTCTAGCCTATGCAGCGGCCAAGAAATTCAAAGTCTATCAGATGGATGTCAAGAGCGCGTTTCTCAATGGTGAATTGAAGGAAGAAGTCTATGTGGAGCAGCCACCGGGTTTCCAGCAGGGAGATAAAGTGTATCGATTGAAGAAAGCCCTATACGGGTTGAAGCAAGCTCCTAGAGCTTGGTATGATACCCTATCTCAATTCCTAGTGGATAATGGATTCCACAAAGGGAAGATAGATCGGACACTCTTCACCATCAATCATGGAGAAGACATGATGTGGGTCCAGATCTTTGTTGATGATATCATATTTGGGTCACCAAACCAGTCGCTTAGCGAGAATTTTGGAGAGCTTATGAAGACCAAATATGAGATGTCGATGATTGGCTTGATGAGCTGCTTTCTAGGTCTTCAAGTGAAGCAGCAGGATGATGGAATCTTCATCAATCAAGCTAAGTATACAAGAGATATGCTTGCCAAGTTCGGTGTTCAGCATGCCAAAGCTGTGAAGATCCCAATGAACACCAACTGGAAGATGGAGCCAGACCTAGATGGGAAGTCTGTGGATGCTACAGACTACCGAGCTTTGATCGGATCCCTTCTATATCTCACTGCAAGTAGGCCGGATATTGCTTTTGCAGTTGGAGTATGTGCTCGCTTCCAAAGCAATCCCAAGCACAGCCATCTTGAAGCTGCCAAAAGAATTCTTCGATATTTGAAGGGCACTGTCAACATGGGGCTGTGGTATCCAACGGAGGACAATTTGGAGCTCACTGGTTATTCACATGCTGACTATGGAGGGTGCCGAATTGACAGGAAATCAACTTCGGGCACTTGTCAGTTCTTGGGAAGCAAGCTGATCTCATTGGTTTTCAAAGAAGCAGACGAGTGTTGCTACTTCAACGACTGAAGCCGAATATATGGCCGCTGGAAGCTGCTGTTCTCAAATTCTATGGCTTCGTCAGCAGTTGAAGATTACTAAGTTGAAGCGAATGAAATTCCAATATTCTGCGACAACAACAGTGCTATATGCATCTCGCAAAATCCAGTGCTTCACACCAGATGCAAGCACGTGGAAATCCGACATCACTTCATTCGTGATCATGTCGAGAAGAAGGATATCAAGCTCAAGAAAATCCATACCGATCTCCAGCGAGCAGATATTCTCACCAAGCCTCTAGCTGAGTCTCGTTTCAATCAGCTATGCATGGAATTAGGGTTGCTAGACCCTGGTGAAGAGTGCTAGATCCAGGATGCACGAAGGAGTGGTCGCTTGTTCTTTAAGCGTCACTCGCTTCGGATCTTCACCAACTCAAGCGAGTCACTTCAAAATTCTACTCGCTTGAAGAAGGAGAAATAAGGTGGAGAAAGGTGGAGTGTTGGAAGACGTTCCCTACCCGCTTACAGGAATTGTTAAGCCATTGGTTAAGGGAGAACTATTGTTTGCTCTCGGAGCAAGCTACTTCCAAAGCGAGCAAGGAAAGCTGCTACCTAGCCTAGGATTCCTAGTGAGTGGGTATAAACACTCGCAAGTGCCGTTTCTAGTAACGGTTGTGGGGTCTTGTATCGGGCCTTCCCACGTAAAAATGGTGAAAGCTTAGGCAGGGCTGGTACCAAGACCTTGCGTCCTCTTCCCATCTTTCCGCCGAAGAGGAGCAAGTCCTCTCATCTCCTTCATCATGGATAAATATTCATTCCTTACTCACTCTTTATTGAGTAGAGCTGCCGAATGTCTATCCATTCCTCCCCCACTTTGAATTTTGCATCGCTTCAATTAACCCTAATCTGGGTCAAGCGAGTCGATTGCAAATTCATTCTGTAGCTTGTAGGAGGAAGCTTGAAGAGTTACCTTTTACTTGAAAAGGTTGCATGACTGGTGACATGTCTTTGTGTAAAATACGAGATTGTCTTGTCAGAGCATTCTCATTGTCATCATGTCCTATTCTGCTCTGAGATAAGGACTTGTACTCATCTCCCATTCATCGTGAATAAGTACAGTTACGTGAAGCTCCCCTCTGGGATGTAGTAAGCTTGTGTACTATATTCATTTTCTCCCCCATTCACTTCGATGAAGGACTCTCTAGCTCGTAGAGGAAGATGAATGCCAAGAAGATGTAGTATCCAACAGGTGGTATCATCATGCTTGAAGTCAGATCCATCAAAAGAATTCAACAAATGGTGACTTCAATAAGTGGTATCAATCTCCTACGAAGTGAGATTGACTGGTAAGTGTTTCAATTTTAAGTACACTAAGTGAGCTGAAGTGTGCTAGAAACCTTCACTTACTATGTGGAAAATATAAATGAATCTGACACAAATACAAAGAGGAAAACATTCTTGTTTATCCTCGAAGTATGTAAGTCAGAAACATTTTAAATAATGTTAAAGAAATTTCATTTCTTTTTCCATTCGCTTCAGATGGCCAAGCGAGTGCTACGTCACTCCAAGCGAGCCATCGCAAGCGAGTGCAGTACAGTCACTCAAAGCGAGTACCTCTCAAGCGAGTAAAAGCCAAGCGGCCCAACTCGTAGCGAGCGGGTACGAAGCGAGTATGAGCTGTCTGCACTCGAGTGCAATTTTACCTTTTGCTTTACATTTAATACAGGTTCACGTACAGCCGAAAATAACGGGCGCGTGCACTGCACTTTGAATTCGAAGCGGGAAAAGACAGACGAGATCCAACCATCGAGTCTAAATAGTCCCCGATTTATAGCCGTTGGATCTTCAGCTGTATAAAGAGTCGAATCACAGCAGGCCACGTGGAGCGTTGAGTCAACTTGGTGGTTCACTTTTTACTGTGATGACGCTGGACATGTCAATCACTTCGCCGTTGGCCGCCGTATAGAAACAGGATCTTCGGCGATATTACTGTCTTACCCCTGCCACATCAGCCGAACCCCGTCTTTATATAAGGACGTCGTCGCAGACTGCAAAACCTTTCACAACTCTCCATATTTGCCATTCTCGTGCAAGATCTGCAATCTTCTGCAACTCATGAGTCTCAACCCAGTTTTCATCTTTAAAACTCCGATCAAATCTTTCAAATTTCTAACCATGGGAAAGAAGTTACAGTCTGAAACGATGGAGCAATTTCTCACCGAGGTCGACAAGCACATCAACATCGAGCCTCATCTCGATCCAACAGTCATCGAAGAGGATGGTTTCTTCCGTAAGGCCGTGACCACGGCCGGCTTATGGAAGTTCGTGATGGCGGCGCCATCGAAGATTTTGGCCAAGGCGGTGGCCGAACTTCTTCTGAATCTGAGGAAAGGGCAAAACACATCATCATTCACTGATCCACAGACGGGAGAACTGGTGGAGGTGGACATGAGCCAACTAATCGGAATATTCGACTTGCCGAGGGAAGGTGGAAACTCTTTGTTGGGGATGGAGTTATCGGCCGGAGTCGAGTATGCTCGATTTGCCACTGAAAAAGCAGCGCCCAACTACAAGGAGGCCAGCATTCGATCAGATCTGAAGGCTCCTTTCAATCACATATGCGAGCTCTTTTCGAAGTGCATCGCGTGCTACGTCGGAACTTTGGGCCAGCTCTCTGAAACAAAGCTGTTTGCCACCACTGTCATCGTTGACAGTCTCACAGGAACCAAGTTTAATTGGCACGGTTGGTTTCTCAAACAGATTCACGAAGCTGCAGAGGACTTCAAGTTCGTGAAAGGAAGCACAAATCAGATTCTCCGCAAGGGGAAGCTTAAAATTTTCTCCAGACTCTCTGTCGCACTGGAGGAACGCTATCCGAACAAGGTGTGGCAAGAATCTGACATCACCGACTACAAGAAGAACACCGTGTTCCATGACTTGTGGAGGTCGGACAAATCTTTGATCGATGAGGGACTTCTCGAGGTTGAAGTGCCCGCTGCAGTACCTGTTGCTGAAAGGCAAATCGAAGCTACCCAAACAAAGCGAGCCGCTTCATCCGGGAAGCGAGCTGCGCCGAAGCGAGCGAAAAAGAAATTGAAGCAAGTCGATACGCTAATCAAGTCAAGCGAGGCTGAGCAGCAGCCGCTTGAGGAGACTGAAGAAACTCAACCCCAGCCATCACCCACCAAAATCAAAACTCCCCCACCTCAATCACAGAAAACCCCAATCCAAACCCAAACACAACCACCACCAGAACCTCAAGCCTCATCCTCTGCCCAACCTAAAACCCAGAAATCCCCCCTCTCTCCACAACAAGAAGAATCAACTTCTTCTTACCAACTACCCCATGTCCCACTACTCAGTACAGATCCCTCTGCTGCATTCACCCTATTCCAACCTATCCAAACCCCCCAGCCAGCCACAGAACCCATACAAATCTCTGAAACCCAAACCTCATCACCAACCCAATCCCCTTCCTCATCGGCAGCCACAGTCGATACCGCCCAAACCACCGAAACTATAATCCCACAATTCCAAATCTCCAAGATTCCTGCAGAGGTGAAAGCTCTCGAAAGATACGTGAGAGATCGAGAGCAGGCTGCAGAGACGATCACTACACGCTACTCCTCTGTGCCTATGTCCGACGAGTTCTTCACCAAGACCGTCGACTTTCTCACCTACATCACCTACCGCGGAACCGAATACTATAAGGTCTTCAGACTCTTAAAAGCATTCAAAGAGGAAGAACTTATTCAGATGGAGGGAAAGCTGCTCGATTTCATCGGCGAGAATGGATTTCACGCATTTCTCGATGAAACCAGCTTCTGGGACAAGCTGGATGCAAAGGTGAAGCGAACCTATCCAGACGCTTCAGTCCCTAAGCATGTACCGACCATTCACGAGCGGCGGCTGATGAGAGAGCATGCGGAGGAGGTAGAGGTGAAGGATGCGGAGATCTCCAGTCTACAAAGTGAGATCACCAGGAGGAACGTGGAGATGGAGAAGAAGGTTGAGGAGGTCAAGAATCTTAGAGAAGATTTTGACAAGAAGAAGGGAGAGTGGGAGAAGAAAGTGGAGGAACAAGGGAAGTTGTTGGAGGAGAAGAAGAAGGCGCTGGAGGAACAGGTGATGCTGGTCGGAGACCAGGAAAAGAAAATTGATGAACTCAAGCACTCGCTTGACGCGGAAAGGAGTCGCTTAAGGGACATCAACGCCAAGCTAGTGACAGTTGGCGAAGAAAAGAAAAAGTTGGAAGAGAAGGTGAAAAGGTTGAAGGAGGAGGTGGAGAAGAACGACTCTGATCTCATCATGAAGGGTAGTGATCTGACCAGAACCAAGAAGGCTCTTGACAAGCTAGAACAGGAGATGAAGGTTCTGAAGCTAGAGCGTGACATAGAGAAGAAAGAGCTTGAGAGCCGGCGAAGAAGTGCTCAAGCCATGGACCTAAAGCATGCAGTGTTAGCTATCCAAGTTAACCAAGCACAGGAGAGGGCCAGTGAATTTGCGGTTAGAATTGCCGAAGCTGCCCAACTTCGCGTGACACTCAACAACCAAGAGAACGCCATAGCTACTGCATCTGCCGAACTCAAAGGGTCTCAAGATTTCCTCAATCTCCAACTGCAGGAGGAGCGCAAGGAAATTCGTGTAGAGATCGAAGCGGAGCTTGCCGCTCGCTTCAGAAATGTCGAGTCGCTTGAGAGGCTGATGGCCTCTGTCAAGGAGAGGGAGAAGCAGTGTGAGTATCTGCTCGAGGAGATAAGTATCAAAACTGCCGAATTAGTGCTCTCCCAGGAGCATACTTTCGCAGGAAAGACCGAACGGATGCTGCATGCTGTGTTCAATGCAGTTAACAATCTTCACCATTCTATCACTGGAAAGATGATCACCTCAACCCCCGGCAGTGATGATGCCAAAAAGGGGGAAGGTATTGAGAAGATAAGTGCTGAAAATCTGGAGTTACAAGGTGGAGTCGGAGGAAGTGGAGAGGAAAGGAGGATGGAGATCGAAGGAAGTAGTGGAGTTGGAGGAAGTGGAGCTGAGAAGGAGATGGAGAAGGAGGATGAAGCTCGCGCTGAGCTTGTGAGGAAAAAGGGCAAAGATAAAGTTACTGAAGAGCCCCGCAAGCTGGTTGAGGGGAAGCTGCTTGGTTCTTCCATTACTTCTCACCCTCCTATTCCTGTGTTAACCAGGGAACAGAGGGAGCAGCAAATAGCAGCTGACGAAGCCCTCGCCCGCGAAATGGAATTACAGTTTGATCTACAAGCTCTGAGAAATCTTACTGGAATCCAAGCGCCCGCTTCAGCTCTGGCCGCTTCAACTCTTGCACTTATTTCAGATACTGCAGGAGCCACTTCATCTATTGCTGGAGCCACTTCATCCAGTCAAGCCATTATTCCAAGTGCCTCAGCAGTCATCCCTCCAAGTGAAGCAGAGAAGAAGAAGAAGGAGATGCCTCCACCACCAGCACCTAAACAGACACTGAAGCGGACCACACCCGAAGCTAGAGAAGATGATCCAGAGGCCAAGCGCTGAAAGATCAAGCAGACGGTCGCTTCACGAGCTGGTCATTTGGAGAGAAGAAGGACACAAGGAGAAAAGAAAAAGGAGGAAGAAGAGAAGGAGAGAAAGATCAAGGCAAGGCGTCTTGAGATAATTGAAGGTCGGATCGAGGAACACTTCAATGAAGTGAGACTCATCCAGTCCGCCCTCACACGAAGCGCCTTCATTCCTTTCCTGCCAGAAGAGTCAGATGCTTGTGTGACTCAAGCTTCGATGGACGCTTGCTACGTGACCACTAAGGAGATGATTGATTCAGGTCGCTACCCGCGCAGAGAAGAGCAACAATACATCCGCAGGCGACTGATTGATATGCTTCCGAAGTGGAACACTGAGCTGAGTGCAAAGTTCAACGCCATCATGACGGAAATGTCGAGCAGGACAGAGGAGGAATTGATTGTGCGTAGGAATGAGCATCCAGATGCCCGAGAAATCGAGCAGTTCATCCCCGATGACCTACTTGAGCGGTGGCTGTACTACAAGGAAAAGTTCATCAAAGCTTACTACTACTGGGAAGTAGTGCCACTTCAGAATGAATGCTCGAGGATCAATGCGCTCAACAACTTCCTGTGTGCCTACGATGAAAAATTTAGGCGGAAGGTCTTCACTCTTGCAGAGCTTGCTAAGCCTATTCCTCTAATCGTCAAAGTGCCTGCTTCGAAGGACTTCCCCATGCCCTTCTTGCCCGGCACACGTGTCCCAGATCGAAGAATCATAGACGCAGAGGTTGATGAAGCTTTCAAGCTGGAGCATACTCGGAGGAGACCAAGCATTCACAATGTAGGAACCTTGGAAGTAAAAGTACTCTCTGCATATGTTGTTGAAGAGGAGGTGATAAAGAAGGATGTTGAAGAAGAGAAGAAGGAAGAGAAGAAAGAGGAGGTGATAGAAAAGGAGAAGGAAGACAAAGACGAGACTGCAGGAAATCTCTGAATTTCAAGTCTCATATTTTGTGAACTGTTGTTCATCTATCTCATTTTAATTTCTGTCTCTCTTGTGTCATTTACAAGCTTTGTGAATGATTAATCCTTATGCTACAAAACTCAAATAACTTAACCAAAAAAAAAAGTGGGAAAGGAACTTAAAAGAAAATTTTCAACGAACATGCAAAGGAAGCAGTTGCTTGAAGTTCCTTCCACGGTTAGGTAGGCTAAATCTCTTAGTCTAAAAGTTTGTTTTGGGTTTTGGCATCATCAAAAAGGGGGAAATTGTTGGGAATTGTTAAGGACAAACATGTTAAGAGGGAACAAATATGGGACATTTTAGAAATGTTACATATGTTTTGATTTGATCCCAAAACCCCAAGTGTCCTATTCTCAAGCGACCCATTTTTTATGTAGATAATAGGTTAGAAAATTTTCTAAGCCTATACTGTTAGGATGGCTTTGTTTTGCTATAGTCTCTTAGATTTTAGACCGCAGAAAATTCAAGTGAAGGCCACTCGCTTGAGTGTGTTTTTCAAGCGAAGCGAGTCTACCGAGCCGAAGTGAAGCGTGGTGAAGAATAGCGAAGCGAAGCGAGCGCTACAGTGGAATCAAAGCGAATCCACCAAAGCGAAGCAAAGCGAGCGCTACGGTGGAATCAAAGAGAATCCACCAAAGCGAAGCAAAGCGAGCGCTACAGTGGAATCAAAGCGAATCCACCAAAGCGAAGCAAAGTGAGCGCTACAGTGGAATCTAAGCGAGTCCACCAAAGCGAAGCAAAGCGAGCGCTACAGCGAAAGTCAAAGCGAGTCAAAATTTACTTAAGCAATACTCGGAAATTTTATTTTTCCAAAGTAGACGCTTCAAGTATGATCCGAAGCGACTCGATCAAAGCGCACGCTACAACTTCAAAGCGAAGCAAGCCACTACCTACCAGAAAGCGACAGCACAATTCCCGCTCCGATTTTGAACTCCAGTCAACTGAAGATCGTCGCATTAATTCTGAGATCTCCACGTGTCGATTGCGGAGAGGAGCAGAGGAGTTGACTGCCAGGCCGACAAGGACGCCGCAACAGTACTGGCTCGCTCCAGTTACTGTTAAGATTGGAACTTAGCCAATTTCGGCAAAGAGCCAAAACTGCGCGTCTAAAAAGCAGCCAGCCTGTGCAAGTACTGTCGAGAGGAGGAGGGACAAGGCCACCTACCAAGCAACGGATCTCGGCCAACCCTCCGCCTATAAATAGTGAAGTATGATGACGAAGAGAAGTAGAACACTACTTGAGCATTCGAGCGCCTACTGCAAACAAACACTCCCAGCTTTCTAAGCAATCTTCGAGTCTTTGTTTCCAAGTGTTCTCCGAGTTCCAGCCTCATCGGAACTTGTCTTCGCAACCTTCACACCTAGAATTCTAAGCCCATTCCATACCTTAGCTTAGAAGAAGAGCTCTAGCCTACTTTACACTTACTGTAAAGAGCTCTTCATAGTGTGTTCGTCGTAAACCAAAAACCCTAACCCGAAGTTCTGTTCGTTAGGTTTTTGTGTGGAGAGCCCGCAATCACCCTGTCGTCGGACTGAAGCGAGTGAAGCTTTCAGTCCAGTTAGGTCTTTGTAGTGAACCCGTAATCACTGCGTCTGTCGTCAGATCCAAGCGAGTGAAGCTCGATCTCGACCAGGCTTTTGAAGAGCCCGTAATCTTCAAGTTCTTGAGTGAAGAGAACGGTTGCCTTGTGCAACAAAGTGGACGTAGGAGTTTCATCTCCGAACCACTATAAATCTCTGTGTCGTATCTCTCTAAACCCTAACTCTTTATTTCCTTGTTTGATTATTCATTGCACTTGCATCTAAACAAACATAACTTGGAACTTTAATTACTTAGGAAAGATATTAGCTCACCAAATTCCGCACTAAAGAGTAAAGTCTCACTCTTGATCAAGCTCTAAGCTTAGGTCAAGAGAATCGTGAATACTTTAGATCTAGCTCTCGGCTAGGTATTAGTATTTTAAACGAACACTTTACTTCATACTCTGAGTTAAGGAAAAGAAGTTGAAAAACTTCAAAATACGTATTCCCCCCCCCCCCCCCCCCCCCCCCCCGCCCCCTCTACGTATTTTTCCTAGAACAAACCGGGACCAACAATCTTTAACCCGGATCTATCAGTAGGCTCGAAGACGAATAAATTATCTTTTCTTTTCATTTTTAGTTCTCGTAATTTAGTTGTTAGTTCCGAATATTATATATTTAGATTTGTTGCTTTCAATTTGTTCCGAATCAGATTCTTCAATTTATTCAAGTTCTTTTCGTTCATTCCTGTTTCTTCGTTTCCGCTTTTAATTCGTAAGTTCTTTATGTTTTCCTTTAATTTAATTAATTGCGTTCTAGTTTCTTAGATTTAAATTATTAGTTATTCGTTTAATTCCTTTGTTCGTTTGAGTTCGTAGGTTAGATTCATTTTTCAAAGTTTCTTTTCTTTCGTTTTTCAAGTTTTCAAAGTTAGATTTATTTTCATAGATTTTCAGATTTAGTTTAATTCTTGTTTAGATTCATTTTCTTCGTTGCTTTCATTATTGCTTTCCCTACGATTTTTGCATAGGTAGTTTAATCGCTTTTATTTAATTTCTCTAGATTAATTAGTTTAGATTTATTCCTTGCTTTCTAGATTAGAATTATTTACTTGCTTTGATTTATTGTTTATTTATTTTCTTGCCTAGGATTTAAAACTCAAAACAAACAAACCCTTTTTACTTGCTTTCTTAGATTTAGGTTAGCTTAGGATTGTTTTTACTACACGATTATTTTGCCCTGCTAAGTTTTCCTTGAGAATTGACTTTGGGTTTTGCTTACTAGTGCTAGGATAGATTTCGTTCTATTGCAAACACTTTTTGGTGAAACAAATTTTGGCGTCATTGCCGGGAAAACTTTAGGCTATTGAATTGTGTAGTATTTTTATTTGTTCTATTTAATTGCTTTCTGGTTCGATTTCTTTCCCCTTCCACTCGGTACGTTTAATTCGTTTGTTGAGTGTTGTGTATGCAAGGTCGTCGAAGTCTCTAAAGGAAGTTGACACCTCACATCGACGACATCAATAGAAGAAGGCACTCTTAACCGTGAGGAAGGAAGAAGAAGTCGAGAGTTCGAAGCAATGGCACAAATGATGGGAGATTTCGCTCATCCCATCTTCACCGCCACCACTTCGGCAATTGTCCTAACCACCGAGGTTAGGAATTATGAGCTTAAACCGCACCACTTGGCTTTGCTCCCTACCTACTACGGGCTGCCCAACGAAGATGCTCTCACGTTCATTCGCGAATATTGCACGATGGTGCAAAATTTTTCCATTGGGAGAGCTTTCAAAGGACGACTTGAAGATGAAGTGTTTTCAATACACGTTGAAGGATAGAGCAAAGTCATGGTATCTCACTCTCCCGGCCAACTCTCTCACAACTTGGAATGCAGTCTGCGAGAAGTTCATGATGAAATACTACCCCAACCGCAAGACACAAGAGGTGCGATCGAAAATCATGAATTTTGCTCAAGGAGCTGATGAGCCTTTTCATGAGGCTTGGGAGAGATTCCAAGAATTGTTGCAGCAGTGCCCTGACCATCAAATGGCATCCGAGATGCTTTGGCAATATTTCTATGATTCTCTAAATCAAACTTGTTAATTCATGGTGGATAGCTCGGCCGGAGGAAACATCAGAGTGAAGACGGCCGACGAGTTGAGGATGATCTTTGAGACTCTTGCTGCAAGCTCTCAACAAAAGTCGTCTCGGCCAAGGAAGATGGAGGCTAGTATAGTCACTATTAGCCCGGATTTGATGAAGCAAATGGCCGATATGATGAGGGAACTACAAGAACTCAAGATGAAGACTCCACTTTGTCACAGCCCGCCCGCCACAACTTGGGCCGAGCAAGGCCGTGACTCAAGAAAAGGAAAATGGTATAAAATAAACGAACGACCTGGGGTGAAATGATGCGAAAACATAGCATTAGGAATACATTGAAGTTCTCCATCATTCGTCGAGAATGAATGGAAGAAAGAACTATTCATCAACGGAAGCGTTTTACATGATATAGGCGGAAACGTTGTTCATAAAAAGAAAGCATTGTCTATGAAGGACCAATATGTTGCAACGATACACAAAACTGAACTGAGTCTATCTACCTAAGAATCACGGCGGAAGATCGTGAGATGCATGTATGGAGACATGCACCACCAAGAGGCTTCAACACTCTAATACTCGACAAAGCTCCTTTGGCAACTTCACTTCATCTGCTCAACCTGCACATGGGAAATACATATAGGGCTGAGTACAAAAGTACTCAGTGGGCTCATGCCAAAACATTTTAACTCAAAAAGAAAAGACGCTTGCTAGCAAATTACTGGTAATCCATCATATCTGAGCTGGGGTGTATCCGGAGAGGTTGGCCACCCTCCCGGATACCTGACCGCGCCAACCTGCGTTAGCTAACGGTAAACTGAGTGCACTAAGTCCATCGAGGAGCGACCCCGATAGACCCGAATTCTTTCTGATAACTGTGGCCGAAGCCCTTCAGATAGACATCATCATACAAAACAAAACACTTATGGTCGACAATGCTTTTAAAGAAAAGAACTATAGCATAAAGAAACATTCTAGTTTTCTGAAAGCCCACCTCGATAGCTTTCCTTTCCTGGTCATAATTTATATAACTCTGAGCGCCGCCTTAGTCTCGGCCTTTTCCTTCGCCTAACCTCGTTCAAAAGAACGTAAAATGAGAGACTTGAAATGAAATCGATAATCTTATCGATCTATGCGAAGGCTGTCTTTTATCGAGGTTATGATCTCTTTTACTGATAGATCTCTTTCACTGATGGATCTCTTTTACTGATAGATCTCTTTTACTGATAGATCTCTTTCACTGATGGATCTCTTTTACTGATAGATCTCTTTTACTGATAACGTTATCATGGTTATTCTTTTAATCGAGAGTTTCTCGATTCTCATTTGAAATCGATCACTTCGATCGATTCTTGTGTCTTACTGTCTTTTTCATCCTCGACAGATTTCGCAGGATATTCGATTAAGCCATTAATGAGGCTTAGTGATAGTCATTAATGAGGCTTATAAGATAAATATTACTGGGCTAAATCTTGTTGAAGGATATAAGTGGTCTACACTTATAAAGCTATTATGTTCGGGCTTGGTTGATTAAATCAACATTAATAGTCATTAGAGGCCCAATAGAATTATTAGGGGTTTAAGCCCAATTACTGAAGCTCAGGGATTATTAATTCAACCCGAAAAGTTGTTACGTTTGGCTTTCGTTCCTTGATTTAATTATCTGCTTATTTAAATATTTATCGGCCCATTAAATAATTCTTGATCCATGAATAAAATTCGGCTCGTCTGATCTTGAAGCTTCGGCCCAACTGAAAGTTAAATCCGGCCCGTCCGCTCTGTAAGCTTCGGCCCATCTTAATTAACAATACTCGGCCCACTGGATAATAATTCTCGGCCCACTGAATATTAATTCTCGGCCCAACTAATAAATGGTTCTTGGCCCAACTGGGTTATAAGTCCGGTCCATTTAAATAAATTCTCAGCCCATTTATTCGACTCGTTTCGTTATGTAATTCGGCCCGTCTTATAACTCAGTCCGTTATTTAATTCTGCTCGGCCCGTTTACTTAAATCGGTCCGGCCCGTTTCGTGACTTGCTCATGAACTGCAACCATTTCCCCCTTACTCCTCTTCCTCGCGATTTCTCTCTTCTCACTGGACTTTCTCCCTCTCTTTTCCTCTCCCTGCTTCCCGTCGGTTTCTCCTTCCTCGGCGGCGTCATCGCCGTTAATCCTTCCACCTCCGGCTAACTCCGGTCGCCGTACTCGCTTGTGGAAGCTTATGATTTCCAATCTCCAGTTCTTGGTTGGGGATCGAATCCCTAGTTCGTGAGTTCCTCATCCCTTCTCCCCCCCCCCCCCCCAATTTCATTTCACAATCGAATTATGGTTTATGCTTAGTGATTCCGAGAGTTAGGGCTCGATTGAGGGCATTTTAGGGGCTGTTTTGCCTTATGTGTTTTATGTATGGGTTAGAGAAATTTCCAGATTGTGGGTTGTGGTAGTTGGTGTTTTTGGTGATGTTGAATTGTTGATAAGGGGGTGATTACACATGCAGTCCCTTAGGCTTAGTGGAGTGGCTCTATGTGATCCATAACATGCCTTTGAATTCGATTTTAGGTTCTAAAACAACATGCATAGCTTCTAGGTGAGTGATATGCTTCCTATGCTTCATTCTTGAGGTTTAAACCATGGTTCATGCTTTAGAGGGGATAGAACTTTAGAGTGTGCATTTAATCGCTTGTTTGGTGGTCTTAGGGTGATTGCATGCTTACAATTTGGGCTCTTAGAGAGAGTGATGAGATATGAATCTTACTTGTGATTGTGGGGTTTGAAAACTGGGTTATTGGCAAGATTGTTGGCTGTCCTCCCTCTCCTTGTTGCCTTCTTCCCCTTGTTCCTCCTTCCTACACTTGCATGTTGGTCCTCTATAGGTTAAAACTTGATCCTTGTACTAGGGAAGAGTATGGAGTTCTATCTTACCTGAAAATTGATCTCTAGCTTCCAAATAGAGGCTGCCTCCTTCTAATTCTTGCTTGAGTGCCTTCTCTCTTCTCCTCCTTCAATTCTATAGATGAGGATTTGATCTTAGAGTTAGTGCATGTATATTCTAAGTCTTGGAGAGGGGTGAGGGAGGTCTTTACCGTGTGTGTGGTGTGTTTGAAGGCTGCCGGCCGGCTGGTTTTCCGGTGATCCTTGGCTGCAGAACTCGGCAGCTTCTCTCCCTCTCTCTTTCTCACTCTCGGCAGTCTCTCTCTCTCTATGCTGTTTGTTATGTGAATGTTTGATTGTGAAGTGTTTTTGGTGTAGGGAGAGAGTGCTTCTTCAAGAGTGATGGTTGCATGGGTGACACGTGCATGCTTGGGAGGCTTCCACAACTCCACTTGTATCAATGAGGATGAGGGTGCTTAATGATGTTTTAATCTCTCCCTAATTGTAGTTAGAGGTGTTAGTATTCTCTAATTGTGCTTGGGTGAGATTTGAGCTGCTGCCGCTTCTTCACTCAATCTTTTCTTTTCTTTTTCTTTTATTTTATTATGTATTTATCCACATGTAAATACTATGGGCTTGAGATATTGGGGTCTTGGGCCCTTTTATTATTATTGGATGTTTTACAAATATGGGCTCTCAGTCTTCGGTTAACAAAATCGAGTAATTACTCATGAAGTGGGCTTCGATGATTAACTAGGCCTCGATAATTAATTTGGCCTCGAACATCAAATGGGCCTTGTAATCGCTAAGTGGGCCTTGTACTTATCAAATGGGCCTCGAGATCTAATGGGCCTCGGCCCACAAATTAAATACTGAATTTCGCTTTTACTGATTTGTTTACTCGGCCCTTCTTATTTAGTTCGGTTCTTGTTTCGGGAATTTCTAATGTTACTAAACGTAACACTACTAGCAGTAGTACTTGAAAATTTATTTTACTCATAGAAGTGATAATACTACTTTCAATGTTTCTTTTTTTTTTTTTTTTTTTTTTTTAATCACTATTAAAAACTGCGGCCATTACATCCTACACCCCTTACGAAAAATTTCGTCCCGAAATTTACTTATCTTCTAAAACAACTCGGGGTATTTCTCTTTCATTTTGTCCTCCAACTCCCACGCGGCTTCCACCTGCCCGTAGTGCTTCCACTGCACCTTTGCTTATTCCTAAGCTGCTGAATTTTTCCGATCTACGATGGCTTCAGGTTTCGTCTCGTAGCTCAAATCGGGTTCTATAACTGCTTCCTCCTGTCGAATCACGTGTTTGGGGTTGAACACGGATTTCCTTAATTGAGATACGTGAAATACGTTGTGAACGCTTCCTAGGTTTGGGGTAACGCTAGCCTGTACGCTACGGGGCTGACTCTGTCCAAAATTTTGTAAGGTCTGATGGAACAAGGTTCCAATTAGTCTTTGGTTCTGAATCTGGTCATTCACCTGGTGGGGAAATTTTCAAGGAGACCTTATCTTCTGCTGCGAGGTATAACTCGAATCTACATCGTCATCGTAAGACTTCTGGCTACTATGAGCTTCCTTTATCATATCTCTGATTGGTTGTATTTCTCAACCATTTCTTTAATCATACACTGATCTTAATTATTTTTCTTCTCCCACCTCAGCTCAATAGAGTGGTGGTCTATACCTGATTCTGTGCGGTGCATTGCACGATACTATGTTTATGGTGTATGGTGGGTTTAAGTAATTGAGCTGGGGTAATATCGTTTTCTAGTTTCCACCTCCACTGGGTACCTACCTCCTTATAAGATCCTTGAGGTTTGACAGAACTGATATGTTAACCTTCACGATGCTAGTCTTATCTTCTCTAGACACTCGTGGGGTCCATATGGACTGTTGTTGGTTTTCCTTTCGTACTAACCATAGCTATTGTATAAAATGTGGAACTTCTGGGGAGACTTGTCTCCTAGTTCGAATTGTAATTCAACTTGTCGGTGTTAGCAAGTGACTCATGTTCGTCTTAAGATTTTTCTATTTCGTCCCCAATCGATCCTATGTACTAGCCTTTTCAAGTAGTTATAGCTCTTTGGTCGGTCCGGGTTAGCCCTGTTACCTTTAGACCACATGCTCATCATGATCCTTACTGTTTATGAGATAAATATCTTCGTGATACACTGATTTAATCTGTATCGATACTAGGCATGCTATGATTTCATAAGCTGCCATTTGCATTAGAGCACTAGCGCTCCGGTGGACAGTACGAACTTACCCAATCATTGGGTGATAGCATTAGTCTACGAGCGTCTAGACCTTCTTCGTCGGCCTTATGCATTTTTCCAAAAAATTTAATATATACCTTAGTCTTTTACTTACGTTCGTATACCCTTCTATCTACTCCGTTCATGAGTGTAATCATATGTCACTGATAATACTAGGGTCGGGCTATTGATCGTTTCAAATTTGTACCTCACTCGAGTCTATTTTCTCTTTGGTCTTTATGCTAGCGTGGCCATGATCTACTTCTTTACTGTCGTTAGCTGTATAATTGAGGTATTAACTATTATCAAATAGTTATTTCTGTTTTAACTCGTTGGTTGAGGTTAATCGTCTCTGGATCACTTGTAGCACTGTGCATCTTTATTCACCCTTGTCTGTGTATGGTAGAGATAAGTACCTTGCTTAGGCTTGCCATTCGTGTTATATCGAAAATCTTGATATTCTTCGTAGAGTTATTACTATAGCTATATTCCCTATTGTAAGAATATAGTTTGTATATATGTGTATATATCAGCTGTTTTCTCTCTCTATATATGTAATTCGTGGTATGCACTCTCCGTCTTATGTAGTTCTTCCTACTGATTGTTGGTTCTGGGTGTCGCTCTACTAACGCGAGACCAAGTGTTTTCATTTCCTTTTTGCAGTCGTTTATGAATCTAGTGTATCTAGATGTAATGACTCACGAGTCTGGCTGGTATCATACTTAGCTAGTCGATTTATTTTGGCAACGAAGGTGATAACGGCTCATTTGTTATTTATCCACGTATTTCCATAGCATTTTTTTTTTTTTTTTTTTTTTTTTAGGCATTACGTGCGGGTGTCTGTTTCTAGGGAAGATCTCATGGGTTCTACTGTTTACCCTTCTCAATGTATCATCTTATCTTTCATAAGTTGTAAAGAGGTATCTTCGATTAATAGTAGGTTTCTTCCTTTCTAAGTGTTACTAAAGGCTTTCAAGGTTTCATTTGGGGCTTTAGCTCATCTGTTTCCCTTCATATTGCTTAGATGACTACTTGAGTCAATTTCATAACCCATATAGGGTCTCTACTCATTATCGTGAATACACTACACGACTGTGATTTTTCCTTTTAGTGGGACATTCTGGGTTGAACATAATCTCATACTCAAGCTTCATGATATACGTGACTCGTACTTTTATCTTTAGTCGTCTATTGTATGCACTAGTGCACTTTGATGTTACTGCGGACCAAAAGTTCCCGTTCTATTACCATCCTTCTCGAGGCTAACTTACATCTCTATTATAGATTTTAGAAGTTCTAGTTAGGTGGTCTCACTGTCTTATTTGGTAAGATTTGATGACGGGGCAATAATTACTTCTTTGAAATGAAACCAAAGGTTTCAGTCATATAGTTTCCTACCTAATAAATCACTTCCTCAATTACTCGATTAACATTCCTTCTATATGTTTTAACGACCTCGTGTGTTTGTTCTTTACATACTGATGATTCTGTTCCTGGAACACTTAAGATATGGATTCTTATTATCTCAAAGGATTTACGAAGATAGTATTATGGTTTTAATTATCTACTCAAACTCCCAGTATGTATTAGGTATCTTGGCACGTCGAATACTCACACTACCTTTTGGTTAAGAATTACTTCTAGATGGTTTTCGTTCGACTCTTATAACATGAGGATTTTAGTAAAAAAAAATTTCTTTCACTAACATCTTTTCTTACGATGCGATTAAATTACCCCAAGACAATAATGGGTTCATCTCATTCCAATATTCCTTACGACTTGTTGGTTAGTTAAGGTTGTATCCCAACTATTCTCTATATGTGTTAACCAACTCCTTGGACGACAATTATTCAAGCTATGGTTTTTCTCTCAGAAAAATTTGTCCTTCGTCCAATTTATTGTTCCTTATAGCTCGTCGGTTAATGATCACCGTCACATCTCAAACTATTTTACATATAAGTTAACCGACTTTTTAGACAACCATGGCTTTTCTTAAAAGAAGTTTGTCCCTCATATATGCTATTAGGTCACCTCTTCATAGATTAGTATACTTTTACACTAGTCCTTGTCCAATCTGATTCCAACGTACGTCGTTACTATCGGTGTGCATTTCATTCCTTTCTATTATGGGGTTGTGGTCTCTCATGTGTCCCATGACCATGTTTAGACCTTTTAGACTTACGCCTCATTCAATGCTTATCCCCTTTCGCGCTTCTTTCGCTCTATTGTCTATCTTGTACACTTTCTCGTGAAGGGAGCTACATCAACTTGCAATAATTGCAAATCTTATATTATTCACTCGAAGGTAGTACTTATGGTTGTGTCTATCTATTATATGAGCATTGCTCATACTGCTGTGGTGCTTCAAGGTCTTATGTCTATGTATGGTTACATAGTTAAAAATTTTATCCTGATTTACTTGTGGTTTAGTCTCGGTGGTCACGATCTTAGTGCACTTATCCTTTGATTCTTTCAAAGGTATGAGACATGCGATGGTCTCGTTCTGTACTCTTCTTGACAACTTTTCCTAACTCATGCTCTTCACCAATTTTATTTATGACTTCTTTAAGGCTTTCTCGTTTCATATTACCTTCTATGGAAAAATCTCTTCCATCATTACCTCCCTTAGCATCCTTCAATATCTCATATTTCGTAGTCTGCTACAATTCATTACTATGTCTGGCCGACTAATGTCATACTATAATTATTCCTCTCTGGGTGAATAATTTAGGTCTCGCTATTTTCACATAACTTATGTCTAGTGAGAATTTATATTCTAGTCAGGTCCATGTCAATATTCTAAGAGGTTTCTGTTCCTTGAGCTGGGAGAAATCCCAATTAACGTCAGGTCACCGACCTCAATCATGGGACACTGTGTTTCCTTTAGTTGCTGGTTTAATCTGGATCTTGGGAATGATAACACGTCGTATATTTGACAAGTATAGTACTCGACCTTGGGTCGTTTATGTTCTGGTATTCTTATTATCTTCAATCTGTCAGCGGATTCCAAATTTTCATATCCGCAAGGATCTCGTCTGTTCAAGCTTCTTCTACTCAAGTGTTTACTACTTTTGCTCTAATTTAGACTCTAATATTGTTAGTTCTTAGTGTCGGACTTAGGGACCATAGGTGCACTTCTCTTGGGAAACTCCTTAGAGTATTTAACTTATGAGTTTTGCATTTTGTCATTGTATTTCTGTTTCTGGACTTATTGGGGAGTCTGACTAGCTTTATGCCACTTACTATTGCGTGCATCGCGATACTTGTTTCTATCCTCTGAATTCTGGCTTTGCCCAGCATATTTCTTAATTTCACTATTAAGCTTTCCTCGTCTGGGTTACAAAATACAAAATCTTCCTTGGGAGGTGGCGAAGTTTCTATTTTACCGTCACAGGTAAAAACTAGTTAGCACCGCATTGTCAACTCGAATCTCGTGCAATGCCTTTAATGGTTTATCTGTCATCCACCCCTTTTATGCGTGGACACCCGACAATCCAAAAGAGTGTGTTATCTTAAGTCAAAACTTTATAACTTGAAGTTGAACTAATCCTCACAGTCTTATCACTCTAGGATGACAAACATGATCACGATGAGATAAGAACATTGTGGGCTGGCTCTGGAAATCATTCGTACAAGGGTCCAAGTTGGAATGTTAAGTATCCAAAATAGCTCATCAAGAAATTACCAGACAAGTTTAGAAGGAACAACCAGAGGGTAGAAATGAATTGACAAGGGTCATGGGAGGGGAACCCCTTTTTGTCGATACCCATCCGATTTCTTGTCTGTTGGTGACGCTACCGAGAAAGAGATTATGTGAGGTGGCCAGTCCCACATAAGCATCCTTCCGGTCACATGAAGGAAAATTTGTTTCTCACACACTGGTGACTTTTGATTCACAAAGACACAGAAAATCGTACCAGACTTGGTAAACAATTCCTTAGATTTGGAATTTCTCGACTCCACGTTTATTACAAGGGACTTTCTGGTTTCAAGAGTTTCAACGAGAGGGTTTCAAAAATGCAATGCATTAGAACGTAGGGTCTCCCCCTAATCTACATACCTCTGTGAACACCCTAGTACTTCGCACATGCGTTAAGGATCTTGGCATATGGGAATTCGACTTGCTTGTCAGCGCTAATAACGTAGAGTTATTTCTGAGGGCAATAATGTATCTTCATTGGTTGTCTTCTGATGTTCTAATGGAATAGGATGCTAGGTCGCGATCCAACTAGATACGAGTTTCTTTCTTCGACAGCCCCTTAGTTCTTGGCGTGAGGTTTCTTTACACTTCCTCAAGTCGTACCTGGGACGTTAACATGCTAATGTTTCGTTGTTTTTGGCATTTAATGCCACGCCTTAGTCTCTTTTATCGTATAGTTCCCATTATCCATAAAAATCAAGCATACTCTATCGCTTTAGCTTCTGAGCTGGTCTTGGATATCAATATTCACTCTTACGAGTTCATCAATAAGCATGGCTAATGGTCTCACTTTACTACATTCTTCAGGCACAATTCTCTACTCAGGAAAGTAGAGGCTAACACGTTCTATCATAATTATTCTCATGAGTACAACATCGGGGAAACTGAGATTCTAACGTCTATATACCCGAGAGCTCTAAGTTGGACAAGACCTTAACCTTTCTTTGATTTCCTTCTTCAGTTTCTAGTAATGTTTTCTTCCTTTAACCATGGATGCGGAAACATCCAGGAAATTCTAGTGGACTTATCTTTTATTGTGCCACCATATGAAACTTTTATTCCTGTTTAAGATTCTGGTATCATCTCTTACTATCTTTAGGAAGCGCAATTGAATACGTTTCGTTTCTTTCCGCACAGAGGCGGAAAAGTTAGAGGCTCATGTCATTGATTTAAATGACACTCGTTCAGATCTTCTTGCACTCTTTGCTTGATCTTCCTTGATCTGACGTATTCCTTTTAAATGGAATAGCTTTCCAGGGAGTTATCACTGCTTCCTTGAGTTGGCATTTCGTGTAGAGCTTCTCTTGTTTCCTCGTCTCACCCTCATTCTTGTGCCATAACTGAGGTTAGAAGAATTTCTTCGTTCAATCACTACCCTAGTATGTGATAAAGGGAAAGCACTTAATTCAAGCGAGCTATGTTCTCTAGAAAGGCCTTGGCTTTTCTACTGTATGTGAGCTCTATGTTATCTTGACTATGTTCTCATACTGGCATGTGAGAGTTACCTCTTCTCTGTCCTGGTCGAGCATGATGTCGTGAAGTGCCGAGCTTTTGTCGAAGGACTTTACAAGTCTAGCGAATCAAGTCTAGACTTTACTGGAAGAAGAAGACTCTTGGATTTCAGAGCGAACCAAATGCTCTGATACCACTCTGTCACAGCCCGCCCGCCACAACTTGGGCCGAGCAAGGCCGTGACTCAAGAAAAGGAAAATGTATAAAATAAACGAACGACCTGGGGTGAAATGATGCGAAAACATAGCATTAGGAATACATTGAAGTTCTCCATCATTCGTCGAGAATGAATGGAAGAAAGAACTATTCATCAACGGAAGCGTTTTACATGATATAGGCGGAAACGTTGTTCATAAAAAGAAAGCATTGTCTATGAAGGACCAATATGTTGCAACGATACACAGAACTGAACTGAGTGTATCTACCTAAGAATCACGGCGGAAGATCGTGAGATGCATGTATGGAGACATGCACCACCAAGAGGCTTCAACACTCTAATACTCGACAAAGCTCCTTTGGCAACTTCACTTCATCTGCTCAACCTGCACATGGGAAATACGTATAGGGCTGAGTACAAAAGTACTCAGTGGGCTCATGCCAAAACATTTTAACTCAAAAAGAAAAGACGCTTGCTAGCAAATTACTGGTAATCCATCATATCTGAGCTGGGGTGTATCCGGAGAGGTTGGCCACCCTCCCGGATACCTGACCGCGCCAACCTGCGTTAGCTAACGGTAAACTGAGTGCACTAAGTCCATCGAGGAGCAACCCCGATAGACCCGAATTCTTTCTGATAACTGTGGCCGAAGCCCTTCAGATAGACATCATCATTCAAAACAAAACACTTATGGTCTGACAATGCTTTTAAAGAAAAGAACTATAGCATAAAGAAACATTCTAGTTTTCTGAAAGCCCACCTCGATAGCTTTCCTTTCCTGGTCATAATTTATATAACTCTGAGCGCCGCCTTAGTCTCGGCCTTTTCCTTCGCCTAACCTCGTTCAAAAGAACGTAAAATGAGAGACTTGAAATGAAATTGATAATCTTATCGATCTATGCGAAGGCTGTCTTTTATCGAGGTTATGATCTCTTTTACTGATAGATCTCTTTCACTGATGGATCTCTTTTACTGATAGATCTCTTTTACTGATAGATCTCTTTCACTGATGGATCTCTTTTACTGATAGATCTCTTTTACTGATAACGTTATCATGGTTATTCTTTTAATCGAGAGTTTCTCGATTCTCATTTGAAATCGATCACTTCGATCGATTCTTGTGTCTTACTGTCTTTTTCATCCTCGACAGATTTCGCAGGATATTCGATTAAGCCATTAATGAGGCTTAGTGATTTTATTACACGATATAAGTGGTCTACACTTATAAGATAAATATTACTTGGCTAAATCTTGTTGAAGGATATAAGTGGTCTACACTTATAAAGCTATTATGTTCGGGCTTGGTTGATTAAATCAACATTAATAGTCATTAGAGGCCCAATAGAATTATTAGGGGTTTAAGCCCAATTACTGAAGCTCAGGGATTATTAATTCAACCCGAAAAGTTGTTACGTTTGGCTTTCGTTCCTTGATTTAATTATCTGCTTATTTAAATATTTATCGGCCCATTAAATAATTCTTGATCCATGAATAAAATTCGGCTCGTCTGATCTTGAAGCTTCGGCCCAAGTTGTGGCGGGCGGGCTGTGACACACTTACACCTTCGGAGCCTTGTGGCATGTGTGGACTAGTTGGCCATGTCATCGACGAGTGCACTAGGAAGGCCGAGCTTACTTACAAAGGAGGAGCCGAAGTCTACGCAGCACAAGGATACCCACCACCACCATATGCTCAACAATTTCCTCACCAACAACCATTCTACCCTCCCCCAACAGTCTTACTATCCACCACCGCCACAGTTCTATCCACTTCCGCCTCAACAATCTCCACTTGATGAGGCTAGTTTCGCCACATTTATGCATGAGAGCAAGTTGGCCCGTGAAGCGCAAGATGCCACGATTAAACGTCTTGAGACCACTATGGGGCAGATTTTTGGAGCAGTTCATAAGTTGCAGAAGCTACGAAATGGGAAACCTAGTCATCCCAAACAAGCTCATGCCTTAACGGTCATTGAAGAGGAGCAAGACAGAGGAAAGAATTGGAGAAGTCACACCGTTGCTGCCATCAAAGCAAGCCAACAACGTTGTCACACCTCACCTACCTCAGCTGGCCATCTCTCATCCCTACCGAAACAAGGTGATCCTAGAAGTTTCAAATTAGATGTTGTTTTGGATAATGGAGATATTGTCCCGGGTATGTTGGATTTGGAAGCAGCAGTGAACTTGATTCATACTCGATTTTTGAGAGAATGGGTTCAAGGGATCTTAAGCCCACCAATTTTTGCATCGAACTAGCCGACGGTTCTTTGAGTTGACCCTTGGGGATTGTGGAAGACGTTGCTTTACTTGTGAAAGGAATTCAAGTTTTTGCCGATTTTGTTGTGCTTGACGTGGGGCAAGGAGCTAGGAGCGAGAGAGGTCATCTTCTCTTATTAGGACAACCTTTCATGGCTACTACTCAAACTTGAATCGACGTTGGATCTGGCACATTGAGCATGGCCGGTGTAGGAGGTTCGATAACTTTCTCAATTTTTTATAATTATTCTTCTCATTCTAATTCTTTTATCCAAACATTCTCGTATGTGCATATTACTAACGATTTGGATGAGAAAAAGGTAGAGGAGAATTTTCAGATTGCTATGCATGAGTAAGAAGCCATTATTGATGAGTTTTTGAGCAAATTGGATGAGGAAGAGATTGTGGAGAAATTTTTGAGCGATGTACAAGGCATGGAGGAGTCGGTTTTGAGCTCATGACAAGAGGAAGAAATTATGGACAACTTTCTTGCTAATCTCGACGAGGAAGCACTTTTTGTGGAGGATCCATCATCAAGTTTTAAAGATCATGATATTTCTCACATGGATTTTCACACCAAGATAACCCTCTTTTCGAGTTTTATGCCGAAGAGAAAGAAAAGTCCACCTGTGCATCGAGAGTCGTCTATGGATGGTTAAAGACGTTGCTTGTTGCAACAGATTTTGGATGAGAATTTTCTAGTCTAGCTAATGATGTTAAACGAGCACTTGGTGGGAGGCAACCCACGTTAATAATAATAATAATAATAATAATAATAATAATAATAATAATAATAATAATAATAATAATAATAATAATAATAATAATAATAATAATAATAATAATAATAATAATAATAAATAAATAAATAAATAAATAAATAAAAAAAACTTTTCTCTTTTTTTCTAATTCTTTTGTTTTTGTCTTTGTTTTGTAGGTTGCAATTTTTGGGATCGCTCGAGGTCTTGATTTTTGTACCAACTCGTGTCGTCAAAAGCGATAAGTTTTCTTTTTCCCTTCTTATTTATTTTCTTGCAATGGAGACATTGCATGATTTTAAGAGTGAGGGGTGTTTGAAAATTATTACTTTTGATATGTTAGTTGAATTTTTTTTGTCTTTGTTTTTCCTCACTTAGAAAGTTGTTTGTATTTGAGTATATGAGCATGTAACTTAGGATTGATTTAAATGATTTGATGATGGAGTATTTAGTTGTTGGAATTGATAGCTTGAGTTAGGTTGTTTTAGTCTTGAGTTGTGAACGATTATGATTTGATGCATTGTGGGGCATGATTGATATGAGTAGTGAGGTGATGATCGATGATTTGGATTATGAGTGTTAAATCTTGGTTGTTGCAATTTTGGAATTTTAGTTTACTTCCCCCATGTATAAAAAGATCGTTGATTTGTGCTCTATTGGGAATAATTGAGTTGATAGGATTCAGCTCCTCTTACTTGTTATGTATGAAAATACTAAAGTAATGATCATGAGAAACCATGTGAAAATGCTTCGAGTAACCCTCGAATGATTATATTTCATGAATTTATATCCTCGATGATACTCGTTTGTGATATAAAAAAAGTGATGATGTGTTATGTATAGTTCGTGGGCATTCTACTCCGCTTATTCATAGAATAATGAGTACGGGAAACCGCGTTAGGATACTCGATGTGAACCATTAATGTTTAAACATAACGAATTATATGCTAATGCGATCGATTTTTGTATTGATTGATAAAAGGGGAAGTAGTCTAGAAGTCTAAATTTGTGGCGATTTTGGATATTTGTGAGATGTGTGTATATCATTGATTGGATCCTCATACTTGGATTGATTTATAAGCCACATAGTTCATTGTCATTGATGTTTGATTGTTTGTAACTTGGGATTAAGGTGACTTGGTTCGTAGCTTGACGATTCTAATGATTGAATGCTCTATGATTTGAATTGTTTGAATTGGTGCTAAGTTGTGTAAAGTTGCTTGAGGACAAGCAAATAGCTAAGTGTGGGGGATTTGTTTGGTCTCGTTTTGTGTTGTTTTAGACATAGTTTTGAGTCCCATTTTCATCGTGTTTCGTTTCTTCCCATTGTACTTTGCTATGATTTGGGTGTTTTGTGAGTTTTATGATCTTAGGGATTGCTTGGAACTAAAAGTCGAGAAGATGGAGTGAAACGAGCGAAGAAAGGTTCTTAAGCAATCGTTGAGCCCAAGTTCTAACCTCTCACGATTTGAATGAAGATTTATTTTGGATGTAATGAAAGCATATTATTAAAGAGGGGTTCGATAGGAGCACGTAGGTGAAAACGGGGTCAATTTGGAGTTCGGACGAGGAAGTTACGACCAAAACAAGAAAGACGCGCAGTCTCGGCCAAGCCATCATGCGAGCTCTCGCTCGCGACATTGCGAGCGCTCGCTCGCTGGTCAAGTGCATGTTGCAAGCGCTGGCTCACAACAAATCAAGCGCCCGCTTGCATGGGAAAAGTTTGAGCGCACGCTCGCTTCAACGCGAGCGCTTGTTTGCTACACTTAGCGTGTTTTATAATTCGTTTCCTTTTATAATTCAAATTCTCTTTTCTTTCTTGTATATAGGTGTTGGTCCCGGATTGACAAGTAGGAACACACGTAGAGGGGGAGGGGGATGAATATGTGTGTTAGAAGTTTTTCAACTTCTTTTTCAAACTTGCCTCAGAGTAAGCAAAGTGAGCCGCTTAAGACTTAAGACCAAAGCTGAAGCTAGATCTACAATAAAGCTTTCTAGAGACCAAAGCGAGAGCTTGATTGTTGGTCCCGGTTTGTTATAGGAAAAATACGTAGAGGGGGGGGGGGGGGGGGGTGAATACGTATTTTGAAGTTTTTCAACTTCAAATCCTTAACTCAGAGTATGAAGTAAAGTGCTCTTTGAAATACTAAGACCTAGCCGAGAGCTAGATCTACAGTAATCACGTTTCTCTTGACCTAAGCTTAGAGCTTGATCAAGAGTGAGACTTTACTCTTTAGTGCAGAATTTGGTGAGCTATAATCTTTCCTATGTATTTAAAATTTCCAAGTTATGTTTGTTTAGATGCACGTGCAATGGATAATCAAAACAAGGAAAATAAGGAGTTAGGGTTAGAGAGATACGACACGAGATTTATAGTGGTTCAGAGATGAAGCTCCTACGTCAACTTGTTGCACTCGGCAATTGTTCTCTTCACTCAAGAACTTGAAGATTACGGGCTCTTCAAAAGCCTGGTCAAGATCGAGCTTCACTCGCTTGGATCTGACAGACGCTGGGTGATTCCGGGTTCACACCAAAAACCTAAACTGGACTGGAAGCTTCACTCGCTTCAGTCCGACGACAGGGAGATTACGGGCTCTCCTTACAGCCTAGCTTCGATCGAGCTTTACACAAACGATGTAAGTGCAAGCTTGGATCTAGACTCTAGGATCGAGGCTTCTACAATCGATGAAAGTAGGGCCTTGGATCGAAACAACCTAAAGACGACGAACACAAAAACCTAACGAACAGATTAGGGTTTTTGGTTTACGACGACACACTATGAAGAACTCTTTACAGTAGATGCAAAGATTGCTAGAGTTCTTCTTCTAAGCTTGGATATGGAATGGGCTTAGACTCTAAGTGTGAAGGTTATGAAGACGAGTTCCGATGAGACTGGAACTCGGAGAACACTTGGAAACAAAGACTCGAGGTTTGCTCTAAGGCTGGGAGTGTTTGTTTGTAGTAGACGCTCGAATGCTCAGGAAGTGTTCTACTTCTCTTCGTCTTCATCCTTCACTATTTATAGGCGGAGGTTTGGCCGAGATCCGTTGCTTGGTTGGTGGCCTTGTCCCTCCTCCTCTCGACAGTACTTGCACAGGCTGGATGCTTTTCAGACGCGCAGTTTTGGCTCTTTGCCGGAAATAGCTAAGATCCAAACTTAACAGTAACTGGAGCGAGCCAGTACTGTTGCGGTGCCCTTGTCGGCCTGGCAGTCAACTCCGCTGCTCCTCTCCGCAATCGACAAGTGGAAATCTCGTAATTAATGCGAAGATCTCTAGTTGACTGGAGTTCAAAATCGGAGCGGGAATTGTGCGTCGCTTTCTGGTAGGTAGTGACTCGCTTTGCTTTGAAGTTGTAGCGTCCGCTTTGAGTTGAGTCACTTCGTAGTCTTTCTGTAGCGAGTCACTTGGGAAGTAAAGTTCCCTAGTGACTGCCTTGGAAAATGTTGACTGGAGTTGACTCGCTTTGACTTTACACTGTAGCGCTCGCTTCGCTTCGCTTTGGCAGACTCGCTTTGAATCTACTGTAGCGCTCGCTTCGCTACGCAGTTCTTCGGCACGCTTCACATTGGCTCGCTAGACTCGCTTCGCTTTGAAAAACACACTCAAGCGAGTGGCCTTCAATTGAAATTTCTGCGGTCTAAAACCTAAGCAAAATAAAGAGTCATCCTAACAGAGTAGGCTTAGAAAAATTTCTAATCCTATTATCTATATCAAAAATGGTTCGCTTGGGAACAGAACGCTTGGGGGTTTTGGGATCAAATCAAAACAATAAAATGTCCCTTATAGGTTCCCCCTTAACAAGTTTGTTCTTAACAATTCCCTACAATTTCCCCCTTTTTGATGATGCCAAAACCCAAAACATATTTTTAGACTAAGAGATCTAGCCTACCTAACCGTGGAAGGAACTTCAAGCGAATGCTTTCTTTGCATGTTCGTTTGAAAAAAAAAATTTAAGTTCCTTTCCCCTTTTTTTTCGGTTAAGTTATTTGAGTTTTGTAGCATAAGGATAAAATATTCACAAAGCTAGTAAATGACACAGGAGAGACAGAAATTAAACTGGGATAGACGAACAACAGTTCACAAGATTATGAAGCTTGAAACTCAAGGGTTTCCTGCAGCTTCATCCTTCTCTTCCTTCTCTTTGTCTGTCACCTCCTCTTCCTTCTCCTTCTCCTCTGCCTCCAAATTCACCTTTCTCATCTCTTCTAGAACAACATAAGCATTGAGCACTCTTACTTCCAGCGTTCCAACGTTGTAGATGCTTGGTCTCCTCCAAGTTTCCTCTAACTTGAAGGCTTCATCAATCTCAGCATCAATGATGCGTCGATCTGGAACACTTGTGCCGGGTAGGAAGGGCATAGGGAAGTCCTTCGAGGCTGGCACTTTGATGATCAGAGGCATGGGCTTTGCAAGCTCTACAAGGGTGAAGACCTTCCGTCTGAATTTTTCGTCATATGCACTTAAGAAGTTGTTGAGCGCATAGATCCTCGAGCATTCATTCTGCAGTGGCACTACTCCCCAGTAGTAGTACGCTTTGATGAATTTTTCCTTGTAGTATAGCCACCGCTCAAGTAGATCGTTGGGGATGAACTGCTCGATTTCTCGGGCATCAGGATGTTCATTCCTGCGCACAACCAACTCCTCTTCTGATCGACTGGACAGCTCAGTCATGGTAGCTTTGAACTTCGCACTTAGCTCAGTGCTCCATTTCGGCAGCATCTCGATCAGTCGCCTGCGGATGTATGCTTGTTCTTCTCTTCGTGGATACCGACCAGAGTCGATCATCTCCTTCGTGGTTTCATAGCAAGCATCCATCCAAGCTTGCTTCATACATGCTTCAGATTCTTCAGGCAGGAATGGGATGAAGGCGCTTCGAGTAACGGGGACTGGATGAGTCTCACTTCATTGAAGTGTTCCTCAATCTGACCTTCAATAATCTGCATACGCCTTGCCTTGATCTTCCTTTCCTTCTCTCCTTCCTCCTTTCTCTCCTCTTCTCTCTTCCTCCTCTTCTCCACTTGACCAGCTCGTGAAGCGACTGCCTGCTTGATCTTTCAGCGCTTAGCCTCGACTCGCTTCGGGGGCAGTCCGCTTCAAAGCTTGTTTTGGTGCTGGCGGTGGAGGCATCTCTTCTTTCTTCTTTTTCTCTGCTTCAATAGGAGGGATGACTGCTAAGGCACTTGGAGTAATGGCTTTGCTGGATGAAGTGGCTCCAGCAGTTGATGAAGTGGCTCCTGCAAGATCAGAAATTAGTGCAAGAGTTGAAGCGGCCAGAGGTGAAGCGGGCGCTTGAAAAGCAGTAAGAGCCTCCAGTGCTTTCAGATCAAATTGTGTCTCCATTTTGCGGGCTAGGGCCTCATCTGCACGGATTTGCACCTCCCTTTGTTCCTTGGTTAGCGGAACAACCGGCGGATGAGCAACAATGGAAGATCCGAGCAGCTTCCCTTCAATTGGCCTGCGAGGTTCTTCTGTAAGCTTCTCTTTACCCAATTTCCTCGCACGCTCGGCGCGACCTTCATCCTCTTCCTCCAACTCCTTCTCGGCTCCACTTCCTCCAATTCCACTTCCTCCTTCAATCTCCAGCCTCCTTTCCTCTTCACTACCTCCGACTCCACCTTGTAGCTCCAGAGATTTCTTCTCAATACCTTCCCCCTTTTTGGCATCATCACTGCTGGGGGTTGGTGTGATTATCTTTCCAGTGAGAGACTGGTGAAGATTGTTAACTGCATTGAACACAGCATGCAACATCCGCTCGGTCTTCCCTGCGAAAGTATGCTCCTGGGAGAGCACAAGTTCGGCTGTTTTCACGCTTATCTCCTCGAGCAGATACTCGCACTGCTTTTCTCTCTCTCTGACAGAGGCCATCAGCCTCTCTAGCGACTCAACATTCCTGAAGCGAGCCTCCAGCTCCGCTTCGATTTCCGTGCGAATTTGCTTGCGCTCTTCCTCAATAGTGAACTTGAGGAAGTCCTGAGAAGCTTCAAGCTCCGCCTTTGCAGTAGCTAAGGCGCTTTCTTGGCTGTTTAATGCCACACAAAGCTGGGCAGCTTCGATGATCTTGCCAACAAGTTCACTGGCTTTCTCCTTGGCTTCATCGACTTGAATTGCCTGCTCAGCTTGCTTCAAATCGGTACCTCTAGCACTTTTCCTCCTGCTCTCGAGCTCTTTCAAGTGTATCTCATGCTCGAGCTTCAGATCCTTCATTTCCTGTTTAAGCTTGTCAAGGGTTGTCTTGGTCCTTGTCAGCTCACTTCCCTTCATCACTAGATCCCCATCTTTCTTTTCTACTTCCTCCTTCAACTCCTTCACCTTCTTCTCTAACTTCTCCTTCTCTTTGCCAACAATCACTAACTTGGCATTGACCTCCCTCAAGCGACTCCTTTCGGCATCAAGCGAGTCCTTGAGTTCGGTGAGATTTTTCTTCTGGTCTTCCACCAGCTTCACTTGTTCCTCCAGCACCCTCTCCTTTTCCTCTACTAACTTCTCCTTCTCTTCCACCTTTCCCTCCAATTCTCTCTTCTTTCTGTCAAAATCTTCTCTAAGATTCTTGACCTCCTCAATCTTCTTCTCCATCTCCACCTCCTTCCTGGTGATCTCACTTTGTAGGCTCGAGATCTCTGCATCCTTCACCTCCACCTCCTCCGCATGCTCCCTTATCAACCTCCGCTCATGAATGGTGGGCACGCGCTCAGGAACTGAAGCGTCTGGATAGGCACGCTTCACCTTCACATCCAGCTTATCCCAGAAGCTGGTTCCAGTGAGAAAAGCGTGGAAGTCATTCTCACCGATGAAATTGAGCAGCTTTCCCTCCATTTGGATGAGATCTTCCTCTGAAAAGGCTTTCAAGAGTTTGAAAACTTTGTAGTACTCCGTGCCACGGTATGTGATGTAAGTGAGAAAATCGACGGTCTGGGTGAAGAACTCGTCGGACATCGGCACGGAGGAGTATCGGTCCTTGATGGTCTCTGCAGCCTGCTCTCTGTCTCTCGCATATCTTTCGAGAGCTTCAAGTTGTGCAGGGGCTTTGGAGATTTGGAATTGGGGAATTATAGTTGTTTGGGCGGTATCCGCTGTAGCTGCCGATGAGGTGGGTGATTGGGATGATGAAGAGGTTTGGGAGGTTTCTGTTATTTCGATGGGTTCGGGTTGCGGTGGTGTTTGTTGGGTTTGGGTAGGTTGGAATGTAGAGAATGTGGTTGTGGGATCAGTGCTGAGAAGAGGTATCTTGGGTAGTTGGAATGAAGAAGTGGATTCTTCTTCATGTGGAGAGAAGGGGGATTTCTGGGTATGTGGTTGAGCGGATGATGAGGCTTGAGGTTCTGGTGGTTGGGTTTGAGTTTGTGTTTGTGGTGGGGGAGTCTGGATTTTGATGGGTGATGGTGGGGGTTGAGTTTCTTCAGTCTCCTCAAGCGGCTGCTCCTCAACCTCGCTTGACTTGACTAACTAAGCGACTAGCTTCGTTTTCTTCTTCTTGCCTCGCTTCGGCGCAGCTCGCTTCCCGGGTGAAGCGGCTCGCTTTGCTTGACTCGCTTCAGCTTGCCTTTCGGCAACTGGTACTGCAACGGGCACTTCAACCTCGAGAAGTCCCAAGTCGATTGGAATTTTGTTTGACCTCCACAGGTCATGGAACACCGTGAGCTTGTTGTAGACGGCAACATCAGATTCTGGCCACACTTTGTCCGGATACCGTTCCTCCAGTGCGACGGAGAGTCTGGAGAAAAATTTCAGCTTCCCCTTGCGGAGAATCTGATCGGTGCTTCCTTTCACGAATGTGAAATCATCAGCAGCTTCGTGAACCTGGTTGAGAAACCAACCATGCCAGTTGAATCTTGTTCCGGTAAGGCTGTCGACGATGATGGTGGTGGCGAACAGCTTTGTTTCAGAGAGTGTGGCCAGAGTTCCGACGTAGCATACGACGCACTTCGAAAAGAGCTCGCAGACGTGGTTGAAAGGAGCCTTCAAATCTGAACGGATACTGGCCTCCTTGTAGTTGGGCTCTGCTTTCTCGGTGTCAAACCGAGCATATTCAACTCCGGCTGAAAATCCCAACTCCAACAAGGAGTTTCCTCCTTCCTTTGGCAGGTCGAATACGTCGATGAGGTTGCTCAAGTCCACCTCCACCGGCTCTCCGGTCTGTGGATCGGTGAAAGATGAAGAGTTCCATTCTTTCCTTAGATTTAGAAGGAGCTCGGCCACCGCCTTGGCCAAAACCTTCTTCGGCACCGCCGTCACGAACTTCCATAAGCCGGCCGTGATCACGGCCTTACGGAAGAATCCATCCTCCTCAATGACGACTGGGTCGAGATGAGGCTCGACGTTGATATGCGTGTCGACCTTGGTGAGAAATTCCTCCATTGTCTCGGTGTTCTGCTTCTTTCCCATGGTATGAAATTTGAGAGATTTTGAACGGAGATTTAAGAACGAAAACAGAGGTGAGACTCGTGAGTTGCAGAAGATTTGCAGATCTTTGCACAAGAATGGTAAAGATTGAGAGTTGTGAAAGTTTTCTCAGTCTGCAAAGACGTTCTTAAATAGAGGTAGGGCTCAGCTGACGTGGCAGGGGCAAGACAGTAAAATCGCCGAAGATCCTGTTTCTATACGGAGGCAACGGCGAAGTGATTGACAAGTCCGGCGTCATCACAGTAAAAAGTGAACCGCCAACTTGCTCGGCGTCTCCACATGGCCTGCTGTGATTCGTCACATTACACGGCGTTGGATCCAATGGCTATAAATCGGGGACTGTTTGGATTCGATGGTTGGATCTTCTCCGTCCTTTCCCGCTTCGAATTCAAAGTGTAGTGCACGCGCCCGTTATTTTCGACTGTACGTGAACCTGCATTAAATGCAAAGCAAAAGGTAAAATTGCACTCGAGTGCAGACAGCTCATACTCGCTTCGAGTTGGGCCGCTTGGCTTTTACTCGCTTTGAGAGGTACTCGCTTGAGTGACTGTTCCGCACTCGCTTGCGATGGCTCGCTTGGAGTGACGTAGCACTCGCTTGGCCATCTGAAGCGACTGGAAAATAAATGAAATTTCTTTGCTTAATTTTAAAATGTTTCTGACTTACATACTTCGAGGATAAACAAGAATGTTTTCCTCTTTGTATTTGTGTCAGATTCATTTCATATTTTCCACATAGTGAGTGAAGGTTTCTAGCACGCTTCAGCTCACTTAGTGTACTTAAAATTGAAACACTTACCAGTCAATCTCACTTCGTAGGAGATTGATACCGCTTATTGAAGACTTCATTTTGTGGATTTGGACAGCACTTGATGAATCCATTTGTTGATATTGCTTTGAAGCTTGTTGATACCACCTGTTAGAAACTACATCTTCTTGACATTCATCTTCATGGCATTCATCTTCCTCTACGAATTAGAGAGTCCTCCATCGAAGTGAATGGGGGAGAAAATGAATATAGTACACAAGCTTACTACAACCCAGAGGGGAGCTTCACGTAAGTGTACATATTCACGACGAATGGGGGAAGAGTACAAGTCCTTATCTCAGAGCAGAATAGGACAGGATGACAATGAGAATGCTCTGACAAGACAATCTCGTATTTTACGCAGAAGCATGTCACCAGCCCTGCAACCTTTTGAAGAAAAAGGTAACCCTTCAAGCTTCTTCCTACAAGTTATAGAATGAATTTGCAATCGACTCGATTGACCCAGAATAGGGTTAATTGAAGCGATGCAAAATTCAAAGTGGGGGAGGAATGGATAGACATTCGGCAGCTCAACTCAATGAAGAGTGAGTAGGAAATGAATATTTATCCACGATGAAGGAGATGAGAAGGCTTGCTCCTCTTCGGCGGAAAGATGGGAAGAGGACACAAGGTCTAGGTGCCAGCCCTGCCTAAGCTTTCACCATTTTTACGTGGGAAGGCCCGATACAAGACCCCACAACCGTTACTAGAAACGGCACTTGCGAGTGTTTATACCCACTCGCTAGGAATCTTAGGCTAGGTAGCAGCTTTCCTTGCTCGCTTTGGAAGTAGCTTGCTCCTAGAGCAAACAATAGCTCCCCCTTAACCAATGGATTAACAATTCCTGTAAGCGGGTAGGGAACGTCTTCCAACACTCCACCTTTCTCCACCTTATTTCTCCTTCTTCAAGCGAGTGAAATTTTGAAGTGACTCGCTTGAGTTGGTGAAGATCCGAATCGAGTGACGCTTAGAAGAACAAGCGACCACTCCTTCGTGCATCCTGGATCTAACACTCTTCACCAGGGTCTAGCAACCCTAATTCCATGCATAGCCGATTGAAACGGGACTTAGCTAGAGGCTTGGTGAGGATATCTGCTCGCTGGAGATCGGTATGGATTTTCTCGAGCTTGATATCCTTCTTCTCGACATGATCACGAATAAAGTGATGTCGGATTTCCACGTGCTTGCATCTGGTGTGAAGCACTGGATTTTGCGAGATGCAGATCGCACTGTTGTTGTCGCAGAATATTGGAATTTCATTCGCTTCAACTCTGTAGTCCTTCAACTGCTGACGAAGCCATAGAATTTGAGAACAACAGCTTCCAGCGGCCATATATTCGGCTTCAGTCGTTGAAGTAGCTACACTCGTCTGCTTATTTGAAAACCATGAGATCAGCTTGCTTCCCAAGAACTGACAAGTGCCCGAAGTTGATTTCCTATCAATTCGACACCCTCCATAGTCAGCATCTGAGTATCCAGTGAGCTCCAAATTGTCCTCTGTTGGATACCACAGCCCCATGTTGACAGTGCCCTTCAAATATCGAAGAATTCTCTTGGCAGCTTCAAGATGGCTGTGCTTGGGATTGCTTTGGAAGCGAGCACATACTCCAACTGCAAAAGCTATATCAGGCCTACTTGCAGTGAGATATAGAAGGGATCCGATCAAGGCTCGGTAGTCTGTAGCATCCACAGACTTCCTATCTAGGTCTGGCTCCATCTTCCAGTTGGTGTTCATCGGGATATTCACAGCTTTGGCATGCTGAACACCGAACTTGGCAAGCATATCTCGAGTATACTTAGCTTGATTGATGAAGATTCCATCATCCTGCTGCTTCACTTGAAGACCTAGAAAGCAGCTCATTAAGCCAATCATTGACATCTCATATTTGGTCTTCATAAGCTCTCCAAACTTCTCGCTAAGCGACTGGTTTGGCGATCCAAATATGATGTCGTCCACATAGATCTGAACCCATAGCATGTCTTCTCCATGATTGATGGTGAAGAGAGTCAGATCTATCTTTCCTTTGTGGAATCCATTATCCACTAGGAATTGAGATAGGGTATCATACCAAGCTCTGGGAGCTTGATTCAATCCATATAGGGCTTTCTTCAATCGATACACCTTATCTCCCTGCTCGAAACCCGGTGGCTGCTCCACATACACTTCTTCCTTCAATTCACCGTTGAGAAACACGCTCTTGACATCCATCTGATAGACTTTGAATTTCCTGGCCGCTGCATAGGCTAGAAATAGTCTGATCGCTTCAAGCCGCGTCGTTCCTGGTGAACTGATTCAGCTCTTCTTGCATGGCGATCACCCAATTGGAATCAGCTAGGGCTTCTTCCACGCTTGATGGCTCAATGTTTGAGAGAAAGCAACTGAACATTGCACTTTCTCCAAACACTTGACTTCTGGTCACTACACCCTTGGATGGATCTCCAATAATTTGACTTGGTGAGTGATCCTTGAGCCACGCTCGCTTGGATCCGCCAGCTTCGTCTTCATCTTCTTCCTGGTCACTCGCTTCACCATCTGAAGCGACTGGATAGGGTGCTTGGCCAGCACTCGCTTCAGGAATCTTGGGGGCAGCTTCAACCTTTTCTTGGACATTCTGCTCGCTTGAGTCCTTGACTTCTTCATCATCCTCAAGCATGTCCCAAGCCAATGAATTGATGGGTTCCTCGCTTGACTTATTTTCCTTGGATTGAACCTGTTCCTGTGGAAGACTCAACGAAGACTCATCAAATACGACATGGGGTGATTCCTCCACAATTAGGGTTTTACAATTGAACACCCTGTAAGCTTTGCTTGATGTAGAATATCCTAAGAATATTCCTTCATCAGCTTTGCTTTCAAAGGCTTTCAATTGTGACTTCCCATTATCATGGATGAAGACCCTGCAACCAAAAATATGGAAATAAGATATGTTAGGAATTCTCCCTGTCAATATTTCATATGGTGTTTTGTCATGCCGTTTGCAGAGAAGCGTTCGGTTCTGCGTGTAGCATGCCATGTTGGCAGCTTCAGCCCAATACTTCACCGGAAGCTTCGAATCAGCAATCATAGTATGAACGGCTTCTTTGATGATCCGATTTCTTCTTTCAGCAACTCCATTCTGCTGAGGTGTGCGTGCTGAGGATGTTTGATGTGCAATACCATGCTCCGTGCAGTAAGCTTCAATGGTAGAGTTCAGGAACTCTGTACCTTTGTCGGAGCGGATGGTGACAATCGCTTGGTTCTTCTCCACAGCTAGACGCTTGAGCAGTTGTGGTAGCTTGGTCAGTGTCTCCTTCTTGATGAAGAGAAATACAACCCAAGTGTAGCGAGAGAAGTCATCGACTACAACTAGAGTGTACTTTCTTCCATTTACACTAACTGGAGTGACTGGACCAAACAAATCCATATGAAGCAGCTCGAGCACTCGCTTGGATGAAGCTTCTTCAAGACTGGCGAAGTGCTTCTTCGTCTGCTTCCCTCGTTGGCATGGTGAGCATGGATGGTCTTTGACAAAGACTTCATTTGGTATGCCTTGCACCAAGCCTTTACGAGCTATGCGATTGATTGCTTTGAAATTGAGATGGTTCAAGCGTCGGTGCCATAGCCATCCTAATTCTGTAGCACTTCTTGCAACTAAGCACGTCTCCTCTTTGCAGCTGTCCCATTGTGCAATGTAGACATTCCTTTGTCTAATTCCAGTGAGCACAATCTGGGATGTGAGCTTGCTCTTCACAATGCACTTGTTGGAAATGAATTCAACCTTGTATCCTTTACCACAGAATTGTGAAATGGATAGCAAGTTGTGCTTGAGTCCTTCCACGTAGGAGACTTCTTCTATCGTGAGCTTTCCAACTTTCAGTGCGCCGTACCCTTTGGTGCTTCCTCGAGAGTTATCACCAAATGTAACGTGTGGACCCTTCTTCTCTATGTAGTCATGAAGTAGAGCTCTCATGCCGGTCATGTGTCTTGAACAGCCACTGTCCAAGTACCAGATTTGTTGACCCTCACTTGGCATGGGATCCACAGCGCTCACCTGCATTTAGACAGATTTTGGTACCCAAATCAGTTTGGGTCCTTGCAGGTTAGTTCCCTTAGGTACCCACACTTCCTTCACTTTCTTTTGAAAGGTAGCTTGTGTCTTGGGCTTCTCGACCTTTGAAAACTGTGAGTTCTGCCTTAAAGCAGCTTCACACGTGCAGCAGTGTGTGCAAGAGGGGTAGCGGCTCGCTTGAGGCTTACCTATGCTCTTACCCGCTTGCTTGTATCCTGAAGCGACTCGCTTCGGATTAGCTATAGGCTTAGAGACTGACGTAGGGTTTACAGTCTTTCGAAGCGGCTCGCTTGGTTTCCTCGAAGCGGTCCAACTAGGGTTTTGACCCCGACTCGCTTGAGAAAACTTGGAAGTTTGAAGCGACCTCCTTGGAGCTTCAAGTTCTTCCCCCTCAACGTTAATACGGTTGGACCATCTCCAGTCCGGATAACGTGACACATAGACATTACTCCTTTTCTTGAAAGGGAGATCCTTTGTCTCTGGTGTCTTGGTCTGAGACTTAGAAGCTACAACTGTTTTCCCTTTACCTTTGGATTGGTAAGATTTAGCATTGTTAGTGCTAGGGACAGTTGGTCTTTGCTTCCCCTTAGATTCTGCCCTTGAAGATATAGACATCTTCATTGGCTTCTTCTTAGGGTTCTCAGCCATTTGGCCTTTATCCTTGTTGGTGGTCGCTTTGGAGGCAATGGGCACATCCAAAGTGACTAATGGTGTCGTGATAGAAGCACCAACAAAGACAGTCGGCTTGGAAGGTCCACCCTCATATCCGAGTCCTCCCTTTCTACCAAAAGGTAGAAGCGAGCTCTCTAGTGCCTGCCTAGCATATGAAGCTTTGTTCAAGTTGGCAACTAGAGCGGATTGGGTTTCATACCTTCCTTCCAAGCTTTGATGTCTAGCGAAGAGATCTTCGAACTTACTAGTCATAGCCCTTAAGTTAAGTTTGACTTGGTCAAGCTCAGTGGCTAGCTTTCAGTTCTCCTTCTCGCTTTGAGACAAATCTTGCTTCAACATTTTGTGGTCACTTGACAATTTGAGGTGTTTGTTAAGTAACTCACTCCATGTCGAGGAATTAGCTTCCTCTTGGTGAGTGTGTGCGAGTGTAATTGAACTTGGTGAGGGATAGATAAATACCTCTCCAGTTTCCTCGTCGGTGAGTGCCATGAGTCCAAGATCCTCTCCCTCACTTGAGTTAGGATCTGTAAATGCATCGGAGTCGCTTGATGGATCTTCAGTTGAAGCGACCGGCATTTCACTCGCTACGAGCGCACGCCTCGGAGCATCCCTCTTTGCTCTTAGTTCCTCTAGCTCCTTTGCACTCAGCTTCGGGCAATCAGATTTATAGTGGCCCATCTTGTGGCAGTGGTAGCATTCCACTTCCATCATGTCCCTTGAGATCGGCTTGGTCGTCTCTTCTCTTTTCCCTTTTCCTTCTCGAGCATCAGTGCTCCTTCCCTTGTACTGCTTGTAGAATCTTTTGTATTTGCCCACTCGAGAGTTCATTTTGTTGAAATTCTTGGATAAGAACGCAACACGTTCTTCCAGTTCTTCCCTCGTCATCTTGGCTAGCGACTGGTCGCTTGGCCCTTCAGCATCTTTGAAAGCTACACCCTTTGACGTCGTGGGAGCTTCATCCTCATCGTCGAGGTTCATTCGATTCAGATCGAATTCGTGAGCTTTGAGTTCGGAGAACAGAATCTCCGGTGTGAGCTTCGATAGATCCTTGGTAGCTAGGTACAGTTCCTTCATTGTCTGCCACTTCCTTGTGAGAGCACGAACAATCTTCAGATTTACTTCCTTGTCTGTGAGTTCCTTCCCAAGTGAGTTGAGAGTTGCAGTGATGTTGGTAACTCTCAGCTCGAAGGCATCGATGGACTCTCCTGGCTTCATCACTAGGCTTTCAAACTCCCGCATCTGAACGGCAAGCTTGTTTTCTTTGATTTTGTCTGTGCCTTGAGAAATGAGGGCTAGGGTTTCCCACATTTCTTTCGCCGTTACGCACTTCCTTATCCGTGGTAGATAGGCGTCCGACACGGTGTTCTGCATCGTGTGGCGTGCGATCTTGTCGAGGTTGGCGACTTTGAAGTCATTTGGAGTGTACTCATCTTTGTCCTTCTCCACGTACCGTTGTCGAACATAAGCAGCCCGACCTTCGGCAGCTGGGACGTTCTCAGAGACGGCTTTCCTGATTTCGATTGGTCCACCTTCAATGACCTCCCACATCCGGTCATGGATGGAGCACAGGAAGCTCTCAACGTGAAAGCTCCAGATCTCATAGCCTTCAATGGAGAACTGTGGAAGAGTAGAAGCATTGCATGTAGACATAGCAAACCGTCAGTAGAGATGCAGTATGCGTGGGTGAGGTTTTGATGCACTTAGGAAAATAGGATCCGGTTCAGTGAGACAAAGTGAAGTGAGTGGAGACTCACTTCGGATATGCAAAGCAGAGGCTCGAAAGAACCGCTGCTCTGATACCACTTGTTGGTCCCGATTTGTTATAGGAAAAATACGTAGAGGGGGGGGGGGTGAATACGTATTTTGAAGTTTTTCAATTTCAAATCCTTAACTCAGAGTATGAAGTAAAGTGCTCTTTGAAATACTAAGACCTAGCCGAGAGCTAGATCTACAGTAATCACGTTTCTCTTGACCTAAGCTTAGAGCTTGATCAAGAGTGAGACTTTACTCTTTAGTACGGAATTTGGTGAGCTATAATCTTGCCTAATAGGTTCCCCCTTAACAGAACGCTTGGGGGTTTTGGGATCAAATCAAAACAATAAAATGTCCCTTATAGGTCCCCCTTAACAAGTTTGTTCTTAACAATTCCCAACATTGATCTCTAGAGGTACTAACTTGCTTGTATGCGGAATTTAGTGAGCTATTCTTTCTTAAGTAAATAAAATCTCAGTTTAAGTTTGTTTACGTGCAAATGTGATAATCAAAGCGAGTAAACAATAATTGAAAGAGTAAGGGATAGAGCGATACTGCACATGGAGATTTATAGTGGTTTGGAGATAAAGCTCCTACGTCCACTTTGTTCCAACACTGGAACAGTTTCTCTTCACTCAAGAAACTTTCAGAGATTACGGGTTCTCCAAAAAACCTAAGGCAAAGATCGAGCTTCGCACAATCGATGAAGGTGCAAGCTTGGATCCCAACGACACAGCAACAATCTTTCGATCGAGGTTTTCGCAATCGATGAAAGTGAAACCTTGGATCTTACAACAACCTTACAACAAACACAAACAACACTAACACACTTGACTAGGCAAAGACAAGGGTTTTGGGTTGGGTTTGTGAACACACACTCTAAGTGAAGAATTCTTTACAATGAATGTAAAGGCTAGGATTCTTCTTCTAAGCTTTGGGTATATATGTGAGGGCTTAGAATCTAGTGTGTAGGGAAGGTTGCAGAAACAAGCTTTGGTGAAACTGAAAGCTTGGAACACTTCTTCAAGGACTCGTGAGAAAGTATGCTTTGAACTCCTGAGTACTTGCAAATTTTGAGCACTGGAAATTTGTGGAAGTGTTCAAGTGTTCTTGTTTCTGCATTCCTCTATTTATAGTGGTAGAGATGAGTTGAAGCCGTTGAAGGTTGGTGGCTTTGTCTCTCCACACTCGACAGTACTTGGCTTGACCGGCAGCTTTTCAGAGGGGTGGCTCTGTCTTCTTTCCCAAAATGGCTAAAAGCCAAACTCAACAGTTTATGGCCTGGGCAGTACTGTAGCGACTGCTTTGTTGGTCTTCAGAGTCAACTTTCGCATCCAATCTTTACTTGCCACGTGGAGATCTTCATTAATTGCGGCGGATCTCCACTTGACTGAGTTCAAACTGAAGTTTGAACAAGGGATGGTAGTTGAACCGTCGCTTTCAAGCTTCGTATCCTAGTCACTTCGCTTTTCGGGAGCACTCGCTTCAGCTTTGTCTGGTAGACTCTCTTTAGCTTTATTGAGAGTACTCGCTTCCGCTTTATTGGGTGGACTCCCTGCAGCTTCAAAATACACTCAAGCGAGTGGCCTTCTCGCTTCGCTGGAAACCTGCAATCTAGTCCTAAAGAGACTAACAAGAAATAAGCTTTCCTAACATTACAAGCTTGAAAAATTCTAACCAATTATATTAATCAAATAGGGTCGCTTGGGAATAGGATTATCACAGAGGGTTTTGGGATCGAATCAAAACATAATAAATAATTTTATTAAGTGTCCCAAAAGTTCCCCCTTAACATGTGAATCTTTAACAATTCCCAACAATAGGGCATTAGGCCCGAAGACGAGTAGTTTATCTTTTCTTTTCGTTTTTAGTTCTCGTAATTTAGTTGTTAGTTCTGAATATTATAGATTTAGATTTGTTGCTTTCAATTTGTTCCGGATCAGATTCTTCAATTTATTCAAGTTCTTTTCGTTAGTTCCTGTTTCTTCGTTTCCGCTTTTAATTTGTAAGTTCTTTATGCTTTCCTTTCGTTTAATTAACTGCGTTCTAGTTTCTTAGATTAAAATTATTAGTTATTCGTTTAATTCCTTTGTTCGTTCTTGAGTTCATAGGTTAGATTCGTTTTTCAAAGTTTCTTTTCTTTCGTTTTTCAAGTTTTCAAAGTTAGATTTATTTTCTTAGATTTTCAGATTTAGTTTAGTTCATGTTTAGATTCGTTTTCTTCGTTGCTTTCATTATTGCTTTCTCTACGATTTTTGCCTAGGTAGTTTAATCGCTTTTATTTAATTTCTCTAGATTAATTAGTTTAGATTTATTCCTTGCTTTCTAGATTAGATTTATTTACTTGCTTTGATTTATTGTTTATTTATTTTCTTGCCTAGGATTTAAAACCCAAAACAAACAAACTCTTTTTACTTGCTTTCATAGATTTAGGTTAGTTTAGGATTGTTTTTACTACATGATTATTTGCCCTGCTAAGTTTCCCTTGAGAATCGACTTTGAGTTTTGCTTACTAGTGCTAGGATAAATTTTGTTCTATTGCGAACACTTTTTGGTGAAACATGGCATATGTTAAAGCTTAAAAACAAATTCGAATATAACAAAATTTCATGAGAATGTTTCCAACCCGACTCACATGTATAATTGAGTCGAGCATGTCTAAGCTTGTATCAGGCCCATGCCAGTTGAGCCGGTCTAACCTACTTATTGTTTATCCCTACCCAATTGACCAAAAACACGTCAAGCTCAGGACTGTACTATTTCTAATATGTTACCAACATTATTATGTATGTATATATAGGTAAAAAAAATCACTAAATAATTATTTAGGAATGTTTGTTCATTTGGCCCAATGGGCCCACAGCCGTCGGTCCAACCCAAGTCGACTTAGCCCATACGAAATTCCCGACAAAGTTTAATAAGTCAAATGTAAATCATAAGTAAGGTTAATTTCTTCACCAACTGAAGTAAATTTCATTCCTGATAACAAGGATTAGCTAATACCAAGAAAATGGGAGTAATCGTTAATCCCATGCTCATAGGAATACTGATTAATGAAGGAATGCTTATTCCTGACTATATTTTTGTACTAACCATATGGTAAGGAATGGACACAGGAATGGTCATTCCATTCATGACCCATTCATGCATGCCAGTCATGCCCTAGGGCTTTTCCCATTCAGGAGGTCCTGGGTTTGATTTCTACTACCAACGTGGTATGTGAAGGAGTTTTCCCATCTTTGTGTGGTGTAGGATTCCCACCTTTGTGTGGGTAGATATACATGAGTAGATATTGAGCTATAAATTATAATAGAATCCAACAATCGGGCTATAAATTGTAATAGAATCCTATAATCGTGTGTGATGTCAAATATCTCATGTATGAGTTGTCTATATATATATATATATATATATATATATATATATATATATATATATATATATATATTTCAAGACTATTTTGTATTAATTTTGTTAAAATTTCTAAATTTTTATTATTTCCTTTTTCTAAACCAACACCTAAATTTAAAATAAGATCAGTAATACTATTTAAGTGATTATTTTCACTGTGTAAAATATGATGATAAATCCTTTTATTAAATTTACAATTAAACTTAAAGTTTTCTATAGAAATAGGGTTACTTTCTTTTGTTGAATATTCTAAATCAAGAAATTCAAGTCGTTTAAGAGAGTTTTGATCAATGATTAAAAGAATCTTAGTTTCTAAGTTTAAAGTTACCTTCCTTTTCTAAAGATAAAACATATTCCAATATTTTAAACAAACGAAAATTTTTTAAAAATAAAAAATCAAAAAACACACACTAACTTTTCCAGTTAGTATTAGCGCCTTTAAAGAGAAATAATCCTTCATTCTGGCGGATTCTTTTATATATATATATATATATATATATATATATATATATATATATATATATATAGCGGAGAGATCACATACAAAAGACAAGTTCGGTAAGAAATGAGAAATGATCTGGACCATTGATCTCTGTGATATACGGTTTAGATTAACTGGTGCATTATGATTTTACTAAAATGCATTATGATTGTATAGATAATGCATTATATGCATTGTGTATTATAATTATGTGCATCATGCATTATAATTATATACATAAAATGCATCATTTTTTATTTTTTACGATAATCTTATTTTGTACAGGATCTCACCCCTATATATATATATATAGATGTAAAATTTGATGTAATGTTAAAAAAAATATAGAAGTATGTGATGGATGAGTGAGAAAGCACAAAGCATAAATCCTCTTGTGATGCCTTGATGTTATGGTTGGTCCATGTTCTACTCGCCGCCAATTTCATGCATTGACAAACCAATTTTACAATCTAGGAATACTATCACTACAGAAAATCTGAGGAAACAAGAAATAGTCTAAGCGAAGATGGTGGCGCAGCCGATGATATGGTCACTCTCGGCCAAGTCACCTCGCCGAGTCAGCCGGTGAGTGTATCCTCGTTTGCCTCCATCGATTGACCTTCCCAATTTGATTGTCCTTGAATGTTTTTGTTTTCATTGAAATAACAAAACAAAAGGGAAAGAGAGACAAAACAAGGGTCCTCTAATTTTTCTACTCCGACTTGCAGATTTTCTGGTGTAGCAATGGCGTCGGCGAGCTCGAAGGTCGAAAACGTTAAAGTTGGTAAGGGGTTGGGTGATTTGCCTAAAGTTACTTTGACTTCTGTTCACGGAAGGTAATTTCTTGGCTCCCTGTTCCAATTTTTTAGAATTTCCGATCGTTCCTTCCTTGCTCGAAAATGCGATCGTTGTGTTAGATTTCAGTCTTACTAGCGGAATTTGGGATATGCCATTGTATAACCTATTGAGTGATTGAATGCAAATTGTTCTAGCTTGCTTATTATGTCTACGGGATACTATAAATTACGGCTTTTCTGGAGATTGATGTGAACTTAGCTGCCTGTGAAAGAATGAAGATTGTATTTGCAAATGCTAGTAGAGTTCGGTCGGTTAAAATTAGAGGTGAAGTTACACTTTCTTTAGTCAGTATGCAGCTACTATGTCTTGGTCGAATCGAAAAGGACTTCTTTATTACAAGTTCTGGGCCCTTTGTCGAGGATAACCTCCAGAAAGTTTGTCCGTTATCCAGTTATATTGTTCAGTTTTCACAGTGGATACTTTATCTTTGTCGCTATTTTACTATAATGGATTTTTATAGTTTAGTGGTTAGAGGATATGATATGACCGAGAAGTAATTTGTATTGTGTACTTGAATGCATTATGAAAGAAGCATAAATTATATTCCACCTCTTTATCTGGGATATATGTATCCTTCATTCAATCACCCAAAACAAAGCAATCAAGGGCCTTAGATTATCCACTCATCTGAAACCATGGAAAGTAAACAATTGGACAAAGATGGATAACTTTTAGTAATCTACTCTTATCCATTTAAGTAAGCAAGGTCTCGATAATTAGTTATGTTGTGACATCATAAGGGATTGGTCAAATAACTCTATTTAGCCTTTTTTGAATTGCGGGATTTGCCTACCCTGCAGTGGTACTGGAACTACAGTAAGACCTTCAAAAAGAGTTGAGTTGAAATGCATCATTCTGACTGCACTCACGGATTTCATTGTAATAAAGCTTGATGTTCGAGTCACTCATTTTTCAGTGAAGCAGAGCTGTATCTCTATGGAGGTTGTGTCACATCATGGAAAGTAACAAGTAAGGACCTCCTCTTCGTTCGGCCTGATGCCGTGTTCACCGGGCAGAAGCCCATCAGGTATGCACTGTGATGTTAAGTAATGACTGCTCAAAATTTTGAAAATTTTTAATATAGAATAAATTCCTTATCTGAAATTTTTTCTCCATTTATTGATATTCAATTCTGGCTAATGCCCCATCTAGCTATGTGTTCTCGCCTTTTGTCCAATGCGATGGTTTAGGATTTATGATTCTTCTTCTCCTTTCAAGCTCAAAACTGAGATTAACTAGTTAAAGTATGATGTTGTACCTTCTTTGGAAATAGTGGAGGAATACCACACTGTTTTCCACAATTCGGACCTGGCGCAATTCAGCAGGTAAAACATGTCTTTACTTCACTCCTGAATGCAAGTTTTCATCTGCTGCTTTCTTAACTATGAAAAGTCTAAGAATTTTAAAAGCTTCAGTATATGGGACGACTTCATCCTGAGGATAATTATTTATAGTCTAGGTTCAAAAGGGAATCTGTCCTGCATTAAAAAGCTCTCCTCTAGGTGTATCTCTATTGTTTCAATATTCAATGTTGAACTATTTTCTCTTGCTTAAGGTTGTTTATGTGGTTCGCAGCATGGATTTGCAAGAAATATGAATTGGTCTGTCGTTAGTTCTGAAACTGTGGAAGGAAATCCTTCGATCACTCTGGAGCTGAAAGATGGTCAATACAGCCGTTCAATGTGGGATTATAGTTTCCAAGCTCTATATAAGGTTATGGAATTTACTAAGATGCTTTTGTTACTAATTTATATTGAGATTAATTGCTGAAAATGTGACTTTATCCGATTATTGTTTTAGACTAAGTTAAAATACTTTTCAATGTTGACCTCACTTTTCGATTTGTAGCAAAATATTCACATCCACAGATTTCTGATAATTAAAAATATGTGGCTTTCTCTCCCTTGCTGGTTGGAAATTCCAAGAAAACAGAATGTTGAATTTGAAATAGGATCTCGCCACATCAAATTTCTCACCACTGTAAAATTTTGGGCATTTTCTTGTTATAATTATCAAATAAGGTCTTTATTGGAACTCTTTATAAATTGTGCTTTAAAACCTAAATCAGGTAAAAGTTCCCATTAACCATTTCCATTTGCAAGTTCCAACTTTATGCTCAACCTCCACTATATTTAGATTTCTTAATAACCCTCAGTATGCTTCAGCTCATTGTAATTCTTGTGATCACGTTTTACAGGTTACTCTTGATAAAAGTACCCTGTCAACGGAGTTAAAAGTAATAAATACTGATGAAAAGCCTTTTTCATTTACTACCGCCCTTCATACATACTTCAGTGTAAGAATCATCCTTATTATCTTTATTTGTTGAGATTGATCATTTGATATTTCAGGAATATTCTTTTATAAAGTATTGGTAGTTATTAAAATTTTATCGGGATTCAATATCTAAATTTGCAATGATTATTGATTATTGTAGGAAACGTGTAAATAAAATATTAATGTATCGGAGTTGTACAGAATTGTTTCTTATCTATTAGCTTCTGCCACATTTTGTCCCCAGGTTAAATTTTTTATTAAATACTTATTTAGGTTCATTTTCTTATATTGCAGGCCTCAGTAACGGGGGCATCCGTTAAAGGTCTAAAAGGCTGCAAAACATTGAACAAGGATCCTGACCCTAAAAACCCAGTGGAAGGCAAGGAGGAAAGGTATTTACTCAACATGATCTGCATAAATAATTGATTTTAGTGATGTTGTAGTTGGTTGAAAGTGAGCTGGTATTGCTGATACGTTTTGGAGTTATAAAAGTATCAGTATGACACTGAACATTGATAAATGCGGCACCTCGTAGGAATAGTGATAGACTTACAACTTCTCATATCTGGTCCCTATTTTATTCTTTCCCAGAAAACAATACTTGTACAAGCAATGTGGTAATATGTGTTTTCCGAGTTGCAAGAGCACTCTTGGATATCCGATTGTCCTAATAACTCGTTTTTCTTCCTGACCTACTCTTTGTTGTCTTAGGGAGGTTGTCACGTTCCCTGGGTTCGTAGATTGTGTTTATCTTGAAGCACCTACAGAGCTGGAGCTGGATAATGGTTTGGGAGATGTGATTACAATTAAGAATACGAAGTAATCGAGATGCTTTGTCCAATTTTCTAGTATAACTCATCATTATGATTGCACTGCCTTGATAATCAGTTTTTTGTTTCAGTTGGTCCGATGCTGTTCTGTGGAACCCACACCTGACCATGGAAGCATGTTACAAAGATTTTGTATGCGTTGAAAATGCCAAGGTACGAGAGACCTCAGTTCTGTTTTCATCGTAAAACACTGGCTTAACATCACATACTGTCTTGAACTCCTTGTGCATCTGAAGCTTTAACACAGAAAATCCGCTCATGCATTCTCACTGCTACTTAATAGCCGAAAACAGGTTCTATGAAGGAATCGTTTCTCATTTTACATATTGATGAATAATTATGTGATTAAACTGTCTCAAAAATACAAACATTATTTTTATCCAACCAACAATACTTGGTATAGATTTCTAACCACTGGACACATTTGCTATTCTATTTTGATGCCTCAGCTCGGACAGGTACAGCTCAAGCCTGGTGAATCTTGGACCGCCTTGCAACAATTGAGTATCGTCTGAACCATTACTCGTCTCAAAAAAGAGATATGGCGAATAAGTGATTTCTGAGCAGATAGTTCTCTCTCTATACAATTCACATGTAACTCGAATGTTGTATCAAACATTTTCCGTGCATATTTATGTGAAGAAGCACCTACTGTGCCTTGCAGAACACCATGATATACTTTAAGTTACGTTTTCATTTGCACCTCAACCCTGAAATAATCGCATCAAATGAGTAATTATTTCTTCCCCTTCCAAAACTGAAACTTATGAGACACCATATGCTCCTTAAAAAATGAGACCTCCATATGTGCTACGCCCTTCGTCCCCTAATAAGTGTTTCGAGCCGTTAAAATTTTTGTCCTTTAATAAGTGTCCTATCACATACTATCAATTTAACTACACTACCAATTTTTAACTACCAAAATTTTCTATGTAATGATTAGGGGTTAATATGGTAAAATTTTTGTCCTTTAATAAGTGTCCTATCAAAATTTTTGTCCTTTAATAAGCCGTCAATATAAAAAATTTGACTAAACTACCAATTTTACCCCTACTATCATTACAATTTTTTTTACTTTTTCAATTTTCTATGTAATGATTAGGGGTTAATATGGTAAAATTAGACATTTTCTTGTTTATTGAAATTTGACGGCTCAGGACATTTATTAGGGGACGGAGGGAGTAGAAGAGAATCCACATTCGAGGCTCCGAGCTCTCTCCCACTTTTTGGTGGGCCACCATGAGAGAGAGCCTCACCCAATAAAACTGCCACAATGGAGATTTTCTCTTCCAGGGCTCTCTTCGATTTATTTATTTTAATTTTTTTACAACTTTTATTCAAAAGATATTTAAAGCTATTAAAAAATATCTTCTTTTTTTTTCAATGCAATTCAAAATTACATAAATTGAAGAAGCTCGTATCCAAGATTCCAAGTACCCCGAATATACTTTTGGCTACATTTCATCATCGCTACTTGTATTGCTTGAGTTGGTCCGCCGGAAGGCGTGACTATGAAAGTGGTGAAAATAATTAATAATAATAATAATAATAATAATAATAATAATAATAATAATAATAATAATAAGATGAGAGAAAATTAGGAAAAATACGAAGAAAATGAGAAAGAACGTAGAAATAGATGTTAAATACGAAAATGGGAGAATAGAATTTGTAGTACTAGTTGCACCCACACGATGTATGGGAAAACATGAATATAGGTCTTGTGGTAATTTTATTTTTTTTTTCTCTTTTTTTCTTCCTTCATTAGCTAACATTTATTGTATCGGATGCTGACTATCTATAGAAATTTATTTCAGTTCATCTTGATCTAGTATTTTTCATCCACAATATGAAAAAAATGATGTGAATATTAATTTATTTATTTTTAATCGTGAAATTTAAAATTTATAATCAACATATAGTTTGAAAGTAGAAAATACTACATCTATCTAAATCAATAATGGATGTTTCTTAAATATATGTGAGGTATAAGATATAGAGAAGTGATATGTTAATCACCTTCGTGTGCACCTTTGTGTTCAACATTATTTTGTTCGATTTTTTCAATTGTAATATATTCTAATACCTTATAAATTAATATTGAAATCATTAAATCAACAAAAAGTAAATTAAGATATAACTATATATATGCACGTTATAACATAAATACGGAATAAACCTAGTCGTCATATTAGTTAAATTGTTAAAATTATTATATTGTCATAAATTATATTGTCATATATAATAGTAAGCCCAGATATATTTTTAGAAATTTCAGTTTATTAATTGCATGCATTTATCAACATTATTACATGCATTTATTATAGTTTATTTATTACATGAATTTATTTATATTTATGAAGTAATATATAAAATATATAACTTATTTTTGGTCAAAATATTTAAATTAAATTAATAATTCGCACATTATTAGAAAAAATCACTAAAATAAAAGTTATATACTCCCTCCGTCCCAAAGATAACGTCATGTTTCTTTTAACAATATTTTCGTACTACCTTCGTCCCATAATTTTGGGCACGAGAACTAAGGGAATGTGTAATCTTTTTACAATTATGCATAGTATAATACTTATACTATAAATAGTTGGGAAAAGATTACGCATCCCATTAATTCTCATACCCAAATTTATGAGACGAAGGTACTATAAAAAATATTGTCAACAGAAACAGAACATTATCTTTGGGACGGAGGGAGTATATTTTTACCATTTGAAATTTAATTATCTAAATACATTATATAATATATAAGGACAAGCAAACACACATGAGGAGTAATAAATACGAACGAAATTGTTAAATTAATTTTAAATTCTTTTAGACCCAAAATTAACAAGTTAAATACTTTTTTTATTATTATTGTTTCTTGAATTTTAAAAATTAAAATCGATATAATAATAAATTTTGGTCAATCATACTTTCAATTTTCTTAACATTTTTATAATTGAAAATATTCTTATTTTATGGTATATAATAAATGTGTATCAATAACTTTTTAATGAAATAATTAATAAAAACGTTACAAAAACAATTATTATATGAATAAATTAATGTCATTCCTAAATTTATATTTTTTGTGCCTATAAATTCAAAAATTTGCTAACCAAAACATATTTCATTTGTGTTTATGGTGGTGGAAGATGAAAGTCCGATCATGAAGACATTTTCTACGTATTGAAAACTTAATTATTAGATTCATATAAATTTGTTGGGAAATTGTTAAGGATTCATGTGTTAAGGGGGAACTTAACGGGATACTTTAATTCAATGTGTTATATGTTTTGATTAGATCCCAAAACCCTCTATGTAAATCCTATTCCCATGCGACCCTAAATTGATTAGATAGGTTAGAATTTTTCAAGCCTATTAATGTTAGGAAGGCTTAACTTTAAGCTTTAGTCGCTTTAGATAGACTGCAGGTTTTTCAAGCGAAGGCCACTCGCTTGAGAGTGTTTCCAAGCGAAGCGAGTCTACCAGGCGAAGCGAAGCGAGCGCTACAGTAAAGTCAAAGCGAGTCAACACAAGCTAAAGCGGACGCTCAAGAAACTAAAGCGAAGCGAGCCACTTCCTAATTGAAAGCACAGTTCAAGTTTCCCGCCCCGTTCAAACATAGAGTTCAAACTCAAGTCAAGTGAAGATCGAAGCATTAATTGCGGATCTCCACGTGGCACAAGAAGAATGGAGCACGGGAGTTGACTGCCTGACCGATAGAGCCGCCGCTACAGTACTGGACGCTCCAGTTACTGTTGGACTTGACTCTTAGCCGTTTTCGGAAAGAAGACAAAGCAGCCGTCTGAAAAGCTGTCGGTCAAAGGCAAGTACTGTCGAGTGTGGAGGGACAAAGCCACCAACCTTCAACGGCTCCATGTCCACTTTTCACACTATAAATAGTGAAGGCCAGAGACGAGAAGAAGTAGAACACTACCTGAGATTTCAGCGCATACAACAAACAAGCACTCAAACTTTCAAGTCATCTTTCGAGTTCTTGTTTAAGTGTTCTCCAAGCTTCAGCAATACCGAAGCTTGTCTCTGCAACCTTCACTCTCCTAGATTCTAAGCCACTTCATATATATCCAAGCTTACAGAAGAACTCTACCCTTTGCATCATTGTAAAGAGTTCTTCACTTAGAGAGTTTTTAAACCAAAACACTAAACCCTTGTCTTGTAAAGTTGTTAGGTTTTGAGTGTTGTAGTAAGGTTGTTTGTAAAGATCCAAGGTTCTACTTTTCTCGATAGTAGAAACCTCAATCATAGAGTGTAGATCCAACCTTGCGCTTTCCTCGATTGTGTGAAGCTCGATCTTAGCTAGGTTTTGTGCAGAACCCATAATCTTCCAGTCGTTGTTGTGTTCGGATCCAAGCGAGTGAAGCTCGATCTAGTTCAGGTTTTGAGGAACCCGTAATCCTCAAGGTTTCTTAGTGAGAAGAAACTGTTGCAGCGTGCAACAAAGTGGACGTAGGTGTTTTATCACCGAACCACTCTAAACTCTGGTGTCGTATCTCTTTTACTTAAGCTTTCATATTCTTACTGTCTATGTTTATCATTCTGCACTTGCATCTAAACAAACCCTAAAATGGAGTGTTAAATACTTAGGAAAGACTAGTTCATCTAATTCCGCATTTGCAAGCGAGTGGATCTGTAATCAAGCTTACACTTAGGTCCAGAGTTAAGCTTCTTACTATAGATCAAGCTTACGGCTAGGTCTTAAGTTGTGAAGCGATCCGAATCTTGATACTCTGAGTAAAGTTGAAAAAGAAGTTGAAAAACTTCTATTGCATGTATTCAACCCCCCCCCCCCTCTATGTGCAATCCTCTTTACAAACCGGGACCAACAGAATTTCATCATACATCTATTAGTTAATATGATGAATTTTCCCTGTTTAGATGATTCAATATTGCCGTTCATTTCTGATAAAAGTTTGTCTTTATGATTTAACTATATGATAGATCCGGGTTGAAGATCCACAACAGTTTAAGTGATTATTCATCGTATTTGCAAAGAGCATTCACAGATAAATGATTACAACGGTAGAGAGTAAGAGATTCAGGCGATCTATTAGCTATAACCATTCATTTTGTACATAACATCTTCCATGTGAATATAAAAGAGAGAATCAAGTTAAATATTGAACAAAAGGTGTTTATGACCACAATCCAGTTAAATCCATGGAGCTCAGAGCTCATTCATGTAGAAAAACGAAGAGGGGAGGAGAGGAGAGAGGGTGAAGTAGAGAGCGCAAGACGCCTTCATGCCTCATCCTCTCTTAGCAACGAGGATTATACCTTAGGCTCGAAATGGGGGGGGGGGGGGGGGGGGAGGGGTGTTCTTTCCCGGTGATGAGAGTGGAAATGAATGATGAGGAGTGAGGTTTCCCAGGAGAAGACCTCGAGTGCTCCGACCGCTCCGACTTGAGGGAGCTCGCGGTGGAACGAGAAAGTGAATGAATAGTACGCAGAATGCGTGTGTGAAGAGTTGAGTTGTCTGTAGGAGTATGGTCACTCGATATTTATAAGTAGGACAAAAGGGCGAAAAAAGGTGGGTGCACGTACTAGACAAGGACAAGAAAGGAATTTCAATGGAGACAAGATTCTCTTCGTCATCAATTTTGTGGTCCTCACCCTAAAGAGGGTAGAGTCACGCGGATTGTATGTTCATCAGGTCCTTATGCTCTGGCAGATGCTTGCGAGCCTCAAACAGCTTCTGGATGAGCAGGAATCTGCGCAGGAGCCTCGGCACAGTCCGGGATCGGTACTAGACCTTATAGCATCTATGACCCAAGCATCTTTATTGAGTAGGTCATCTGGGGCTTTCGGAGGGCCAGTATAATCGTCACTAGCAGATGCCACGTGGCAGGACGAATATTCATCCCTATCAGCTACTCCCCCCCAGGTCCAGAAGCATACTTTGTTAGCTTTTGCGGGGTGTCTTGGCAGGAAAACTACTTTCTTGGGGGAAGGCTATGAATGTCTTGTCGCGTAGAAGATTGGTGCGACGGTTGATTTCTTCGAGGATAAAAGTTGAACCTTTTTTCTCTACTCATCATTGTTCTCTCTTCTAGAATAGAGAGATGCTATAGTGGATATATTCTGAAAGGGGTATCATTATTTGTAAGTGAAAAGACGTCTCTTCCCTTTTCGCAAGCCAACGTGGAGCAGCAAGTAGGGTACCACTTCGCTCTTTTTCCTTTTAACTTCTTCCTCTCTCCCTTTCACTCATCATACTATTTCTCAAGGAGAGACGATAGTATTTCCGTTCCTCTGCCTTACTCTGTACTCTCGGCGATTATTCTGTTACCAGGTATCCTTTCTATTGTTTTGTTGCTTTTTTACTAGTGGTATTGGTGCTTTTGATTATGGAAGCCCAAAACAGGGATCTTATCATGCGTTCGAAAACTGGCTGTTAGGGCTTGCTCATTGGTTTCGATTAGGTTTGTCTAGCGACATCTAATGTTTTCTCTCTCTCTCTCTCCTCTTTTTTTTTTTTTAAGGCATGGATTCAGACAAACAGAGTCTGGAGCGAAAAATCCAGGAAAGGTTAGTGCATAAAATGGTGGAAGCAAGAGCTGCTAACCTCGAATTCGTTTCTTCTCCAAGTGGCACTCCCGTCCCAATCACTGGGATTTTGGACCCTCCTCTAGGAGATCCTCCGGAAATGATGACAATAAAACCCCATTCGAAACCTTGCGTTCCCGACTCCCTCTTGGTTGGTTGTTTCGAGGAACATGATGAGCCCTACCCTTCGCCATTGGCCTTAACTGAAGCAGGTGCTCACGTTTTTTCTTCGGAGAGGCAGAACGATCTTTCCCCTTCTTCCTTCGCAAAGATAAATCAGGTTCTGGTACCTCCTCCTGATATCTCGGCTCTGACCCTTGATCGGTTATTGGAAATTCTATCCCAAGCAGAGCAAAGTAGGGATCAGTTCCAAGTTGAGGTTCGTGATCTTCGAGACCGTCTTCGTGACAAGAAAAGATATTGCTCTGTTCTTGAACAGCACGTGTCCTCCTTATCGGGGCGGGTGGAGGAGTTAGAGAGGACCTTGGAGACTTCGTCAAAACGAGTAACGCAAACGCAAGAAACTTTCGCCATCCAAGTAAAGCAGCTAACACTCGCACATGAGCAAGAGTTAGAGCGTTCCCAGATTTCTTCCTTTATTAATGGGAGGAAGATAAGCTTATGATAGACTAGAAATTTACTTGTTTTTATAAGTGTTTAGGAGTCGTTTTTAGGTCTCGTTTCGTGATTTAGTTCGTGTTTTGTATTGTTGTATATCCTTTCGAACTATATTACGCTTTGGGTATTTTGTTGTGTTTTTAGGAACTTTTCGCGTGGAAATAACCCAAGTTGAAACAAGGATCGAGAAAGCCAAGAAACGGAGTGTCGAAGAGCCGAAGAACGAAGTTCGAGGATGTGGCTCGGCCAACCGCTCGGCCGAGCCAATGGCCGAGCGCCCCATCCGAGCCGGAACACGGGCTTCGTTTTAAACGCAGGTTTTTTCGACTTATTTTGATTCCTTGTACACTTATGTTTCCTTGTAAATTTCTACTCTATAAATACCTTAGGTTTAGCATTGTGAACCCCAATTCTCATTAGTACTCTTTAGTTTTTCATAGTTCTCTTTAAATTTTCAGCTTTTATAATTGTTCAACATTGGAGTTTTATTCAAGTTTATTCAAGATTCAAGATTCGAAGTTCTTCTCGTGTTCAAGATTCAATTCCAAGTTTTTGTTACTTTACTTTTTAATTATGTTCTTTCAATATATTGTGTTCATGTTTACTTTAATTATGTCTAGCTAAATTCCTTAGTTGATTTTAGGGATTGAATGCCTAATTGAATTTATGTGAGTGTTTTTGTTTACAATTAGCCTTCCAATCTAGGTGCATGTTTCATGGTGCTTATTATCATGCATGATTAATTGGCCACTAATTATGTATGCATAGTTATGTTTTTATGCCTTAATAGGATAATTGCATAATATATCTCATGAATACATGGTATGGTAGTCTGATTATCTTAGTTGAGATTGAATTATCATATATTTGCATATAGTCGATTTAGGTGTCATAATTGAACCTAGTTGATTGTATTATTGATACTCGTTCTATTTTGCACTTGATTTGATTTCTATGAATCCGAGAGGAGATTAGGATCTTGTTAGGTGACGACTTGCATTGCCTTAATTGGAGTGTTAGGTTATCTTTGTGTATCACATCTAGATTGTATTAAATTGGTTAATTGTACTCAATAATTACTTGCATATATTTGATTAGGTAGGCTTCCCTAGAATCAACACTTTTCCTTATTTGATTTATTTGACTTTACCTTATTTAGTTATTTGCTTATTTGTTATTTGCCTTAATTGTTATTTGCTTTATTATTTGATTATTTTCTTATTTGTTTAATTGAGTCTCTTATTTATTTGCCTAGTTATAAATATCACAATCTCTAAACTCTTAAAAGCTTAAACATCAGTTTAATTCTAAAGTAGAGGTACTGTGTGTGATTTCGACACATCAATCCCTGTGGATACGATACTCGTACTTTCGTATACTATACCTATTTTGTGTGGTAGAAAATAGTGCGATCAAATTTTGGCGCCGTTGCCGGAGATTGATTAGATTATATACACATATTTTGAAATAGAAATAATAGGTGATTTAGGCGCTTTAATTTTCTGTTTTTGGTTTATTGATCTAATTTCTTCTTTCTCTTCTCTTTGATTTTAGGTAGTGTATGACCACAAGGTCTAAAGGGATAAATCTTATTCCGATAGACTTGGAGTTGGAGCGCTCACTAAGGGCATTGAGACGAGAGAAAGAAGCAAGCAAGATTGATACACCACCCTCTTCACCACCCGATTCACCAAGGAGTTTCGATTCAATGGGGGATCAAGCGGCAATGAGGACTTTGAACGATCCGTTCAAGCCGGTCGTGGACCAATTTCAGCAAGGAGGATGGGGGACCACGGACGCTAACAACTATGAGATCAAGACGTCCCTCATCAACATGGTGCAATCCAACCAATATGGAGGAACACCCATGGAGGATCCAAATGCTCACTTGAAGCAATTCTTGGACATATGTGCTACATACAAGGCCAATGGAGTTTCATCGGACTAGCTCAAGCTCAGTTTGTTCATGTGGTCTCTCAAGGACGATGCGAGGGAGTGGCTCGATGGATTAGACAAGACCGAGATTAGGACATGGGCCGAGATGTGCACCAGATTTTTGAACAAGTTCTTCCCACCTTCGAGAGCTCAAAAACTCATCAACGAGATCAACCAATTCCAACAATACGAGGATGAGCACTTCTACGAGGCATGGGGAAGATTCAAGAAGCTACTACGAGCATGCCCGATCCATGGGTGTTGGGAATTGTTAAGGATCACATGTTAAGGGGGAATTCATGTGGGACATTTTGAAGTGAGTATATATTTGTTTTGATTTGATCCCAAAACCCCTAAGTATCCTATTCCCAAGCGACCCATTTCGATGTAGAATAGGTTAGAAAATTTTCTAAGCCTACACTGTTAGGATGGCTTTCATTTTGCTTTAGTCACTTTGGTTTTAAGACTACAGGAATTTCAAGTGAAGGCCACTCGCTTGAGTGTGTTTTCCAATCGAAGCTAGTCTACCCAGCCGAAGTGAAGCGTGCCGAAGAATAGCGAAGAGAAGCGAGCGCTACAGTAGATTCGAAGTGAGTCTGCCAAAGCGAAGCGAAGCGAGCGCTACAGAGAAAGATGAAGCGAGTCAACGCGGAGTCAATAAATACTAAAAGCAGACACCCGGGAAATTTATTTTTCAAGTACACGCTACAGTATAACTTTGAAGCGACTCACTTGAGGCGGACGCTACAAATCTAAAGCGAAGCGAGCCCCTACCTAACAAAAAGCGACAGCACAATTCCCACTCCAATTTGAACGTCGAGTTCAAACTTGAGTCAACTGAAGATCACTGCATTAATTGCGAGATCTCCATGTGTCGAACGCGGAGAGGAGCAGCGGAGTTGACTGCCAGGCCGACAGGGCGCCGCTACAGTACTGGCTCGCTCCAGTTACTGTTAGGTTTGTAACTTAGCCATTTTAGGCAAAGTGACAAATCTGGCGCACCAGAAAAAGCACTGCCTGCGCAAGTACTGTCGAGAGGAGGAGAGACAAGGCCACCTACCAAGCAACGGATCTCGGCCAACTCTCCGCCTATAAATAGTGAAGGATGAAGACGAAGAGAAGTAGAACACTACTTGAGCATTGAGCGCCTACTGCAAACAAACACTCCCAGCTTTCAGCCTACACTCGAGTCTTTGTTTCCAAGTGTTCTCCGAGTTCCACTCTCATCGGAACTCGTCTTCACAACCTTCACACCTAGATTTCTAAGCCCATTCCATATCCAAGCTTAGAGAAGAGTTCTAGCCATCTTTGCACTTGTTGTAAAGAACTCTTCATTAGTGTGTCTGTCGAAACAGAAAACCCTAACCCTAAAAGTTCAGTTAGGTTTTGTGTTCGTCGTCGTTAGGTTGTGTTCGATCTAAGGATCTACTTTCTTCGATAGTAGAAGCCTCGATCATAGAGTCTAGATCTAAGCTTACACTTTCCTCGATTGTGTAAAGCTCGATCGAAGCTTAGGTTGTAAGGAGAACCCGTAATCTCCCTGTTGTCGGACTAAAGCGAGTGAAGCTTCTAGTCCAGTTTAGGTCTTGTGTGGTGAACCCGTAATCACCCAGTCGTCGTCAGATCCAAGCAAGTGAAGCTCGATCTTGACATAGGTTTTTGAAGAACCCGTAATCTTCAAGTTCTTGAGTGAAGAGAACTAGTTGCTCAGTGCAACAAGTGGACGTAGGAGCTTTAACTCCGAACCACTATAAATCGTTGTGTCGTATCTCTAACCCTAATCTCTCTATTCGTTTACTGTTTGATTATTCATTGCACAAACATTAAAAACAAATTTAAACTGAAGTTTTCAAATACTTAGGAAAGATTAGCTCACTGAATTTCCGCATTTAGAGTAAAGTCTCACTCTTGGTCAAGCTCTAAAGCTGAGGTCAAGAGATTTACAAAACACTGTAGATCTAGGTCCCGGCTAGGTCTTAGTTGTTCAAGCGAGCACTTTACTTGATTACTCTGAGTTATTGGAAAAGAATTTGAAAAACTTCAAATCACGTATTCACCCCCTCCCCCCCCCCCCCCCCTCTACGTGATTTTCCTATAACTAACCGGGACCAACAAGTGGTATCAGAGCAGTGGTTCTTTCGAGCCTCTGCTTTGCATATCCGAAGCGAGTCCCCTCTCGCTTCAGTTGTCTCACTGAACCGGATCCTTTTTCCTAAGTGCATAAAACCCTCACCCACGCATACTGCATTACTGCTGATAGTTTGCTAAGTCTACATACAGTGCATCGAATCTTCCACAGTTCTCTATCGAAGGATACGAAACATGGAGCTTTCGAGTCGAGAGCTTCCTCAGTTCCATCCACGACAGAATGTGGGAGGTAATAGAGGAAGGACCGATTGAAATCAAGAAAGCTATCTCTGTGGATGTTCCAACTGCTGAAGGCCGTCCAGCTCATGTCAGACAAACATATGCGAGAAGGACAAGGACGAGTACAACTCCAACGACTTCAAGATCGCCAACCTCGACAAAATCGCACGCCACACAATGCAGAGCACTGTGTCGGACGCCTATCTGCCAAGGATAAGGAAGTGTGCAACGGCGAAAGAAATGTGGGAAACCCTAGCCCTCATTTCTTAAGGAACGGACAAGATCAAAGAAAACAAACTTGCCGTACAGATGCGGGAGTTTGAAGGTCTTATAATGAAGCCAGGAGAGTCCATAGACGCCTTCGAGCTGAGAGTTACCAACATTATAGCTACTCTCAACTCACTTGGGAAGGAACTCATAGACAAGGAGGTGAACCTCAAGATAGTTCGAGCTCTCACACGGAAGTGGCAGACCATGAAGGAGCTGTACCTGGCAACGAAGGACTTGTCAAAACTCACGCCGGAGATCTGGTTCTCCAAACTCAAGGCTCACGAGTTTGATCTGAATCGAATGAGTCATGATGATGAAAGATGAAGCTCCTACACCTTCGAAAGAGGTCGCTTTCAAAGCCGCAGAAGGGCCAAGTGACCAGACACTCGCTAAGATGTCTAGAGAAGAGCTGGAAGAGCACGTTGCATTCTTATCTAAGAACTTCAACAAGATGAACTCACGTGTGGGCAAGTACAAGAGGTTTTACAAACAATACAAGGGAAGGAACACTGATGCTCGTGAAGGCAAAGGCAAGAGAGAAGAGACATCCAAGATGATCCCTAGAGACATGATGGATGTGGAGTGCTATCACTGCCACAAGATGGGCCACTACAAATCTGACTGCCCAAAGCTCAGTTTCAAGGAGCGTGATGAACTAAAGGCAAAGAGAGAAGGATCCCGGAGGGCGCTAGTTGCTAGCGAGACGCCAGTCGCTTCAACTGAGGATGTCTCAAGTGACTCGGATGCATTCATTGATCCCAACTCCAGTGAGGGAGAAGATCTGGGATTGATGGCGCTCACCGACGAGGATACGTGGGAGTTATTCTACTATCCTTCTACTAGTTCAATTACATCAGCACACACTCACCAAGAGGAAGTTAATTCCTCAACATGGAGGGAGTTACTTGACAAACACTACAAATTGTCAAGCGACCACAAAATGTTGAAACAAGTTATGTCTAATAGCGAGAAGGAGAACCGAAAGCTAGCCACTGAGCTTGACCAAGTCAAACTTAACTTAAGGGCTATGACTAGTAAGTTCGAGGATCTCTTTGCTAGACATCAAAGCTTGGAGGGAAGGTATGAAACCCAATCCAATCTAGTGGCCAATTTCAACAAAGCCTCGTATGCAAGGCAGGCACTAGAGAGCTCACTTCTACCTTTTGGTAGAAAGGGAGGACTCGGATATGAGGGTGGACCTTCCAAGCCCACTGTCTTTGTTGGTGCTTCTAACACAACACCATCAGCTCCTTTGGATGTGCCCACTGCCCCCAAAGTGACCACCAACAAGGACAAAGGCAAAATGGTTGAGAACCCTAAGAAAAAGCTAATGAAGATGTCTATATCTTCAAGGGCAGAATCTAAGGGTAAGCAAAGTTCAGCAGTCCCTAGCACTCACAATGTTAAAGCTTACCAATCAAAGGGTAAAGGGAAGACTGTTGAAGCTTCTAAGTCTCAAACCAAGACACGAGAGACAAAGGATCTTCCTTTCAAAAAGAGAAGTAATGTCTATGTGGCACGTGAGCCGGATTGGAGATTGTCCAACCGTACTCATGTTGAGGGGGAAGTGTTTGAAGCACCCAAGAGGTCGCTTCATACCCCAAAGGTTTCCCAAGCGAGTCGGGGTCAAAACCCTAGGTTGACCGCTTCAAGGAAACTAAGCTAGCCGCTTCGAAAGACTGGAAACCCTAAATCAGTCTCTATGCCTATAGCTAATCCGAAGCGAGTCGCTTCAGGAAATAAGCATAAGGGTAAAAGCATAGGTGTGTCTCAAGCGAGCCGCTACCCTCAATGCACACAGTGTTGCATATGTGAAGCTACATCTAAGCAGAAGTCACAATTTCAAAAGGTCGAGAAACCCAAACCACAAGCTAACTCTCAAAAGAGAGTGAAGCAAGTGTGGGTACCAAAAGGGACTAACATGCAAGGACCCAAACTGATTTGGGTACCAAAACTTGTCTAATTGCAGGTGAGCGCCATGGACCCCATGCCAAGTGAAGGTCAACCTATTTGGTACTTGGACAGTGGATGTTCAAGACATATGACTGGCATGCAGTCTCTACTTCAAGATTATATTGAGAAGAAGGGTTCACAAATAACCTTTGGTGACAATTCTCGAGGAACCACCAAGGGTTATGGCGTACTGAAGAAAGAAAAGCTCAAGATCGAAGAGGTTTCCTACGTGGAAGGACTAAAGCGCAACTTGCTATCCATCTCACAATTCTGTGATAAAGGATACAAGGTGGAGTTCATCTCCAATAAGTGCATAGTAAAGAGCAAGCTCACATCCCAGATTGCACTCACCGAAGTTAGACAGAGGAATGTCTACATTGCGCAATGGGACAGCAGCAAAGAGGAGACGTGCTTGGTCGCTAGGAGTGCTACAGAAATTGAATGGCTATGGCACCGATGCTTGAACCATCTCAACTTCAAGACGATCAATCGCTTAGCTCGGAAAGGACTGGTGCAAGGCATACCCAATGAGGTCTTTGTCAAAGACTATCCATGCTCACCATGCCAACGAGGGAAGCAAACGAAGAAGCACTTCGCCAGTCTTGAAGAAGCTTCATCCAAGCGAGTGCTCGAACTACTACACATGGATTTGTTTGGACCAATCACTCCAGTCAGTGTAAATGGAAGAAAATACACTCTAGTTGTAGTCGACGATTTCTCTCGCTACACTTGGGTTGTATTTCTCTTTACCAAGAAGGAAACACTGTCCAAGCTACCTCAATTGCTCAAGAGACTTGCTGTGGAGAATAATCAAGCAATTGCCACCATCCGCTCCGACAAAGGCACAGAGTTTCTAAACTCAACCATTGAAGCATACTGCACGGAGCATGGCATAGCACACCAGACGTCCTCAGCACGCACACCTCAACAGAATGGAGTTGCTGAAAGAAGAAATCGGATCATCAAAGAAGCCGTTCGCACCATGATTGCTGATTCAAAGCTTCCAATGAAGTATTGGGCTGAAGCTACCAACACAACATGCTATACACAGAATCGAATGCTTCTCAACAAACGGTTCGACAAAACACCATATGAAATATGGACAGGGAGAATTCCTAATATCTCTTATTTCCATATCTTTGGTTGTAGGGTCTTCATTCACAACAATGGGAAGTCACAGTTGAAACCTTTCGAAAGCAAAGCTGATGAAGGAATATTCTTAGGATATTCTACATCGAGCAAAGCTTACAGAGTGTTCAATTGTAAAACCCTAATTGTGGAGGAATCACCCAATGTCGTATTTGATGAATCTTCTTTAAGCCTTCCACAGGAACAGGTTAAAGAAAATGAAGAAAAGTCAAGTGAGGAACCCGTTAATCCACTAACTTGGGACATGCTTGAAGATGATGAAGAAATCAAGGATTCAAGCGAGCAGATTGCCCAAGAGAAGGGTGAAGCTGCCCCCAAGACTCCTGAAGCGAGTGCAGGCCAAGCACCCATCCCGGTCGCTTCAGATGATGAATCAAGCGACTCGATCGAAGATGAAGAAGAAGCTGGTGGATCCAAGTGTGCGTGGCTCAAAGATCACTCACCTAGCCAAATAATTGGAGATCCATCCAAAGGCGTGGTGACCAGAAGTTAAGTATTTGGAGAAAGTGCTATGTTTAGTTGCTTTCTATCCAATATCGAGCCAGGAAGCGTGAAGGAAGCCCTAGCAGATTCGAATTGGGTGATTGCCATGCAAGAAGAGCTCAATCAGTTCACCAGGAATGACGTATGGTATTTCGTTGATCGTCCCAAATTTCAGCATGTGATTGGCACCAAGTGGGTGTTCAAGAACAAGATGGACGAGGACCACAACGTTGTGAGAAACAAAGCTCGACTTGTCGCCAAGGGCTACTGCCAAGAGGAAGGGATCGATTTCGATGAGACCTTCGCTCCAGTGGCACGGCTTGAAGCGATCAGACTATTTCTTGCCTATGCAGCGGCTAAGAAATTCAAGGTCTATCAGATGGATGTCAAGAGCGCGTTTCTAAATGGCGAACTAAAGGAGTGTATGTGGAGCAGCCACCAGGTTTTGAGCAAGGAGATAAGGTGTATCGATTGAAGAAGGACATGTATGGATTGATGCAGGCGCCTAGAGCATGGTATGATACCCTATCGCAATTCCTAGTGGATAGTGGATTCCACAAAGGGAAGATAGATCGGACCCTCTTCACCATTAATTATGGAGAAGACATGCTATGGGTCCAGATCTACGTGGACGACATCATATTTGGGTTACCAAACCAGTCGCTTAGCGAGAAGTTTGGAGAATTAATGAAGACCAAATATGAGATGTCTATGATTGGCTTGATGAGTTGCTTCCTAGGTCTTCAAGTGAAGCAGCAGGATGATGGAATCTTTATCAATCAAGCCAAGTACACTCGAGATATGCTTGCCAAGTTCGGTATTCAGCATGCTAAAGCTGTGAAGATCCCTATGAACACCAACTGGAAGATGGAGCCAGACCTAGATGGGAAGTCTGTGGATGCTACAGACTACCGTGCGTTGATCGGGTCCCTTCTATATCTCACTGCAAGTAGGCCGGATATAGCATTTGCAGTTTGAGTCTGCGCTAGCTTCCAAAGCAATCCCTAGCACAACCATCTTGAAGCTGCCAAGCGAATTCTTTGCTATCTCAAAGGCACCGTCAACATGGGGCTGTGGTATCCTGCTGAAGATAATCTAGAGCTCACGGGATACTCCGATGCTGACTATGGAGGATGCTGAGTTGATAGGAAATCAACGTCGGGCACTTGTCAGTTCTTGGGAAGCAAGCTGATCTCCTGGTTTTCAAAGAAGCAAACCAGTGTAGCTACTTCAACGACTGAAGCCGAATATATGGCCGCTGGAAGCTGCTGTTCCCAAATTCTATGGCTACGTCAGCAGTTGAAGGACTACAAAGTTGAAGCGAATGAGATTCCAATCTTCTACGACAACAACAGTGCAATATGCATCTCTCAGAATCCAGTGCTTCATACCAGATGCAAGCACGTGGAAATTCGACATCACTTCATTCGTGATCATGTCGAGAAGAAAGATATCAAGCTCGAGAAAATCCATACCGATCTCCAGCGAGCAGATATTCTCACCAAGCCTCTAGCTGAGTCTCGCTTCAACCAGCTATGCATGGAATTAGGGTTACTAGACCCTTGTGAAGAGTGCTAGGATCCAGGATGCACAAAGGAGTGGATGCTTGCCTTCAAGCATCACTCGCTTTGGATCTTCACCAACTCAAGCGAGTCACTTCAAATCTTACTCGCTTGAAGAAGGAGAAATAAGTTGGAGATAGGTGGAGTGTTGGAAGACGTTCCCTACCCTCTTATAGGAATTGTTAAGTCATTGGTTAAGGGGGAACTATTGATTGCTCTCGATGTAATCTACTGTCACGACCCCACCCCGCTTAGAAGGGAACAGGCGAGGTCGCGACGTAAAGGAAACGGAAAATGAAATAAAATACGACAACTCAGAGTGAAACGTTGTGGAAGCATCTCATTGAATTACATTAAATCCCCACCATTCGTCGAGAATGGTTGGGAGGAAGTACTGTTAAGCAGCGGAAGTGTTTACATAACATGAAGAAGCGGAAACGTTGTTCAAAAGGCGAAGTACTGTCTTGCAATGTCAATGAGTTGCAACATTACAAAAACAAGGACAAGTGTTGCAACGATACACCAAAGAGAATTCAAATAACTACTGATGGAACACAGCAGAAAACGTAGGATGCACGTATGGAGACATGCACCACCAAGAGACTTCGACTCTTTTCTTGCCCGACAAAAGCCATTCCCCGACTGCTTCACTCCATCTGTTCAACCTGCACACGGGAAATATGTACAGGGCTGAGTACAAAGTACTCAGTGAACACATGCCAAAACATTTTAATCGTCAGCCATGTGAGTGATTCATAGGGTTTTACGGAAAAGACCTATGATCACTAAAACATTTTCGTAAAAATAGCGCTTGCAAGCTTTGGTTTTCTGGGTGTAATACGTCATATCTGAACTTGTTCTGGTGTATCCGGTAAGAGTGGCCACTCCCCCGGATACCTCGACCGGCCAATATGTAGCTCACGGTCTACTAATCTGAGTGCACTAAGTCCATCGAGGAGCGACCCCGATAGACCCGAATCTTTCTGTTAATTCTGTGGCCGAAGCCTTCTGTGGCCGAAGCCTTCTAGGCCGAAGCCTTTCAGATAGACATCATACAAAACAAAACATTTATGGTCTGACAATTCTGTAAGAAAAGAATTACGCATAAAGAAACATTTTAGTTTTCTGAAAGCCCACCTCAATAGCTTGTCTTGATTCACTTAAGATCGTGAGTGCCGCTTTAACTTCGGCTCTTTCCTTCGCCTAACCTCATTCAAAGAACGCAAAATAAGAATCCTGAAGAAAAATCGATAATCGTATCGATCTATGCGAAGGGGTTCTTCTATTAAGGTCATGATCTCTTATTAATTCTAATCTGATTAATATTCTGAAATCGATCACTTCGATCGGTACTTGTATCTTCTAATTCTTTCATCCTCGATGGGAATCGTAGGATGTCGGATCTGATTATCTTATGAAGCTTCATGACTTTTCTTTTTACATAGTATAAGTGTTTTACACTTGTGATACTGTTATCTTGATCGATCGTTCGATCAGTATAAAACATTAGGGTCTTAACCCAAATACTTAAACTCGGAAATTTATCATATTAACTCCGAAGAATCGTTCCATATTCTCGGCCCATTATGACTTACAAGTCCGGCCCAATTGGTTGGCCCGGCTCAATAAGTAGTTAATCGGTCCAACTGGTTGGCCCGATCTGTTAAATATGTCATTTGCCCATTACTCAATTTACTCGACCAAATGGTTGGGTTTGATCCATTTAATCAGTTATCGATTCATGTTTCAATTTAATCAGCCCAAATGGTTGGGCTCGATCCATTTAATAAATATTTCTGCCCATTATGCATTCGTTAATTATTATGGCCCATTAGTGCTCGTTTAATAAATTTTCGGCCCGATGTATATATTTGTTTATTAAATTTTCGGTCCGTTCTTGTTTATATATCGGCCCATCTCGTGGCCCGGCCCGCTGTTAATTATTGGCCCGGCCCGAATTAATTTACGGGTTAAACCCTTCTTGCTTGTGATTTCATTCCCGGCTCTCCCCCTTTCTACTCTTCTTCCTCGCGACATCTCCCCCCCCCCCCCTCTTCTCTCTTCTGCCTTCCCGGCAGTACGTCGCCGTGCGACCTCCTCCCTCATCAGCGGCTACTACTCGGTGGCTTCTATTGCCGCCGTTCACTGTCCTTCTCCGTTCTTGGGTTTTCCGATATCTCGAGGGCTGGGGGTGCCCTAATTTGATTCGGATTTTGAGGATAATCCTCTCCGGTGGCTCTTCCGATGAATTGGCCGCCGAGTCTGTCCCTTCTTCGCCGTGGTGAGACGGCTCTGGCGTGGGCTCCTTCTGTTCTCGAATTATCCTCCTCCGGTGGCCCGGGTTCCGTTGATTTGTCCTGTCGCCGGGAGCAACTCCCACGGCGACTCCGTTGGGTCGGCTGTTCGGTCGGAATCGAGGCTTGTCCTTCCCGATTGGAGGAACAATTCCTCCTTGGCTTCGCCGTCGTTCGACGTCATTGCTGTCGTCGCCGTTGCTATCTCTCTCTCTTCTGTCCTCTGTTCTTCTCCAATCTATTCTTCTAATCTCCTATCTTCCTCTGTCCATTACTTCTGATCTTCTCTCTTGTAGGTGAAATGGCTCCGGCTGGTGGCTCTCCCTTCGGTGGTGGCTCCTCCCCTGTTTCTGCCGTGGCTCTTTGTGAGTCCTTACCCCATTTTGGCAACCTCCCGTTGCCATCTCCCTTATTCTGATGATGGTAAGTCTCTCTCTCACTCTTGTTCTTTTCTGCTCCTCTCTCGGTTCCAGCTACTGTTGGATTATGCCTTTGTTGTTGGGGTTTGGAAATAGCTTGTGTGTTATGTGGATTATATATATACTGTTGTTGGTTATTGTTGTGTCGAAATCTCCAGTTTTGGAGCCATTGTTGTGATCGGTTTTGTTATTAAACTGGAAATTCTTGTGAGGTCCCTAATGCCTTATGATTATACATACTTGGTCATGATTCTACACATATATGAAGGCAAATTGCTAGCTTTTAAGGCCATTCCTATCTTATGCCATATTTCATGCTTGCATGCTTGAATTTGGTTGAAATCTCTTAGTCTTATGAACATGCATTAGGTTTCCTTACTTGGGCAGATTCTAGGCCATGTATTTGGGGTCTTTTGGTGGGGAAAACATGCTTTTTGGGCTTGGTTCCTAGAGAAATATGGAGAAGAATACTTACTTGTTTGATGGGGGTTTGGAAATAGGGGTCCTTAGCCTGATTTGGGGCTGCCTTCTTGGTTTCCTTCTTCTAGCTGCTGCCCTCTCGGTTTCCTTCTTCTAGGGCCGAGTGTTGGTGACCTATGGAGATGGAATTAGTTCTCTTGCATCCTAGAATCATTCCTTATCCAACAATGACTTAATGTGGGGGTCTTACTTGTGTTCTTGAGCTGGAAATGCTTGCTAATCTTGGTCTCCTTCTCCTCCTTCCCTTGTACATGTCCCTATGGTTGTGTGGGTTCTTGTTAGCTCATGCATGGCTGAAAAATCAAAGGGGAAGGGGAGAGGTAGGTCTCACCGTGAGTTTGGCTTGAAGAGGGAGCTGGAAATCTATGGCTTTTCCTCCTCTTCTTGGTCCTTACTTGCTGCTCTTCTCGGTTCTCTTGCTATTCTCTCTCTCGGTTCTCTTGCTATTCTCTCTCTCTCTAGTTTGAATGTTGGTGGTGTTATGAATGATAATATGGTGACTTGTTGTGGTGTGTTTTGTTGTGTGTAGGTTGAGCCTCAATCATCATGGGAGAAAGAGAGAGATGAATGGGGATTCGGGGAGTGTTCTTTCTCAAGGATTTTTGGCAGATTTTTGTGTAAGAAAAAGGAGGGAGAGAGAGTGTTTGCCAGCTGCATGCTGTGTTACTTCCCCATGCAAGTCTTGAGCAATGATGATTGGGGTTTATCCCTTCCTTAATCCCACTTAAGGGATGTTTATCCTCTAATTATGGGGGTTAGGGATCCTATTTGAGCTCTAAATATGTAAATAAGAGAGAGAGTGTAATGGTTAGGGGCTGCCGATTTCTTCCATCCTCTTTCTTCTTCTTCTTCTTCTTCTTCTTCTTCTTCTTCTTCTTCTTCTTCTTCTTCTTCTTCTTCTTCTTCTTCTTCTTCTTCTTCTTCTTCTTCTTCTTCTTCTTTTTTGTACATTATTGTAATAAAAATGTGATCTTCATTATTGTTTAATATTGTTATAACATGTAATTGTATTTATTTACATGCTTCGTATTATGCTCGGAATATTATTTACGTTCTCGGGCCTTTATTCTTGTTGGTAATTAAATCGGGTATTGGGCCTTCAAGCTTAACATGGGCCTCGGCCCTTACTTAAGTAATGATGAGTGTTCGTTTATTATATCGGGCCTTCTTAATTTATTTAAATCTTATTGGTACATCACTCATAGTTATATGTTATCGCTTTTCGGAATTCCTTTGAAATTTCTTTGTTACCCTAACAATAACAATGACAACATTAATCTTAATCATTAAATAAAAGTCAATATACTCACTAATAAAATCGCGACTATTACATCCTACACCCCTTACGAAAATTTCGTCCCGAAATTTACTCACCATCTACAAACAACTCGGGGTGTTTCTCCCTTATTCTGGCTTCTAGTTCCCACGTGGCCTCTTCCTGTCCATGGTGTCTCCATAATACTTTTACTAGGGGAATCTGCTTATTTCTAAGCTGTTGGATCTTTCGGTCTACTATAGCCTCAGGTCTCGTCTCGTAGCTTAGGTCGGGCTCTATAACGGTTTCCTCTTGACGTAATACATGTTTAGGGTCAAACACGTACTTCCTTAGCTGGGACACATGGAATACGTTATGAACGCCTCCTAAATTTGGCGGTAAGGCCAATCTGTATGCCACTGGACCTATCCTTTCTAGCACCTCGTAGGGTCCAATGAAACTAGGCTTTAGCTTGCCCTTGATGCCAAACCTAGTCAATCCCTTGGTTGGGGAAACCTTCAGGAAAACCTTGTCTCCTATCTCAAACTGCAGTTCAGTCCTTCGGTTGTCGGCGTACGACTTTTGCCTACTTTGGGCTTCCCTCATCCTATCTCGGATCTTTCGAACAATTCCAACCAGCTCGTCGATTGCCTCGGGTCCTAGACTCTTCCTTTCCCCTACTTCTTCCCAATATAGAGGAGATCTACATTTTCTTCCGTATAATGACTCGTACGGGGCCATGCCTATAGTCGATTGATAACTATTGTTGTATGCGAACTCAGCTAAGGGCAAAATGTTCTCCCACTCTCCACCTTTATCGAGTATTACCGCTCTCAGCATGTCCTCAAGAATCTGTATGGTCCTCTCGGACTGTCCATCAGTCTGGAGATGGTAGGCAGTACTGAAATTCAATCGGGTGCCTAATTCTCTTTGCAGACTCATCCAGAATTTTGAAGTGAACTTTGCATCTCTATCTGATGTGATCGACAGTGGTACTCCATGGAGACGTACGATCTCTCGGACGTACAACTGTGCTAGCTTTTCTGAACCATAGGTGGTCAGAATAGGGATGAAATGGGCACATTTCATCAGTCGGTCTACTATTACCCAAATAGTTGTATTCCCTCTTCTGGTTCGTGATAACCCCATCACGAAATCCATGGTGATATGCTCCCACTTCCACTGCGGAATTTCCAACTGTTGGAGCTTCCTGTGAGGTCGTTGGTGCAATGCCTTCACTTGCTGACACGTCAAGCAGCGCTCGACGAAAGAGGCTATGTCTCTCTTCATTCCTTCCCACCAGAATTTCTCCATTAAATCCTGGTACATCTTGGTACCTCCGGGATGTGCGGTGTACGGGGTGTCATGAGCTTCACTTAGAATTTCACCTCGGAGCTTGTCGTCATGCGGAATGCATAATCTTCCTTGGAAGGTAAGTGCGTTGTCAGCTTCTTCCCGATATCCTTCCATCCCATTTGTCCTTACCTTTAAGCGGATCTTCTCCAGCGCCTCGTCTTTCCTTTGCTCGTGGATGATTCTGCTCCTCAGGTCAGGTTCTATGGTGATGGTGGCAATGATCCCATCGATTGTAGTTGGTGGGGACACTACTTCAAGTCCTAGCCTACTAAACTCTCGAATAAGTGTTTCTTCGGAAGTGATAAGATAAGCTAGTTCTGGTCTAGTCTTTCGGCTTAGGGCGTCAGCCACAACATTCGCTTTTCCTGGATGGTAGTTTATGCTGCAGTCATAATCTTTAACCAATTCAAGCCATCGTCGCTGCCTCATATTGAGGTCCTTCTGTTCGAAGAAGTACTTTAGGCTCTTATGGTCAGTGATGATTTCACATCTCACTCCATAGAGATGATGTCTCCAAATCTTCAACGCATGTACTACTGCTGCTAATTCCAAATCGTGGGTTGGGTAGTTCAGCTCATGAGGCCGGAGTTGTCGTGAGGCATACGCTATCACTCTTCCATCCTGCATTAGCACACATCCGAGTCCACTCTTGGAAGCATCGGTGTAAACCGTGTAACTCTTGTCGGGTACTGGGACTGCTAAAATCGGGGTTATGGTTAACTTCTCTTTAAGCATTTGGAAACTTGCCTCACACTCGGTAGTCCAAACAAACTTGATTCCTTTTCTCAACAACTGCATCATCGGTCTTTCTATCTTGGAGAATCCCTCAATGAATCTTCGATAATAACCAGCTAATCCCAAGAAGCTTTGGACTTCGTTCGGGGTCGTTGGGGACTTCCAGTTCTGTACCACTTCAACCTTAGCAGGGTCTACCTTGATTCCCTCTGAAGACACGATATGTCCTAGGAAGATCACTTCTCTGAGCCAAAACTCACACTTCTAAACTTTGCGTAGAGTCTTTCCTTCCTAAGGGTTCCTAGGATCGTCCTCAAATGTTCCCCATGCTCTTCCTTGTTCCTTGAGTAAATGAGTACGTCGTCTATGAAAACTAGGACAAACTTATCAAGGTAAGGGTGAAACACACGGTTCATTAGGTCCATAAACACTGCTGGTGCGTTGGTGAGTCCGTAGGGGACAACTACGAACTCGTAATGGCCGTATCGGGTTCGAAAAGCAGTCTTGGGTATATCACTAGGTCGAATCTTTAATTGATGGTACCCTGATTTCAAGTCTATCTTCGAGAAGACACTAGCTCCTTTAAGCTGGTCGAATAGATCATCTATCCTAGGCAAAGGGTACCTATTCTTGAGGGTCAGCTTGTTCAACTCTCAGTACTCGACGCACATCCTCATTGATCCATCCTTTTTCCTTACGAAGAGGACTGGTGCGCCCCATGGTGATGCACTAGGTCTAGTAAAGCCTAACTCTAAGAGTTCTTGCAGTTGGATCTTTAGTTCTTCCAATTCCTTCGGAGCCATACGGTACGGTGCTTTAGACACTGGAGCTGCCCCGGGCTCAAGTTCTATGGTAAATTCTATCTCGCGGTCAGGCGGTAATCCTGGCAATGTGTCGGGAAACACATCAGGAAATTCCCTCACAATTTCTAAGTCCTCGATCCTTCTCTCTTGTTTGGTTTCTCCGTACAAGTGAACTAGGTATGACTGTAATAACCCGGATTTTTAAATAAAAGAAAATAGTTAAATATATTAAATTCCGTTAAATAAATTAATATTTCCCGAATAAAATTTTTAGATTAAATAAAAGTCTGTGGAAAGTTAAGTAAACTTATTGGGATTTCTTAAATTAAAGATTTAGGAATTTATTTACTTAAAATTCTCTAAACATTAAATAGAAAATAGGAAATTAAATAGTTTTCCTTATTAAAATAAGTCTTCCTAAGTCTAAGTTTTCCTAAGTCTAAATAAGTAGAATTGATAGAAGATTTCATAACTAAAAGCTTTTTAAATTTTAGTAATTTAAAATATTTAAATGAATTTTTAGAAATGTTAATTAAAAATTTATTAACTAAATATTATATCTAGCTCAATAAAAATCCTAAAAATATAAAGTTAATACTTTTAATCTAGTTTTGACATTAAAAGATTTATGAAAGAAGCTAGGCATTTTTCGGATAAACGGTTAAGAAAACCCGTGTCACCTATTGTCCATTTCGATCCTTTTCCTTCTTTTAAAATTCTTTGAGCTATCGAACCCTTTTCGAAAATTCTTTAACCTATATCGTTGAGTTCGATATTTTATTTGGATCCCATAAACTCTTTAAAATCTAAAATCGAAACCCGTTACCGGAGGGGAATCTTTTCGTCGGGGAACGAGGCGACCAACCGGAGACGAGATGGCCCCTATAAAAAGAGGCCATCACCGCCTCAAAATTATCAACCCCTATCCTTATCTATTTCCTTCATCAACAGGAATTCATCTCCCTCTCTCTACCGACTCTCCCTCCCGCCGGCAGCACCTCCTCCATCACCGATCATCATCATCTCCATCATCCACCTTCCATCAATCAGCCCCCCTTCTCCACCGATCAGCAGCCCCTCTTCCCCCATCTCCCAACCTCCATCACCACCACTCGCCCTCTCTCTCTCTAAAAGTTGCAGCAGCCCCACCTTCATCTCCACCACCCGACGCCGTCGCTCTCTCCGATCAGCTGCAGCAGCTGCTGCACCGTCTTCTTCATCACCTCTGCCACCATCATCCTGCCGCCATCTCTTCTCCTTCAAGACGAAGGAAGCCGCAAGCATCCTCCGATTGCCATCATTTCATTCCTCTTGCATATCTTCTCATCCGATCATCCAAAAGGTATGTCGTTCGTCCCTATGCACTCGTAGAGACGTTTCGATCCTAGGGGTAGTGGCTGATCGTCGCCACGAACTCCCGGGAGAGACATGCATCACCATCATCATCATCTTCTCTTCTTCCCCATCGCCGTCGCAAGCCGCCCTTTCTTTGGTGGCTGCCGGCGTTCCTTTTTGCATACCCATCCCCGAATTAAAGTTGTTCGTAACCTAATAATTAGCCACTTAATCGGAATGAATTTTTGAAAATGAATTGTTGTAGGTTTCCCCCTCTTTTTCACAGATAATGTTTCCCTGCATGTCGAGACTCTGCCCAAATGTTTTGAAAATATTAATATGGTTTCGAAATGAAATTAACTAGCATCCTATAAAATTTGGTAACGATCGGAGTCACCGTTAATTTTCTAAAAATGAAACTAGGTTCATTTTGAGTTGTAGGAACCCTAACCCCTTTGCATGTCAAATGTTTTTGCATCAAAATATTCTAAATAATAATTTGATAAACTTTCATGTTGGAACTTAAGCCATGCGAACCTCGAAAACATAAAATATTCTTTGAAGATTTAATATTATTTTTATAATTTTAGAAAATATAAAAGTCAAAAGAAATTGATATTAGGAAATTCTAAGTAAAGATTTGGATGTACCTTGACGTCATAAACATATTTGTAGGAGTATTGTCAGAAGGATCTGTCTTAGGTTTCGAACCCGAGAATCGAGGAAACGAGTAAACGGTAAAGGTGGGGTTACTCTATTTTTAAATCTATCTTTGAGTTATTGATCTCTGATATTTGTGTAAATCGATATTATCCATGAAAATATTTTTGTGCGGACTACCTGTTTAATGCTTCAACCAGTTAACGTCGTGGTTCTTAAGTTGGTCTAACACACTAGCTGGGGACTTGTGTACACTTAGCCCAGAAGTGCGGTGGGTTGATCACCATCGGCTTCTGTTGGATGAAAGGAATGTCTGGGTCAGCGTCCCGGGTTTCTACTTTTCAGCTTGCCTGGCTGGGTTAGCGTCCCGAGGTATTGGTGGTGAAGTAACGGTCGTAGTTCCGTGACAAGTGCTCGAGCCATAAAATAAGTTTTAAGTATAATTAGGAGTTAAACAAATTTTCAAACCCTCCTAATTTTACTTGCAGCGTGGATATTATCTTTAAACTGTTTGATAACTGTTTTCTTTTGGCATGAGACCACTGAGTGCATTAGTACTCAGCCCTGCAATTCCTTTCCAAATGTTTTGCAGGTTGAAAGCCGGCGGCATAGTTGGAGCTGACGAGAATCGTGAAAGTTGTTTCGAGCCATTTCATAAAACATAGCCTATCCTTCTTTATAAACTCTTAAGTTATGAACTTCCTAATAAATGAAATTGAGGTTATAGTTTCAATTACGATAAGTTTAATTTCATTATATTTTCTAATTCGTTATTCGTTTAAAAACCCAACTTTTCTAAATAAACTTTAAGAATTCATTCTCTTTATAAAAACGTGACGTTGAACATACGAATTTATATAATGAAAACCTTAACGATTTTAAAATAAGAACTATAACGTTTTATAAATGAGAATTCATTTACTTCTTTCGCTTCCGCTATTTAAATGTAATTCTGATGTATGTTAGATAATTCGATTAAATTGGAACCAACTGTAGTGCGGTCTGGTCCGCCACGGTTGTTACGCTTTCTTAAATATTTTGGAACCAACTGTAGTGCGGTCTGGTCCGCCACGGTTGTTATGATTTCTTAAATACTATGGATCCTACTGTAGTGCGGTCTGGTCCGCCATGGTAGTTACATTTTATTTAATATTATGGATCCGATGATGGCGCGGTCTGGTCCGACCTCATCGTTACGATTTATGTACTTGGTTAGCTGATGAGAAAAGTTTTCGGTATTCACTACGACTTGATCCTGGTATAGGGGAGATGCTGCCAAATTTTCGGGCTAAACTATATAAATTTTAATTAAAACTAATTAAAATTAATTAAATTGTGATTTCTCCCTTTTTATTTTACCCTTCGTCGCATCCCGGTTTAATTGGTTATATTTAAATTGATTATTTTAGAGTTAGGAAAATCGGGGTGTGACAATGACGGGTACCCTTTCTTAACAAAGGTGGCAGCTTGAAAGGTTGAGATGATGGCCTTCCGTTGGTTCATGGAGATGCCGTAAAAGTTCGTGGGTTCCTCGCCAGGTGGTTGAAATGAAATCCGTCTCTCATTACACAAGATAGTGGCATGGTGTTGCGTTAACCAATCCATTCCTAAGATCACATCTACGTCCTTCATGGTCATGACACTTAGGTTATCTGCCGTGAGTTTGAGTGATCCTAGTTTGAGTTCTAGGTTAGGGCAACGATGCGTAAGAACTTTTGTTCCTCCTATCGGAGATGTGATACCTAAATCTGATAGGGATCAATATCAGCTTTCCTTCGTGTAAGTAAATCTGAATGCTGGAGAAAATCTACCTCTCTAAACCTTAAGAGTATCACCCCTAAATAAGAATGAGTATTAAATAACATCTTCTGATAAGAGAAGAATACCGATTTCACTAATAAAGTCATGGCGCCTAGTTTAACTCATGCTGAGGCTTCTGCATAGGAGCCCGTCTGTGCAGAAGCCATCTTGACCTTATCAGGTTTTCCCCCAAAACCTAAGGACCTGCCTGAACATGAGATTGGCGTGAGTCTAGTCCTCTTAGTGTGAGGACCACGGTATTAATGGCAAGAAAGAATACTGTCTTTATGGGAATTCCATTTCTACCCTCGATATACCTATAAATATTGAGTGAATGCACACTTCATGATCATCATATTACAACACTACTCATAAGAACAACACGCCTTCTCGCGTACTGTTCTATTCAATTCCATACTCTCTCACTCTCACGAGCCCCTCCGAGATCACGCCAGCCAAGACGGACAAGACCTTTTTTCGGGAAGTCGTAGTCCGCTTTCACATCCACCCGCTCTTCTCAACACCGGGGAGAGTCCCTTTCTTATGTATACTTCCTTGAGTTCAAGGTAAAACCCTCATAACTCGAGGGGGAAGGAAGTTTAACGGAGCTCCACGCTCCTAGCTTCCCTCTTTCCCTTGTCTTTTTTCTGTGATTATCTGCTTGTATGAGTGCAAAACCCTACGAATCTTGCTAATCTACAGCTAAATACGCCTTTTATCCTTGGCCTATAGCTCAACTATTACTTGCCGTTGCTGTACGCCTTTCACCCTGTACAAAATGCCCGGCTACGGCTTTTCTATACGCATGAATCTTTTGCTCTTCACTGCTTTAACGCTTTATCCATGAGTGCTCTCTGCAAAACATAATGAACAACACTCAAATTGTTGTGGATCTCTAACCCGGATCTATCAAAATCAGCTCTTAATGGTTTGGCTTCTAGGTTCAGTTCTTCTACACATGCTTGAGATATGAAAGAATGCGAAGCACCCGTATCAAATAGAATTATCACAGGTATTCCATGGAGTTGGCCCATACCTGCTAGGTTTCCGGGGCTCTTCTCGGGTTGTTTCTGCTTGAGTGCATACGCCCTAGCGTTCTGCTGTTCCTGCAAGTGTTGCTGAAACTGCTGACGTTGGGGAGGCAAGGGGGCTGGTCGTGGAGGTTGCGGGGGTCGCAGTTGTGCCTGGATAGCACGCAACTGCGGATTGTTCCCAAAAGGTTGGGATTCCGTGCTTGTCCTTGGCTTCCTTTGCGGGCAATCCCTAGAATAGTGGCCCTTCTGACCACATACGTAGCACACGTCGGTTCCAAACTTACAGACACCTCCGTGTCTTCGGTTGCATTTTGTGCATACAGGAGCTTGTGGAGGACGGCTGACGGCTTGGGTCTGATTCGGAGCTGGCCCGGGGTTTGGGAAACGTTGGGGTCCTTGCCACGAATTCTTGTCGCGTGGTCCGCTTGAGTTGCCTTCCCATTTGCGTTTTCCTTTGTCGGCCGGAGGCTGATAGTTTGGTTGGGCCGGAGGGTTTGTCGGAGCTGTCCTTTCGACTGGCATTGCCACCTCGACGTCTAATGCACGGCTTAGTGCATCATGGTAGGAGAGCGCTCCTAAACTTGCTAAGGTCATCCTAATCTCGGGCCTCAGACCGGCTCGAAACTTTTCTGACATTTTCTCGTCCGTGTCTACTTGATCGAGCGCATACCGGGACATGTCGCAAAATGCTCGGTCATACTCAGTTACCGTCATTCTACCCTGCTTGAGATTATAGAACTCCATCTCCTTCTTCTTTCGATAGCTTTTGGGAATGTATTTTTCGTAAAGCCTAGTCTTAAATTCCTCCCATGTAAGTCCTTCCCTTTGCTCGGGAGTCAACACCTTCTGTCGGGCTTCCCACCAGAAGTCGGCTGAACCTGTCAGTTGAAACGTTACGCAGGTTATGCGTTCCCTATCAGTGCATCCTAGGAAGTTAAATATACGCTCTAAGGCGCGGATCCATGCTTCGGCTTCGGACGGTTCTCCCATCCCATTGAAGGTAGGTGGGTTTTGACGTCGGAAGAGTTCTTCAACCCTTTGCAGTGGTGGGGGTGGTGGTGGAGAAGGCGGTGGTGGAGGTGGTGAAGGCGGCGGTGGAGGTGGTGGTACTTGGTCATTCCTAGCTCCACCTCGAGGTCTTCCTCTCCTTGGCGGCATTCTGATTTACGATAAGATAAGAATCACGTTTCGTTAGGTTTCACAAGAGTCATTCGCATATGAGATATCATACGTCATTTTTTTAGTTTATCATGCTTTGTTGATTTTCATGCGGTATTGCTTCGTCATAATATAAAGCAGTAAATGGGTTCCTCATTTAGTAGCATGAATGACACAAGTAGGGGAAAATCGCCTCATGGAGGTCTTCAACATCATAATAAAATTCGAAAGGAAAAATAGGTCAATATTGTTCTACGGTCCACCTAACATCTTGTGGTTCCGTTCTACCAGTTCAAAACAAATGTTCGAAATTAGGAATTTGTTCTAGCACAAAACAAGTCAGGACGGTCTACCTAACCCGTTACTGACACTACTGCAACTACCCTAGCCCTCTAGAGAACTCTCGGTACTCAGGCACGACTCGGCGTCGGAGTCGTCAGCAGGTGCTCCTCCTAGGTCCTCGTCTGAGTCTGGGTCGACCTCTAGGTCTACTAGTAGTCCCTCATCCTCAGGGTCCTCCTTCTCGGGCTCTGGCTCAGGAGCTGGCTGTGGCTCGGGCTCAGGGGCGTTCACCCAATCCTCTACTCTCTGAGCGAAGTCCTCCAAACGACGCTCAACTACAGCCATTGCCCGGCTGTTCTCCTCGATCCTCCGTCTCATCTCGGTCATCCACCTCTCGTGGTCGGTGAGAATGCGACTAACGTCACTGCTGCTGCTGCTGGGCCCTGTCCCTGCGGGCCAGTCACGGTGAGCTACGGGGCGTGGGGCGGGAGTAGGAGGCTGCTGTAGCTCTGCCACAACTAGGCGTAGCTCCTCCGTGGAAGTCCCTGGGCTGTGGGGACAAGAAGTCGAAGGACGGGGTGCCTCTCGCTCAGGACTGACGTCCACCATCGGGGCCTTGCCTCGGTCAGCGGTCGAGGGACCTCCCTCGCCTGGCAAAGTGGGAGGGGCACTGGGAGCTCGTCGGTGACATGACACCGAGGGGCCGGTCTCAAATTCCTCACGGTCTCGACGACCTAGGACGGACGGGGGCGGTGCCGGAACTCCCGTCGCGGTAGGTGCTCCACTCGGCGGAGGCAGCACTGGAGGGGAAGGGTCGGTGCTGGAGGCAAGTCGTACCGGGAACTGGTGCGGTCCGCTGTGTGGCCTGCGGTACACGGTGTACTGGTGCTGAAGGGCCGACAAGTACCCTCTAAAGTCGGCTACCACGTCGAAGTAAGGACGGTATCACGTAGTGAAACTCTGTGAAAGGGCCCACGCCCAACCCTGCCAGTCTCGAGGCTAGTGCACTGTCACTCGGATCATACCGTCGTAGTTGGAGACCCCAGCGTGCTGGTGCACCTCCTCCCATAGCCCTCCAAAGTGCGCCAGATACTCACCTATATCATGTTCTACCCTTCGTCTGTAGTTCAGGTAGAAGTCGAGGAGAATCGCTGCAACGTCAGGGGTAGGTCTGGGTCCAGCCATCTACACGAGACAGTGAGTTCTAGTCAGGTTCTATTCATAAGGTTCGTAAAAATAATGGTAAACATAGTGAAAACTGGAGGATTTTTTCGGTCCCCGGCAACGGCGCCAAAATTTGTTTCACTAAAAAGTGTTCGCAATAGAACGAAATCTATCCTAGCACTTAGTAAGTAAAAACCCAATGTCGAATCTCGAAGGAAAACTTTGCAGGGCAAATACTGTGTAGTATAACGATCCTAAACTAGCCTAAATCTAAGAAAGCAAGTAAAAAGAATAATTTGGGTTTTTGTTTTTAAATCCTAGACAAGAAAGTAAATAAGCAATAAATCGAAAGCAAGTAAATAAATCTAATCTAGAAAGCAAATAATAAATTTAAACTAATTAATCTAAGGACGGGGTGCCTCTCGCTCAGGACTGACGTCCACCATCGGGGCCTTGCCTCGGTCAGCGGTCGAGGGACCTCCCTCGCCTGGCAAAGTGGGAGGGGCACTGGGAGCTCGTCGGTGACATGACACCGAGGGGCCGGTCTCAAATTCCTCACGGTCTCGACGACCTAGGATGGACGGGGGCGGTGCCGGAACTCCCGTCGCGGTAGGTGCTCCACTCGGCGGAGGCAGCACTGGAGGGGAAGGGTCGGTGCTGGAGGCAAGTCGTACCGGGAACTGGTGCGGTCCGCTGGGTGGCCTGCGGTACACGGTGTACTGGTGCTGAAGGGCCGACAAGTACCCTCTAAAGTCGGCTACCACGTCGAAGTAAGGACGGTATCACGTAGTGAAACTCTGTGAAAGGGCCCACGCCCAACCCTGCCAGTCTCGAGGCTAGTGCACTGTCACTCGGATCATACCGTCGTAGTTGGAGACCCCAGCGTGCTGGTGCACCTCCTCCCATAGCCCTCCAAAGTGCGCCAGATACTCACCTATATCATGTTCTACCCTTCGTCTGTAGTTCAGGTAGAAGTCGAGGAGAATCGCTGCAACGTCAGGGGTAGTCTGGGTCCAGCCATCTACACGAGACAGCGAGTTCTAGTCAGGTTCTATTCATAAGGTTCGTAAAAATAATGGTAAAAATAGTGAAAACTGGAGGATTTTTTCGGTCCCCGGCAACGGCGCCAAAATTTGTTTCACTAAAAAGTGTTCGCAATAGAACGAAATCTATCCTAGCACTTAGTAAGTAAAAACCCAATGTCGAATCTCGAAGGAAAACTTTGCAGGGCAAATACTGTGTAGTAAAACGATCCTAAACTAGCCTAAATCTAAGAAAGCAAGTAAAAAGAATAATTTGGGTTTTTGTTTTTAAATCCTAGACAAGAAAGTAAATAAGCAATAAATCGAAAGCAAGTAAATAAATCTAATCTAGAAAGCAAATAATAAATTTAAACTAATTAATCTAAGGAATTAAACTAGAAGAAAGCTATTAAACTACCTAGGCAAAAATCGTAAAGAAAGCAATAAAGAAAGCAACGAAGAAAAACGAATCTAGACATGAATTAAACTTAATCTGAAAATCTAAGCAAATAAATCTAACTACGAAAACTTGAAAGCGAAGGAATTGAAAACTAAGAAAAACGAATCTAAACTAAGAACTAACGAAATTAAACGAATGAAATTAAACTAAACAATTAAGAACTAAATCTAAGGAACTAGAAAGCAATTAAATCAAATAAAAGAAAGCAATAAAGAACTTACGAGATTAAACGAAGAACGAAGAACTAAGTAAAAACTTGAATTAATTGAAGAACAAAGTAGCGATCCGGATCGAACAAAAGAAAACTTAACTAAAGTATTTGAATGCTAAACTAGAGCTAAAACTAAGGTAAAAGGGTTGGTAAAAGGTTGTAGAATTCGTGCACAAGGGATAGTATATATAATAGGTATGAAAACCTAATTATACAAGGAAATAACAGCTGGCCGGAGCGTTGGACGGTCTGAAAACTGGAGGATTTAATTACGTTGGACGCTTGTCCAACGCACGTTGGACGCCCGTCCAACGTAGCCTTCGCTGAAAATCCGAAAAAACTTGAAATTACGCTGGACGCTCGTCCACTGCACGTTGGACGCCCGTCCAGCGCGGCCCTCGCGAAAATTTGCCAGAATTCTCCCCTTTTCTTCCTCTCGAGGCCTTCCGTGCCATTTGCAATCCGTAGGAACTAATCCCTGCACAAACATTAAAAAGAAAAACAAACGAAAAACTACAAAAATAAAGAAAATAAATCCTACTCTACAAAAAAAAAATAAAAAATAAACAAAGTGGGTTGCCTCCCACCAAGCGCTTATTTAACGTCATTAGCTTGACGAAGGATATGATCAACCTAAGCCCGTAGCACCAAGCGACGTCTTGATGCTCCTTGCGATACACTCATACTCCCTTCTCGAACAATCTCGACGATCCAAAGCGTGGTCATCATCAACTCTCGACTCCCCCACACTTAGCTCGAACTTCTCCTCAAGCATCTTCGAGTTAAACTCTACAAGGAAAGATGTTTCACAAATGGTGAGGTTAGAAAGAAAAGAGTTAATGATCACTTCCTCATTCGTTTGGCGCCGTTGCCGGGGAAAACTTTAGGCGATTTATTGTGTAGTATTTTTATTTGCTTTATTTTTATTTTTATTTGTGTTTATTCGATTTCTTGTTTCTCCCACTCGGTGCGTTTAACCCTTTTGTTGAGTGTTGTTTATGCATGGTCGCCGAAGTCTTCAAAGGAATTTAGCGCCCTACTTCGACAACATTCATCAAAGGAAAGCGATTTTAGCCGCGAAGGAGAAGGAGGAGTTCGATTCTCAAGACTTTGGTTAAGTCTTGTTGTTTGCAGAGCCCGGAGCCATGGCAGCTAGAGTCATGGGCGATTTTGCTCGCCCCACATTCACAGCCACCACTTCGGCGATTGTCCTGAAGGAAGCGGTCAGGAATCATGAGCTTAAACCTCACCACATGGCGTTGCTCCCATCCTACCACGCGCTGCCCAACGAAGATGCTTTAACATTCATCCGAGAATTTTGCACGGTGGTTCAGACTTTCCCACTCTCGGGACTCACGGAGGATAACTTGAAGATGAAGTGCTTCCCGTACACCCTCAAGGATCGAGCAAAGTCATGGTATTTGGCGCTCCCGGCCAACTCTCTCACCACATGGAATGCGGTGTGTGAGAAGTTCATGCTCAAGTACTACCCGAACCGCAAGACTCAAGAGGTGCGGTCGAAGATTATGAATTTCTCCCAAGACAACGATGAGCCGTTTCACGAAGCATGGGAGAGGTTCCAAGAGCTACTTCAACAATGCCCCCATCATCAAATGGCATCGGAGTTGCTTTGGCAATATTTCTACGACGCCCTCAACCAAACTTGTCAATTCATGGTGGATAGTTCGGCCGGAGGCAACATAGCGGTCAAGACAGTTGACGAGTTGAAGTATATTTTCGAGACGCTCGCTGCGAGTTGTCAACAAAAATCAGCTAGACCGAGGAAAGTGGAGGCGAGTGCAATTTCGATGAGCCCCGATTTGAAGAAGCAAATGGCCGACATGTTAAGGGATCTCGAAAACTTGAAGATGAAGCAAAGTGCACCGGCCCCAAAGGAGGAAGAGAGGAAGCCCGATCAATGCGAGATTTGTGGAGAGCTTGGACACATCAAGGAGGTGTGCCACAACATGGGAGCATTCACTCATGAAGGAGGAGCCGATGTCTTTGCTGCCCAAGGTTACATGCCACAAGGACCACCACCTCAAGGGCAAGGTACGAACCCGAATTTTCAATATCGTCGCCCTCCACCATATAACAACCCATATCCTCCTCCACCAAATCCCTACTACCCTTCTCCACCATATTATCCACCTCCTCAATACCCTCCACATCCCTATTATCCACCACCTCCATATTACCCACCTCAACCTACTCCACACCACCACCATCATACCCAAATTCTCGTCCTCAAGGACCTCCACAAAAGCCTCCCGTCGATGAGGATCGTTTCCATGCACTTGATGCGAACATAAAGAGGCTCGAGACGGCAATTGGCCAAATTTCCAGTTCCATGCACTTGATGCAACAACCGGGGCGAATTCCGAGCCAAGGGATTCAACCACAACAAGCCAACGAGGTGCAATATCCTCCATATGTTCCTCCCGTTCCACCTCACCAAGCTCATGCAATCATGGTGTTACAACGCAATGGTGTCACAAGGTCGCCCCAAGGGTGTTCAAGTGATAGGAGGAGCCCGAGCGAGCAGTGGAGCAACGGCAAAAATGACGCAGCACAGCACTCTGGACGGGCGTCCAGCGTCTCTGGACGACCGTCCAACGTTGGACGATCACCCACAGTCACGCCAGCCCCTGGACGAGCGCCAGAAATTGTCCCAGCGAAGCCCGCGCTGGACGGGCGTCCAACGTACGTTGGACGACCGTCCAACGCTGAAAAGGAGCCAAACGCGAAGCCTACCTTGGGCGAGCGTCCAGCCAACATTGGACGACCGTCCAACGCCCAGAACGCACGCACGGAGCCCGAGGAAGCTGAGAAAGAGTCCTGACTTTTCCACAAGACGTCCAACCCTTATGTTCCCCCTATTCCTTGTCCAAGTCGTGTGAAGAACAAGACGCTCAACCCGTATGTTCCACCTATTCGGAGTGTCGTGAAGAAGGAGAAGAAGGATATCGAGCCTATCAACTCGTTTCCAAAAAGAGGAGATCCGGGAGGTTTCGACTTGAGCATTGTTTTGGATAGTGGAGAGACCGTCTCGGGATTGATGGATTTAGGAGCTGCGGTAAATTTAATGCCGCATTCTATTTTCGAGAAGATCAACTCAAGAGTCCTTCAACCTACTGACATGCGCATTGAGCTAGCAGACGGCACCGTGAGAAATCCATTGGGAGTTGTGGAAGATGTTACTGTCCTCGTTGGTGGACTTCGAGTCGTTACCGACTTTGTTGTGCTTCACGAGGGCCAAGGAGCGAAGAGCGCAACCGGTCATCTACTCTTGTTGGGACGACCGTTTATGGCCACCACTCGAGCTCGGATTGATGTAGGTACCGGTACATTGAGCATGGCCGGCGAAGGAGGTTCGGTAACGTTTTCGGTTTTTGGAAAATCACATTCTATTCCTAGTTCCTCTCTTCATTCTTGCTCTTTTGTTAAGCTTGCTAACCCTCTTGTTGAGGTAAATGGTTGTGAGATTTCTGACAGGGTAGCAACTCTTGAAGAATTCCTTGACGAAGAAGAGGATGACGAGTTCTTTAGTTGTGTGGATGAAGATGAGGACATTATCGAGGAATTTCTACAGAATTTGGAGGAGGTTGATGAGGTGGAAGAGGAAAGATCGACACTTGCGCCGAATGAAGAAGAGGACATAATCGAAGAATTTCTACGGAATTTGGAGGAGGTCGATGAAGTGGAAGAGAAAAGCTCGACGCATGCATCGAATGAGGAAGTGATCATTAACTCTTTTCTTTCTAACCTCACCATTTGTGAAACATCTTTCCTTGTAGAGTTTAACTCGAAGATGCTTGAGGAGAAGTTCGAGCTAAGTGTGGGGGAGTCGAGAGTTGATGATGACCACGCTTTGGATCGTCGAGATTGTTCGAGAAGGGAGTATGAGTGTATCGCAAGGAGCATCAAGACGTCGCTTGGTGCTACGGGCTTAGGTTGATCATATCCTTCGTCAAGCTAATGACGTTAAATAAGCGCTTGGTGGGAGGCAACCCACTTTGTTTATTTTATTTTTTTTTGTAGAGTAGGATTTATTTTCTTTATTTTTGTAGTTTTTCGTTTGTTTTTCTTTTTAATGTTTGTGCAGGGATTAGTTCCTACGGATTGCAAATGGCACGGAAGGCCTCGAGAGGAAGAAAAGGGGAGAATTCTGGCAAATTTTCGCGAGGGCCGCGCTGGACGGGCGTCCAACGTGCAGTGGACGAGCGTCCAGCGTAATTTCAAGTTTTTTCGGATTTTCAGTGAAGGCTACGTTGGACGGGCGTCCAACGTGCGTTGGACGAGCGTCCAACGTAATTAAATCCTCCAGTTTTCAGCACAAGGGATAGTATATATAATAGGTATGAAAACCTAATTATACAAGGAAATAACAGCTGGCCGGAGCGTTGGACGGTCGTCCAACGTACGTTGGACGCTCGTCCAACATCGCACTCGCTCTGCGCTTCTTTTCTACTCTGGACGCTCGTCCACCGTACACTGGACGGTCGTCCAACGCTGGACGATTGCGCGCCTTTCTTGTTTCGGTCGTATCTTCCTCGTCCGAACTCCAAGTCGACCTCCGTTTTCGCCTACACGCTCCTATCGAACCCCTCTTCGATATAATGCTTCTTTCTTCTCAATTTCTTCTCATTTCCGTCCTTTTTATCCTACAATACCAAAGACTCCAAAACAACCAAATCATAGCAAAAGACAAACGAAAGAGACACAAAACATAACGAAAACGGACTCGAAAACACTACGAAAATCCTAACATTTACACACCAATCACATAGTAAGGTTGGTAAAAATGGCATCTTCTATTTGGGTAGTCTATTGGCTCATACTGGTCTTTACTAAGTCATAACCTGGTTCATGCACACGTGGGAATGGTTCTACACTAGATAGGTCCTTAACTCTAAGTTCTTCATTATATAGTTCTTACTAGGTTCTTGGTAAGTTAGGTTTAAGACGGTCGGGAAACACGTCTTGCGTCCGTTAAAAGGTCGACGACACCTTGTTTGTCCCATTTTTGAGACCTCGTTCTTGGTTATAAATTCTACTCGCTTCCTTCCTTGCTTGATGATGCGTCTCGTAGCTTCCCGCGTTCAAAACCTGTTACATGTAAACAAGAATCCTAGTTCAAGTGAGCTACGTTCTCTAAAAGTCATTGATCTCAACACCTTATGTGATTCCTACGAGTTATCTCGTCTAGGTTCTCATATTGGTGATAAGCAACCTATTCCTTGGCTGACCATGACGTCATGAAGAGTCGAGCTTTTGTCGAGGGCCTTGAGAAGTCTAGCGGAACGAGTCTAGACTTTACGATGAAGAAGAAGACTCTTGGATTTCAGAGCGAACCTAATGCTCTGATACCACCCTGTCATGACCCCACCCCGCTTAGAAGGGAACATGCGAGGTCGCGACGTAAAGGAAACGGAAAATGAAATAAAATAAGACAACTCAGAGTGAAACATTGCGGAAGCATTTCATTGAATTACATTAAATCCCCACCATTTGTCGAGAATGGTTGGGAGGAAGTACTGTTACGCAGCGGAAGTGTTTACATAACATGAAGAAGCGGAAACGTTGTTCAAAAGGTGAAGTACTGTCTTGCAAAGTCAATGAGTTGCAACATTAAAAAAACAAGGACAAGTGTTGCAACGATACACCAAAGAGAATTCAAATAACTACTGATGGAACACAACGGAAAATGTAGGATGCACGTATGGAGACATGCACCACCAAGAGACTTCGACTCTTTTCTTGCCCGATAAAAGCCATTCCCCGACTGCTACACTCCATCTGTTCAACCTGCACTCGGGAAATATGTACAGGTCTGAGTAAAAAGTACTCAGTGAACACATGCCAAAACATTTTAATCGTCAGCCATGAGAGTGATTCATAGGGTTTTATGGTAAAGACCTATGATCACTAAAACATTTTCTTAAAAATAGCTCTTGCAAGCTTTGGTTTTCTGAGTGTAATCCGTCATATCTGAACTTGTTCTGGTGTATCCGGTAAGAGTGGCCACTCCCCCGAATGCCTCGACCGGCCAATATGTAGCTCACGGTCTACTAATCTGAGTGCCCTAAGTCCATCGAGGAGCGACCCCGATAGACCCGAATTCTTTCTATTAATTCTGTGGCCGAAGCCTTCTGTGGCCGAAGCCTTTCAGATAGACATCATACAAAACTAAACATTTATGGTCTGACAATTCTTTAAGAAAAGAATTACGCATAAAGAAACATTTTAGTTTTCTGAAAGCCCACCTCAATAGCTTGCCTTGATTCGCTTAAGATCGTGAGTGCCACTTTAACTTCGGCTCTTTCCTTCGCCTAACCTCGTTCAAAGAACACAAAATAAGAATCTTGAAGAAAAATCGATAATCGTATCGATCTATGCGAAGGAGTTCTTCATTGAGGTCATGATATCTTATTAATTCTTTTCTGATTAATATTCTGAAATCGATCACTTCGATCGGTACTTGTATCTTCTAATTCTTTCATCCTCGATGGGAATCGTAGGATGTCGGATCTGATTATCTTATGAAGCTTCATGACTTTTCTTTTTACATAGTATAAGTGTTTTACACTTGTGATACTGTTATCTTGATCAATCGTTCGATCAGTAATGATCTTCGTGGTTCTATTAAAACATTAGAGTCTTAACCCAAATACTTAAACTCGGAAATTTATCATATTAACTCCGATGAATCGTTCCATATTCTCGACCCATTATGACTTACAAGTCCGGCCCAATTGGTTGGTCCGTCTCAATAAGTAGTTAATCGGTCCAAATGGTTGGCCCTATCTGTTAAATATGTCATTGGCCCATTACTCAATTTACTTGGCCCAAATGGTTGGGCTCGATCCATTTAATCAGTTATCGATTCATGTTTCAATTTAATCGGCCCAAATGGTTGGGCTCGATCCATTTAATAATTATTTCGGCCCATTATGCATTCGTTAATTATTATGGCCCATTAGTGCTCGTTTAATAAAATTTCGGCCCGATGTATATATTCGTTTATTAAATTTTCGGTCCGTTCTTGTTTATATATCGGCCCAGCTCGTGGCCCAGCCCGCTGTTAATTATTGGCCCGGCCCGAATTAATTTATGGGTTAAACCCTTCTTGCTCATGATTTCATTCACGGCTCTCCCCCTTTCTTCTCTTCTTCCTCGCGACATCTCCCCCCCCCCTTCTTCTCTCTTCTGCCTTCCCGGCAGTACGTCGCCGTGCGACCTCCGCCCTCATCAGCGGCTGCTACTCGGTGGCTTCTAATGCCGCCGTTCACTGTCTTTCTCCGTTCTTGGGTTTTCCGATATCTCGAGGGGTGGGGGTGCCCTAATTTGATTCGGATTTTGGGGATAATCCTCTCTGGTGGCTCTTCCGATGAATTGGCCGCCGAGTCTGTCCCTTCTTCGCCGTGGTGAGACGGCTCTGGTGCGGGCTCCTTCTGTTCTCGAATTATCCTCCTCCGGTGGCCCGGGTTATGTTGATTTGTCCTGTCGCCGGGAGCAACTCCCACGGCAACTCCGTTGGGTCGGCCGTAGGGTCGGAATCGAGGCTTGTCCTTCCCGATTGGAGGAACAATTCCTCCTTGGCTTCACCATCGTTCGACGTTGTTGCTGTCGCCGCCGTTGCTATCTCTCTCTCTTCTGTCCTCTGTTCTTCTCCAATCTATTCTTCTAATCTCCTCTCTTATTCTGTCCATTACTTCTGATCTTCTCTCTTGTAGGTGAAATGGCTCCGGCTGGTGGCTCTCCCTTCGGTGGTGGCTCCTCCCCTGTTTCTGCCGTGGCTCTTTGTGAGTCCTTGCCCCATTTTGGCAACCTCCCGTTGCCATCTCCCTTATTCTGATGATGATAAGTCTCTCTCTCACTCTTGTTCTTCTCTGCTCCTCTCTCGGTTCCAGCTACTGTTGGATTATGCCATTATTGTTGGGGTTTGGAAATAGCTTGTGTGTTATGTGGATTATATATATACTGTTGTTGGTTATTGTTGGGTTGAAATCTCCAGTTTTGGAGCCATTGTTGTGTTCGGTTTTGTTATTAAACTGGAAATTCTTGTGAGGTCCTTAATGCCTTATGATTATACATACTTGGTCATGATTCTACACATATATGAAGGCAAATTGCTAGCTTTTAAGGCCATTCCTATCTTAAGCCATATTTCATGCTTGCATGCTTGAATTTGGTTGAAATCTCTGAGTCTTATGAACATGCATTAGGTTTCCTTACTTGGGCAGTTTCTAGGCCATGTATTTGGGGTCTTTTGGTGGGGAAAACATGCTTTTTGGGCTTGGTTCCTAGAGAAATATGGAGAAGAATACTTACTTGTTTGATGGGGGTTTGGAAATAGGGGTCCTTAGCCTGATTTGGGGCTGCCTTCTTGGTTTCCTTCTTCTAGCTGCTGCCCTCTCGGTTTCCTTCTTCTAGGGCCGAGTGTTGGTGACCTATGGAGATGGAATTAGTTCTCTTGCATCCTAGAATCATTCCTTATCCAACAATGACTTAATGTGGGGGTCTTACTTGTGTTCTTGGGCTGGAAATGCTTGCTAATATTGGTCTCCTTCTCCTCCTTCCCTTGTACTTGTCCCTATGGTTGTGTGGGTTCTTGTTAGCTCATGCATGGCTAAAAAATCAAAGGGGAAGGGGAGAGGTAGGTCTTACCGTGAGTTTGGCTTGAAGAGGGAGCTGGAAATCTGACTAAAGCTATTTCTAGCCTAGCAATAATATCGAACAAGGTAAGTCCGAATGTCGAACCACAAGGAGTGAAATGGCAATAGCAAATCAAGTAGTCTATATCGTCTCCATTATACTATCTAAGCACATGATCATGATTTGGTTTGTTTTCTAAACTAGGCAAAGAGTAAAGTGGAATGTAAACTCAACAATGTAAAGTAGACAAGACAAGTAAAAGGCAAATGTAGAATATCAATAGTAAAAGGCATGGATCCAAGTGATTTCCAATATGATGATGATGATAGTCTTAGAATCTAGATGCTTCAAGCCAATTTAATCCACCTTGGATGGTTTCTTATATCAAATATGCTAACCTACCTTACTAGGGTGATTAACAAGTTGATTGATAGAGCAACAAATGCTTTCTAAGCCTTTAATACTCTATCAACTCCAAATAGCTCAAAATAGTTTAAGATAACCTACCAACTCTCATCCAACTCATCTAATTCTTTCTAGGAACTATAAGAGATGAAATCAAGTGGTATGGGTATGGATTGATGCCAAGTGCTATGAAAGGAAGCTTCCTAGGCATTCCCTCAAACACCTTAGATGCACTCCTAGTGATCAATTATTCATGCATACAAATTAAAGTCCCAATCCATAGGCAATCCAAGAGGAAGGTAGATCAACATCCTAGAATCTAATACCTATCATCTACATCAAATTATCCATCACTTGGAGCCATATGCAAACTTAGCTAACCATAGATCTAGCAATCTAACCATGGAAAATAAGAGAAATCATAATAGAAATGACAAGGAAATGAAAAGGAATTGAAAATCTTCAATAATCTTCAATCTCCAAGCTTGTTCATCCACAAATATTTGAAAATACCAAAGTAGAAAGAGGGAAAATATCTAGGGTTCTAAGAGAAGTTGTTCAAGTGAAATACAATTGAAATTAGATGACAAATGAGGAAAATATCTAGCTATATATAGTTTTCCCACACATTGGGGTCAAATTGCAAATACTAGAAACTTAAGTTGAGAAGGTGGGGTAAAATCTGTAATTTCTGGAAAGTTAAATGAAGGGTTGACTATTTCATTTTCGGTTGACTCGTGTACTTTCCGCCCACATTTGACAGTTCGCGCGCTCTCACGGTTTTGGCTCGTTCTCTCTCGTCCGGCATCGGAAAATTAATCCGCAAAGTTCTACGGCTTCCTCTTTCGATCCTCTTCGACATAGGATAAGTCAAACTTGCCCAGAAAATTGCCGCAACATCTGAAATCAGCACGGAAACCGAGAGAAAACGCAAAGCATATAGAAAATGCATAAATTGTAAAAACCTATCATTTCCTATTCATTAACGCACAAATCTTAACCAAAACACGCATCGAGACGCACTCTAAAGCATGCTAAATATGTGGTTATCAAAATCTATGGCTTTTCCTCCTCTTCTTGGTCCTTACTTGCTGCTCTTCTCGGTTCTCTTGCTATTCTCTCTCTCGGTTCTTTTGCTATTCTCTCTCTAGTTTGAATGTTGGTGTTGTTGTGAATGATAATATGGTGACTTGTTGTGGTGTGTTTTGTTGTGTGTAGGTTGAGCCTCAATCATCATGGGAGAAAGAGAAAGATGAATGGGGATTGGGGGAGTGTTCTTTCTCAAGGAATTTTGGCAGATTTTTGTGTAAGAAAAAGGAGGGAGAGAGAGTGTTTGCCGGCTGCATGCTGTGTTACTTCCCCATGCAAGTCTTGAGAAATGATGATTGGGGTTTATCCCTTCCTTAATCCCACTTAAGGGATGTTTATCCTCTAATTATGGGGGTTAGGGATCCTATTTGAGCTCTAATTATGTAAATAAGAGAGATAGTATAATGGTTAGGGGCTGCCGATTTCTTCCATCTTCTTTCTTCTTCTTCTTTTTTTTTTTTTTTTGTACATTATTGTAATAAAAATGTGATCTTCATTATTGTATAATATTGTTATAACATGTAATTGTATTTATTTACATGCATCGTATTATGCTCGGAATATTATTTACGTTCTCGGGCCTTTATTCTTGTTGGTAATTAAATCGGGTATTGGGCCTTCAAGCTTAACATGGGCCTCGGCCCTTTCTTAAATAATGATGAGTGTTCGTTTATTATATCGGGCCTTATTAATTTATTTAAATCTTATTGGTACATCACTTTAGTTATATGTTGTCGCTTTTCGGAATTCCTTTGAAATTTCTTTGTTAGCCTAATAATAACAATGACAACATTAATCTTAATCATTAAATAAAAGTCGAGGTTTTATTACTCACTAATAAAATCGCGACTATTACATCTATTTCCAATGCGAGCAAGGAAAGCTGCTACCTAGCCTAGGATTTCTAGCTAGTGGTTTCTAGAGAAAAGCTTGAAGGGTTACCTTTTCCTTTAAAAGGTTGCAGGGCTGGTGACATGCTTCTGCGTAAAAACGAGTTTGTCTTGTCAGAGCATTCTCATTGTCATCCTGTCCTATTCTGCTCTGAGATAAGGACTTGTACTCATCTCCCATTCGTCGTGAATAAGTACACTGACGTGAAGCTCCCTTCGGGTTGTAGTAAGCTTGTGTACTCTATTCATTCTCCCCCCCATTCCTTCGATGGAGGAGTCTCTAGTTCGTAGAGGAAGATGGAAGAGATGAATGCCACGAAGACCAAGCTTGAAGAGAGGATCATCAAGTGATACATTCAACAAGTGGTGTCAAACTCTACAAGTAACATCAATAAGTGGTATCAATCTCCTACAATGTGAGATTGACTGGTAAGCATTTCAATTTTAAGTACACTAAGTAAATTGAAGCGTGCTAGAAACCTTCATTTACTATGCGGAAAATATGAAATGAATCTAACACAAATACAAAGAGGAAAACATTCTTGTTTATCCTCGAAGTATGTAAGTCAGAAACATTTTAAATTATGTAAAGTAATTTCAATTTCTTATTCTAGTCGCTTCAGATGGCCAAACGAGTGCTACGTCATTCAAAGCGAGTCATCACAAGCGAGTGCGGAACAGTCATGCCAAGCGAGTACTTCGCAAGCGAGTAAAAGCCAAAGCGGCTGCACTCAATGCGAGCGGGTACGAAGCGAGCGTACGAGCTGTATGCACTAGAGTGCAGATTTTACCTTTTACTTTGCATTTAATGCAGGTGCACGTACAAAGCGAAAATCCGGGCGCGTGCAATTCAATTCGAATTCAAAGCGGGAAAGTCGGAAGAAATCCAGCCGTCGAATCTCAACAGTTCTCGAACCCCAGCCGCTGGATCTACGCCTATTGGAGAGACGAATTGCAGACGGCCACGTGGAGGGCCAAGCCAACTTGGCGGTTCACTTTTACTGTAGTGACGCCGGACACATCAATCACGTCGCCGCTTTCCGCCGTATACCAACAGGATCTACCGGGATATTACTGTCTTGCCCCTGCCACGTCAGTCGAACCCTAAATCTATATAATGGAGAGTTGCAGAACTGCAAAAACTTTCATCACTCTCTAAATTAGCCATTCTCGTGCAAGATCTGCAATCACTCTAGAACTCACGAGTCTCAACCCAGCCTTTAAATCTCCGTTCAAATCCTTTCAACTATCTTATCATGGGAAAGAAATTCAAATCTCAGACGATGGAGCAATTTTTAGCCGGAATCGATAATCACATCAACGTCGAGCCTCATCTCGACCCAAAAATTGTTGATGAACAAGGATTCCGCAAGACCACGGCCGGCTTGTGGGAATTCGTTAATGCCGTGCCGACGAAGATTTTGGGCAAAGCAGTAGCAAAAATCTTATTGAATCTGAAGGAAGGAGAAAACTCTTCAACTTTCACAGACCCAGAAAAAGGGACGTCGGTGGAAGTAGATTTGAGCACGATAGCCGGAGCCTTTGATTTGCCGGAAGAAGGAGTGAACTCCTTGCTGGAGTTGGAATTGTCCGTTGGAGTTGAGTACGCACGATTCGCCGTTGAAGGGGCGGAGGTCGAGATAAAGCAAGCCATCATAAGAACAGATCTAAAACTGCCGTTCAGCTTTATCTGCGAGCTCTTTTCCAAGTCCATCGCCTGCTACGTCGGAAATCTGGGCCAACTTTCCGACATCAAGCTGTTCGCCACCACGGTCATCGTCGACAGCTTGACCGGAATGAAGTTCAACTGGCATGGATGATTTTTCAACCAAATCCACGAGGTTGCCAAGGACTTCAAGTTTGTGAAGGGAAGCACTGACCAGATCCTTCGCAAGGGAAAGCTCAAGTTCTTCTCTAGGATTTCCCTTGCACTGGAGAAACTGTACCCTGACAAGAGATGGAAAGATACCTTCGACTACAAGAAGAACACGGTGTTCTACGACTTGTGGAAGATGGAGAAAACTCGAATCAATCTGGGACTTCAAGATGTTGAAGTGCCCGCAGCAGTACCAGTCGCCGAAAGGCGAAGCGAGGAAAAGAAGGCTAAGCGAGTCGCTTCACCTGCAAAGCGAGCTGCGCCCAAGCGAGTGAAGAAGTTGAAGCGAGTAGCTTTACTCGTGAAGACAAGCGAGGCTGAGGAGCAGCCACTTGGAGAAATCGAAGTGACCCAACCCCAGCCTTCACCCGCCAAAATTCAAACACCCCCAGTCCAGACCCAGCAACCACAAGAACCCCAAGGCTCATCCACAAATCAGCCACAAGAACCCCCACTCCAAACTCAAACCCAGCCACCACAAGAACCCCAAACCTCAACAACTGCTCAACCCCAAAAATCTCCCTACTCTCTGCACGAAGAGGAATCCACTTCGTCACTCCAAACCCTAAAACTACCTTTCTGCAGCACTGACCTAAATGCTGCATACATCATGTTCACTCCACCCCAACCACAAACCCAAGCACCACCCCAAGCTACCGAACCCGAAACTACCCAAGCCGCAACACCAAACTCACCCATTGAATCGGCCACTTCAGCCGACACCGCCCAAACAGCCGATACAGATCTCACCATCATTCCACCTCCAAAACCCGTACCCCCAACTGCAGAGGAAAGAGCTCTCCAACGCTACATAATGGACAGAGAGCAAGCTGCATAGACAATCACCAATCGCTACCCCTCCGTGGAGATGTCAGATGATTTCTTCACCAAAGCCGTCGACTTCCTCACGTACATCGCGTACAGAGGAATGGAGTACTACAAGATCTAGAATCTCCATAAGGATTTCTCAGAGGAGGTACTTGAAAAGAGGGAGGCAGAGCTGCTCGATTTCATTGGCGTGGATGGATTTCACGTCTTCATAAATGAGACCAGCTACTGGGAGAAGCTGGATGCAAAAGTGAAGCGAACGTATCCAGACGCTACGATCCCAGAGCGAGTGCCAACAGTGCACGAGAAGAGGTTGGTGAGGGCGCATGAGGAGGAGATGGAGGTGAAGGAACAGGAAATCGCCAGTTTACAAAGCGTGATCACACGCAAGACTGAGGAGTTGGAGAAAAAAACTGAAGAAGTCAAAAATCTGCGTGCAGACTTTGACAAAAAGAAGGGTCAGTTGGAAGGGAAGATAGAGGAGAAAGGGAGTCTGCTGGATGAGTAGGAGAGGTTGTTGGAGGAGAAGGTGAAGCTTGTGGAGGAAAAGGAGAAGAGGGCTATTGAGCTCAAGCAGTCGCTTGATGCTGAGAGGAGTCGATTGAGAGACGTAAGCTCCAAGGTAGTGACTGTTGAGGAGGAGAAGAAGAAAATCTCAAAGAAGCTTGAGAAAAAGGAGAAGGTCTTGGCGGAGAAGGAAGAGGAACTGATCAAGCTCGGGAGCGAGTTGACCAGGACAAAGATGTCACTCGACACGCTCGAGAAGGAGATGAAAATCCTAAAACTTGAGCGTGAAGAGGAAAAAGCCGAGCTGTAGAGCAGGAGGAAAAGTGCTCAAGCCACCGATTTGAAGCAGGCCGAACTCTACATTCAAATTGACAGGGCACAGAAATTGGCAGGTGATTTTGCCGTTAGGATGGCCGGTGCTGCACAAACCTATGTGTCGTTGAACAGAAGGGAGAGGAGCCTCGCCACCGCAAGGTTAGAACTTGAAGCTGCCCAAAGCCACTTCGGGCTTGTCCTGCAAGAGGAGCGAAGGAGGATTACTACTGAAGTGGAAGCGGAGTTGGACGCTCGCTTCAAAGCAGTGGAGCCACTAGAGAAGTTGATGGCTTCAGTCAAGGAACGAGGGAAGCAGTGTGAATATCTGCTCGATGAAATCAGCGCTAAGACTGCAGAATTAGTGCTGGCACAAGAGCATGTTTTCGCAACACGAGCTGAGCAGATGCTTCACGTTGTCTTCAACAAAGTTGACAATCTCCACCAATCCATCAGAGGAAAGGTGATCATTTCCACCCCCGGCAGTCTTGATGATGCCAAAACGGGGGAAGATGTTGAACAAACAGAGGTAATTACAGAAAGAAGGATAGTTGAGGGAGAGGAAAGTAGAGTTAAAGTGGAGAGGATTGAAGCTGGTAGCTTGATCCAAGGGGGAAGTGGAGTAGGAGTAGGAGTTGTAGAGGAGGAACAGATGGATGATGAAGCTCGGGCAGAGCTTGCTCGGAAGAAGGGAAAGGACAAGGTCCTTGAAGAGCCCCGCAAGCCAATGGCCGGGAAGCTGCTAGCTTCCTCAATGACTGCTCATCCTGCTGCTACAATTCAGACCAAAGAGCAAAAAGAGCTACAAATTGCGGCGGATGAAGCTCTTGCTCGTGCCTTGGAAGCAGAATTCGAGCTACCGGGGAAGGCACAAATCTCCCAAGCAGGCGCTTCAGCTGCGCCAGCTTCAACTGCTGCCCCAGCTTCAACACTGGCCCTCGCTTCGACTATTGTTGGCGTCGCTTCAGCCAGCCAGGCAGTTATTCCCTCTGGTGCCACAGAGAAAAAGAAGAAAATGCCACCCCCTCCAGCACCAAAAGTCCCATTGAAGCGGACTACACCGGAATCAAGAGAAGAAGATCCTGCGGCTAAGCGCCAAAGGACAATCGCTGCAAAAACCGGTCGAATGGAGAGAAGGAGGAGGAGTGAGGAAGGAAGGAAGAAGGATGCGGAGAAGGAGAACTCACTGAAACTCAAGCGAATTAAAATCGTTGAAGGGCGGATTGAGTCCCACTGGAATGAAGTGAGGCTCATTCAGTCTGCCATCACTGGAAGTGCCTTCATCCCCTTCATGCCTGATGAGTTTGAAGCTTGCCAAGCTCAAGCTATCATTGACACTTGCAGCGTCACAATTAAGGAGATGTCTGAATCTGGTCGCTACACGGCAGACGAATGTGACTTCATTCGCAAGCGAGTAATGAGAAGCTTCCTAAATGGAACACTGACGCCAATGCCAAGTTCAGTGCAATCATGAAGGAGTTGGCAAACAGGTCAGAGGAGGAACTTGTTTTGCGAAGAAAATATCATCCAGACGCTCGAGAAATCGAGGACTTCATCACCAGAGATCTCTTGATCAATGGTTTTTCTGCAAAGAGAAATTCATCAAAGCCTATTACTACTGGGGAGTAGTGCCACTGCAGGATGAGTGCTCTAGGCTAAACACTCTGAACAACTTCCTCTGTGTGTACAACGAGCAATTGCGGCGGAAAATCTTCATATAGGCTGAGGAAGCTAATCCCAAGCCTCTTGTTATCAAAGTGCCAGCAGTGAAGGATTTCCCTATGCTGTTTCTGCCCAATTCTGGCGTTCCTAACCGGAAGCTCATTGATGATGAAGTGGATGAAGCTCTTAGATTGGAGAGCAGATGGAGACAGAACCAATACAACATCAAGACCATGGAAGTGAAAGTCCTTTCTGCCTACTATTTGGAAGAGGAGAAAGAGGAGAAGGAGAAAGAAGAGAAGGAGAAGAAGGAGAATGAAGAGAAGGACAAGGAGGCTGAAGTTCCTTAATTCCATATCCATATTTTGTGAACTGCTTGTTCATATATCTCATTTTTAAATTTCTGTCAAAATGTGTCATTTACATGCTTTGTGAATGATTTATCTTATGCGACAAACTCAACGATTTAACCGAAAAAAAAGGGGGAAAGGAACTTAAAAGAAAATATTCAAACAAGCCTGCAAAGGAAGCAGTCGCTTGAAGTTCTTTCCACGGTTAAATAGGCTAAAGAACTTAGTATCTAGTTTTTAAGTTGGGTTTTGGCATCATCAAAAAGGGGGAAGTTGTTGGGAATTGTTAAGGATCACATGTTAAGGGGGAACTCATGTGGGACACTTTGAAGTGAGTATATATTTGTTTTGATTTGATCCCAAAACCCCTAAGTATCCTATTCCCAAGCGACCCATTTCGATGTAGAATAGGTTAGAAATTTTTCTAAGCCTACACTGTTAGGATGGCTTTGATTTTGCTTTAGTCACTTTGGTTTTAAGACTACAGGAATTTCAAGTGAAGGCCACTCGCTTGAGTGTGTTTTCCAATCGAAGCTAGTCTACCCAACCGAAGTGAAGCGTGCCGAAGAATAGTGAAGCGGAGCGAGCGCTACAATAGATTCGAAGTGAGTCTGCCAAAGCGAAGCGAAGCGAGCGCTACAGAGAAGATGAAGCTATTCAACGCGGAGTCAATAAATACTAAAAGCAGACACCCGTGAAATTTATTTTTCAAGTACACGCTACAGTATGACTTTGAAGTCACTTGAGGCGGACGCTACAAATCTGAAGCGAAGCGAGCCCCTACCTAACAGAAAGCGACAGCACAATTACCGCTCCAATTTGAATGTCGAGTTCAAACTCGAGTCAACTGAAGATCACCACATTAATTGCGAGATCTCCACGTGTCGAACGCGGAGAGGAGCAACGGAGTTGACTGCCAGGCCGACAGGGCGCCGCTACAGTACTGGCTCACTCCAGTTACTGTTAGGTTTGTAGCTTAGCCATTTTAGGCAAAGTGACAAATCTGGCGCACCTGAAAAAAGCATTGCCTGCGCAAGTACTGTCGAGAGGAGGAGAGACAAGGCCACCTACCAAGCAACGGATCTCAGCCAACTCTCCGCCTATAAATAGTGAAGGATGAAGACGAAGAGAAGTAGAACACTACTTGAGCATTGAGCACCTACTGCAAACAAACACTCCCAGCTTTCAGCCTACACTCGAGTCTTTGTTTCCAAGTGTTCTCCGAGTTCCAGTCTCATCGAAACTCATCTTCGCAACCTTCACACCTAGATTTCTAAGCCCATTCCATATCCAAGCTTAGAGAAGAGTTCTAGCCATCTTTGCACTTGTTGTAAAGAACTCTTCATTAGTGTGTCTGTCGAAACAGAAAACCCTAACCCTAAAAGTTCAGTTAGGTTTTGTGTTCGTCGTCGTTAGGTTGTGTTCGATCTAAGGCTCTACTTTCCTCGATAGTAAAAGCCTCGATCATAGAGTCTAGATCCAAGCTTACACTTTCCTCGATTGTGTAAAGCTCGATCGAAGCTTAGGTTGTAAGGAGAACCCGTTATCTTCCTGTCGTCGGACTGAAGCGAGTGAAGCTTCCAGTCCAATTTAGGTCTTGTGTGGTGAAGCCGTAATCACCCAGTCGTCGTCAGATCCAAGCAAGTGAAGCTCGATCTTGACATAGGTTTTTGAAGAACCCATAATCTTCAAGTTCTTGAGTGAAGAGAAGTAGTTGCTCAGTGCAACAAGTGGACGTAGGAGCTTTAACTCTGAACCACTATAAATCGTTGTGTCGTATCTCTAACCCTAATCTCTCTATTCGTTTACTGTTTGATTATTCATTGCAAAAACATTTAAACAAAATGAAACTGAAGTTTTCAAATACTTAGGAAAGATTAGCTCACCGAATATCCGCATTTAGAGTAAAGTCTCACTCTTGGTCAAGCTCTAAAGCTGAGGTCAAGAGATTTACAAAACATTGTAGATCTAGCTCTCGGCTAGGTCTTAGTTGTTCAAGCGAGCACTTTACTTGATTACTCTGAGTTATTGGAAAAGAAGTTAAAAAACTTCAAATCACGTATTCACCCCCCCCCCCCCCCCCCCCCCTCTACGTGATTTTCCTATAACTAACCGAGACCAACAATGGGATTAGCAAGGAGGTTCAAATCACGTGCTTCTATCGTGGTTTGAACAAGATGTGTAGGAAGGAGCTCGACTATGCTTCCAAAGGAGGATTTTTGAACAACGAGTACGATGTGGCCATGGAGATTATTGAGCTTTCCGTGAATTCGGGTTATGAAGAGGCTACTGACCTACGCGTTGGAAGAAGGAGAGTTGCCAACATTGGGATCGATGCTTACGAAGACTTGATGCAGAAGTACACGAAAACAGCGAATGAGTTGGATACTATCAAGAAAGGAGTGCTTCGGTGCGATGCTATAGTTGATGAACAAGCACCTCCAACCGAAGAAGAAGATGCCAATTTTGTGCAACAAGGTGGCAAGTGGCAACCGAACCAAGGAAATAAGTGGCAAGGAGGACAAGGAGGCCAAGGAGGTTCGAACTACCAAGGAGGTTACAAGAAGCCTTACGTTCCAAACAACCGCAACCATCCGAACTTCTCTTATGCCAACCCAAACAACGCTTTGCAACCATCTCCTGGCTTCCATGTTGAGAACGGAGTCATCCAAGAGCCAAAGAAGGAGATGTCTACCGACGACTTGATTCGTCAATTGTTGGGAATTGTTAAGGACGAACATGTTAAGGGGGAACTTTTATGGGACACATCGTAGTGAGTCAAATAATTGTTTTAATTTGATCCCAAAACCCTCAAAGCGTTCTGTTCCCAAGTGACCCATTTTGATGTAGAAAATAGGTTAGAATTTTTCTAAGCCTACTCTGTTAGGATGGCTCTTTATTTTACTTAGAGTATAGACTTCAAAAAGTTCAAATGAAGGCCACTCGCTTGAGTGTGTTTTCCAAGCGAATCAAAGTCTAGCGAGCTGAAGTGAAGCGTGCCGAAGAATAGCGAATCGAAGCGAGCGCTACAATAGACTCAAAGTGAGTCTGTCAAAGCGAAGCGAAACGAGCGCTACAGTGTAAAGTCAAAGCGAGTCAACTCTGGTCAACATTTTCCAAGGCGGTCACTAGGGAACTCTACTTCCCAAGCGACTCACTACAGAATGATTACGAAGTGACTCAATTCAAAGCGAACGCTACAACTTCAAAGCAAAGCGAGCCACTACCTACCAGAAAGCGACAACAAAATTCCCGCTCCGATTTTGAACTCCAGTCAACTGGAGATCTCCGCATTAATTACGAGATCTCCACGTTAATTACGAGATCTCCACGTGTTGAACGCGGAGAGGAGCAGCGGAGTTGACTACCAGGCCGACAAGGGCGCCGCAACGGTACTGTGTCGCTCCAGTTACTGTTGAAATTGGATCTTAGCCATTTCCGGCAAAAAGCCAAAACTGCGCGTCTGAAAAGCAGCCAGCCTGTGCAAGTACTGTCGAGAGGAGGAGTGACAAAGCCACCAACCAAGCAAAGAATCTCGGCATCCCATAGTGAAGGATGAAGACGAAGAGAAGCAGAACACTTCCTGAGCATTCGAGCCTACTGGAAACAAACACTCCCAGCCTTAGTGCATTCTTCGAGTCTTTGTTTTCAAGTGTTCTCCGAGTTCCAGTCTCATCGGAACCCGTCTTCACAACCTTCACACTTAGAGTCTAAGCCCATTCCATATCTAAGCTTAGAAGAAGAACTCTAGCCATCTTTGCACTTATTGTAAAGAGTTCTTCATAGTGTGTTTTGTGTTCGTCGTCATTAGGTTGTTTCGATCCAAGGCCCTTCTTTCATCGATTAAAGAAGCCTCGATCATAGAGTCTAGATCCAAGCTTGCACTTACATCGTTTGTGTAAAGCTCGATCGAAGCTAGGCTGTAAGGAGAGCCCGCAATCTCCCTGTCTGTCGCCGGACTGAAGCGAGTGAATCTTCCAGTCCAGTCTAGATTTTTGGTGTGAACCCAGAATCACCCAGCGTCTGTCAGATCCAAGCGAGTGAAGCTCGATCTTGACTAGGCTTTTGAAGAGCCCGTAATCTTCAAGTTCTTGAGTGAAGAGAACTGTTGCCAAGTGCAACAAGTGGACATAGGAGCATTATCTCCGAACCACTATAAATCCTATGTCGTATCTCTCTAACCCTAAACTCTTTACTTTGATTATCCATTGCACGTGCATCTAAACAAACATAACTTGGAAGTTTTTAATTACTTAGGAAAAGATATTAGCTCACCGAATTCCGCACAAAGAGTAAAGTCTCACTCATGATCAAGCTCTAAGCTTAGGTCAAGAGATTCGTGATTGCTTTAGATCTAGCTTTCGGCTAGGTCTTAGTATTTCTACGAGCACTTTACTTCATACTCTGAGTTAGGGAATTTGATGTTGAAAAACTTTAAACTACGTGTTCACCCCCCCCCCCCCCTCTACGTATTTTTCCTATTACAAACCGGGACCAACAAGTGGTATCAGAGCAGCGGTTCTTTCGGGCCTCTGCTTTGCATATCCGAAGCGAGTCCCCACTCGCTTCACGTTGTCTCACCCTATTTTCCTAAGTGCATCAAAACCTCACCCACGCATATTGCATTTACTGCTATTAGTTTGCTATGTCTACATATAGTGCATCCAGTCTTCCACAGTTCTCTATCGAAGGATACGAGACATGGAGTTTCCGAGTCGAGAGCTTCCTATGCTCCATCCACGACCGGATGTGGGAAGTCATAGAGGAAGGACCAATCGAGATCAAGAAAGCCATATCTGTGAACGTCCCAGCCGCCGAAGGTCGCGAAGCCCATGTTAGACAGGAGTACGTCGAGAAGGACAAAGATGAATACAATGCCAACGACTTCAAGATCGTCAACCTTGATAAGATCGCACGTCACACGATGCAGAGTACTGTGTCGGATGCTTACCTTCCTAGGATCAGGAAGTGTGCGACGGCGAAGGAAATGTGGGAAACCCTAGCCCTCATTTCACAAGGAACGGACAAGATCAAAGAGAACAAGCTCCTCGTACAAATGCGGGAGTTTGAAAGTCTGATAATGAAGCCAGGAGAGTCCATTGACGCCTTCGAGCTGGGAGTCACCAACATCATTTCAACTCTCAACTCACTTGGGAAGGAACTCACAGACAAGGAAGTCAACCTGAAGATTGTCCGAGCTCTCACGAGGAAGTGGTAGACAATGAAGGAGTTGTACCTAGCTACCAAGGATCTATCGAAGCTCACACCGGAGATTCTGTTCTCCGAACTCAAAGCTCATGAATTCGATCTGAATCGAATGAACCTCGACGAAGAGGATGAAGCTCCCACGACAAAAGGTGTAGCTTTCAAAGCTGCTGAAGGGCCAAGCGACCAGTCGCTAGCCAAGATGACAAGGGAAGAGTTGGAAGAACATGTTGCGTTCTTATCCAAGAACTTCAACAAAATGAACTCTCGAGTGGGCAAATATAAAAGATTCTACAAGAAGTACAAAGGGAGGAGCACTGATGCTCGAGAAGGAAAAGGGAAAAGAGAAGAGACGACCAAGCCGATCTCAAGGGACATGATGGAAGTGGAGTGCTACCACTGCCACAAGATGGGCCACTACAAGTCCGATTGCCTGAAGCTAAGTGCGAAGGAGCGAGAGGAACTGAGAGCAAAGAGGGATGCTCCGAGGTGAGCGCTCGTAGCGAGTGAAATGCCGGTCGCTTCAACTGAAGAAGTCTCAAGCGACTCGGATGCATTCACAGATCCCAACTCCAGTGAGGGAGAGGATCTTGGACTCATGGCGCTCACCGACGAGGAAACTGGAGAGGTATTCATCTATCCCTCACCTAGTTCAATTACACTCGCACACACTCACCAAGAGGAATCTAATTCCTCGACATGGAGTGAATTGCTTGACAAGCACATTAAACTGTCAAGCGATCACGAAGTGTTGAAACAAGCTTTGTCTCAAAGCGAGAAGGAGAACCGAAAGCTAGCCACTGAGCTTGACCAAGTCAAACTTAACTTAAGGGCTATGACTAGTAAGTTCGAGGATCTCTTCGCGAGACATCAAAGCTTGGAAGGAAGGTATGAAACTCAATCCACTCTAGTTGCCAACTTGAACAAAGCTTCATATGCTAGGCAGGCACTAGAGAGTTCACTTCTACCTTTTGGTAGAAAGGGAGGACTCGGATATGAGGGTGGACCTTCCAAGCCGACTGTCTTTGTTGGTGCTTCAAACACGACACCATCAGTCACTTTGGAAATGCCCACTGCATCCAAAGCGACCACCAACAAAGATAAAGGCCAAATGGCTGAGAACCTTAAGAAGAAGCCAATGAAGATGTCTATATCTTCAAGGGTGGAAACTATGGGTAAGCAAAGACTAACTGTCCCTAGCACTCACAATGCTAAAGCTTACCAATCCAAAGGTAAAGGGAAACCAGTTGTAGCTTCTAAGTCTCAGACCAAGACACCAGAGACAAAGGATCTCCCTTTCAAGAAAAGGAGTAATGTCTATGTGTTACGTTATTCGGACTGGAGATGGTCCAACCGGACTAACGCTGAGGGGGAAGAACTTGAAGCACCAAGGAGGTCGCTTCAAACTTCCAAAGTTTCTCAAGCAAGTCGGGGTCAAAACCCTAGTTGGACAGCTTCGAAGAAACAAAGCGAGCCGCTTCGAAAGACTGTAAACCCTACGTCAGTCTCTAAGCCTGTAGCTAATCCGAAGCGAGTCGCTTCAGGATACAAGCAAGCGGGTAAGAGCATAGGTAAGCCTCAAGCGAGCCGCTACCCCTCTTGCACACACTGCTGCACGTATGAAGCTGCTTTAAGGTAGAAATCACAGTTTCAAAGGTCGAGAAACCCAAAGCACAAGCTACCTTTCAAAAGAAAGTGAAGCAAGTGTGGGTACCTAAGGGAACTAACCTGCAAGGACCCAAACTGATTTGGGTACCAAAATCTGTCTAATTGCAGGTGAGCGCCGTGGATCCCATGCCAAGTGAGGGTCAACAAATTTGGTACTTGGACAGTGGATGTTCAAGACACATGACTGGCATGAGAGCTCTACTTCACGATTATATAGAGAAGAAGGGTCCACACGTCACTTTTGGTGATAACTCTCGAGGAAGCACCAAAGGGTACGGCGCACTGAAAATTGGAAAGCTCACAATTGAAGAAGTCTCCTACGTGGAAGGACTTAAGCACAACTTGCTATCCATTTCACAATTTTGTGACAAGGGATACAAGGTGGAATTTATTTCCAACAAGTGCATAGTGAGGAGCAAGCTCACGGCCCAGATTGTGCTAACTGGAATTAGACAAAGGAACATCTATATAGCACAATGGGACAACTGCAAAGAGGAAACGTGCTTAGTTGCAAGGAGTGCTACAGAAATAGGATGGCTATGGCACAGACGCTTGAACCATCTCAACTTCAAAGCCATAAATCGCTTAGCTCGAAAGGGTTTGGTGCAAGGCATACCAAATGAAGTCTTCATCAAAGACCATCAATGCTCACCATGCCAACGAGGGAAGCAGACGAAGAAGCACTTTGCCAGTCTTGAAGAAGCTTCATCGAAGCGAGTGCTCGAGCTGCTTCATATGGATCTGTTTGGTCCAGTCACTCCAGTTAGTGTGAATGGAAGGAAGTACACTCTAGTTGTAGTCAACGATTTCTCTCGCTACAGTTGGGTTGTATTTCTCTTCAGCAAGAAGGAGACACTGACCAAGCTACCACAACTGCTCAAGCGATTGGCTGTGGAGAGAATCAAGCAATTGTCACCATTCGCTCCGACAAAGGCACATAGTTCCTGAACTCTACAATTGAAGCTTACTGCACGGAGCATGGAATAGCACATCAGACTTCCTCAGCACGCACACCTCAGCAGAATGGAGTTGCTGAAAGAAGGAATCGGATCATCAAAGAAGTCGTTCGAACCATGATTGCTGACTCGAAGCTTCCGATGAAGTATTGGGCTGAAGCTGCCAATACGGCATGCTACACGTAGAACCGAACGCTTCTCTGCAAACGGCACGACAAGACACCATATGAAATATGGACAGGGAGAATTCCTAACATATCTTATTTCCATATTTTTGGTTGTAGGGTCTTCATCCATGACAATGGGAAGTCGCAGTTGAAAGCTTTTGAAAGCAAAGCTGATGAAGGAATATTCTTAGGATATTCTACATCAAGCAAAGCTTACAGGGTGTTCAACTGTAAAACCCTAATCATGGAGGAATCACCCCATGTCGTATTTAATGAATCTTCTTTGAGTCTTCCACAGGAACAGGTTCAATCTAAAGAAGGAAAGTCAAGCGAGGAACCCATCAACTCTCTTACTTGGGACATGCTTGAGGATGATGAAGAAATCAAGGGCTCAAGCGAGCAGAATGTCCAAGGAAAAGTTGAAGCTGTCCCCAAGATTCCTGAAGCGAGTGCAGGCCAAACACCCAATCCAGTCACTACAGAAGGTGAAGCGAGCGACCAAGAAGAAGATGAAGATGAAGCAGGCGGATCCAAGCGTGCATGGCTCAAGAATCACTCACCAAGTCAAATCATTGGAGATCCATCCAAGGGTGTAGTGACCAGAAGTCAAGTGTTTGGAGAAAGTGCCATGTTCAGTTGCTTTCTCTCAAACATTGAGCCGTCATGCGTAGAAGAAGCCCTAGTTGATTCCAACTGGGTGATCGCCATGCAAGAAGAGCTGAATCAGTTCACCAGAAACGACGTATGGTACCTCGTGGATCGTCCCAAATTTCAGCATGTTATTGGCACCAAGTGGGTGTTCAAGAACAAGATGGACGAGGACCACAACGTTGTGAGGAACAAGGCGCGTCTCGTCTCTAAGGGCTACTGCCAAGAGGAAGGAATCGACTTTGATGAGACCTTCGCTCCAGTGGCACGCCTTGAAGCGATCAGACTATTTCTAGCCTATGCAGAGGCCAAGAAATTCAAAGTCTATCAGATGGATGTGAAAAGCGCGTTCCTCAACGGTGAATTGAAGGGAAAAGTGTATGTGGAGCAGCCACCGGGTTTCGAGCAAGGAGATAAGGTGTATCGCTTGAAAAAAGCTCTATATGGATTGAAGCAAGCTCCCAGAGCTTGGTATGATACCCTATCTCAATTCCTAGAGGATAATGGATTCCACAAAGGAAAGATAGATCGAACCCTATTCACTATCAATCATGGAGATGATATGCTATGGGTTCAGATCTACGTGGACGACAACATATTTTGGTCACCAAACCAGTCGCTTAGCGAGAAGTTTGGAGAGCTCATGAAAACCAAATATGAGATGTCGATGATTGGCTTGATGAGCTGTTTTCTAGGTCTTCAAGTGAAGCAGCAGGATGATGGTATCTTCATCAATCAAGCTAAGTACACTCGAGATATGCTTGCCAAGTTCGGTGTTCAGCATGCCAAAGCTAGGAAGATTCCAATGAACACGAACTGGCAGATGGAGCCAGACATAGATGGGAAGTCTGTGGATGCTACAGACTACCGAGCCTTGATCGGATCCCTTCTATATCTCACTGCAAGTAGGCCTGATATAGCTTTTGCAGTTGGAGTCTGTGCTCGCTTCCAAAGCAATCCCAAGCACAGCCATCTTGAAGCTGCCAAGAGAATTCTTCGATATTTGAAGGGCACTGTCAACATGGGGTTATGGTATCCAACTGAGGTTAATTTGGAGCTCACTGGCTACTCAGATGCTGACTATGGAGGGTGCCGAATTGATAGGAAATCAACTTCGGGCACTTGTCAGTTCTTGGGAAGCAAGTTGATCTCATGGTTTTCGAAGAAGCAGACGAGTGTAGCTAATTCAACGAATGAAGCCGAATATATGGCCGCTGGAAGCTGCTGTTCTCAAATTCTATGGCTTCGTCAGCAGTTGAAGGACTACAATGTTGAAGAAAATGAAATTCCAATAGTCTGCGACAACAACAGCGCGATCTGCATCTCTCAAAATCCAGTGCTTCACACCAGATGCAAGCACGTGGAAATCCGACATCACTTCATTCGTGATCATGTCGAGAAGAAGGATATCAAGCTCGAGAAAATCCATACCGATCTCCAGCGAACAGATATCCTCACCAAGCCTCTAGCTGAATCTCGTTTCAATCAGCTATGCATGGAATTAGGGTTGCTAGACCCTGGTGAAGAGTGCTAGATCCAGGATGCACGAAGGAGTGGTCGCTAGTCCTTCTTAGCGTCACTCGCTTCGGATCTTCACCAACTCAAGCGGGTCACTTCAAAATTCCACTCGCTTGAAGAAGGAGAAATAAGGTGGAGAAAGGTGGAGTGTTGGAAGACGTTCCCTACCCACTTACAGGAATTGTTAAGCCATTGGTTAAGGGGGAACTATTGTTTGCTCTCGGAGCAAGCTACTTCCAAAGCGAGCAAGGAAAGCTGCTACCTAGCCTTGGATTCCTAGCGAGTGGGTATAAACACTCGCAAGTGCCGTTTCTAGTAACGGTTGTGGGGTCTTGTATCGGGCCTTCCCACGTAAAAATGGTGAAAGCTTAGGCAGGGCTGGCACCTAGACCTTGTGTCCTCTTCCCATCTTTCCGCCGAAGAGGAGCAAGTCTTCTCATCTCCTTCATCGTGGATAAACATTCATTCTCTACTCACTCTTCATTGAGTTGAGCTGCCGGATGTCTATCCATTCCTCCCCCACTTTGAATTTTGCATTGCTTCAATTTGCCCTAGCTTGGGTCAAAGCGAGTCGATTGCAAGTTCATTCTGTAGCTTGTAGGAGGAAGCTTGAAGGTTTACCTTTTTCTACAAAAGGTTGCAGGGTTGGTGACATGCTTCTGCGTAAAATACGAGATTGTCTTGTCAGAGCGTTCTCATTGTCATCCTGTCCATTTCTGCTCTGAGATAAGGACTTGTACTCATCCCCCATTCGTCGTGAATATGTACACTTACGTGAAGCTCCCCTCTGGGTTGTAGCAAGCTTGTGTACTATATTCATTCTCTCCCCCATTCACTTCGATGGAGGACTCTCTAATTCGTAGAGGAAGATGAATGCCATGAAGATGAATGCCAAGAAGATATAGTCTCTAACAGGTGGTATCATCAAGATTGAAGTCAAATCCATCAAAGAATTCAACAAAAATGAAGTCTTCAATAAGTGGTATCAATCTCCTACGAAGTGAGATTGACTGGTAAGCGTTTCAATTTTAAGTACACTAAGTGAGCTGAAGCGTGCTAGAAACCTTCACTCGCTATGTGGAAAATATGAAATGAATCTGACACAAATACAAAGAGGAAAACATTCTTGTTTATCCTCGAAGTATGTAAGTCGGAAACATTTTAAATTAAGCAAGAAATTTCATTTCTTATTCCAGTCGCTTCAAATGGCCAAGCGAGTGCTACGTCACTCAAAGCGAGCCATCGCAAGCGAGTGCGGAACAGTCACTCAAGCGAGTACCTCTCAAAGCGAGCAAAGGCCTAGCGGCCCAACTCGAAGCGAGCGGGTACGAAGCGAGTATGAGCTGTCTGCACTCGAGTGCAATTTTACTTTCTGCTTTGCATTAAATGCAGGTTCACGTACTACCGAAAATAACGGGCGCGTGGTCTACACTTTGAATTCGAAGCGGGAAAAGACGGAGAAGATCCAGCCGTCGAATCTTAACAGTCCCCGATTTGTAGCCGTTGGATCTACGCCGTATAAGACAAACGAATCACAGCAGGCCACGTGGAGACGCCGAGCAAGTGGCGGTTCACTTTTACTGTGGTGACGCCGGACACATCAGATCCATCACCGCGCGTCCGCCGCCTACCTACAGGATCTTCACCGATTTTACTGTCTTGCCCCTACCGCGTCAGCCAAACCCTACCTCTATATAAGGGTGGAGTTGCAGACTGAGAAAACCTTCACAACTTTCACACTTTGCTATTCTCGTGTAAGAACTGAAACTCTCTGCAACTCACGAGTCCTAGAAATCCCAGTTTTTCGTCGATAAATCTCCGTTCTAATCTCTCAAATTTCATACGATGGGAAAGAAGCAAAACTCAGAAACTATGGAGCAGTTTCTCACTGAGGTCGACAAGCACATCAATGTCAAGCCTCATCTTGACCCAGTCGTCATAGAGGAAGCTGGATTCTTCCGTAGGGCCGTGACCACGGCCGGCCTATGGAAGTTCGTGACGGCGGTGCCAGAGAAGGTTTTGGCCAAGGCGGTGGGTGAAATTCTGCTAAATCTGAGGAAGGAGCAGAACACATCCTCATTCACTGATCCACAGACCAGAAAGCCGGTGGAGGTGGATTTGAGCGAGCTCATCGGCGTGTTCGACTTGCCGAGGGAAGGAGGTAACTCCCTGTTGGAGTTGGGTTTTTCGGCCGGAGTCGAGTATGGTCGATTTGCCGTCGCCGGAGCAGAACCAAACTTCAAGGAGGCCAGTATCCGTTCAAACTTGAAGGCCCCTTTCAACCATATCTGCGAGCTCTTTTCGAAGAGCGTTGCATGCTACGTCGAAACCCTGGACACTCTCTCAGAAACGAAGCTGTTCGCCACCACCATCATCGTCGACAGCCTTACTGGAACCAGATTCAACTGGCATGGTTGGTTTCTCAACCAAATTCACGAAGCTGCCAAAGATTTTGCATTCGTGAAGGGAAGCGCCGATCAGATTCTCCTCAAGGGGAAGCTGAAATTCTTCTCCAGACTGTCTGTTGCTTTGGTGGAACGCTACCCCGACAATGTATGGCCGGAATCTGATGTTGCTGTTTACAACAAGCAATCTGTGTTCTATGACAAGTGGAGGAAGAACAAGACTCCTATCGATTTGGGACTTCTAGCTGTAGAAGTGCCCGTTGCAGTGTCAGTCGCCGAAAGGCGAGCTGAAGCGTCCCAAGCAAAGCGAGCCGCTTCACCCGCGCCCAAGCGAGGGAAGAAGAAGTTGAAGCGAGTCGCTTCACTCATCCTGTCAAGCGAGGCGGAGGAGAAGCCGCTTGAGGATGTTGAAGTGACTCAACCCCAACCCTCATCTACAAAAATTCAAACACCACAAACCCAAACCCAGCCACCACCAGAAACCCAAACCTCATCAACAGTTCAACCCAAATCCCATAAATCACCCCACTCCCCATTCGAAGAAGAAACTGATTCTTCTTTCCAAATACCCCCAATCCCTATACTTCATGTAGACCCAATTGAAGCCTACACCACATTCCAACCCATCCAAACCCAGAAAACACAATCACCACCCAAAGAAACCATCCAAATAACCGAAACCTCTGAAGCCTCATCATCCCAATCCCCCTCGACATCGGCAGCCACAGCCGATACCACCCAAACTCCCGGTGAACTCAGCATCATCCCACCACTTGTTCCTCCTGCTGTCACTGCAGAAATGCAGGCTATCGATCGCTACGTCAGGGATCGAGAGCAAGCTTCAGAAACTATAGCTCTCCGCTACACCAATGTTCCGTGGACCGACGAGTTCTTCACCTTGACCATCGACTTCCTGACGTACATTACGTACCGCGGAACGGAGTACTACAAAATCTACAATCTCATGCAGGCCTTCAAGAAGGAAGAATTGATTCAGCTGGAGGCCAAGATGCTCAATTTTATTGGCGTGAACGGCTTCCATACCTTTCTTAATGGGACCAGCTTCTGGGACAAGCTGGACGCTAAGATAAAACAAACCTACCCAGATGCTGAGATTCCCAAGCGAGAGCCAACTCCCCACGAGAGGCTACTGATCAGAGATCATGTGGAGGAGGTGGAGGTGAAGGACGCGGAGATTGCTAGCTTGCAAAGTGAAATAACTAGGCGAAATGCTGAGATGGAGAAGAAGGCGGAGGAGGTCAAGAGTCTTCGTGAAGACTTTGACAAAAAGAAGGGAGAACTGGAGGGAAAGGTAGAGGGGAAGGGAAGGTTATTGGAGGAGAAGGAGAAGGCGTTGGAGGCACAAGTGAAGCTGGTGGGAGACCAGGCAAAAACCATCACCGAACTCAAGGACTCGCTTGATGCGGAAAGGAGTCGCTTGAGGGAGGTTAATGCCAAGCTAGTCACAGTTGGCAAGGAAAAGGAGGAGTTGGAGAAGGAAGTGAAGGGGTTGAAGGAAAAGATTGAAGAGAAAGATGGAGACCTGATAACGAAGGGTAGTGAGTTGCTCAGCACCAAGAAGACCCTCGACACTCTCAGAAATGAAAAGAAAATCCTCAAACTTGAGAGAGAGGAGGAGAAGGGAGAGCTTGAAAGTCGAAGGAGGAGTGCGCAGGCCCTTGATTTGCAAAGTGCAGAATTGTCAATCCTACTTGAAAAGGTCAAGAGCCCAGGAGAAACTTACACCGAGAAGGTTGCTGCAGGTGTTGAATTTCATCTCTCTCTAAATCAGAGAGAGAGAAGCCTTGAGACAATGAAGGCAGAGCTTGAAGCGGCCCAAGAGTTCTGGTACTTCAATCTACAGGAAGAGAAGAAGGAAATGAGGAGTGAAGTTGAAGCGGAGCTGGAGGCTCGCTTCAAATCGGTGGAGTCACTGGAGAGGTTGATGCTCTCAGTGAAGGAGAGGGAAAAACAGTGTGAGTACCTGCTCGAGGAAATCAGTGTCAAGACTGCAGAGTTAGTGCTCTCCCAGGAGCATACCTTTGCTGGAAAAACCGAGCAGATGCTGCATGCTGTTTTCAACGCAGTCAACTCCCTTCACAAATCCATCTCTGGAAAATCAATCACCCTAACCCCTGGCAGTGATGATGCCAAAAAGGGGGAAGGTCAAGTGAAGGAAGGAGGTAATGGAGGAACAGGAGGAAGTGGAGTTGGTGTGGAGAGGATGCTAGAGGGAAGCAGTGGTGTTGGAGGTGAGGAGGAGGAAGTAGATGATGAAGCGAGGGCCTTAAGTGCAAAGAAGGGCAAAGTAAAGCTCACTGAGGAGGAGCTCATGAAGAAGCCCGAAGAGCCCCGCAGGCCAGATGAGGAAAAAGTACTTGCCTCTTCAATCGCACGTCATCCTCCTATTGTGGTGCTGACCAAGGAGGAAAGGAAGAAGCAAATCGCGGAGGATGAGGCCATGGCTTGGGAGTTGGAGCGTGCATTTGATTTGAAAAGACTAACACATGCAGGTGCTTCAGGTTCTAAAGCGCCCGCTTCAGCCGCCACACCCGCTTCAACTGCCGCACTCACTTCAACGACTGCTGGGGCCACTTCATCTGCTCAAGCAGTCGTCCCTCCAAAAGCCACAGAAACTAAGAAGGACATGCCTCCTCCTCCACCACCAAAGCAAGCACTGAAGCGAACTGCACCAGATTCTAGAAAAGATGACCCCGCGGCCAAGCGCCAAATGGTCAAACAAGCAGTCGCTTCGAGGGCTGAGAAGCAGGAAAGAAGGAGGAAGAGAGGAGAGGAATGGAAGGAAGGAGTAGAAAAGGAGAAGAGGATAAGGGCCAAGCGACTTGAAGTCATTAACGGTCGGATTGAGGAACACTTCAACGAAGTGAGACTCATCCAGTCCGCTATTTGCCGAAGTGCCTTCATTCCTTTCATGCCTGATGAGTCCGAAGCATGCGAGACCCAAGCCATAATCGATGCATGCGACGTGACAGGAAAGGAAATGGTCGACTCTGGATGCTACCCTCTCAAGGAGGAACAAGAATACATTCACAAGCGACTCAACGAAAAACGTCCAATCTGGAGCACTGAGTCGAGTGCCATATTCCACGCGGTCATGGAGAAGCTGTCTAGCAGATCAGAGGAAGAGTTGGCAGCTAGGAGGAATGAACATCCTGACGCAAGGGAGATTGAGGACTTCATTCCGAGAGATCTCCGCGATCAGTGGCTATTCTACAAAGAGCTTTTCATCAAGGCCTACTACTACTGGGGAGTAGTGCCACTGCAGGATGAGTGCTCTCGGATGAGTGCCCTTAACAATTTCTTGTGCGCTTATGATGAGAAGATGCGGAGGAAAATATTTACTATGGCAGAGCTTGCAGAGCCCAAACCTCTTATCATCAAGGTGCCAGCAGTGAAGAAGTTTCCAATGCCATTCCTTCCAGGCACAAAAATTCCGGATCGCAGCATCACAGATGCAGAAGTAAATGAAGCCTTCAGACTGGAGAGCGCATGGAGGAGACCAAGTATCCACACAGTTGGTACTTTGGAATTAAACGTCCTCTCTGCTTATTCTGTTGACGAGAAGGAGAAGAAGAAGGAAGAGAAGGAAGAGAAGGAGGAAGACAAGGAAGAGGCTGCAGGAAACCTTTGAGTTTCAAGTCTCTTAAATATTTTGTGAACTGATGTTCAATCTATCCAATTTTATATTTTGTCTCTCATGTGTCATTTACTTGCTTTGTGAATGACTTTATTCTTTTTGCTACAAACTCAATCAATTTAACCGAAAAAAAGGGGGAAAGGAACTTAAAAGAAAAATTCAAACGAAGCCTGCAAAGGAAGCAGTCACTTGAAGTTCCCTCCACGGTTATTTTAATCTAAGTCATTGGGTTTTGGCATCATCAAAAAGGGGGAAATTGTTGGGGATTGTTAAGGACGAACATGTTAAGGGGGAACTTTTATGGGACACATCGTAGTGAGTCAAATAATTGTTTTGATTTGATCCCAAAACCCTCAATGCGTTCTGTTCCCAAGCGACCCATTTTGATGTAGAAAATAGGTTAGAATTTTTCTAAGCCTACTCTGTTAGGATGGCTCTTTATTTTACTTAGAGTATAGACTTCAAAAAGTTCAAATGAAGGCCACTCGCTTGAGTGTGTTTTCCAAGCGAATCAAAGTCTAGCGAGCTGAAGTGAAGCGTGCCGAAGAAAATCGAAGCGAAGCGAGCGCTACAGTAGATTCAAAGCGAGTCTGTCAAAGCGAAGCGAAGCGAGCGCTACAGTGTAAAGTCAAAGCAAGTCAACTTTGGTCAACATTTTCCAAGGCGGTCACTAGGGAACTCTACTTCCCAAGCGACTCACTACAGAATGACTACGAAGTGACTCAATTCAAAGAGAACGCTACAACTTCAAAGCAAAGCGAGCCACTACCTACCAGAAAGCAACAGCACAATTCCCGCTCCGATTTTGAACTCCAGTCAACTGGAGATCTCCGCATTAATTACGAGATCTCACGTGTCGAACGCGGAGAGGAGCAGCGGAGTTGACTACCAGGCCGACAAGGGCGCCGCAACAGTACTGGGTCACTCCAGTTACTTTTGAAATTGGATCTTAGCCATTTCCGGCAAAAATCCAAAACTGCGCGTCTGAAAAGCAGCCAGCCTGTGCAAGTACTGTCGAGAGGAGGAGGGACAAAGCCACCTACCAAGCAACGGATCTCGGCATCCCTCCGCCTATAAATAGTGAAGGATGAAGACGAAGAGAAGCAGAACACTTCCTGAGCATTCGAGCCTACTGCAAACAAACACTCCCAGCCTTAGTGCATTCTTCGAGTCTTTGTTTTCAAGTGTTCTCCGAGTTCCAGTCTCATCGGAACCCGTCTTCACAACCTTCACACTTAGAGTCTATGCCCATTCCATATCCAAGCTTTGAAGAAGAACTCTAGCCATCTTTGCACTTATTGTAAAGAGTTCTTCATAGTGTGTCGTCGTAAACCAAAAACCCTAAATCTGTTGTTAGGTTTTTGTGTTCGTCGTCGTTAGGTTGTTTTAATCCAAGGCCCTTCTTTCATCGATTGAAGAAGCCTCGATCATAGAGTCTAGATCCAAGCTTGCACTTACATCGTTTGTGTAAAGCTCGATCGAAGCTAAGCTGTAAGGAGAGCCCGCAATCTCCCTATCTGTCGCTGGACTGAAGCGAGTGAAGCTTCCAGTCCAGTCTAGGTTTTTGGTGTGAACCCGGAATCACCCAGCGTCTGTCAGATCCAAGCGAGTGAAGCTCGATCTTGACTAGGCTTTTGAAGAGCCCGTAATCTTCAAGTTCTTAAGTGAAGAGAACTGTTGCCAAGTGCAACAAGTGGACGTAGGAGCATTATCTCCGAACCACTATAAATCCTGTGTCGTATCTCTCTAACCCTAAACTCTTTACTTTGATTATCCATTGCACGTGCATCTAAACAAACATAACTTGGAAGTTTGTAATTACTTAGGAAAAGATATTAGCTCACTGAATTCTGCACAAAGAGTAAAGTCTCACTCTTGATCAAGCTCTAAGCTTAGGTCAAGAGATTTGTGATTGCTTTAGATCTAGCTTTCGGCTAGGTCTTAGTATTTCTACGAGCACTTTACTTCATACTCTGAGTTAGGGAATTTGAAGTTGAAAAACTTCAAAATACATATTCACCCCCCCCCCCCCCCCCCCCCCCCCCCGTCTACGTATTTTTCCTATTACAAACCGGGACCAACATCAATATATGGCTCAATCGGAGATGAGGATGACATAACAAGATGCAAAGTTGAGGACGTTGGAGCTTACTCAAAATACTTTGAGCAACAACTTGGGGAGTAGCATCAACGCCTTAACCAAGCAAATGCAAATGTTGGAGACGCAAATGAGTCAAATAGCCAATGCTCAAGGAGGAGTCCACAAGCCCGGCCACTTCCCAAGCAACACCGAGCAAAACCCGAAGAACAACCATCAAGTTCACACTATTGAGCTTAGGAGTGGCACTCGTTACACAAATCCATCTTTGGAGGACGAAGTTGAAGGTAGAGTCGAAGATTTGGGAGATGGAAATAATTCGGAGGCGGAAACGGACGAGACGAAGGACGAAGGCCCGAAAGGAGAGGTGCTCGGCCGAGCGACCAGCTGAGCCGAAGGAGAAAAAGAAGCCCAGGGTTCGCTCGGCCAAGCGCTCGGCCGAGCCGATGGCGAGCCAGTCACTCAGAAGGTCCGCTCAGCCACGCGCTCCGCCAAGCCGATTCTCGTCATGCCCGTCCCAATGCGTGCGGCCAGGCACACGGCCGAGCCGATGGCCACACCGATCCCGTTCTTACCCCAACGCACGAATCGACTCCCAAGGCTCCGTTTCCGCAACGATTGGTGAATACCAAGCAAGACGAGAAGTATCAGAGGTTCTTCGAGATACTTAAAAAGGTCAACATCAACATCCCGCTTCTCGATGCCCTCCGAGACATGCCAAATCACATGAAATTCATCAAGGATGCGGTGTCGGGGAAGAAGAAGTGGGTGAAGTTTGAAACGATCAACCTCATGGAGGAGTGTAGCGCGGTGATCCAGAAGAAGCTACCTTTGAAGCAAAAGGATCCCGGGAGGTTCACATTAGCATGCAAAATTGGTGATCAAGTATTCCAAAACGTCCTTTGTGATCTTGGTGCTAGCATCAACTTGATGTCCCTCTCTATTTTCAACCGGCTCAAGATCGGGAGGATGAAGCCAACCACCATCTCTCTACTTATGGCAGACCGATCGATTTCTTATCCAAGAGGAATAGTCGAGGACATTCTCGTATAAGTGCACAACCTCGTCTTCCCGGCGGATTTTGTAGTTTTGGATATGCCCGAGGATGCAAATCAACCTTTGATCTTAGGACGGCCATTCTTAGCCACGGGGAGAGCATTGATTGATGTTTAAGATGGAAACCTCACCTTTCGAGTCAACGGGGAGGAGCTGAAAATTTCTATTTACGAAGCTATGAAGAGATCCGATGATCAACGTGAGGATATCTTCTCCATCGAGACATTGATACCACCTACTTCGGAGGAGGCACTTAACCATTGCATCTCAAACTCTCTTTATGCCTACGAGGAGTTGGATGAAGCTTGTGACGAGATTCTCAAATATCTCAATCAATTGGAGGCAAATCAACCACCACGTCACCACAAGGAAGTTTCATACCTCGACATCAACAAGAAGGTGGATGATGGAGTTCTCGGAGAGGAAGAGAAGAAGGATGCAGCCCCTAAGGTGGAGTTGAAGCCACTACCCGAGCACCTCAAGTACATGTTCTTAGGAGAAGAAGAGACGTACCCGGTGATCGTGTCTTCTCATCTCACGGAGGCGAAAACGGACAAGTTATTGAGGGTCCTAAGGAAGCACAAATCTGCGATTGGATGGACGATTGCCGACATCAAAGGTATTAGTCCTTCGATTTGCATGCATAGGATATTGCTCAAGGAAGGTCATCGCCCAAGAGTCCAACCTCAAAGGCGATTGAATCCGACTATGCAAGAAGTTGTGAGGAAGGAGGTGTTGAAGTTGCTCGATACCGGCATGATCTATGCTATTTCGGATAGTGAGTGGGTGAGCCCTACTCAAGTGGTGTCGAAGAAAGGAGGCATGACGGTCATCAACGATGAGAAGGGGGAGCTAATTGCGACAAGGCTTGTCACGGGATGGCGAGTTTGCATTGATTATCGTCTTCTCAACGCAGCAACTAGGAAGGATCACTTCCCCCTCCCGTTCGTAGATCAAATGCTCGATCGATTGGCCGGACACGAGTACTATTGCTTTCTCGATGGATACTCCGGCTACAACCAAATCGCCATCGCTCCGGAGGACCAACACAAGACGGCGTTCACTTGTCCATATGGAGTCTTCGCTTATCAGAGGATGTCGTTCGGGTTATGCAACGCACCGGCTACTTTTCAACGGTGCATGATGGCCATCTTCCATGGATTGGTCGAGAACATAATGGAGGTATTCATGGACGACTTTTCAGTTTTTGGTTCTTCTTTTGATCAATGCTTGGAGAATCTTGCCACGGTGCTTCAAAGATGCGAAGAGACGAACCTCGTTCTCAATTGGGAGAAGTGCCACTTCATGGTGCAAGAAGGAGTCGTACTTGGCCACAAGGTGTCTTCGCAAGGATTGGAGGTGGATCGAGCCAAAGTTATAGCCATCGAGAAGTTGCCACCGCCAACCAACGTCAAATCGGTGAGGAGTTTCCTAGGACATGCCGGCTTTTATACGAGATTCATCAAGGACTTTCCGAAGATCACAAAGTCGCTGAGTGGATTGCTCTAGAAGGATGTCAAGTTCGTATTTGATGAAGATTGCTTGGAAGCCTTCGAGACATTGAAGAAGGCGCTTATCTCTACTCCCGTCTTGGTGTCACCGGATTGGAGTGCCCCGTTCGAGCTTATGTGCGATGCAAGTGATTGGGCAATAGGAGCGGTTTTGGGGCAAAAAAGGGAGAAGCTCTTTCGAGTTATCTATTACACTAGCAAGACATTGGACTCGGCTCAAAGGAACTACACCACCACGGAGAAGGAGTTACTCGCTGTGGTCTATGCTTTCGACAAGTTTAGGCCTTATTTGGTGGGATCTCACACGATTGTGCACACCGACCATGCCGCCATTCGCTATCTATTCAACAAGAAGGACTCGAAGCCGAGGTTAGTTCGATGGATCTTACTTCTTCAAGAGTTTGATATGGAGATCAAGGATAGGAAAGGATGCGAGAATGTCGTGGCCGATCATCTCTCGAGATTGGAGCAACCGGTGGAAGGGGAAGATTCAAGAGTCGTCATCAAAGAAAGCTTCCCCGATGAGCAGATTTTCGAGTTAGACGATTTGACTCCTTGGTTTGCCGACATCGCAACTATTTGGTGATTCATCATGTGCCCAAGGATCTCTCGTCTCATCAAAAGAAGAAGTTCCTCCACTATTGCAAATTCTATTATTGGGATGATCTATATTTGTACCGGAGGTGTGCCGACGGAATCATTAGGCAATGTGTTCGACAATCGGAGTGGAGGAAGATCATCGAGGATTGCCATAGCGCTCCGAATGGGGGACACTTCGCAGCAAATCGAACCGCCCTCAATATTTTTCATAGTGGCTTTTATTGGCCTTCGATCTACAAGGATTGTCATGAGTACATCAAGACGTGTGATCGATGCCGAAGGATGGGGAACATCACAAAGAGGGACGAGATGCCGCAACGAACTATCATGGAGGTGGAACTCGTCGACGTTTGGGGGATCGACTTTATGGGTCCCTTTCCCAAGTCTCAGGGGATCTCTTACATCTTACTTGCGGTGGAGTACGTTTCTAGGTGGGTCAAGGCCATTCCCACAACATCTAACGATTCGAAGGTGGTGATCAAATTCATCCAACGGAATATCTTGACTCGGTATGGAACTCCGAGAGCCTTGCTTAGCGATGGGGGGAGCCACTTCAACAATCGTTGGTTGGGATCGCTTCTTGCTAAATATGGAGTCAAGCACAAGGTTACGACGCCCTACCACCCTCAAGCCAACGGTCAAGCCGAGCTAGCTAATCGAGAGATCAAGCAAATCTTGGAGAAGACCGTCACCAACAAGAAGGAGTGGGCGAAGTACTTGGACGACGCACTTTGGGCCTATAGGACGGCTTTCAAGACGCCAATTGGAAGGTCTCCATATCAATTGCTATTTGGCAAGTCTTGCCACTTACCAATGGAGTTGGAGCACAAAGCTTATTGGGCGACGAGAAGGATCAATTTCGAGTTCAAGGAAACTATGGGTCAAAGGTGCGACGACTTGTTAGAGCTTGATGAATGGAGGAACGAGGCGTTCGAGAATTCAAGGATTTACAAAGAACGAGCCGCAAGATTTCACGACTTGAGCATCAAAAAGCATAAGTTTGAAATTGGTGATGATGTTCTTGTATTTAATTCTCGACTTCGTTTGTTCCCAGGAAAATTGCAAAGCAAGTGGTCCGGGCTGTACGTTATCTACAAGGACTTGAAGAATGGTGCATTCGAAGTGTTGAAGAACGACGGTGAAAAATTCTTGGTGAATGGACATCGACTCAAGCACTACTTCAAGCCGTTGCCTCTCTACCCCAAGAAAGCGGCCACTTATCTTGATAATCCGAGTTAGAAAAGAGGTATCGTCGGGCTAAAGACGTTAAACGTAGCACTTGTTGGGAGGTAACCCAATATTCGTATCTAGTTTTTCGATTTAATTTTATTGTTTTTAGTGTCGTAGTTTAGTTTATTCATTTTTTAAGTCGTACCCCTTAATAAAACAATTGCATATTTGAGGTTCGAGTTTTATAGGCGAGTAATGCTAATATGTTGCGTGTTTTTGAGCGAAAAATAGGCCGACTCGACCCTCGGCTCGACCGGTTAGGTCGAGCACAAGGTCGAGCCAACACCGAACAACTCCCAGGCTCTGCTCGGCCAGGCGCTCGGCCGAGCCTGTGGCCGAGCCAAATCACGAAACCAGGACAGTAGCATCCGCTCGGCCAGGCACTCGGCCGAGCCAACTCACGTTTTTTCCCAGGACTCGCTCAGACACCCGCTCGGCCGAGCCGAATCGCGGAAGTTGGGCAGTCTATCTCGCTCGGACACCCGCTCGGCCGAGCCACTTCATGGGCTGGTCGAGCCCAACTTTTTCCATAGCCGATTTTTCCCTTATTTGAGATAAGTTCTCCTATTTTAACACCTAAACACACACAAGAACACACACTAGCACACAAAACTCTCCAAGAGCACAAATTCTCTCTCAATTCTCTCTTCAAATCCATCCAAGGTATGATTTTTCTTCCTCCAATTCTCATAATTCTTCATTCTTTATGCAATTAGGAGTATATTGACCGATTAATTTTTGATTTCCATGGTTCAATTGCATGTTGGGATTGAGAGGAGAAATTTGAGAATTATTATAGAATGTTTGTTTTATTGGATTTATGTTGATAATTGTGTTCTATGATGATTCCTTTGATGAAATTCATGTTCAATTTTGTATGGGCTATATGAATTTTGATAGAATTGCATGAATGGAGCATGAATTGAGAATTCTTATGCTTATTTGTTCTTGAATTTGAATGATTTGAGTATGAATTTGGATAAGAGCATATGTTAAATTGATGGGTTATATGAGAAGTTGAGTAATTTGAGGATTGAAGGTGTGTACATATGTGGTGATTGTTGAAGCATGAAGATTGGGTGTATAATGGGGGAGAATGGACTTGATTAAGTTTGGGGGAAGAAATTGATGATGGCTTGAATTGATTTTGAAATAGTATCTTGTTTTATAGGTACTACAATGGGCCGTGATAAGGGAAATAGCGTAGCATCGTCTTCTACTTCTACCAAATCAAAAGGGAAACAAAAGGAGACATCATCAAGCCGAGCCCCACCCACACAAGCCGTGTTGATGAACCAAGAGCCGAAGGCATATGAGATTACTCTCAAAACACCGGAGGCTAAACGGAGATGGTCGCATCTAGTGGGTTTGAAGCATAGGCATAGTAGGTTCCTAGACCACGAGGTGATTGTCGGGATGGGCATAGCCGATGATGTGGTAACTCTCATGGAGAACGGGGGATTCACAAAGGTGTTCCAAGCCAACTTCTTGACGTACCATGCTCCGGCGGTGGAGTTCCTTTCAACCGTGGAGGTCTTAAGGTCCGAGAAAACTCCATCGGTGCTTCGTTTTCAATTGGGGAATGTCCAACGAACCCTCACCATGGAAGAGCTCAATGAGTTAATTGGAGGAGACGACAATGGGTATTTTAGCGGGAACCACACACCTGACATGGATGACCTTTGGAAGGAGATTGTGTTTATGGAGAAAGAGAGGATGCCATCCTACGACCCGAGGAGATCGAAGGCGTCATCGGTTCGAAACCCGGCATTTTGGTACTTACACCGGCTCATTGCGAGCACTATTGTTGGGAGAGGAGATCCCGGGTCATTCGGGACCGTTGATATGCATTTATTTTGGTCGTGCATCCATGAAGTCAAACAAGACGCTGCCCTATGGTCGTCCGAGCACTTCAAGAGCCAAGCCCTTCTTCACGAGAGCCAAAGGATCGGGTGTGGAGCGTGGATTACACCTATGTGCCATAAGTTTCGAGTTCCATTGCCCAAGGATCCAGTTTCTTAAGAAATCCTCCTAGACAGAGAAGCACTTAGAATGCAAGAAATGTTGTCTAATGAGGAGGGTTACATTTGGAAGCTCCACGAGAGGAATGCACAAATGGTCCTTCGTCTTCCTTGCCCACATTTGACGAGTGTGCTTGCGGAGGGAGATAAAAGATGAGGGAATTGGAATTTGAGCTCGGGGGAGCACTTGAGAATGATAACGGAGCCGGGCCAACGACTACCACGATTTGAAGAGGAGGGGGATGAGCAAGAGGAGCAAGCCTACGAGCAAGGGGGAGATGAGCAAAGAGGGTATGAAGACGTTCCACATCCCGGTTTTCACATGAGAGCTCCAGAGTTTTCCACCATGCAAGATTGGCACACAGAGACGATGGAGGCAATGGACAACTACCATTGGGATGGTAGAGAGTTCGTTGAATCTCAAGTGCGTGAAGTTCGAGAAGAAGTTCAAACATTGAGGACCGAGGTGGGCGATCTTCGTACATACATTGGAGGTCGTTTCGATACTCTCAACACCTATTTCGAGAATGAGAGGAAATATCGAGAGGATGAGGCAAAGAGACGAGAGGATGAGAGAGTCTACATGGAGAACTACAATCAAATGGTGCATGAGATGCACTATTTCTATCCTCACTACCCGCCTCAACATCAACGGTTCGACCCCAACAACCCCGACAACCCTCCCTTCCCTCCACCATATCAATGAGGTAAGTTTGTTAACTTAGTTCCTTCTTCTTTTTGCAAACTTATTCCTTAATCTTTGATTTCGAAATAAGTTTGGGGGAGGGGGAAGAGTAACTAAAGTTAACAATCTTTTGGGTGTATCTTTACTGCTTTAGTAGTTGTTTTATTTTGAGGTATGTTGAGTCTTTTATTGCTTTGAGTCTTAGGGGTTAGTTGATTGAGTCAAGCATGATATATGAGTATTGTGGATTTGCCAATGATAGTATGGATTTTTGATTAGGAAAATTTTGATTGGATTTATGCATGGAACCTCGGCGAAGTGACGCATTTATGTGATGAGTTCTATGTTATGTTTGGATATTGGGGAATCATGTTGATACCTTGGTGAGGATTTGAGCCTTTGGACATATTGATGTCAATTTATTTGTTGAGTGATCATGCATGCTTTGAATTTCTAGAACTTGCCTTTGTTCTCCATTGAGACCTTAGTATGTATATGATCTTAGAAAGGATTTTAGGCCATCTTTCGTAGCCACATAATTCCTAAACACTAACCTTAATCATAACCTTTGATTACCCCCTTTGAGCCTTTTATGAGCCTTTCTTTCTTGAACTTGGATGATAGGAGGTTTGGATGGTTAAGGGTATCCTTAGTAGATGTGGTTGGTGATGTAGGAGGAATTGAATGGAAATATTTGATGTGGTATGAAGGAGAAAGGAAAAAAAAAATAGATGCTTTGCTTGAGTTATTAATTATCCCTATAAGCTTAGAAGGGGAAAAAAAAAAAGATGAATAAAAGAAGTTAGAGCTTTTGTTGTTCATTGAGAAGTTTATTAGTTGTTGAGCTCTAGAAAAAAAAAGAAAAAAAAAAAAAAAAAAAAAAAAAAAGAGAGAATAAAAGCATAAGGGGATAGTTGATAGTGTATTGAGTAGTGTATATTTAGCATCTTGATTGATTATGTAGTTGGTGTTGAGTATGGTAGAAGATGGATTGAAAAAAAATTCATACTTTGGTTGGAGTTGAAAAGGGGTGAATGATTTGAAATCATTTTTGAGTCACTTAGCCTATAATTTCCCTACCTTAACCAATGTCCCTACATTACAAGCTTTAATAAAGTCCTAATTGATCTTAGTGGATATACATTACATTAGGTGGAGATGTGAGATAAGGGGCAAGCCTATGGTAAGTTCATTGCATTGCATTGATGATTGAGTGATCCTTTGATGTGCATTATACTTCACATTTTATTCTTTGAGAGTGTTGAGAGATCACTTATATTCTATCTTCACATGTTTGAGAGGATTTCCCAATTGATATTCATGACTTAGGATTTGTGGTATGATTTGTGTTATGGAGTTTTGAGGTTGTTAGCATAAATTTGATCTTAGGACTTATTCTTGAAAATCTATGAGGCTATATAGTTCACGATGCTTATGTTGATTTCTTTGTTTCGTTTTTCTTTATTGTTCGGGACGAACAATGTTTAAGTTTGGGGGATTTTGATAGACTAGAAATTTACTTATTTATAAGTGTTTAGGAGTCGTTTTTAGGTCTCGTTTCGTGATTTAGTTCGTGTTTTGTATTGTTTTATATCCTTTCGAACTATATTACGCTTTGGGTATTTTGTCGTGTTTTTAGGAACTTTTCGTGTGGAAATAACCCAAGTTGAAACGAGGATCGAGAAAGCCAAGAAACGGAGTGTCGAAGAGCAGAAGAACGAAGTTCGAGGAGGTGGCTCGGCCAACCGCTCGGCCGAGCGCCCCATCCGAGCCGGAACACGGGCTTCGTTTTAAACGGGGGTTTTTTCGACTTATTTTGATTCCTTGTACACTTATGTTTCCTTGTAAATTTCTACTCTATAAATACCTTAGGTTTAGCATTGTGAACCCCAATTCTCATTAGTACTCTTTAGTTTTTCATAGTTCTCTTTAAATTTTCAGCTTTTATAATTGTTCAACATTAGAGTTTTATTCAAGTTTATTCAAGATTCAAAATTCGAAGTTCTTCGCGTGTTCAAGATTCAATTCCAAGTTTTTCTTACTTTACTTTTTAATTATGTTCTTTCAATATATTGTGTTCATGTTTACTTTAATTATGTCTAGCTAAATTCCTTAGTTGATTTTAGGGATTGAATGCCTAATTGAATTTATGTGAGTGTTTTTGTTTAGAATTAGCCTTCCAATCTAGGTGCATGTTTCATGGTGCTTATTCTCATGCATGATTAATTGGCCACTAATTATGTATGCATAGTTATGTTTTTATGCCTTAATAGGATAATTGCATAATATATATCATGAATACATGGTATGGTAGTTTGATTGTCTTAGTTGGGATTGAATTATCATATATTTGCATATAGTCGATTTAGGTGTCATAATTGAACCTAGTTGATTGTATTATTGATACTCGTTCTATTTTGCACTTGATTTGATTTCTATGAATCTGAGAGGAGATTAGGATCTTGTTAGGTGACGACTTGCATTGCCTTAATTGGGGTGTTAGGTTATCTTTGTGTATCACATCTAGATTGGATTAAATTGGTTAATTGTACTCAATAATTACATGCATATATTTGATTAGGTAGGCTTCCCTAGAATCAACACTTTTCCTTATTTGATTTATTTGACTTTACCTTATTTAGTTATTTGCTTATTTGTTATTTGCCTTAATTGTTATTTGCTTTATTATTTGATTATTTCCTTATTTGTTTAATTGAGTCTCTTATTTATTTGCCTAGTTATAAATACCACAATCTCTAAACTCTTAAAATCTTAAATATCAGTTTAATTCTAAAGTAGAGGTATTGTGTGTGATTTCGACACATCAATCTCTGTGGATACGATACTCGTACTTTCGTATACTATACCTATTTTGTGTGGTAGAAAATAGTGCGATCAGCTTAGACCAAGGTATTTCCATGGGAATACAAGATTGCCGGTTTAATTTCTTAATGACTCCTTATGGCCAGGCTTTTGTGGATTCTTTGGTAAAACGATTGCCATAAGCATACCTTCACTCACCCGATATCTGGGTACGGATGTTGGATCCCCTCACCGATTGGGCAACCTCTGTTATTCTTGAATGTTGCCAACAATTGGGTTTTCCCGAGCAAGCTACCGTTATCAACTTGGGACCTATAGTGAGGATGTTCGAGACAACATCCGAGGCTCTCAAGAGGAACTGCTTCCTGCCTAACGGAGAGCCTTGGTTTATGCCGGTGTTAAGAGAAGCTTCCGAGGCCCTTCGCCAGCCTGTTTTATCCTCTGAGGATCTTCCTGCTTGGGATGCTCCCCCTTTTTCCTCTCTTTCCTCCTAACACTACTGTCATGAGGTTCATGAAAAAGGCCTTCGACGAGGTGCCCTCTTCTTTTTATTATGGTTAAGTTTACCCACTCGCGGTCTATTTTTTTTTTACTTAACGATTCTTTTTCCCTTCTAGGAGCTGAGAAGGGTGAATGTTCTGTGCCCCCCTTTTCATAAAGAAACTACTTTTGCTGCACTTACTCTGTAAGCTATGGAGAGCGATTCTGGGGAAAAAGATGCCTTGAGTATTTCAGCGGATCATCCCAGGGATGATCTTCCCTTGCCTCCGGCTAAAGCTCCCTCTGTTCCTGGGAATCAGGCTTCATCCTCTCATTCGATTAGTTCTGAAGATCCTACTTTTGTTTCAGATCCGTCTCTTTAATCACATTGCTCTTGATGGGGTATTCCAAAACAACTTATTTCTTTTTGCGTTTGTGACGGGGTGCTTCTTTATGGCCCCTGAATTATGCCGGGAAAAAAAAAAAAAAACTTTAATTTTTCTTTTGTCTGGGGCCAGGTGCTTCTTGAGACCTTGCCCTTATCATGCTCTTGCTATTTCCGGCCGCTTTGGCCTACTATCTTTCTGCTTTTATGTTTGCGTGCCCTTTTCATTTTATTTCCCTCTGCTGCTATGTCACTCCTGCTAAAGCATTTTAAGGCAATAGAATACAGGCTAAAACATTTTAAGATAATGGAATACAGGTATTGGGATGTAGGGTATCCCCTACTCCCCCCCCCCCCCCCCCCCCCCCCTCCCCCCCCAAGTGAGGTGTAAGGAACCGAAGCGAAGGAATTATACCTCAATTTGAGGCTAACAACTTTGCAAAATACAATTACTTTAAGGACAAGGGGGCATGATCCTGTACTTTCCACATATTGACTAATTATAAGATAAAAAGTTTTAGGATAGATAAAGGTCATGATCAACCGTACTCTTTTCTTTTTAAGAACCACGCTTAATTTCCCCCACATACTTTGAGGGTACTACCTTTTTCTTCGTTTACTGTCTCTTCGGCATTCTCTTGATCTGGCATTTTGATCGCGTCCTTGACTTTTGCCCTTGCCTTGGCTATCAGAGTTTCCCATTGCCCTTTCACGACTTATTATTTTGGTTCCAAGTTCTTTGCTTTCGTCCTTTTGTTGGAGCGACCGCTTGTTAGAATCTTCGGGTAGTGTGAGCTTTCCTGAGGAATTGGCATTGGTAATTATCAAGTGTTCCATTGAAGTGGAGAGATCCTGGCTCTTTTCTGCGGTAGTTGTAGTTTTAAGTCTTTTTCCATCTGGCTTTACCTCAGTCTTATCGTTGGCGGGTTCTGCCATTGGCCTTTTTCTGGCTTCTCCTACCTGTACTGACTGGACATAACATTTTCGCGAGATCAATTGGTCTCCAGATACTTGTCCCACCCGACTCCCTACTGGGAATTTCATCATCAAATGGTAAGTGGAAACCACAGCTTGGAATGGGTTCAGGGCAGTTATCCCCAAGATAATTGATACGATCCTTGACGACCGACTGGAAGACGCACGCGGAAGAAACAAAACTATGAAGAACGAAACTGAAAGAACAGGATGGATATTCCAATACACCTAAGATCTAATCCTATAAATGATATAAGTCAGTTCTAAGAACAGCCTATACCCCAAGTAGTGATCGTCTTAGTCACACGGGAACGATGAATGACACACAACGAGGGATGATTGACTCGCTGATTCGCCGGATAATGAATTCATCTTGGAATAATCAAGAGAAATTCAATAAACTCTCAAGAGAGAATAAACTCACAATAATAATAATGAATAATCTGTCTAATTTTCGTTCATGATATATGAGCCATATTTATAGGCTTCATAGAGTCCTAATTCCACAAGGAAACTAGTTAAAAACCTATCCTATAATATACCAAATCAAAACCTAGTCTAAAAAGGAATAAAATCACTAAAATAATGCTTAAAATAACCCTATCAACTAAAAACCCAAATTAAAACGCAAGCGGAAGACTCAATAAGATACAGATAAAGGATGGAAATCCCAATATACCTAAGATCTAATCCTATAAATGATATAAGTCAATACGAAGACAGCCTATACCCCAAATAGAGATCGCCTTAGTCACACGGGGACGATGAATGACACACAAACGAGGGTGATGAACTCGATTGATTCGCCGGATAAAGAATTTCTTGGTCACACCTTAAGAAATTCGAAGATAAATCTCATAAGAGAAATAAACTGAAGTATTATTGATGAAAAAGATCTTATTTTCGTCCATGATATTTGACCCTTATTTATAGGCTTCAAAAAGTCCTAATTCCACAAGGAAACTACTTAAAAATGTTATCCTAAAAGATATCAAACCAAATCCTAGTCTAAAAAGGAATAAAATCTCCAAAATAATGCTTAAAATAACCCTATCAACTAGAGAACTAAATAAAAACGAAAATTCATAAAAATAAATAAATAAATAAACTAATAAACAATATCTTCAATCTTCATCCCATATCATCTATAATTCTGGGCCTCCGGGCTTCGAACCATGACTTACGGGCTCCATCATTCCCCTCCTCTTGAAGAGGATTTGTCCTCAAATCCTGGCCGTTTCCTACGTCAAAAGGAAAGAAATTTAGTTTCTTGATCTCTTCACATTTCTCCAACTCATTCAGTCCTTCGAACTCGATTTGATATTGATTCCCCTGAATGGATAATAGATCATGAAATGCATTTTTGGAAGAAACATCATCAATTTCTTGCAAGATATAATAAAAAGAAGAAGATAGATGATGATGATGATCAATGGTGGACCAAACTTTTTCCTTGCACCCATGTGCCTCCATAGACCTCCCCTCGTCCATTTTCAACTCCATGGACTTCTCCTCATCAATTTTCAACTTCAATTCACCACTCTGAGCAAACAAAGACTCATGCATCAATCCAATCTCATTTGTCTCTAGTTCCTTCTCCTTTAACTTCACCATCTTTGCCTCCATTTGCAATTGCACTTCATCCTCATTCACTTGTTCTGAGATTAAAGGAACAAGCGAAACTTCACCTTCGACATGACAGATGTCCTTCGGTAGCTGATTTTCAACATCTGCTTGATTACGCACACTCGGAACACCATCATTGAATAAAGTAAGCGAACCAGAAGGTGCTTCGATTTCTTCCACCTTTTCATTTTGTTCTTCCAAGACCGTCACTTTTGGATCTTCTCTCTCTTCTTTGGACACAACTCCACCATCATCACAAGTTGTAGTAAAGAAACTCGAAGAGTCTGACCTTAGCTTCACAAACGGATGTATGTACCTCTTCGGCTACTGCACTTTTTTCTCCCGAAAGTTTCTTCTTGAATATGAAACATTTGCTTGAAGTCGCCTCCAATCTTCATGATTAGTAGGATAGTAATGCAAAGGCGCATAAAGCTTCCTCATCACCGCCTTCATCTCATTCCATGTCTTGATAGGCTGCTCTCCATACCTTCCCCTACTCTTCACAAAGTGATCCCACCAAACTTGAGCATAGTGCGAAAACTGATTGGCTGCCAACTTCACCTTCATGAACTCAGAATAATTATGACAGTCAAACATCTGCTCAACTTTTATTTCCCACTCGAAGTATGCATCGGGATCAGTCCTACCCATGGAACGAAGGAATATTTATTTTGATGTTGCCCAGATTATTGTCAGGCCTATTCCTTGGTTCCTCCCATCCTTCTTCCCCTTCGTAATCAAACTCCTCCTCAAACGGCCCATAGTCTCTATGGTTTTGACGACCTCCTCGGCCACCTCGTCCTCCCCTTCCACCTCGATGGTGCTGAATCTGTTTGGAACTGACTCCACTTCAACAATTCTATCATAAACTCCTGCCAGCTTGGATTCCATAACCTTCCCCAACTCCGACTTCAATGCTTCAAACATGAACTTCATCTTGGGATCCAACGTCTCTTGTTCTTCGGCCATACCTGCAATTTTTTTTTATTTTTTATTTATTTTTATTATTTTTTCTTTTTTTTATAACAAAAGAAACAAACGAAAGTTAGTAAAACAGAATCCTCACCACCTCACAATCACTCGTGTATCCCTCAATACCGTTCACACTCAGCACTCGTGTATCGCTCAATAGAATGGCTTTTACCCTCTAATAATCTCACCTCTCTTGCCTTTTTCCACTCAATTCTCTCTTAAGAGGCTCAAATTCCCTTAATCTACCACATAAATCAATATTAACGAATCAAGAGTACTGAAAGTAGGAAGAAAAGATGACTGAACGAAGAGAACCCTAAATCGGAAGACACGAAAAAATTTATCGAAAACTTCGGCGGACGATTTGACCCTTTAAACGACCTTTTTTAGCCAAAATACGAAACCGATTACGACTTTGTTGTGACCACCGTATAGATCTTTTCGAGAGCTTTCCGAAAAGGTATTATGGAGAAAAATCGGAGTTCGCATGCAAAAGTTATGGCCGTTTTAGTGCTGGCCGACGAAAAACACGAAACGAAGACGAAAACTCACAGAAACGAATACACAACTGATATCCCAATGAAGAAACACAAAAGAACCAAACCAAAAAACACAGTGACACACTAGGGCTTCGAATATATCCTTTTTTTTTCTTTTTTTTTTTTAAAAAATCGAAACTTTTGTCTCTATTATGTCACGACAACGTGTAGAAGACACACCCTAAGACGTGTTATATAAGGTATGGGATATAAATTCTGAATAAGTTTCCTATTCTTAGAAGGAAAGAAATCTTCTACTCCTTAATTACCAAGAAAACAAATCTGAATGAGTATCAAAACGAATCTGAATACTTGACACGAAACGAAAAGCTACAAAGAAAAAGAATCTTGACGACTCTATGAACACAGATACGAATATATTTTTATTTTTATTTTTTTGACACAGAAACAAATCTGACGAACGATTAGACGAAGACTCGAACGAACGACACGAATAGAATGACACGAATAAAACGATACGAAAACGAAAAAAAACAAAAGGAAAGATAGAACCTGGATTATGTAAACCTGGCTCTGGTGCCAAATGATACGATCCTTGACGACCGAATTGAAGAAAACGCAAGCGAAAGACTCAATAAGATACAGATAAAGGATGGAAATCCCAATATACCTAAGATCTAATCCTATAAATGATATAAGTCAATCCGAAGACAGCCTATACCCCAAATAGAGATCGCCTTAGTCACACGGGGACGATGAATGACACACAAACGAGGGTGATGAACTCGATTGATTCGCCGGGTAAAGAATTTCTTGGTCACACCTTAAGAAATTCGAAGATAAATCTCATAAGAGAAATAAACTGAAGTATTATTGATGAAAAAGATCTTATTTTCGTCCATGATATTTGAGCCTTATTTATAGGCTTCAAAAAGTCCTAATTCCACAAGGAAACTACTTAAAAATGTTATCCTAAAAGATATCAAACCAAATCCTAGTCTAAAAAGGAATAAAATCTTCAAAATAATGCTTAAAATAACCCTATCAACTAGAGAACTAAATAAAAACGAAAATTCATAAAAATAAATAAATAAATAAACTAATAAACAATATCTTCAATCTTCATCCCATATCATCTACTCCCTCCGTCCACCTATTTCTGACACGCTTTCCTTTTTGGGCCGTCCCCCTATTTCTGACACGTTTCCTTTTTCGGAAAGAATTAGCCACTAAGTAGTACAATTAGTAAATCCCTTATTACACTTAACATTCCATACTTAAATCTCATCCACTCATTTTTCTGCACGTAGTTCAATATAATTTAAATTTTGAAAGTTTAAATTATTATAACTTGCTCGTTTGTTATCGGAATTTTATGATTTTTATATCAAATTAAAGGTTTTTATACGATCTTTCATTTAAGATCAGACAAGAACATGTTTTTATGCATATATGATGCTCTGTTTCTAAAATATGTTTAAATACATAAACCACATTACATTCCCTACAAAATACATTTTATACACTAATCACTTCCGTCTTAAATCCCGTGCAAAAAACAAACGTGTCAGAAATAGGTGGACGGAGGGAGTATAATTCTAGGCCTCCGGGCTTCGAACCATGACTTACGGGCTCCATCAATAATGTTGTAGGAAGATTGTTGTCGCACCACCAGAAAAGTGACTGGCTTTGATACCCGCATGGGTCCTTCACCAAGATTAAGCATTAGATCAATTGATCCTAATGACATCACGGGGTCTCCTGAAAAGCCATGCAAAGCCATGGCTACCCCGTTTAGAGGCTTCTGAAGGCTCATTTGGTTGAAACAGTTCTCGAGTATGACATTAACCGCAGCCCCTGTATCCACAAAGACCTTTTGGACTTGGTATCTTTCTACTTCCACCATGATGACCAATGCGTCATCGTGTGGGTGAATCACATTTTGATTATCCTCTGATCCAAACGAGATTTCTGGTGGGGGTAAGCCCTTTTCGACCTTCCAGATCCCATGTCTCTCGTGCATATGGAGCTCTCTAGCAGATGCCTTTCGGCTTCTGTTGGAGTCCCCTACGGCAGGTCCTCCATATATCATTTGAATGACACCTTTGGGTTCTGATCCCTCGTTAGCCTCGGGCATTTTCTCAGGAGCCTCCTTGCGTTTTTTGTTTTGTTCTGTTTCTCTTTTGACATATTCCAGGAGTTCCCCCTCTTGGATCAACTTTTCGATAGCAATTCTCAGATTTCTACAGTCGTTTGTCATGTGACCGAAGTCATTATGGAACTTGCAGAATTTTTCAGAGGGTGGGTTCCTAGGCGGTTGCCTGTGTCCCGCGGGGACCTGGACCCCCGGCTTTCTCATGACTACCTCCAGCAGCTCAACCTGTTGCTTGGTGAGTGGAGTAAAGGATCTTAGGAATCGTTCGTTCATGTCGGCTTTCTTGGCATCTGGAGCCAGCCTTTTCCTTTCTTCCGGCTTCTTTTCCTTTTGAGCGGCCAACTCGGCCCTCTTGCTACTTAGAGCCTGCTCCGTATGGATATATTTTTGAACTCTTGTCAGCAGTTCTTCGAAAGAAGAAGCTTCTTTCTTAATGAGAGAAGCAAAGAACTGCCCTGGCTTTAGGCCATCTACGCAGGCATGTACTTTTAGCTTCGGCTCTACTCCTGGGATTTCCAGGACAACCTCATTGAAACGCGTCATATAATCCCTCAGACTCTCATTGGCACCTTTTTTAATGGTCGTCAGGTGTAGGGAATTTCGGGTAGTCCTTTTAGCGCTGACGAATTGCTGCAGGAAAACTTCCCTCAAATCCATGAAGAAATGAATAGAGGCTCTTGGTAACTGCTTGAACCAGTGTTGAGCAGTTCCGGAGAGAGTTGTGAGGAATACCCTACACTTGACTCCTTCCGAATATTGATGGAGAAGGCATAAGCTTTCAAATTTCATCAAGTGTTCTTCAGGATCTCTCTTCCCCTGATATTCACAGGAAACTGTTTTGAAGTTACCGGGAACAGGATCTGTTTGGATATCTGCTGAGAATGGGTTGTTCTCATCAATATATACGGGAAAAAGCTCTAGCTTGTGTCCTCCGTTTTTAGGATCCGGAACGTGCTTTAGGTTCCTTTCTTCATTCGCATAGCGAATTCCTCTTTCACTTGCTTCTATTTCCTTTGAGGTCCCTTCCGGGGCCTGCTTTTGCTCTTTCAGCCTTTTCACTTCTTTCGCCAGGAGCCTCATCTGCTCTTGTTGATGGGCATATTTCTTGGCCCATGCATTGTCAGTGTCCTCGTTGAGATTTCCTTCGGGTCCCTCGGGACCTTCTTCATCTGGGGATTCCCAGACAGTGAGGAATCCCTCCTCTTGTCCCGCCATTATAGGTGGCGGCTTTGAGACCAATTCTTGAGCCAGGCCTGGGGTCACAGGTTTCTGCTTGTGCATTGCGGGGGTGTTCTTACTTCCTCCACCTTCTTGGGTTTCACCCGGGGGATCTGCGTTTTGGGAGTTTACTCCCAGAATATGAAGTCTTTTTTCGACAGCCCCCTTGACTATGCCCTCTACAAGCGTTTTCATTTGGAGGAGCATGGTTGGGGAAAACTGAGCTTCCATGTTGACACTAGCCTCTGTTACCACAGTGCCTTTGCCTTTATTCCCGAGTAGAGAATTTTCTGGATTTCCCGTAGTTTGGCCGGCTTCTTTGAAGCGGTATCTGAGTTAGTATTCATCTTTGTGGGGTTCTGCAAACGCTTGAAGATTTTTAGAGAATTAGTTCCATATTCTCTTGAAATGAGGCTTAAAATAGATATAGTTTGGTTTTTGACGAGCTTTTTATGGTTGGGAATCATCTGTATGAGTTTTCATAGATATTGCTTGTTTATGTAAGGCTTTAAAGGGTAGCTTCTGCCTGTATAAGACGGGCAGGAGTGATGCCTGCTTTTGCAGGGCTTAATGTTATGGTGCCTGCTTTAGACGAGTTTAAGGTGTGATGCCTATGTTCAAAGAGCTTAATGTATAATGCCTACTTTCATTGGACTTAACGCACGGTGCCTGATTGTGCATGACTTTATGTATGGCGCCTAACTATGTAGGACTTTTTGTATGATGCCTATTTTCATAGAGCTTTTGTCATGGTTTTGCCTAATTATGTAGGGGTTTTTTGAAGGGTTCTGCCTACTGTGTAGGGCTTACAAGTTGCCTATGAGGTAGGGCTTTTGAGAATTCTGCCTATTATATAGGGCTTACGAAGATGTTGCCTATTAGATAGGGCTTCTGGGAGGTTCTGCCTATTATATAGGGCTTACGAAGATGGTGCTTATTAGATAGGGCTTCTGGGAGGTTCTGCCTATTATATAGGGCTTACGAAGATGTTGCCTATTAGATAGGGCTTCTGGGAGGTTCTGCTTATTATATAGGGCTTACGAAGATGTTGCCTATTAGATAGGGCTTCTGGGAGGTTCTGCCTTCAAATGTGGGGCCCCTTCATCAAGGTGAATGGGGTGACCTCACATTTTTGGCCCCTTGTTTTCAATGTTTTCACTCTGTGTATTTTCGGTTCATGGCAATACAGGGACTTACGGCTGGATTTGAGCCGTAGGGCTTCCTCTGTAACTACCAATTCCTCATAACCCACGAGCTAACTTCACATATTTGCAATATCTAACGGAATTTTAAACTCACCAATTATGAAAGATGAGCTGAATGCGTTCTGGGATTGCTGCAATTTCGATTCAACTTTCCCTCAGATCCTTCACAACCTTAGGATCAAACACAAGATATATTTCAGTTATTACAATTCATATGAGGAGAGCATAATCTTAAGATCCCCTCCGATTTCACAACTCAACACCACGAAAGGTTCAGCTTAGACACATTTACAATATACATACCCAGGTTTTCCTAAGAAAACTACTTAACTAACACAGAGTATACATTCACGCTAACCTCCCTTTTCCGGGCATCTCGGGCACGAGGAAATAACAGAGAAAATTTATACCCACATTATCAGAATCAGCTGGGATTTCAGTGATATCAAAGAGATTAACACTTCAGATTCAACAAATTCAAGAGTATTACAAACAGCAAGCTAAAACATTCACATATAAGCAAGGAAATCGACGTCTAAAACTCATAATTTCCCACAGACGGCGCCAGTTGATAGATCCGGGTTGAAGATCCACAACAATTTAAGTGATTATTCATAGTATTTGCAAAGAGCATTCACAGATAAAGGATTACAACGGTAGAGAGTAAGAGATTCAGGCGATCTATTAGCTATAACCATTCATTTTGTACAGAACATCTTCCATGTGAATATAAAAGAGAGAATCGAGTTAAATATTGAACAAAAGGTGTTTATGACCACAATCCAGTTAAATCCATGGAGCTCAGAGCTTATTCAAGTAGAACAACGAAGAGGGGAGGAGAGGAGAGATGGTGAAGTAGAGAGCGCAAGACGCCTTCATGCCGCATCCTCTCTTAGCAACGAGGATTATACCTTAGGCTCGAAATGGTGGGGGGTGTTATTTCCCGGTGATGAGAGTGGAAATGAATGATGAGGAGTGAGGTTTCCCAGGAGAAGACCTCGAGTGCTCCGACCGCTCCGACTTGAGGGAGCTCGCGGTGGAACGAGAAAGTGAATGGAATAGTACGCAGAATGCGTGTGTGAAGAGTTGAGTTGTCTGAAGGAGTATGATCACTCGATATTTATAAGTAGGACAAAGGGGTGAAAAAAGGTGGGTGCACGTACTAGACGAGGACAAAAAAGGAATTTCAATGGAGACAAGATTCTCTTCGTCATCAATTTTGTGGTCCTCACCCAAAAGAGGGTAGAGTCACGCGGATTGTATGTCCATCGGGTCCATATGCTCTGGCAGATGCTTGCGAGCCTCAAACAGCTTCTGGATGAGCAGGACTCTACGCAGGAGCCTCGGCACAGTCCGGGATCGGTACTAGACCTTATAGCATCTATGACCCAAGCATCTTTATTGAGTAGGTCATCTGGGGCTTTCAGAGGGCCGGTATGATCGTCACTAGCAGATGCCACGTGGTAGGACGAATATTCATCCCTATCACTATCGTCTTTAGCTTTGGATGATTGAAAATTAGTAGTAGCAAAAAGTTATATGTATATTTATTCACATTCCTATGTATACGATTATAATTCCATATGATTGAGAATGTGTAGTAATCTATTTAATGTCCTCCAAATTATTGTTCTGTAAAATAAATTGTGAAAGCAATTTATTGTTTTATGATTTTGTATTCTTTAACTTATTTTATTGTATCTCTTTTTTCATGTTTACGTCAACCTAGAATTTTTTTTGGCAACATGATGAAAATTTAGAATTTTGGAAATTTGTAGCTATCCAATATTGGACATGAACAAACAAAATTCATATTTTTATATTTTATGGAAATTAAATTCTTAAAAGTTTAGCAACAAGTCATAAAATTCTAATAGCATGAATTGCACAAAGTGTTAATGATATAGAATAAAATGAGACGAAAAATGAAACCATAGAGTTAGATTCTTATCATTCATACTAACTTCTTATTTTTGTTATTTGCAACTCATCATATTTTGAGAAATGACATATATAAATAATATCATAATTATAAATTAATAATTGTTAATCATCTATATCTATATACATACAATACATAGTAGTAGTCCCGTAACTATATATAGAAGATTTTAGTATAACTTATTTTTTGGTTAAATGTAATTAAGTTGCATTAACAATTCACTCATTATTGAAATATATATCACTCAAATTAAATTACTTTTTTTACCAATTAATTTTTTTTATCTAAATATTATTTGTTATATAAAAATAATTCAAACATACACGAGTCATAACAAATACAAATCGAATTTTGACAGAAATCAAAATTAATTATAAAAAAAAATAGACCCAAAATTCATAAAATGAATACATTTTTTTCTCAGAATTTTAAAATTTAAATCTAAATAAGATAATATACTTTTTAGTACTTCCTCTGTCCCAGGATTCGTGATATGCTTTCCATTTTGGGACGTCCCAAGATTCGTGACAAGTTTCCTTTTTAGGAAATAATTAGGGTGTTAATTGTGCAATTAGTTATTTCCCTAATTACAATTAAAATCTCACAATCCAATTTCATTAAAAAAAAAAAAAAAAAAAAAAAAAAAAAAAAAAAAAAAAAAAACAACAACAACAACAACATCAACAACAAATAAATAAATAATTCAACCCCCACCAACACACATTTATTCCACCTACACCATTTAATTCACCTAATTTTTTATGCAAAATATACTCTCTATTTGGTGAATAAAACGAGGCTGTATCTTCAATTTCCTCTTAGTTCTGCGTATTCCCGCACAAAACCCTAATTTCTCTCCCCCTCTCCTCTGCGATCTGCCATGGATGGCTCAAATCCTTCAATCTCTGTTCCTCCCTCGCCTCCCTCGGCGTGGAGATCGACCTGCAACCCCCATGTCGCGGTGAAACAGCGTCGCGGCGGGCTCGCTGGAGGCGAGGTTCCTCCCGTCGAGATTTCACGGCGAGGCCGCCGCCGTGGTCCTTATCGGTGCAAATCAACTTCCTTTCCTCTATCCCCTACTGACTACAGCCCAAGCCCCCCAAGCCCTCCCCCTCGTATCAAACTTCCTATCTCACCCGGCCGCTATGGCGAACTCCGATCGCCACTGCCTCCAAATTGGAAAAATTCGTGGACGCCGCCACAGCCCCTTTCTGGGCAAGCCTTCATTCGGAGGGCTATCTTGGATCTTACGCCATCTCCGTCTCATGGCGATGGCGACGGCGGCCTTATCTCTCAGGAAGCAACCCTTCAACGACCGACGGAGAGGTCGGCGCGGCCGTGGAAGCTTCTAGACGCCCCAAGTGCAGATCACGATCCACCAGTGCCCAAATTTCAGCCGCCGCCGCCGTAGACCGTTGATGAGGAAGGCCCCGTGGCCAGCGATACCATGGCCAATTGGCCAGTGTACTACTATCGCGATGGCCATCCTGTGTATTTTCCCTTCCATCCTACGACTGAGGAATGGGATGCTTGTGATGCTGCTGCCGAACGTGCTTGTGATGATGTTGCTGATGGATGAGATCTGTCCACTTTTACATAGTGATGTTATGGATTTGCATGAATTTTTGTTTTATTCAATCTTTGTTGAGTTTTTGATGATGGCAAATGATGAATTGATGTTCTGATGTATTGGGGGTTCTTCTCTCTCTGTTGATGAATTGCTGTGGCATTTAATATCTGTTGTTGCCTTATTTACTTGATGGAACTATGTATTGGTGTTGGAACTGTTGGGTGTTCACTATCGAATTGCATTATTTACTTGAATTGGTGATCTATTCCTCTCTCTGTTGGATGAATTGTTGATGGCACATGTATAATATTGTGGCATTTAATCTCTGTTGTGGCCTTATTTACTTGATGGATATGTCTGTGGCATTTACAACTACTTGCACTGCTTAATTGATGAATTTATACATTCATGTTAGACAAAATGAGGAATGTTGTGCCATTTCATACATACACCTTGGGGCGGGTTGGGATACCGTTACGCCGAAATACGTACCGAACATACCATGTCGAAAAAACCCCGAAAATACCGAAAGAGACGGTATACCGATTTTTCGGTACGGTACGACAACGGTATCCGAATTATAATACCGCGGTATACCGATAAATACCATATCGTGGTATATACTGAATTTACGGTATATACCGAACATTCGGCATAATACCGAATGCTCGGTATATACCGAGCATTCGGTATTATGCCGAATGTTCGGTATATACCGAATAAGCGGTATGTACGGTATATACCGTAGTTACCGAATTTATATCGAAATTTATCATATAATTAAATAGTTTTATATAACTATAGTCTTTATATTTTAGTACCTACAAAATCATTAAATTATACGATTAATTTATATGCATACTAGTTTAACATATTACTACTACAAGTTTACAATAAAAAAAATAAAACATACTCCTAACATATGTTACTATTTTAATTAAGTTAAGACATATAAAAATACAAATTGAATGTTAATTAAGTTATATTATCTAAGTAAAATACTACAAATAGTCTTCATTCAATATTAGTTTGATTTAGATTTAAAGCATACTAGCGTAATTTCTGAATCTTCAAGTTTTATAAGTAAATATATCGAAAAATATTAATAAAATGTATAAATGTTGATTCATAAAGTATGTATGTATGTCTTTTTAATTAACTACATAATTGTATGCTTTTGGTATATGGTACGGTACAGTATACCGAAACGACGGTATGATAACGGTATGGATTTTTTCCATACCGAATTTCTGGTATACCGAACATTGGTATGCCGAAAGGTACGGTACGGCAACGGTATGAAAAATCTCAACCGCAACTAACTGTACTGTATACGGTATAACAAAAATTTTACGGTATGCCGTACCGAACCACCCCTACATACACCAGAGATATAACAAAAAAAAAATGCATTTTCTTATTCAAAAGATGGTTAGTACACATCTTTTGAAAGCAAAAAAAAAAGCATACAAAAACAGACTAGGGTCATACTATTGCATATGCATCTACCAAAAAACAAAAAATCCTTGAACTTAGATAGTTATTCACCCACACAATGTGTGGGGACATATGAAAATATATTTTAGGTCTTGTGTCATTTTTTTTTTTTTAATTTTTTTTTTTTCCCCTTTTCCCCTCTTTTCTTTCTTCTTCATTAGCCAATATTTGTTGCATTGGATGTTGACTATCTATACAGGGGTTTATGTTAGTTTCATCTTAATCTAGTACTCCCTCCGTCCCTTTATAGATGTTACGTATTCCTTTTTGGTACGTCTCGCGGAAGATGTTACGTTTCCCTATTTGATAAAAAAAAAAATTACTAAAGGAAAAACACTTTTGCACGTGCACTTTTCACTTAAACATACAAATCCAACATTTCTTAATTCCATTGCCCCAAAATAAATGTAACGTGTATAAAGGGACGGAGGGATTATTTCTCATCTTCAATATGAAAAAATGATGTGAATATTTGATGCAGCCCATGGTTCGAGATAACAAGCTTTTGGATCGAGATTTGAAGATTTTATGGGATAAAGCTTGAGGATATTATTTTATAGATTTTATCTTATGTAATTTTCGTTTTTATTTAGTTCTCTAGTTAATAGGGTTATTTTAAGAAATATTTTGGAGATTTTATTCCTTTTTAGATTAGGATTTGATTTGGTATATCTTAGGATAGATTTTTAACTAGTTTCCTTGTGTAATTAGGACTTATTGAAGCTTATAAATAGGGCCAATATAGGGGTGACGAAAATAAGCCTCAAATTATTAGATTATCAATTAAAATGTGAGATTTTATCTCCTTTGTTTATCCTATGGATTTCTTAGTTCATAGAGGTATTTTTTATCGGCGAATCAATCGAGTTCATCACCCTCGTTTGTGTGTCATTCATCGTCCCCGTGTGACTGCGACGACTGTCTCTTTGGGGTATAGGCAGATCTAATCTGACTTATATCATTTAGAGGGTTAGAGCGTAGGTATATTGGGATATTCCATCCTATCCGTTTACTTCGTTTGTTATTTTTATTCTATGGCTTCCGATTCTGGGCTACGAATCTCTGTCGACATCTCTTGCTCGACTAGATCGTATCATTTGGTATCAGAGCTAGGTTGACTAGGATCGTATCATTTGGTATCAGAGCCAGGATTTTTTTTCTTTCTTCAGTGAAAAAAAAAAGAAAAAGAAAAAGAAAAAGAAAAAGAAAAAGGAAAAGGAAAAGGAAATAGAAAAAAATTCGTATTTGTACAGGTTGTTCATGAAAAGCAAAAGATAAGACCAAGAAAACGCTAGATCAATCAAATAAAAACAGAAAAATAAAAGCGCCTAAATCACCTATTAATTCTATTTCGAAATATGTATGTGAAATCTAATCAATCCCCGGCAAAGGCGCCAAAATTTGATCGCACTATTTTTAACCACACAAAATAGGTATAGTATAAAGCAAGTACGAGTATCGTATCCACAGGGATTAATATATCAAAATCACACAAAGTACCTCTACTCTAGAATTAAACTGATGTCTAGGCAAAAAGAAATTATGAATGTGGTTTTCTAAAATTCTAGGCAAAGAAAATAAACAAAATAAATAACTCAAATAAGTAAACAAAATAAGCAAATAAGGAAACAAATAAATCAAATAGGAAACAAGGTTGATTCTAGGGAAGCCTACCTAATCAAATATATGCAAGTAATTAATGAATACAATTAACCAGTTTAATCCAATCTAGATTTGATACATGAAAAATAACCTAAAACCCCGATTAAGGCAATGCAAGTCGTCACCTAATAAGATCCTAATCTCCTCTCGGTTTCATAGAAATCAAATCAAGTGCAAAATAGAACAAGTATCAATCATAAAACCAACTAGGTTCAATTACGACACCGAAATCGACTATATGCAAACATATGATAATTCAACTTCGACTAAGATAATTAAACTACCATACCATGTATTCATGAGATCTATTATGCAATTATCCAACTAAGGCATAAAAACATAATTATGCATACATAATTAGTGGCCAATTAATCATGCATGAGAATAAGCACCATGAAACATGTACCTAGATTGGAAGGCTAATTGTAAACAAAAAAAAAAAAAACTCACATAAATTCAATTAGGCATTCAATCCCTAAAATCAACTATAGAAATTAGCTAGACATAATTAAAAGAAAGGTAGAAGGAAGAATAAACATAATTAAAAGCATAAAGTAAAAGAGAAAGGGATAGAAAAACTCTTGAATCTTGATGAATCTTCAATCTTCAATTGTCTTCATACATAAATGTAAAAAGTGTAGAGAAAAGAATAAAAACTAATCTAGAGTATGGTGAAGAGTAGAGAGCTCTAAACTATGAAAACTTGGGTACAATGATGAGTTTTTGGAGTATTTTAAGGATTTCCGTCTTTTTGGCTCGGCCGAGCACACGGCCGAGCGGAGCTACTGTCCCCGGAATCTCAATTGGCGCGGCCGGTGGCTCGGCCGAGCGCCTGGCCGAGCCGATTTGCCGGTTTGCGCGTCTTTCTTGTTTCGTCCGTATCTTTCTCGTCCGAACTCCGAATTGACCTCCGTTTTCACCTACACGCTTCTATCGAACCCCTCTTCAATTCTATGCTTTCATTATTCCAAAACAAGTCTTCAATAACATCGTGAGAAGTCAGAACATTGGGATCAATACTTCATCATCTTCCTTGGTTTCATCGCCTCTTGTCTTGCCTTGGATTTTCTCGACTAAAAAGCCCTAAAAACACTCAAAACAACCCAAAAGCGTAATATAGCTCGACATAACATAAATAATATAAAACATGAGCTAAACTATCAAAATACGACAAGAAAACGATAATATAACACTTCGATAATAGAGTACTACACCCTATCAAAATCCCCCAAACTTATTGTTCGTCCTGAACAATAAACTAAATCTAAACTAAAGAATAGACAAATCAAGCAAACACAACATACAAGCATAATGAACTATAGGGGCCTCATAGATCTTCAAAGAAACATCAATCAATATCATATAAGCAACCTCAAAGTTTCGACTCTACGAAAGTACAATAAAATCAAATCATGTTTCAAAGGGGAAACTCACTCAAGACATGTGAAGATATAAGTGTATAAGTGAACTCTCAACTCTCAATGAAAGAATTAAAAGTGTATAGGCTCACTCAAAATCAATACAATGCAAAGACTTACCATAAGCTTGCCCTTTATCTCAACATCTCCACCACTTGATTGTATGTAGGAACTAAGATCAATTAGGTCTTTTTCAAGGTTGTAATGTAGGCACATTGGTTTAGGGTAGGGAAAATATAGGCTAAGTGACTTGGACGTCTTCAAGTACCAACCTTTTAGCAACTCCAAACTAGTATGAATTTAACTCCATCCTCTACTCATCAACTCTTTCTCAAATATCAACCTTATCTCTTCTTAACCTTCTTCTATTCAACTCCCAAAATACTAAAAATTCTAATATTCATCCCTTTATGCTCTTTTTTTTTTTCTTTTTTTTCTTTTTTTTGTTTTTCAAACTAGGACTCTATATACTTTTTTTTTTCTTTTTCAAAACTGATTTTCTAAGTCCTTTATTCACTCTCTTTTTTTTTTCCCTTTCTTCTTCTTCTTCTTCTTCTTCTTCTTCTTCTTCTTCTTTTTTTTTTTTTTTTTTTTTTTTTTTTTCTAGAGCTTATAGGGATCTAAAATTCCTTTCTTTCAAAGGAGCTTACTAAAAAGACAACTTCTCCATGCATAATCCCTAACAAAACAACTCCCAAGATACCCATAATTCCTCCTTTACCTCCTTTCATCCGGTTAAAAGAACAAACGGCTATAAAGGCTCAAAAGTGGCTAACAAAGGAAATATATGTAAAGGATAGTGTTTAGGAAAGATGTGGCTAACAAAAGATGGCCTAAAATCACATCAAAATTCCTACACACATACGTATTCTCGATGGAGAACAAAGGCAAGTTCTAGAAGTACAAATACATGTATGATACTCTCACAAAAGAAAATAGGCATAAATATGCACCAAAGGCTCAAATCCTCACGGGTTATAACAAAACGTTTCCCAAAATCAAAGCATAATCCAATTTTATCACACACATGCATAATCTCCACCAAGGTTCCAAACATAATATCAACCAATTATTCAAAGAAAATCATGCTATCATTGGCAAAATTCAATTATACTCATAAATCATGCTTGACTCAATCGTCTAAACTCCTAAGACTCTACTAACTACAACTAATATCCAAAATTAAACTAATATCCAAGATATAAACACAAAGAAGCACATACGAACGATTTAACGAAACCACGCTTCCCCCTCCCCCAAACTTATTTCGAATCATGATGAAGGAATAAGTTTCAAGACGAAGAAGTGGATAAGTTAACGAGCGTACCTTTCACCGAAGCTAGCTTACTATCGATCTTCTCCTCTTAGTCGAAACCTCGTCGAGAAAACCTACAACTCACAAGCTTCGCAAATTCTTGGATAAAAAGCTTAATAAAAGATAAGACTCAAAGAAAAACAAAAACAAAAACAAAAACAAATAAAACAAAAACTGAAAATTAAAGATAGAGTTGGGTTACCTCCCAACAAGTGCTACGTTTTACGTCTTTAGCCCGACGATACCTCTTATCAAGGTGGATAAAAATGAAAGCTCTTTTCTGCCCCATCTTCGAGTTTCCTTCTTTTTGCTCCTAAAACCGAAATCTTGAGCTCTTCCTTGTGCACTCGAAATGTGAGATCACCACTTTCCATGTCGATACGAGCTCCACTCTTAGCTAAGAACGGACGTCCCAAAATCAAAGGTTGATTGACGTCCTCCTCCATCTCTACGATCACGAACTCGGACAAAAAGTCGAACCTTCGAACTCGAACATCTTCAACTACTCCTGGAGGTTGTATGGATTCTTCATCGGGCGTCGGACCGAACAAATATCGAAGGGAAAAGCCGTCGGAGAAGAAATCGCATGTTTCGACCGGAACAGGGTTGGCTCGACCGGCGGCTCGGCCGCGCACCCGGTCGAGCGGGCCTTCTGAGATGGGGGCTCAACCAGCGGCTCGGCCGCGCACCTGGTCGAGCGGGTCCTAGGCAGATTTTTCACCATCGGCTCGACCGGATGCGCGGTCGAGCCCTTCTCCTTCCGCACCATCATCCTTCGTTTCTTCCGTTTCCAACTCCGTGTTGCTCCCATCTCCCAAATCTTCAACTTCTAAGGATGGATTGATGTACTGAGTGCCACTCCGAAGCTTAATAGCGTGAACTTGATGGTTGTTCTTCGGGTTTTGCTCGGTGTTGCTTGGGAATTGGCCGGGCTTGTGGACTCCTCCTTGAGCGTTGGCTATTTGACTCATTTGCGTCTCCAACATTTGCATTTGCTTGGTTAAGGAATTGATGCTACTCCCCAAGTTGTTGCTCAATGTAGTTTGAGTAATCTCCAACGTCCTCAACTTCGCATCTTGTTGCGCCATCCTTGCCTCCGATTGAGCCATGTAGTGTCGAATCAAATCGTCAGTTGACATGTCCTTCTTTTCTTCCAAGGGGTGTTCTTCAGGGTAGAGTTGATAGTACCGATCTTTGAGGGGCCTCTTTGGTTTCGCCTTGGGTAAAAATTCCTCCATCTCTTCTTCCAAGGGACGTTCTTCAGGGGAGCGTTCGTAGTACCAATCTTTGAGAGTTCGCTTCGGTTGTGGATCTCCCATGGTGGTGATTGATCAAGCTCAACTTTGTCTCGATCCTTCTTTATTACCTTAAAAGCAAAAGATAAGACCAAGAAAACGTTAGATCAATCAAATAAAAATAGAAAAATAAAAGCGCCTAAATCACCTATTAATTTTATTTCGAAATATGTATGTGAAATCTAATCAATCCCCAGCAACGGCGCCAAAATTTGATCACACTATTTTTAACCACAAAAAATAGGTATAGTATAAAGCAAGTACGAGTATCGTATCCACAGGGATTGATATATCGAAATCACACAAAGTACCTCTACTCTAGAATTAAACTGATGTCTAGGCAAAAAGAAATTATGAATGTGGTTTTCTAAAATTCTAGGCAAAGAAAATAAACAAAATAAATAACTCAAATAAGTAAACAAAATAAGGAAATAAGGAAACAAATAAATCAAATAGGAAACAAGGTTGATTCTAGGCAAGCCTACCTAATCAAATATATGCAAGTAATTAATGAATACAATTAACCTGTTTAATCCAATCTTGATTTGATACATGAAAAATAACCTAACACCCCAATTAAGGCAATGCAAGTCGTCACCTAATAAGATACTAATCTCCTCTCGGTTTCATAGAAATCAAATCAAGTGCAAAATAGAACAAGTATCATACTATATGTAAGCATATGATAATTCAACCTCGACTAAGATAATTAAACTACCATACCATGCATTCATGAGATCCGTTATGCAATTATCCAACTAAGGTATAAAAAACATAACTATGCACACATAATTAGTGGCCAATTAATCATGCATGAGAATAAGCACCATGAAACATGCATCTAGATTAGAAGGCTAATTGTAAACAAAAACACTCTCATAAATTCAATTAGGCATTCAATCCCTAAAATCAACTAAAGAAATTAGCTAGACATAATTAAAAGAAAGGTAGAAGGAAGAATAAACATAATTAAAAGCATAAAGTAAAAGAGAAAGGGATAGAAAAACTCTTGAATCTTGATGAATCTTCAATCTTCAATTGTCTTCATACATTAGTGAAGAGAAAAGAATAAAAACTAATCTAGAGTATGGTGAAGAGTAGAGAGCTCTAAACTATGAAAACTTGGGTACAATGATGAGTTTTTGGGGTATTTATAAGGTAGGGGTTCGTAATTGTTACCTAAGTGTGCAAGGATTAGGTTAAGGAAATAAAAAATATGTATTTTAAGGATTTCCATCTTTTTGGCTCGGCCAACGGCTCGGCCGAGCACACGGCTGAGCGGAGCTACTGTCCCCAGAATCTCAATTGGCGCGGCCGGCGGCTCGGCCGAGCCGATTTGCCGGTTTGCGCGTCTTTCTCGTCCGAACTCCGAATTGACCTCCGTTTTCGCCTACACGCTCCTATCGAACCCCTCTTCAATGCTATGCTTCCATCCAAAATAAGTCTTCAATAACATCGTGAGAAGTCAGAACTTTGGGATCAATACTTCATCATCTTCCTTGGTTTCATCGCCTCTTGTCTTGCCTTGGATTTTCTCGACTAAAAAGCACTAAAAACACTCAAAACAACCTAAAAGTGTAATCTGTCTCGACATAACATAAACAATATAAAACATGAGCTAAACTATCAAAATACGACAAGAAAACGATAATATAACACTTAGATAATAGAGTAAAACTACACCCTATCAAAATCCCCCAAACTTAAACATTGTTCGTCCCGAACAATAAACTAAATCTAAACTAAAGAATAGACAAATCAAGCAAACACAACATACAAGCATAATGAACAATAAGGGCCTTATAGATCTTCAAAGAAACATCAATCAATATCATATAAGCAACCTCAAAGTTTCGACTCTACGAAAGTACAATAAAATCAAATCATGCTTCAAAAGGGAAACTCACTCAAGACATGTGAAGATATAAGTGTATAAGTGAATTCTCAACTATCAATGAAAGAATTAAAAGTGTATAGGCTCACTCAAAATCTTGCCCTTTATCTCAACATCTCCACCACTTGATTGTATGTAGGAACTAAGATCAATTAGGTCTTTTTCAAAGTTGTAATGTAGGCACATTGGTTTAGGTGTCACGACCGGACTTTACTAAGGATAGTGAAGCCGGGGACCCGTGAATTAAAGAAGCGGGAATAGAAAGGGGGATGTAATTATAAAGCTAGTAACCACCAAACAAGGGTGATTATTATATCAATTGACGTCGAGCCTTTAAGGGAAAGATATACATGCGTTCGAAACGCTTACACGACTCGAATACTCAACAAGAATTTATCGACATTTTACAGCGGAAGTCTTACAGAATGCATGTATGAAGACACACATTACCGAGAGTCTTAATACAAGAAACTAATATGGTTCATGATGACAAAAGCTTGGGTCGGCTCTCCATTCCATCTTGTTCAACCTGCACATTTAGAAATATATGCAGGGCTGAGTACAAAAATACTCAGTGGGCACGTTGCCGAAAATATACATATATAATTGTCAAGCCATTCAACAGTAAGACATAGGAGTTTTATTGAAAAGAGCCTATGCTTACTAAAATAGTTCTCGTGATCTAAGAGTTTGCTGCCAGCTAAGTTCTTTAGTAATCTACCATATCTGTTTCTAAAGGTACCGGGAGAGTGGCCACTCTCACGATACCTTGACCGGCCAACCCGAAGATGACACACGGTCACTTTGTGTACACTAGTCTAAGTAAGATAGCTATCTTACTAAGACCCGAATTCGATTATATAAATTGGCAAAGCCAATACAGATAGGTATCATACAAAAATCAAAACATTTATGGCATGACAATAATTCAAAATAACTAACTTATATTTTCATAAATATCACATTTATTTTGGATAGAAAGCCCACCTCTTGAAGCGTAGAATATGCCCGGTCTTGATAGGCGAACAACGTCAAAACCTTGTCGAGTCACGCCTATTCATAAAGGTATAATAAGAATCTACATTCTTATAATAAAACTTCCTATGGGAAAATAATCGTCTAGTATATTTTCCTATCTTATAAATCTGTTAGGGTTAACAGATTAATTTGAATCCTTTAAATCTTTTTATAATAGAATAATCTTTTATTATTCAGAATCGTTTCTTCCATTATTCGAGACCATTTATTTGTCGAATTAATTTCCCAAAAATTGTGCAATCTTTAGGACATATTTTAAAGCTAAGCATAGCTTAATAATTAATTAATCTTAATTAATTAAATTCATAAGTTGAATAACCTTAATCATTTTTATTAATCTTAAGCGAATTCGATTTTAATAGTCGGGCCGTCCCTATTTTTTTTTACTAACTAATTAATCTCGTGAGTATTTTACGAGAATATAACCCTTCGAAAATTAATCGAACATTCGATTAATAGAATTAAACCCGGACAAGTTAAGTCCGTAGATTAATCGAACTGGGCCAGAATAATAAATTCTCGGCCCAAGTTCTGGATTCGGCCCAACCCAGAAATCTGGTTCGGACCCGCGGGTTTTGGCCCGAGACCCGACCCGAAACCGCACCCGACCCGTTTCGTACACATATATATACATATATATTGAACCCTAGCCCCCCATTCTTCACACGCCTAAATCGATTCAGCCCTAACTCCCTCTCTCGGATCCCTCCTGCCGCGCCACTACTCGCCGGCGTCGAGGACTGCCGGCGATTTCTTCGTCGGCCGGCAGCTCCCTTTTCCGCTCCTTTCTCTCTCTCTCTCCATCAGATTTTCTCTCTCTCTGTCGGGCTTCTTGCCGGCTGCTCGGTCGGCCAGCTGGAAGAAGGACAGAGGCACCGCCGTGGTGGTCTGCCGGGAACTCAGCGCCGCCGCGCCTGGGAGTTCCGCCAGCAACAGCCTCCGCCGTCCGTCGCCGGCGTTCTACCCGCCGTGAAGCTGTAAGGATCCACTCCCTTTCCTGCATTTCCTCCTCTCCTCTCTTATATATTTTCTTTGGTTGATAGTCTCTCTCTGCCCCCCCCCCCCCCCCCCCCCCTTTTCATTCATTTATTTTATTAATTATATTTGTTTGTTTGATAAATGTTTTAGGGCCGACCTTCCATCTGCAACGACAGTGTCTTCATCGGAGTCGGAGAATTTCGACCGGAGGTGGTCAGTTCCGAAGCTAAGCTAAGACTCCCTGCTCCGTTTTTATTTCCTTAATTTTAGATTATCTTGATAGTTAGGGTTACTTAAGTATTGTAGTAAATGGTTTGTGTGTTTTCTATATCTTGTATAGAACCATGGTAGTCCTAGTAATGTTTCCCCTTGCTTTAATCGTAAGCATGAAACTTGATTCTTGAGCTTAAAACTTGTGATTTTCTTATTCTTACTAGATGTAGAGAGGGCTGAAACTTTAGGCTTATTTGCATATGGTTGTCATGCTTGATTTGCTATTATGCTTGGAGGGTTGATTTATGACCTGTTTTTGTTTGCTTAAGGATTTTCTTAGAAGGAATATTAGGAGTCTTAGTTTCATTTTATGTTTCAAACTCATGCTTTCGTTTATTATCATGTTTGTAAGTAAATATTGAGTTTTAGCATGCTTATTAAAGAATGAAACTGAAATTCTCATATTCTTGCTTATGTGTTGAGGCTTAAATCATGCTTAAGGATTATTGAGGTTTTATTTACTTACTTAGAGTTAGAAGTGTTGTTGTTGCTAGCTCACCACACTCCTTCCTTCTCCCTCTGTTCTCTGCTGCTTCTCCTCTCCCTCTCGTATATTCTATGGTGAATTTTGGTAAGTGATGAGTGAAAGGAAAAACTGCATTGTGTGTGTGTCTTGGATTATATAGAGAAGATGGTGATGGTGGTAGAGTAGTAGGAACTGTAGCTGATTGTAAGGGTTAAGAGTCCTTTTTCTGATTTCTTTCCTAATCCCATCTTCTTTGCAGGTTTAGGTTGAGGAAGGACTGATTTCATTGTGGCTCAAGAAATGTAGGGGAAAGGCTGTAGGGTGAGGGAGCAATCTCTTCCCAGAAATTCTGCAAGTGGGAGGAGCAGCAGCCTGCTGTGGCTTCTCTGCTTTCTCTTCTCTGCTTTCCCATTTCTTTTCTTTTTTTCCAGGTTTTATGGTGATGGACTGATGGGAATTGCTCAAGGATAGACTGGTAGATTTTATCCCCATTTTATGGGATATTGTAGACTGCCTTCTCCCCTTTTTTTCTTTCCTTTTCTTTTTAATTATTTTGTTTATGATTATTGTAAAATCATTTAATTATTAACAATTTTATCACTATTGACATTGTAAGTGTATTACTATTATCACTTAATATTTATTCCTTTTATTATTATTAGTTATTGTTTTCGATTTAATAAAAGTATTAATCGAATGTTGGGTTCGATTATTATCTAACGGTTCGATTATGAACCGATGGACTTGGCCCATAATATAAGATTGTTATCGAACGGTTCGATCGAGAACCGATGGGCTTGGCCCATATTATAAATTAGTTAGTTTGGACCACACCTTATGTTCTTGATCGATATCTAATCGTACAGATCAATTATGAAATGTACAGTCAACATTATTGTAATTCTAACAATATAATTACTTAATATAGAAATGACTAATCAAGTTACTATTTGATTTCTAATTGAGATAACTACTCAATGAACTTATCACTTAAAGTGATCATATTCTTTAATCAACCAATTATAGGGGTCATCCTTCTAGTTAAAAACGACTAATATAACAAGTCTTTCTTACGAAAATTCTACCTTCGTCGAGAATAGAATTTTCTAAGCCATTAAGGTTTAAACTATTTATCTAACTTACGAATTTAACTACTAATGTAGAGTTATGAAAATGCGGGTCGTTACATTAGGGTAGGGAAAATATAGGCTAAGTGACTTGGACGTCTTCAAGTACCAACCTTTTAGCAACTCCAGACTAGTATGAATTTAATTCCATCTTCTACTCATCAACTCTTTCTCAAATATCAACCTTATCTCTTCTTAACCTTCTTCTATTCAACTCCCAAAATACTAAAAATTCTATTCATCCCTTTATGCTTTTTTTTTTTTTTTTTTTTTCCGAACTAGGACTCAATATACTTGGAAAACAGATTTGAAAAAGAAAAAAATATATATATAAGTCCTAGTTCGAAAGAAAAGATAAGAAAAAGAAAAAAATAATAATAACTAAAAAAGAGCATAAAGGGATGGATATAATTTTTAGTTTTTTGGTAGTTGAATAGAAGAAGGTTAAGAGGAGATAAGGTTGATATTTGAGAATGAGTTGATGAGTAGAAGATGGAGTTAATCCCTACTAGTTTGGAGTTTCTTAAAAGGTTGGTACTTGAAGACGTCCATGTCACTTAACCTATATTTTCCCTACCCTAAACCAATGTGCCTACATTAAAACCTTGAAAAAGACCTAATTGATCTTAGTTCTTACATACAATCAAGTGGTGGAGTGTTGAGATAAAGGGCAAGCTTATGGTAAGCCTTTTGCATTGTATAGATTATGAGTGAGCCTATACACTTTAATTCTTTCATTGTGAGTTGAGAGTTCACTTATACACTTATATCTTCACATGAATTGAGTGAGTTTCCCTTTTGAAGCATGATTTGATTTTATTGTACTTTCGTAGAGTCGAAACTTTGAGGTTGCTTATATGATATTGATTGATGTTTCTTTGAAGATCTATGAGGCCCTTATAGTTCATTATGCTTGTATGTTGTGTTTGCTTGATTTGTCTACTCTTTAGTTTAGATTTAGTTTATTGTTCGGGCGAACAATGTTTAAGTTTGGGGGATTTTGATAGGGTGTATTTTTAGCATATTATCTAAGTGTTATATTATCGTTTTCTTGTCTTATTTTGATAGTTTAGCTTATGTTTTGTATTGTTTATGTTATGTCGAGCTAGATTACGCTTTTGGATTGTTTTGAGTGTTTTTAGGGCTTTTGAGTCGAGAAAATCCAAGGCAAGATGAGAGACGATGAAACCAAGGAAGAGATGAAGTATTGATCCCAAATTTCTGACTTCTCACGATGTTATTGAAGACTTATTCTGGAATTATGGAAGCATAGCATTGAAGAGGGGTTCAATAGGATCATGTAGGCGAAAACGGAGGTCAATTCGGAGTTCGGACGAGAAAGATACGGAAGAAACGAGAAAGACGCGCAAACCGGCAAACCGGCTTGGCCAGGCGTTCGGCCGAGCCGCCGGCCGCGCCAATCGAGATTCCGGGAACAGTAGCTCCGCTCGGCCGAGCTGTTGGCCGAGCCAAAAACACGGGAATCCTAAAATTGGGATATTTTTATTTCCTTAACCTAATCCTTGCACACTTAGGTAACAATTACAAACCCCTACCTTATAAATACCCCAAAACTCATCATTGTACCCAAGTTTTCATAGTTTAGAGCTCTCTATTCTTCACCATACATTAGATTAGTTTTTATTCTTTTCTCTCCTTTTATACTTTAGATCTAGATTTATTTTATGTATGAAGACAATTGAAGATTGAAGATTTATTCAAGATTCAAGAGTTTTTCTATCCCTTTCTCTTTTACTTATGCTTTTAACTATGTTTATTCTTCCTTCTACCTTTCTTTTAATTATGTCTAGCTAATTTTCTTAGTTGATTTTAGGGATTGAATGCCTAATTGAATTTATGCGAGTGTTTTTGTTTACAATTAGCCTTCCAATCTTGGTACATGTTTCATGGTGCTTATTCTCATGCATGATTAATTGGCCACTAATTGTGTATGCATAATTATGTTTTTATGCCTTAGTTGGATAATTGCATAATAGATCTCATGAATGCATGGTATGATGATTTAATTATCTTAGTCGAGGTTGAATTATCATATGTTCGTATATAATCGATTTAGGTGTCATAATTGAACTTAGTTGATTGTATTATTAATTGATACTTGTTCTATCTTGCACTTGATTTGATGCCTATGAATCCGAGAGGAGATTAGGATCTTATTAGACGACGACTTGCATTGCCTTAATCGGAGTGTTAGGTTATTTTCAAGTATCACATCTAGATTGGATTAAATTGGTTAATTGTATTCATTAATTACTTGCATATATTTGATTAGGTAGGCTTCCCTCGAATCAATACTTTTCCTTAATTGACTTTTCCTTATTTGATTATTTGCTTTGATATTTGTTTATTTCTTTATTTGTTTAATTGAGTCCTTTTATTTATTTGCCTAGTTTATAAATACCACATTCCCTAAATTCCTAATTGCCTAGACATCAGTTTAATTCTAAAGTAAAGGTGTTGTGTGTGGTTTTGGTATATCAATCTCTGTGGATACGATACTCGTACTTGCTTTATACTATACCTATTTTGTGTGGTAGAAAATAGTGTGATCTGTTGGGAATTGTTTAGGACCAATTTGTTAAGGGGGAACTACGTGGGACATTTGATGAATGGAGTCATTTGTTTTGATTGGATCCCAAAACCCCAAGCATCCTATTCCCAAGCGACCCATTTTGATGTAATTAATAAGTTAGAATTTTTCTAAGCCTACTTTGTTAGGATGGCTCTTTAATTTGCTTAGGTTTTAGGCTTCAAATTTTCAAGTGAAGGCCACTCACTTGAGTGTGTTTTTCAAAGCGAAGCAAGTCTAGCAAGCCGAAGTGAAGCGTACCGAAGAACAGTGTAGCGAAGAGATCGCTACAGTAGATTTGAAGTAAGTCTGCCGAAGCGAAGCGAAGCAAAGCAAACGCTACAGTTCAAAGCGAAGTGAAGCGAGCGCTATAGTTCAAAGCGAAGCGAAGCAAGCGCTACAATGTAAAGTCAAAGCTAGTCAACTCTAGTCATCAATTTCCAAAGCAGTCACTAGGGAACTTTATCTCCCGAAGCGGCTCACTACAGATTGACTACGAAGTGACTCACCTAAAGCGGACGCTACAACTTCAAAGCGAAGCGAGCCACTACCTACCAGAAAGCGACAGCGCGACTCCCGCCCATATTTTGAACTCCAGTCAACAGGAGATCGTAGCATTAATTACGAGATCTCCACGTGTCGAAAGCGGAGTGGAGAGGAAGAGTTGACTGCCAGGCCGACAAAGGCGCCACAACAGTACTGGCTCGCTCCAGTTACTGTTAACCTTGTAAGTTAGCCAATTTTGGCAAAATGCCAAAACTGGACGTCTGAAAAAGGTGCCAGCCTGCGCAAGTACTGTCGAGAGGAGGTGGGACAAGGCCACCAACCAAGCAACGGATCTCGGCCATCTCTCCGCCTATAAATAGTGAAGGATCACAACGTGAAGAAGTAGAACACTACTTGAGCATTCGAGCGCATACAGCAAACAAACACTCCCAAGCCTTCGAGCAAATCTTCGAGTCTTTGTTTCCAAGTGTTCTCCGAGTTTCCAGTTCATCGGAACTCGTCTTCACAACCTTCACACTTAGAGTCTAAGCCCATTCCATATCCAAGCTTAGAAGAAGAACTCTAGCCACCTTTGCATCTACTGTAAAGAGTTCTTCACAGTGTGTTCGTCAACCAAAAACCCTAAATCTGTCTGTTAGGTTTTTGAGTCGTCGTTAGGTTGTTTTCGATCCAAGGCCCTTCTTTCACCGATTGAAGAAGCCTCGATCATATAGTCTAGATCCAAGCTTGCACTTACATCGTTTGTGCAAAGCTCGATCGAAGCTAGGCTGTAAGGAGAGCCCGTAATCTCCCTGTCTGTACGACTGAAGCGAGTGAAGCTTCTAGTTTAGTTAGGTTTTTGGTGTGAACCCGGAATCACCCAGCGTCTGTCGGATCCAAGCGAGTGAAGCTCGATCTTGACCAGGCTTTTGAAGAGCCCGAAATCTTTAAGTTCTTGAGTAAAAAGAACAGTTGCCGTCGTGCAACAAGTGGACGTAGGAGCTTTATCTCCGAACCACTATAATTCTTAGTGTCATATCTCTCTAACCCTAAACTCTTACTTGTTTGATTATTCATTGCATATTGCATCTAAACAAACTTAATCTGGAAAATTTTAAAATACTTAGGATAGATTTAGCTCACCAAATTCCGCACACACGAGTAAAGACTCCCTATTGATCAAGTACTCACTTCGGTCAAGCAGGCAAGCTACATACTGTAGAACTAGCTTCAGCTAGGTCTTAAGTTTCAAGTGAGCTCTTTACTTGTTACTCTGAGTTAAGGGATTTGAAGTTGAAAAACTTCAAAATACGTATTCACTCCCCCCCCCCCCCCCCTCTACGTATTTTTCCTATTAACAAACCGGGACCAACAAGTGGTATCAGAGCAGCGGTTCTTTCGAGCCTCTGCTTTGCATATCCGAAGCGAGTCCCCACTCGCTTCACGTTGTCTCACTGAACCAGATCCTATTTTCCTAAGTGCATCAAAACCTCACTCACGCATATTGCATTTACTGCTGATAGTTTGCTATGTCTACATACTGTGCATCAAACCTTCCACAGTTCTCGATCGAAGGATACGAGACATGGAGTTTCCGAGTCGAGAGCTTCCTATGCTCCATCCACGACCGGATGTGGGAAGTCATCGAGGACGGACCAATCGAAATCAAGAAAGCCATATCTGTGAACGTCCCAGCTGCTGAAGGACGTGAAGCTCATGTCAGACAAGAGTACGTCGAGAAGGACAAAGATGAATACAATCCCAACGACTTCAAGATCGCCAACCTGGATAAAATCGCACGTCACACGATGCAGAGCACCGTGTCTGATGCCTACCTTCCTAGGATCAGGACGTGTGCGACGGCAAAGGAAATGTGGGAAACTCTAGCCCTCATTTCTCAAGGAACAGACAAAATCAAGGAGAATAAACTCGCCGTTCAGATGCGGGAGTTTGAGAGTCTGATAATGAAGCCAGAAGAGTCCATCGACACCTTCGAGCTGAGAGTTACAAACATCATTGCAACTCTCAACTCATTTGGGAAGGAACTCACAGATAAGGAAGTCAACCTGAAGATTGTCCGAGCTCTCACAAGGAAGTGGCAGACAATGAAGGAGCTGTACCTAGCTACCAAGGATCTATCCAAGCTCACACCGGAGATTCTATTTACCGAACTCAAAGCTCATGAATTCGATCTGAATCGAATGAACCTCGACGAAGAGGATGAAGCTCCCACGACGTCAAAAGGAGTAGCATTCAAAGCTGCCGAAGGGCCAAGCGAGCAGTCGCTAGCCAAGATGACGAGGGAAGAGTTGGAAGAACACATTGCGTTCTTGTCCAAAAATTTCAACAAAATGAACTCTCGAGTGGGCAAATACAAAAGATTCTACAAGCAGTACAAAGGGAGGAGCACTGATGCTCGAGAAGGGAAAGGAAAGAGAGAAGAGACGACCAAGACGATCCCGCGCGACATGATGGAAGTGGAGTGTTACCACTGCCACAAGATGGGCCACTACAAATCCGATTGCCCAAAGCTAAGTGCTAAAGAGCGCGAAGAATTGAAGGCCAAGAGGGATGCACCAAGGCGAGCGCTCGTAGCAAGTGAAGTGCCGGTCGCTTCAACTGAAGAAATCTCAAGCGACTCGGATGCATTCAAAGATCCCAACTCCAGTGAGGGTGAGGATCTTGGACTCATGGTGCTCACCGACGAAGAAACAGGAGAGGTATTCTTCTATCCTTCAATCACTTCAATTACACTAGCACACACTGTCAATGAGGAAGAACAATCCTCTTCATGGAGTGAGTTTTTTGACAAGCACCAGAAATTGTCAAGTGACCACGAAGTGCTGCAACAAGCTTTGTCTCAAAGCGAGAAGGAGAACCGAAAGCTAGCCACTGAGCTTGACCAAGTCAAACTTAATCTAAGGGATATGACGAGTAAGTTCGAGGATCTCTTCGTGAGACATCAAAGCTTGGAAGGAAGGTATGAAGCCCAATCCACTCTAGTCGCCAACTTAAACAAAGCTTCATATGCTAGACAGGCCCTAGAGAGTTCTCTTCTACCTTTTGGTAGAAAGGGAGGACTTGGATATGAGGGTGGACCTTCCAAGCCGACTGTCTTTGTTGGTGCTTCAAACACACCATCAGTCACTTTGGAAATGCCCACTGCACCCAAAGCGACCACTAACAAAGACAAGGGCAAAATGGCTGAGAACCCTAAGAAGAAGTCAATGAAGATGTCTTTGTCTTTAAGGACTGAATCTAAGGGTAAGCAAAATACAACTATCCCTAGCACTCACAATGCTAAAGATTACCAATCCAAAGGTAAAGGGAAACCAGTTGTAGCTTCTAAGCCTCAAGCCAAGACACGAGAGACAAAGGATCTCCCTTTCAAGAAGAGGAGTAATGTCTATGTGTCGCGTTATCCGGACTGGAGATGGCCCAACCGGGCTAACGTTGAGGGGGAAGAATTCGAAGCACCAAAGAAGCCGCTTCGAACTCCCAAGGTTACTCAAGTGAGTCGGGGTCAGAACCCTAGTTGGACCGCTTCGAGAAAACCTAGCGAGCCGCTTCGACAGCCTAGAAATCCTAAGTCAGTCTCTAAAACCATAGCTAATCCGAAGCGAGTCGCTTCAGGATATAAGCAAAGTGGGAAGAGCATTGGTAGGACTGAAGCGAGCCGCTACCCCTCTTGCACACACTGCTGCACATGTGAAGCTGCTTCAAGGCAGAAGTCACTGTTTTCGAAGGTCGAGAAGCCCAAAGCACAAGCTTCCTTTCAAAAGAAAGTGAAGCAAGTGTGGGTACCTAAGGGAACTAACTTGCAAGGACCCAAACTGATTTGGGTACCAAAATCTATCTAATTGCAGGTGAGCGCCGTGGATCCCATGCCATGTGAGGGTCAACAAATCTGGTACTTGGACAGTGGATGTTCAAGACACATGACCAGCATGAAAGCTCTACTTTAAGATTACATAGAGAAGAAGGGTCCACACGTTACATTTGGTGACAACTCTCGAGGAAGCACCAAAGGGTACGACGCACTGAAAGTTGGAAAGCTCACGATTGAAGAAGTCTCCTACGTGGAAGGACTCAAGCACAACTTGCTATCCATTTCACAGTTTTGTGACAAAGGATACAAGGTGGAATTTATTTCCAACAAGTGCATAGTAAAGAGCAAGCTCACATCCCAGATTGTGCTTACTGGAATTAGACAAAGGAACGTCTATATAGCACAATGGGATAGCTGCAAAGTGGAGACGTGCTTAGTAGCGAGGAGTGCTACAGAGATAGGATGGCTATGGCACAGACGCTTGAACCATCTCAACTTCAAAGCAATCAATCGCTTAGCTCGTAAGGGTTTGGTGCAAGGCATACCAAATGAGGTCGTCATCAAAGACCATACATGCCCACCATGCCAACGAGGGAAGCAGACGAAGAAGCACTTCGCCAGTCTCGAAGAAGCCTCATCAAAGCGAGTGCTCGAGCTGCTTCACATGGATCTGTTTGGTCCAGTTACTCCAGTTAGTGTGAATGGAAGGAAATACACTCTAGTTGTAGTCGACGACTTCTCTAGCTACACTTGGGTCGTATTTCTCTACAGCAAGAAGGAGACTCTGACCAAGCTACCACAACTGCTCAAGCGATTGGATGTGGAGAAGAATCAAGCGATCGTGACCATCCGCTCCGACAAAGGGACAGAGTTCTTGAACTCTACCATCGAAGCTTACTGCACGGAGCATGGCATAGCACATCATACCTCCTCAGCACGCACACCACAGCAGAATGGAGTTGCTGAAAGAAGAAATCGTATCATCAAGGAAGCCGTTCGAACCATGATTGCAGACTCGAAGCTTCCAATGAAGTATTGGGCTGAAGCAGCCACTACAGCATGCTACACGCAGAATCGAACGCTTCTCTGCAAACGACACGACAAAACACCATATGAAATATGGACAGGAAGAATTCCTAACATATCTTATTTCCATATCTTTGGTTGTAGGGTCTTCATCCATGACAATGGGAAGTCACAGTTGAAAGCCTTTGAAAGCAAAGCTGATGAAGGAATATTCTTAGGATATTCCACATCAAGCAAAGCTTACAGGGTGTTCAACTGTAAAACCCTAATCGTGGAAGAATCACCCCATGTCGTATTTGATGAATCTTCTTTAAGTCATCCACAGGAACAGGATCAATCTAAAGATGGAAAGTCAAGTGAGGAACCCATCAACACTCTTACTTGGGACATACTTGAGGATGAAGAAGAAATCAAAGGCTCAAGCGAGCAGAATGTCCAAGGAAAAGATGAAGCTGCCCCCAAGACTTCTGAAGCAAGTGCAGGCCAAGCACTCAATCCAGTTGCTTCAGATGGTGAAGCAAGTGACCAAGAAGAAGATGAAGACGAAGCTGGCGGGCCCAAGCACGCATGGCTCAAGGATCACTCACCAAGTCAAATTATTGGGGATCCATCCAAGGGTGTAGTGACCAGAAATCAAGTGTTTGGAGAAAGTGCCATGTTCAGTTGCTTTCTCTCAAACATTGAGCCGTCATGCGTGGAGGAAGCCCTAGCCGATTCAAACTGGGTGATCGCCATGCAAGAAGAGCTGAACCAGTTCACCAGAAACGACGTATGGTACCTCGTGGATCGTCCCAAATTCCAGCATGTTATTGGCACCAAGTGGGTGTTCAAGAACAAAACAGACGAGGACCACAACGTTGTAAGGAACAAGGCGCGTCTAGTCGCTAAAGGCTACTGCCAAGAGGAAGGAATCGATTTTGATGAGACCTTCGCTCCAGTAGCACGGCTTGAAGCGATTCGACTCTTTCTAGCCTATGCAGCGACCAAGAAATTCAAAGTATATCAAATGGATGTGAAGAGCGCGTTTCTCAACGGTGAATTGAAGGAAGAAGTGTATGTGGAGCAGCCACCGGATTTCGAGCAGGGAGATAAAGTGTATCACTTGAAGAAAGCCCTGTATGGGTTGAAGCAAGCTCCCAGAGCTTGGTATGATACACTCTCTCAATTCCTAGTGGATAATGGATTCCACAAAGGAAAGATAGATCGGACTCTCTTCACCATCAATCATGGAGAGGATATGCTATGTGTTCAGATCTACGTAGACGACATCATATATGGATCGCCAAACCAGTCGCTTAGCGAGAAGTTTGGAGAGCTGATGAAGACCAAATATGAGATGTCAATGATTGGCTTGATGAGCTGCTTTCTAGGTCTTCAAGTGAAGCAGCAGGATGATGGTATCTTCATCAATCAAGCGAAGTACACAAGAGATATGCTTGCTAAGTTCGGTATTCAACATGCTAAAGCTGTGAAGATCCCAATGAATACCAACTGGAAGATGGAGCCAGACGAAGAGGGAAAATCTGTGAATGCTACAGATTATCGTGCTCTTATTGGATCCCTCCTATTCCTCACTGCAAGTAGGCCAGATATTGCTTTTGCGGTCGGAGTCTGCGCTCGCTTCCAAAGCAACCCCAAGCACAGCCATCTTGAAGCTGCCAAAAGAATTCTTCGATACTTGAAGGGCACTATCAATATGGGGCTGTGGTATCCAACGGAGGACAATCTGGAACTCACTGGATATTCAGACGCTGACTATGGAGGGTGCCGAATTGATAGGAAATCAACTTCGGGCACTTGTCAGTTCTTGGGAAGCAAGCTAATCTCATGGTTTTCGAAGAAGCAGACAAGTGTAGCTACTTCAACGACTGAAGCCGAATATATGGCCGCTGCAAGCTGCTGTTCCCAAATTCTATGGCTTCGTCAGCAGTTGAAGGACTACAATGTTGAAGCAAATGAAATTCCAATATTTTGCGACAACAACAGTGTGATCTGCATCTCTCAAAATCCAGTGCTACACACCAGATGCAAGCACGTGGAAATCCGACATCACTTCATTCGTGATCATGTCGAGAAGAAGGATATCAAGCTCGAGAAAATTCATACCGATCTCCAGCGAGCAGATATCCTCACCAAGCCTCTAGCTGAGTCTCGTTTCAATCAGCTATGCATGGAATTAGGGTTATTAGACCCTGGTGAAGAATGCTAGATCCAGGATGCACGAAGGAGTGGTCGCTAGTTTTTCGTAGCGTCACTCGCTTCGGATCTTCACCAACTCAAGCGAGTCACTTCAAAATCTCAATCGCTTGAAGAAGGAGAAATAAGGTGGAGCAAGGTGGAGTGTTGGAAGACGTTCCCTACCCGCTTACAGGAATTGTTAAGCCATTGGTTAAGGAGGAACTATTGTTTGCTCCCGGAGCAAGCTACTTCCAAAGCGAGCAAGGAAAGCTGCTACCTAGCCTAGGATTCCTAGCGAGTGGGTATAAACACTCGCAAGTGCCGTTTCTAGTAACGGTTGTGGGGTCTTGTATCGGGCCTTCCCACGTAAAAATGGTGAAAGCTTAGGGAGGGCTGGCACCTAGACCTTGTGTCCTCTTCCCATCTTTCCGCCGAAGATGAGCAAGTCTTCTCATCTCCTTCATCGTGGATAAATGTCCATTCATTACTCACTCTTCATTGAGTTGAGCTGCCGGATGTCTATCCATTCCTCTCATCTTGAATTTTGCATCACTTCAATTTGCCCTAGCTTGGGTCAAAGCGAGTCGATTGCAAGTTCATTCTGTAGCTTGTAGGAGGAAGCTTGAAGGTTTACCTTTTTCTACAAAAGGTTGCAGGGCTGGTGACATGCTTCTGCGTAAAATACGAGATTGTCTTGTCAGAGCATTCTCATTGTCATCCTGTCCATTTCTGCTCTAAGATAAGGACTTGTACTCATCCCCCATTCGTCGTGAATAAGTACACTTACGTGATGCTCCCTTCGGGTTGTAGTAAGCTTGTGTACTATATTCATTTTCTCCCCCATTCACTTCGATGGAGGACGCTCTAATTCGTAGAGAAAGATGAATGCCATGAAGAAGAATGCCAAGAAGATGAATTACCCATCATGTGGTATCAACAAGCTTCAAAGCAAACAAGTGGAATCAACAATTTGAAGTCCAAATCAAATGAAGTCTTCAACTAGTGGTATCAATCTCCTACGAAGTGAGATTGACTGGTAAGCATTTCAATTTTAAGTACACTAAGTGAGCTGAAGCGTGCTAGAAACCTTCACTCGCTATGTGGAAAACATGAAATGAATCTGACACAAATACAAAGAGGAAAACACTCTTGTTTATCCTCGAAGTATGTAAGTCAGAAACATTTTTAAGCAAAGAAATTCATTTTCTTATTCCAGTCGCTTCAGATGGCCAAGCGAGTGCTACGACACTCAAAGCTAGCCATCGCAAGCGAGTGCGGAACAGTCACTCAAGCGAGTGCCTCTCAAGCGAGTCAAGGTCTAGCGAGCCAACTCGAAGAGAGCGGGCACGAAGCGAGTATGAGCTGTCTGCAGTCGATTGCCTATTTCACTTTCTGCCAAGCATTTAATGCAGAATCAGGAACGGCAAAAATAACGGGCGCGTGGTTCTCACTTCAAATTTGAAGCGGGAAAAGGCGGAGAAGATCCAGCCATTGAATCTCAACAGCCCCCAATCTGCAGCCGTCAGATTAGCGCCGTATACGACAAGCCAATCGCAGCATGCCACGTGGAGACGCCGAGCAAGTGGTGGTTCACTTTTACTGTGGTGACGCCGGACACATCAGATCCATCACCGCACGTCAGCCGCCTACCTACAGGACTTTCGGCAATATTACCGTCCTACCCCGGCCACATCAGCCAAGACCTAACTCTATATATATGGGACGTCGCTGAACAGCAGAACCTTTCACAGCCTTCAAAAACTTCCATTCTCGTGCTTAGATCTGCAAATTCTGCAACTGACGAGTCTCAACCCTTACCCTTCATCGTTAAAACTCTTCTCACCATGGGCAAAAAGAAGAGTACAGAAACGATGGAGCAATTCATGAAAGAGGTAGACAAGCACATCAACGTCGAGCCCCATCTCGACCCTATCGTCATCGAGAGAAATGGTTTCTTCCGTAGAGCCGTGACCACGGCCGGTCTATGGAAGTTTGTAACGCTGATTCCGACGAAGGTTTTGGCAAAGGCGGTGGGAGAGCTCCTTCTGAACTTGAAGAAAGAACAAAATACATCTTCATTTACAGATCCTAAGTCCAAAAAGCCGGTGGAGGTGGACTTGAACGATCTAATCGGTGTATTTGATTTGCCGAAGGAAGGAGGAGATTCCCTATTGGATTTAGGATATTCAGCTGAAGTCCAGTATGGTCGTTTCGCCGTCGACGGAGCAGAACCAAACTTCAAAATGGCCAACATTCGTACGGATTTGAAAGCCCCTTTCAACCTCATCTGCGAACTCTTTACGAAGAGCATCGCATGTTATGTCGGATCCCTAGATACGCTGTCGGAAACAAAACTGATCGGCACTACCATGATCGTCGACAGCCTCACTGGAACTAAATTCAACTGGCACGGGTGGTTTCTCAAACAAATCTACGAGGCTGCTGAAGATTTTGCATTTGTGCCAGGAACTGCAAATGAGATCCTCCGCAAAGGGAAGTTGAAACTTTTCTCAAGACTATCCGTCGCATTGGAGATGAAGTTTCCGGAGAGAACATGGTCAGATTCCGATACAGCCATATACAACAAGCAGACAATCTTCTACGACAAGTGGAAGAAAGCAAAAATGCCAATGGATCTGGGACTACTTGAGGTTGTAGTGCCAGTAGCGAGACCAGTTGCCGAAAGGCAAGCTGAAGTGAGCCAACCTAGGCCGGTCGCTTCACCCGGGAAGCGAGCCGCGCCCAAGCGAGGCAAGAAGATGAAGCGAGTCACTTCGCTTGTCCAAGAAAGCGAGGCGGTGGAGAAGCCGCTTGAGGACATTGAAGTGACTCAACCCCAGCCTTTATTAATCCAACCCCAGCCACTACAAATCCAAGCCCATTCCACCCAAATACCAGAACCTCAAGCCTCATCAACTCATCAACCACTTACCAAATCACCCCTCTCTCCCCAAGAAGAAGAGTCAGCATCTTCTTTCCATATTCCTACTGTCCCATTCCTCAGCACAGATGAAGCTGCTGCCTACACTACCTTTCAACCACTTCAATCCCAGCCAATACAACCACCACCTACCGAAACCATACAACCACCACCCACTAAAGCCATCCAAATATCCGAAACCCCCGAAGCCGCATCACCTTCCCAATCCCCCTCGACATCGGCAGCTACAGCCGATACCGCCCAAACTGTCGGAGAACTTCCCATCATTCCTCAGTTCATACCTCCTGCCCTCACCATACAAAAGCGGGCTCTCGAACGCTATGTCCTAGATAGAGAGCAAGCCGCAGAGACAATCAATCTCTGCTACTCCAACGTTCCATGGAGCGACGTATTCTACACAAATGTCGTCGATTTCCTGACGTACATCACGTATCGTGGAACGGAGTACTACAAAATCATCAGGCTCCTCAAAGCCTTCACAGAGGAGGAACTGATCCAGATGGAAGCCAAACTGCTCAACTTTTGATGGAGCCCGTAAGTCATGGTTCGAAGCGCGGAGGCCCAGAATTATAGATGATATGGGATGAAGATTGAAGATATTATTTAGTAGTTTATTTAATTTATTATTTTTCATAATTTTCGTTTTTATTTAAGACTTTAGTTGATAGGGTTATTTTAAGCTTTATTTTAGTGATTTTATTCCTTTTTAGACTAGGATTTGGTTTGGTATAGTTTAGGATAGGTTTTTAACTAGTTTCCTTGTGGAATTAGGACTCTATGAAGCCTATAAATATGGCTCTCATAAGGGTGACGAAAATTAGACTTTTATTCATTAATAATACTTCAGTTTATTTCTCTTATGAGATTTATCTTCGAATTTCCTATGGTGTGACCAAGAAATTCTTTATCCGGCGAATCAGCGAGTAAATCAAACCTCGTTGTGTGTCATTCATCGTCCCCGTGTGGCTTGGCGACCCTTCTCTTTGGGTTATAGAGACTTCGGTTTATCTATAGTACTTAGGGGGGGTTTAGTCCGTAGACGTATTGGGATTTCCCATCTTTCGTTCATTTTTCACTCTTCCACGTGCGTGAGTTCTACGATTCTCCCAAGGATCGTATCATTTGGCACCAGAGCCAGGCTTACGTCATCCAGGTTCTATCATCCTTTGTTGGTCCAGGTTTGCTATAGGAAAAATACGTAGAGGGGGGGGGTGAATACGTATTTTGAAGTTTTTCAACTTCAATTCCTTAACTCAGAGTATAAAGTAAAGTGCTCTTTGGAAATACTAAGACCTAGCCGTGGGCTAGATCGAAAGCAATCACGAATCTCTTGACCTAAGCTTAGAGCTTGATCAAGAGTGAGACTTTACTCTTTGTGCGGAATTTGGTGAGCTATAATCTTTCCTAAGTAATTGAAAATCCAAGTTAAGTTTGTTTATATGCACGTGCAATGGATAATCGAATACTGTAAAGAGATTAAGGTAAGAGAGATACAACACAGAGAATTATAGTGGTTCGGAGATAACGCTCCTACGTCCACTTTGTTGCACGACGACAACTGTTCTTTTCACTCAAGAACTTGAAGGTTACGGGTCCTTCAAAAACCTGGTCGGGATCGGGCTTCACTTGCCTAGATCAAACGACAGACGTAGTGATTGCGGGTTCACTACACAAACCTAACAAAGACTGGAAGCTTCACTCGCTTCAGTCAGACAGACAGGGAGATTACGGGCTCTCCTTACAGCCTAGCTTCGATCGAGCTTTACACAAACGATGTAAGTGTAAGCTTGGATCTCAACTCTACGATCGAGGCTTCTTCAATCGATGAAAGAAGGGCCTTGGATCTGGACAACCTAACGACGACACTCAAAAACCTAACAGACAGAGTTTAGGGTTTTTGGTTGACGAAACACACTATGAAGAACTCTTTACAGTGAATGCAAAGATTGGCTAGAGTTCTTCTTCTAAGCTTGGATATTTGAAGTGGGCTTAGAATCTAAGTGTGAAGGTTGTGAAAACGAGTTCCGATGAACTGGAAACTCGGAGAACACTTGAAAACAAAGACTCGAAAATTGCTAGAAAGCTGGGAGTGTTTGTTTGCTGTATGCGCTCGAATGCTCAAGTAGTGTTCTGCTTCTTCACGTCTTCATCCTTCACTATTTATAGGCGGAGGGTTGGCTGAGATCCGTTGCTTGGTTGGTGGCCTTGTCCCTCCTCCTCTCGACAGTACTTGCGCAGGCAGTAGCTTTTGCAGACGCGCAGTTTTGGCATTTTGCCAAAATTGGCTAACTTCCAAGTGTAACAGTAACTGGAGCGACCCAGTACTGTTGCGGCGCCTTTGTCGGCCTGGCAGTCAACTCCTCTGCTCCTCTCCGCTTTCGACACGTGGAGATCTCGTAATTAATGCGGAGATCTCCAGTTGACTGGAATTCAAATTCGGAGCGGGAATTTGTGCTGTCGCTTTCTGGTAGGTAGTGGCTCGCTTCGCTTTGAAGTTGTAGCGGCCGCTCTGAAGTGAGTCGCTTCGCGGTCATATTTGTAGTGAGTCACTTGGGAAATAAATTTCCCGTGACACTACTAAATAAAGTGTTGACTCGTGTTGACTCGCTTCGGCTTTTCTTTGCAGCGCACGCTTCGCTTCGCTTTAGTGGGTTCACTTGATTCCACTGTAGCGCTCGCTTCGCTTCGCTTCGCTTTGAACTGTAGCGCTCGCTTCGCTTCGCTTTGCTTTGAACTGTAGCGCTCGCTTTGCTTCGTAATTCTTCGGCACGCTTCACTTCGATTTGCTTGACCTGCTTCGCTTTGGAAAACACACTCAAGCGAGTGGCCTTCACTTGAACTTTTGAAGCCTAATCTAAGCAAAATAAAAGAGCCATCCTAACAGTGTAGGCTTAGAAAAATTCTAACCTATTAACTACATCAAAATGGGTCGCTTGGGAAAAGGACGCTTGGGGTTTTGGGATCTAATCAAAACAAATGACTTTATTTATCAAATGTCCCATGAAGTTCCCCCTTAACAATTTAGTCCTTAACAATTCCCAACAATTTCCCCCTTTTTGATGATGCCAAAACCCATACGACTTAGATAAAAATAAATCTAGTCTATCTAACCGTGAAGGGAACTCCAAGCGACTGCTTCCTTTGCAGTTTCGTTTGTAATTTTCTTTTAAGTTCCTTCCCTTTTTTTTCGGTTAAATTAATGAGTTTGTAGCAGAAAATATAAAGTCATTCACAAAGCGAGTAAATGACACAGAAGAGAGACAGAAATTGAAATTTGGATATATGAACAAGAAGTTCACAAAAAATATGTAAGGAACTTGAAACTCGGAGGTTTCCTGCAGTTCCTTCCCAGTCATCCTCCTTTCCTTCTCTTGTCACTTCCCTTCTTCCTCCTTCTCCTCCTCTTCTACATCTGCCTCCAAATCCTTTGCAATCATTTCTTCGGGTATGGTGTATGCACTGAAAACCCTTGCTTCCATCGACTCGGCACTGTGGATACTTGGCCTCCTCCAAGTCTCTTCCAGTTGGAAGGCTTCATCCACCTCAGCGTCGATGATGCTGCGATTGAGGATACTGGTGCCAGGTAGGAAAGGCATAATGAATTCCTTCTTAGCTGGTACCTTGATGATTAAGGGTGTAGGCTCTCCAAGCTGCGAAAGAGCGAAGACTTCTTGCCTAAATTTCTCATCATAGACACTCAGAAAGTTGTTGAGCGCAGTGACCCTTGAGCATTCAGTCTGCAATGGCACTACCTCCCAATAGTAGTAAGCTTTGATAAACTTCTCCTTGTAGTGTAGCCATTGCTCGAGTAGTTCGTCAGGAATGAACTGCTCGATCTCACGGGCATCAGGGTGCTCATCTCTGCGCACAGCCAACTCCTCCTCCGACCGGCTGGACATCTGTGCTATGATTGTTTTGAACTTCTTTCCTGACTCGCCGCTCCAGAAAGGAAGCTTCTTGTTGAGTTGCTTGCGAATGTAATTGCGTTCTTCTCTGAGAGGGTAGCGGCCAGAGTCAATCATTTCTTTCGCAGTCTTGTGACAAGTGTCGATCATAGCCTGATCTAGGCATGCATCGGATTCTTCTGGCGTGATTGGAACAAAGATACTTCTGACAAAAACGGACTGGATGACTTTCATTTCATTGAAATTTTTCTCAATTCGTTCGTCAATGACTTGCAGTCGTTTTGTCCTTGTCCTTTTTTCCTTCTCTGCCCTTGGAACAACTGCCTTCTCAACTTTTTGGCGCTTGGTCGCTGAATCATCTCTCTCAGTTTCTGGATCTGTTCGCTTCACTATTGATGATGGGGGAGATGAAGTGGGTGCTTCGTCTGAAGTGGGCGCTTGAGAGCTTGAAGTACCTGCAAGAGTTTTCAAGTTAAACTGGCGCTCGCTTTCCCAAGCCATAGTCTCGCTTGCCTTCGCTAGCTTCCGCCTTTCCTCCTTTGTTAGCACAGTGACTGGAGGATGTCGAGCAATGGAAGAGGCAAGCACTTTATCTCCAAGTGGCTTGCGGGGTTCTTCAGGCTTTTTCAGCAGTTCCTCCTCATTGAGCTTTTCTTTGCCTTTCTTTGCAGACTTCGCCTCTCTCTCCTCTTCTCCAGTACCACTACTCTCCTCCAACAGTTTCTCTACTTCAACAGCTCCAATTACTCCACCTTGTGGCTCCAAGAGATTGACATTTTTCTGTACCATCCCTTCCCCCTTTTTGGCATCATCAAAACCAGGGGTTGGGACGCTTGTCTTTCCAGTAAGAGACTTGTGAAGTACCTCAATCTTGTCAAGTACAGCATGAAACATCTCTTCCGTTCGAGACGCGAAGACTTGCTTTTCCGACAATCCAGCATTTTTCCTTAGACTTTCAAGCTCTCTCTTGTCAATGGCACTCTCCTCTTTGACTTTCTTCAATTGGGATCGAAGTAAGTCAAGAGTCTTCTTGGTACTGAGGAGTTCGCTTTCTTTCATCACCAACTCTCTCTCCTTATTCTCCAGTTTCTTTTTCAGCTCCTTCACCTCCTTTTCTAACGTCTCCTTCTCTTTACCAACTGTGACCAGTTTGGTATTCACCACTCTCAAGCGGCTCCTTTCTGCGTCACGCGAGTCCTTGAGATCATTCACCAGATTTACTTGTGCCTCCAACACTTTCTCCTTCTCCTTCAACTCCATCTTCTTTTTGGTGATCTCGTCTTGTAAACTTACGATCTCTGCGTTCTTAACCTCCATCTCTTCTGCATGATCCCTCATTAGCTTTTTCTCATGCATGGTTGGGGTGTGCTCAGGGATTTGGGTAGATTCAGTAGGTGAGGATTGAGATTTGTTAACTTCAATGTCCTCAAGAGGCTTCTCCACAGCCTCGCTTTCTTGGACAGGTGAAGTTGGGATTCGACGGCTGGATCTTCTCCGTCTTTTCCCGCTTCAAATTCAAGCGTGTGAACACGCGCCCGTTATTTCCGTCGTTCCTGCACCTGCATTAAATGCACAGCAGAAAGTAAAATTGCACTCGAGTGCAGACAGCTCATACTCGCTTCATGCCCGCTCGCTTCGAGTTGGGCCGCTACGCCTTGACTCGCTTGAGAGGCATTCGCTTGAGTGACTGTTCTGCACTCGCTTGCGATGGCTAGCTTTGAGTGACGAAGCACTCGCTTGGCCATCTGAAGCGACTGGAATAAGAAATTGAATTTCTTTGCTTAATTTAAAATGTTTCTGACTTACATACTTCGAGGATAAACAAGAGTGTTTTCCTCTTTGTATTTGTGTCAGATTCATTTCATATTTTCCACGTAGTGAGTGAAGGTTTCTAGCACGCTTCGGCTCACTTAGTGTACTTAAAATTGAAACACTTACCAGTCAATCTCACTTCGTAGGAGATTGATACCACAAATTGAAGACTTCATTTGAATTAGATACCACCTGTTGAATGCTACACGTTGAGTTAGATCTTCATGGCATTCATCTTCATGGCATTCATCTTCATGGCATTCATCTTCCTCTACGAATTAGAGAGTCCTCCATCGAAGTGAATGAGGGAGAAAATGAATAAAATACACAAGCTTACTACAACCCGAAGGGAGCATCACGTAAGTGTACTTATTCACGACGAATGGGGGATGAGTACAAGTCCTTATCGCAGAGCAGAAATGGACAGGATGACAATGAGAATGCTCTGACAAGACAATCTCGTATTTTACGCAGAAGCATGTCACCAGCCCTGCAACCTTTTGTATAAAAAGGTAGACCTTCAAGCTTTCCTACATTCTAGAGAATGAATCTGCAGTTGGTTCACTTTGACCCAAGCTAGGGCAAATTGAAGCAATGCAGAATTCAAGATTGCAGCATCCTTGCTTGCTTTGGAAGTAGCTTGCTCCGAGAGAAGCATTAGTTCCCCCTTAACCATATACTTAACAATTCCAATAAGTTGGTAGGGAACTTCTTCCAATACTCCACCTTTCTCCACCTAACTTCAGTTTCTTCAAGTGAGTGAGATTTGAAGTGGCTCGCTTGAGTTGGTGAAGATCCGAAGCGAGTGACGCTCATGAGAACAAGCGAACACTCCTTCGTGCATCCTGGAACTAGCATTCTTCACCAGGGTCTAATAACCCTAATTCCATGCATAGCTGGTTGAAACGAGACTCAGCTAGAGGCTTGGTGAGGATATCTGCTCGCTGGAGATCGGTATGGATTTTCTCGAGCTTGATATCCTTTTTCTCGACATGATCACGAATGAAATGATGTCGAATTTCCACGTGCTTGCACCTGGTGTGAAGCACTGGATTCTGCGAGATACATATGGCACTGTTGTTGTCGCAGAAGATCGGAATTTCATTCGCTTCAACTTTGTAGTCCTTCAACTGTTGACGAAGCCATAGGATTTGAGAACAGCAGCTTCCTGCGGCCATGTACTCAGCTTCAGTTGTTGAAGTGGCTACACTTGTTTGCTTCTTTGAGAACCATGAGATTAGCTTGCTTCCCAAGAACTGACATGTGCCCGACGTTGATTTCCTATCAACTCGGCAGCCTCCATAGTCAGCATCGGAATATCCAGTGAGCTCCAAATTGTCTTCTGCTGGATACCACAGCCCCATATTGACAGTGCCCTTTAAATATCGAAGAATTCTCTTGGCAGCTTCAAGATGGTTGTGCTTGGGGTTACTTTGGAAGCGAGCGCAGACTCCGACTGCAAAAGCGATGTCTGGCCTACTTGCAGTGAGATAGAGAAGTGACCCGATTAGGGCACGATAATCTGTAGGATCTACAGATTTTCCTCCTTCGTCTGGCTCCATCTTCCCGTTGGTATTCATAGGAATCTTCACAGCTTTAGCATGTTGAACACCAAACTTGGCAAGCATATCTCTAGTGTACTTCGCTTGGTTGATGAAAATTCCATTATCCTGCTGCTTCACTTGAAGACCTAGAAAGCAGCTCATCAAGCCAATCATCGACATCTCATACTTGGTCTTCATTAGCTCTCCAAACTTCTCGCTAAGCGACTGGTTTGGTGACCCAAATATGATGTCGTCCACGTAGATCTGGACCCATAGCATATCTTCTCCATGGTTGATGGTGAAGAGAGTCCGATCTATCTTTCCCTTTTGGAATCCATTTTCCACTAGGAATTGAGATAATGTATCGTACCAAGCTCTGGGAGCTTGCTTCAACCCATACAGGGCTTTCTTCAAGCGATACACTTTATCTCCCTGCTCGAAACCCGGTGGCTGCTCCACATACACTTCTTCCTTGAGCTCACCGTTGAGGAATGCGCTCTTCACATCCATTTGGTACACTTTGAATTTCTTGGCTGCTGCATAGGCTAGAAACAATCTGATAGCTTCAAGCCGTGCCACTGGAGCGAAGGTCTCGTCAAAGTCGATTCCTTCCTCTTGGCAGTAGCCTTTGGCAACAAGTCGCGCCTTGTTCCTCACTACGTTGTGGTCCTCGTCTATCTTGTTCTTGAACACCCACTTGGTGCCAATAACATGCTGAAACTTGGGACGATCCACGAGGTACCATACGTCGTTCCTGGTGAACTGATTCAGCTCTTCTTGCATGGCGATCACCCAGTTAGAATCGGCTAGGGCTTCCTCCACGCTTGATGGCTCAATGTTTGAGAGAAAGCAACTGAACATGGCACTTTCTCCAAACACTTGACTTCTGGTCACTACACCCTTGGATGGATCTCCAATGATTTGGCTAGGTGAGTGATCCTTGAGCCACGCTCGCTTTGATCCGCCAGCTTCATCTTCATCCGCTTCCTTGTCGCTCGCTTCACCGTCTGAAGCGACTGGATTGGGTGCTTGGCCTGCACTAGCTTCAGGAATCTTGGGGGCAGCTTCGACTTCTCCTTTGGGATTCTGCTCGCTTGAGTCCTTGATCTCATCATCTTCATCAAGCACGTCCCAAGAGAGTTGATTTGAGGGTTCCCTTGCTTTGATCCTTTTCATTCGCTTGGGCCTGTTCCTGTGGAAGACTTAAAGAAGATTCATCAAATACGACATGGGGTGATTCTTCCACAATTAGGGTTTTACAGTTGAATACTCTGTAGGCTTTGCTAGATGTAGAGTATCCTAAGAATACTCCTTCATCTGCTTTGCTTTCAAAGGCTTTCAACTGTGACTTCCCATTGTTGTGAATGAAGACCCTACAACCAAAAATATGGAAATAAGATATGTTAGGAATTCTCCCTGTCCATATTTCATATGGTGTTTTGTCGTGCCGTTTGTTGAGAAGCGTCCGATTCTGTGTGTAGCACGCCGTGTTGGCAGCTTCAGCCCAATACTTCATCGGAAGCTTCGAGTCAGCAATCATGGTGCGAACGGCTTCTTTGATGATTCGATTCCTTCTTTCAGCAACTCCATTCTGCTGAGGAGTGCGTGCTGAAGAGGTTTGATGTGCTATGCCATGCTCCGTGCAGTACGCTTCAATTGTAGAGTTCAGGAACTCTGTGCCTTTGTCGGAGCGAATGGTCACTATAGCTTGATTCTTTTCCACCGCCAATCGCTTGAGCAGTTGTGGCAGTTTGGTCAGTGTCTCCTTCTTGCTGAATAGAAATACAACCCAAGTGTAGCGAGAGAAATCGTCGACTACAACTAGAGTGTACTTCCTTCCATTTACAATAACTGGAGTAACTGGACCAAACAGATCCATGTGAAGCAGCTCGAGCACTCGCTTTGATGAGGCTTCTTCGAGACTGGCGAAGTGCTTCTTCGTCTGCTTCCCTCGTTGGCATGGTGAGCATGGATGGTCTTTGATGAAGACTTCATTCGGTATGCCTTGCACCAAACCTTTTCGAGCTAAGCGATTGATAGCTTTGAAATTGAGGTGGTTCAAGCGTCTGTGCCATAGCCATCCAATTTCTGTAGCACTTCTTGCAACTAGACAAGTTTCCTCCTTGCAGCTGTCCCATTGTGCTATGTAGACATTCCTTTGTCTAACTCCAGTGAGCACAATCTGGGATGTGAGTTTGCTCTTCACAATGCACTTGTTGGAGATGAACTCCACCCTGTACCCTTTATCACAAAACTGTGAAATAGATAACAGGTTGTGCTTGAGTCCTTCCACTTAGGAGACTTCTTAAATTGTGAGTTTTCCAATTTTCAGTGCGCCGTATCCCCTGGTGCTTCCTCGAGAGTTGTCACCAAAGGTTACGTGTGGACCCTTCTTCTCTATGTAGTTGTGAAGTAGAGCTTTCATGCCAGTCATGTGTCTTGAACATCCACTGTCCAAGTACCAAACTAGTTGACCCTCACTTGGCATGGGATCCACGGCGCTCACCTGCAATTAGACAGATTTTGGTACCCAAATCAGTTTGGGTCCTTGCAGGTTAGTTCCCTTAGGTACCCACACTTGCTTCACTCTCTTTTGAGATGAAGCTTGTGTCTTGGGCTTCTCGACCTTCGAAAACTTGGTGTACTGCCTTGAAGCAGCTTCACACGTGCAACAGTGTGTGCAAGAGGGGTAGCGGCTCGCTTCAGACCTACCTATGCTCTTCCCACTTTGCTTATATCCTGAATCGACTCGCTTCGGATTAGCTCTGGGTTTAGAGACTGACTTAGGGTTTCTAGTCTGTCGAAGCGGCTCGCTTGGTTTCCTCGAAGCGGTCCAACTAGGGTTTTGACCCCGACTCGCTTGAGTAACCTTGGAAGTTTGAAGCGGCCTCTTGGGTGCTTCAAGTTCTTCCCCCTCAATGTTAGTCCGGTTGGACCATCTCCAGTCCGGATAACGTGACACATAGACATTACTCCTTTTCTTGAAAGGGAGATCCTTTGTCTCTCGTGTATTGGCTTGAGACTTAGAAGCTTCAACAGTTCTCCCTTTACCCTTGGATTGGTAAGACTTAGCATGTTGAGTGCTAGGGATTGTTGAATTTTGCTTGCCCTTAGGATCTGCCCTTAAAGATATGGACATCTTCATTGGCTTCCTTTTAGGGTTCTCAGCCACTTTGCCTTTATCCTTGTTGGTGGTCGCTTTGGATGCAGTGGGCAATTCCAAAGTGACTGATGGTGTAGTGTGTGATGCACCAACAAAGACAGTCGGCTTGGGAGGTCCACCCTCATATCCAAGTCCTCCCTTTCTACCAAAAGGTAGAAGAGAACTCTCTAGTGCCTGTCTAGCGTATGATGCTTTATTTAAGTTGGCGACTAGAGTGGATTGGGTTTCATACCTTCCCTCCAAGCTTTGATGTCTAGCGAAGAGATCCTCGAACTTACTAGTCATAGCCCTTAAATTAAGTTTGACTTCATCAAGCTCACGGGCTAGCTTTCGGTTCTCCTTCTCGCTTTGAGACAGAGCTTGTTTTACCACTTCGTGGTCGCTTGACAATTTTTGGTGCTTGTCAAACAACTCACTCCATGTAGAGGATTGTTCTTCCTCATTGACAGTGTGTGCTAGTGTAATTGAAGTGATTGAAGGATAGAAGAATACCTCTCCTGTTTCCTCGTCGGTGAGCGCCATAAATCCAAGATCCTCACCATCACTGGAATTTGGATCGGTGAATGCATCTGAGTCGCTTGGTGGATCTTCAGTTGTAGCGACCGGCACTTCACTCGCTACGAGCGCTCGCCTTGGGGCATCCCTCTTGGCCTTCAATTCTTCGCGCTCTTTGGCACTTAGCTTTGGGCAATCGGATTTGTAGTGGCCCATCTTGTGGCAGTGGTAACACTCTACTTCCATCATGTCGCGCGGGATCGGCTTGGTCGTCTCTTCTCTCTTTCCTTTTCCTTCTCGAGCATCAGTGCTCCTCCCTTTGTACTGCTTGTAGAACCTTTTGTACTTGCCCACTCGAGAGTTCATTTTGTTGAAGTTCTTGGATAAGAAAGCAATGTGTTCTTCCAATTCTTCTCTCGTCATCTTGGCTAGCGACTGCTCGCTTGGCCCTTCGGCAGCTTTGAATGCTACTCCTTTTGACGTAGTGGGCGCTTCATCCTCGTCGTCGAGGCTCATTCGATTCAGATCAAACTCGTGAGCTTTGAGCTCGGAGAACAACACTTCTGGCGTGAGCTTCGTTAGATCCTTGGTAGCTAGATATAGCTCCTTCATAGTCTGCCACTTCCTTGTGAGAGCACGGACTATTTTCAGATTTACTTCCTTGTCTGTGAGTTCCTTCCCAAGCGAGTTGAGAGTTGCAGTAATGTTGGTAACTCTCAGCTCGAAGGCGTCGATGGATTCTCCGGACTTCATCACCAGATTTTCAAACTCCCGCATCTGAACGGCGAGCTTGTTCTCCTTGATTTTGTCTGTGCCTTGAGAAATGAGGGCTAGAGTTTCCCACATCTCCTTTGCTGTTGCGCACTTTCTAATCCTTGGAAGGTATGCGTCCGACACGGTGCTCTGCATCGTGTGGCGTGCAATCTTGTCGAGGTTGGCAACTTTGAAGTCATTTGGAGTATACTCGTCCTTATCCTTCTCCACGTACTGTTGTCGAACATGGGCTGGACGACCTTCAGCGGCTGGAACCTCCACAGATATTGCTTTCTTGATTTCGATTGGTCCGTCTTCAATAACTTCCCACATCCGGTCGTGGATTGAGCATAGGAAGCTCTTGACACGGAAACTCCATATCTCGTATCCTTCGATCGAGAACTGTGGAAGATTTGATGCACTGTATGTAGACATAGCAAACTATCAGCAGTAAATGCAATATGCGTGGGTGAGGTTTTGATGCACTTAGAAAAATAGGATCCGGTTCAGTGAGACAACGTGAAGTGAGTGGGGACTCACTTCGGATATACAAAGCAGAGGCTCGAAAGAACCGCTGCTCTGATACCACTTGTTGGTCCCGGTTTGCTATAGGAAAAATACGTAGAGGGGGGGGTGAATACGTATTTTGAAGTTTTTCAACTTCAATTCCTTAACTCAGAGTATAAAGTAAAGTGCTCTTTGGAAATACTAAGACCTAGCCGTGGGCTAGATCGAAAGCAATCACGAATCTCTTGACCTAAGCTTAGAGCTTGATCAAGAGTGAGACTTTACTCTTTGTGCGGAATTTGGTGAGCTATAATCTTTCCTAAGTAATTGAAAATCCAAGTTAAGTTTGTTTATATGCACGTGCAATGGATAATCGAATACTGTAAAGAGATTAAGGTAAGAGAGATACAACACAGAGAATTATAGTGGTTCGGAGATAACGCTCCTACGTCCACTTTGTTGCACGACGGCAACTGTTCTTTTCACTCAAGAACTTGAAGGTTACGGGTCCTTCAAAAACCTGGTCGGGATCGGGCTTCACTTGCCTAGATCAAACGACAGACGTAGTGATTGCGGGTTCACTACACAAACCTAACAAAGACTGGAAGCTTCACTCGCTTCAGTCAGACAGACAGGGAGATTACGGGCTCTCCTTACAGCCTAGCTTCGATCGAGCTTTACACAAACGATGTAAGTGTAAGCTTGGATCTCAACTCTACGATCGAGGCTTCTTCAATCGATGAAAGAAGGGCCTTGGATCTGGACAACCTAACGACGATACTCAAAAACCTAACAGACAGAGTTTAGGGTTTTTGGTTGACGAAACACACTATGAAGAACTCTTTACAGTGAATGCAAAGATTGGCTAGAGTTCTTCTTCTAAGCTTGGATATTTGAAGTGGGCTTAGAATCTAAGTGTGAAGGTTGTGAAAACGAGTTCCGATGAACTGGAAACTCGGAGAACACTTGAAAACAAAGACTCGAAAATTGCTAGAAAGCTGGGAGTGTTTGTTTGCTGTATGCGCTCGAATGCTCAAGTAGTGTTCTGCTTCTTCACGTCTTCATCCTTCACTATTTATAGGCGGAGGGTTGGCTGAGATCCGTTGCTTGGTTGGTGGCCTTGTCCCTCCTCCTCTCGACAGTACTTGCGCAGGCAGTAGCTTTTGCAGACGCGCAGTTTTGGCATTTTGCCAAAATTGGCTAACTTCCAAGTGTAACAGTAACTGGAGCGACCCAGTACTGTTGCGGCGCCTTTGTCGGCCTGGCAGTCAACTCCTCTGCTCCTCTCCGCTTTCGACACGTGGAGATCTCGTAATTAATGCGGAGATCTCCAGTTGACTGGAATTCAAATTCGGAGCGGGAATTTGTGCTGTCGCTTTCTGGTAGGTAGTGGCTCGCTTCGCTTTGAAGTTGTAGCGGCCGCTCTAAAGTGAGTCGCTTCGCGGTCATATTTGTAGTGAGTCACTTGGGAAATAAATTTCCCGTGACACTACTAAATAAAGTGTTGACTCGTGTTGACTCGCTTCGGCTTTTCTTTGCAGCGCACGCTTCGCTTCGCTTTAGTGGATTCACTTGATTCCACTGTAGCGCTCGCTTCGCTTCGCTTCGCTTTGAACTGTAGCGCTCGCTTCGCTTCGCTTTGCTTTGAACTGTAGCGCTCGCTTTGCTTCGTAATTCTTCGGCACGCTTCACTTCGATTTGCTTGACCTGCTTCGCTTTGGAAAACACACTCAAGCGAGTGGCCTTCACTTGAACTTTTGAAGCCTAATCTAAGCAAAATAAAAGAGCCATCCTAACAGTGTAGGCTTAGAAAAATTCTAACCTATTAACTACATCAAAATGGGTCGCTTGGGAAAAGGACGCTTGGGGTTTTGGGATCTAATCAAAACAAATGACTTTATTTATCAAATGTCCCATGAAGTTCCCCCTTAACAATTTAGTCCTTAACAATTCCCAACATCCTTTTCGTCTTGAATTTCGTATCTTTTGTTGCTTTCTGTTCGTGTCTTTTTTTCGTGTCGTCTCTTCGTGTCGTGTTCTGTTCTTCGTTCGTTCGAGTCGTTCTGTGTCAAAAAAAAAAAAAAAAAAAATTGTATCTGGTCATAGAGTCGTCTTTTGTAGCTTTTCGTTCGTGTCAAATAGTCAGATTCGTTTTGTACACTCAGATTTGTTCCTTGGTAATTAAGGAGTAGAAGATTTCTTTCCTTATAAGAATAGGAAACTTATTCATATATATATCCCATACCTTATATAACACGTCTTAGGGTGTGTCTTCTACCTGTTGTCGTGACATACTAGGGGCAAAAAGTTTCGATTAGTTTCGTTAAAAAAAAAAAAAAAAAAAAAAAAAAAAAAAAAAAAAAAAAAAAAAGTTTCGAAAAAAAAAAGTTTCGAAAAAAAAAAAGGATATATTCGAAGCCCTAGTGTGTCATTGTGCTTTCTGGGTTGGTTCTAGCGTGTTTCTTCATTGGGATATCAGTTGTGTATTCGTTTCTGTGAGTTTCGTCTTTTTCTCGTCTTTTTCGTCGGCCAGCACTAAAACGGCCATAACTTTTACATACGAACTCCGATTTTTTCTCCCTAATACCTTTTTGAAAACGTCTCGACGAGATCTAAAAGTATCACTACTCTGCTGGTATGTCGTATGAGGAGCTGGATCCACAAACAAAATTCAAGATAGAGACGATGGTGAAACAATGGGGCGAGGAGATGATGAGGAATCATTTTGCACCTTCACATTACTATCGTGAGAATCAGAATAGTTGGAGGCAGTCCCAAGCTACTATTGTTTCATATTCAAAGAGATGCTATTGGGAGAAAGAAGAGCAGCCGAAGGAGTACATACGTCCATTTGTGAAGCCAAGATCAGATTTGTCGAGTTCAACAACTCAAGACAAACCAATGGCTCGTCATCGTGATCGGATGTGCCACAAGTGTCAAGGTTTTGGGCACTATACTATTGAATGTCCAAATAAAAGAGCGGTGCTACTTCGAGAAGATGGTGGAGTTGTGTTCAAAGATGAAGAAGTGAATGAAGTGGTGGAAGAAATCGAGGCGCCTCCTGGTCCGCTTACTTTATTCGATGATATTGGTCTGAGCATGCAGAATGAAGAGTATGATGGAGAGCAACAAGAGAACATCATTCATGTTGAGGATGAAGTGTCACTTGTTTCTTTTACTCCAACAGAAGTGGATGAAGATGATCAAGTGCACCTGTCAAAGGAGGAGGAGATGGTGAAGTCCAAGGAGGAGAAAGTAGAGACAAACGAGTATGGATTGATGCATGAGACTCTACTTGATCAGAGTAATGTTTTGGAGTGGATAGTGAATGAGGAGAAGTCCATGGAGGCAAAGTGGAAGAAGGTGAATGTTTCGTCCACTAATGATCTTGATTGTCTATTTTCTTCTACTTATTCATTTGTGCAGGCATTCGATGATGTTTCTTCCAAAGATACATTTCATGGCGTATTATCAATTAAAGGAAGTGGACATCAAATTGAGTTCGAAGGTCTGAATGAGTTGGAGAAATGTGAAGAGATCAAGAAACAAAATTTCTTTCCTTTTGATGTAGGAGATGGCTAGGATTTGAGGACAAATCCTCTTCAAGAGGAGGGGAATGATGGAGCCCGTAATTCATGGTTCGAAGCGCGGAGGCCCAGAATTATAGATGATATGGGATGAAGATTGAAGATATTATTTAGTAGTTTATTTAATTTATTATTTTTCATAATTTTCGTTTTTATTTAAGACTTTAGTTGATAGGGTTATTTTAAGATTTATTTTAGTGATTTATTCCTTTTTAGACTAGGATTTGGTTTGGTATAGTTTAGGATAGGTTTTTAACTAGTTTCCTTGTGGAATTAGGACTCTATGAAGCCTATAAATCTGGCTCTCATAAGGGTGACGAAAATTAGACTTTTATTCATTAATAATACTTCAGTTTATTTCTCTTATGAGATTTATCTTCGAATTTCTTATGGTGTGACCAAGAAATTCTTTATCCGGCGAATCAGCGAGTAAATCAAACCTCGTTGTGTGTCATTCATCGTCCCCGTGTGGCTTGGCGACCCTTCTCTTTGGGTTATAGAGACTTCAGTTTATCTATAGTACTTAGGGGGGGTTTAGTCCGTAGACGTATTGGGATTTCCCATCTTTCGTTCGTTTTTCACTCTTCCGCGTGCGTGAGTTCTACGATTCTCCCAAGGATCGTATCAACTTTATTGGCGAAAACGGCTTCCATGCCTTTCTTGAAGGGACCAGCTTCTGGGAGAAGCTGGATGCAAAGGTGAAAGAAGCCTATCCACTCGCTATAGTTCCGAAGCGAGTGCCCTCATCCCATGAAAGGAAGCTGATCAGGGAGCATAAGGAGGAGGTGGAACTGAAGGATGCGGAGATCGCTAGCCTTCATAGCGAGATAACAAAGAAGAGTGAGGAAATGGAGAGGAAGGCGGGGGAGGTCATCAGTCTTAAAGAAGACTTTGACAGGAAGAAGAAGGAGTTGGAGGAAAAGGTGGAGGAAAAGGAGAGGCTGCTGGAGGAGAAAGAGAAGGCGCTGGAGGCGCAAGTGAAGTTGGTGGGAGAACAATCATTAATAATTACCGAACTCAAGGGCTCGCTTGATGCGGAAAGGAGCCGCTTGAGGGAGGTGAATGCCAAACTTGTCTCTCTTGGCAAAGAAAAGAAGGAGCTGGAGAAGGAAGTAAAGAAGTTGAAGGAGGCGTTTGAGAAGAGAGAAGAGGAGTTGATTAGGACAGGAAGTGAGCTGCTGAGCACTAAAAAGACTCTCGACTCACTCAGGAATGAGATGAAGCTGCTCAAGCAAGAAAGTGAGCTCGATAAAAAGGAGCTGGAGAGTCGGAGGAGAAGTGCGCAGGCTATTGACCTACAAAACGCTGAATTGACTCTTCTACTGGAAAAGGTCAAGGAGCTGGGTGAAGCGTACACAGAAAAGATGGCTGCAAGTACCGAATGGAACTCTCTAAGAGAGAGAGGTCGCTTGAAACCATGGAGGCAGAATTTAAAGCGGCCCAGGATTTCTGGTACTTTAACTTGCAAGAGGAGAAGGAGGAAATGAGGAGGGAAGTTGAAGCGGAGCTGGAGGCTCGCTTCAGAGAAGTGGAGCCGTTGGAGAAAATGATGGCGTCAGTTGTTGAGAGAGAGAAGCAGTGCGAATACCTGCTAGAAGAAATAAGCTTCAAAACAGCTGATTTAGTGGCACCTTCCATGGGAAAGACCGAGCAGATGCTTCAAGCCATCTTCAACACAGTCAATTCACTCCATCAATCCCTTTCTGGAAAATCAATGATCCTAACCCCTGGCAGTGATGATGCCAAAAAGGGGGAAGGACAGATGAAGCTAGGAGGAGTTGGAGGTACAGGGGGAAGCAGAGTTGGTGTAGAGTTGATGCTGGAGGGAGGCAGTGGTGCCGGTGATAAGGAGGATGTAGTAGATGAAGCGAGGGCTCTGGGCAAAACAAAGCTCACGAAGGAGGAGTTGTTGAAAAACCTCGAAGAGCCCAGCAGGCCGCTTCAGGAAAAAGTGCTGAGTGCTTCTATTGCACGGCATCCTCCGGTGACCGTGTTGACAAAGGAGGAAAGGCGGGAGCAGGTGGAGAAAGATGCTGCCATGGCGTGGGAGATGGAGCAACTAACAAAACAATTTGTTGCTGCAGGTGCTTCGTCTAGTTCCCAAGTGGCCACTTCACCCAAAGCGCCCACTTCAGCCGCCGCACCAGCTTCGTCAGCCGCACTCACTTCGACCACTGCTGCACTCACTTCATCAGCAGTCGTCCCCTCCAGTGCTGCATCATAGAAAGACATGCCACCTCCCCCACCACCAAAATTGCCTTTGAAGAGAACTGCTCCAGAGACGAAAAGAGATGACCTCACGGCCAAACGCCAAAAGGTCAAACAAGCAGTTTCTTCAAGAGCAAAGAAGGAGGAGAGAAAACGGAAGGAAAGAGAAGAAGGAAGGAATGAAGGAGAAAGGGAGAAGAGAGCCAAGGCAAAGCGACTACAGATAATTGATGCTAGGATTGAGGAGCACTTCAGTGAAGTGATACTTATCCAATCTTCATTAGTGCGCAGTGCCTTTATTCCTCACATGCCTGATGAATCCGAAGCTTGCGAAGCTCAAGCCATAGACGATGCATGCGACGTAGCGACTAAGGAAATGGTTGAGTCTGGTCGCTACCCTCGCAAAGATGAACAAGATTACATTCGCAAACGACTCAATGAGAAGCGTCCATCGTGGAACAGCGAGTCGGGAGCAAAATTCAAACAGATTATGGCTCAACTGTCAAGCAGGACAGAGGAGGAATTGGCCAAGCGGAGGAATGAGCATCCGGACGCCAGAGAAATTGAAGAATTCATCCCGAGAGATCTGCGCGATCTGTGGCTTGACTACAAGAATCTATTCATTAAAGCATACTACTATTGGGAGGTAGTGCCACTCCAGGATCGTTGCTCTCGGATGAGTGCTCTCAGCAACTTCCTTTGCACGTATGATGAGAAGCTGCGAAGGAAGATCTTCACCACAGCTGAACTGACTCAGCCCAAGCCTCTGGTCGTCAAGGTTCCTGCTCTAAAGGAATTCCCCATGCGTTATCATCCAGGCACGGACATTCCAGACAGAGGAATCATAGATGAAGAAGTGACTGAAGCTTTCAAGCTGGAAAGTGCATGGAGAAGACCTAGTATTCACACAGTAGATACTATGGAATCGAGAGTTCTATCAGCCTATGTGGATACTGCTGTTGTTGAAGAAGAGGAGAAGAAAGAGGAAGAGGAGAAGGAGAAGGAGGATGAAGCTGCAGGAAACCTTTGAGTTTCAAGCTTCTTATTTTTGTGAACTGATGTTCATTTATCTCATTTCAATTTTCGTCTCTTCTGTGTCATTTACTCGCTTTGTGAATGACTTTACTTATTGCTACAAACTCAAACAATTTAACCGAAAAAAAGGGAAAGGAACGTAAAAGAAAATTACAAACGAAACTGCAAAGGAAGCAGTTGCTTGAAGTTCCCTTCACGGTTAGATAAGATTAGATTTATTTTTATCTAAGTCGTATGGGTTTTGGCATCATCAAAAAGGGGGAAATTGTTGGGAATTTTTAAGGACCAATTTGTTAAGGGGGAACTACATGGGACATTTGATGAATGGAGTCATTTGTTTTGATTGGATCCCAAAACCCCAAGCATCCTATTCCCAAGCGACCCATTTTGATGTAATTAATAAGTTAGAATTTTTCTAAGCCTACTCTGTTAGGATGGCTCTTTAATTTGCTTAGGTTTTAGGCTTCAAATTTTCAAGTGAAGGCCACTCACTTGAGTGTGTTTTTCAAAGCGAAGCAAGTCTAGCAAGCCGAAGTGAAGCGTACTGAAGAACAGTGTAGCGAAGCGATCGCTACAGTAGATTTGAAGTAAGTCTGCCAAAGCGAAGCGAAGCAAAGCAAACGCTACAGTTCAAAGCGAAGTGAAGCGAGCGCTATAGTTCAAAGCGAAGCGAAGCAAGCGCTACAGTGTAAAGTCAAAGCTAGTCAACTCTAGTCATCAATTTCCAAAGCAGTCACTAGGGAACTTTATCTCCCGAAGCGGCTCACTACAGATTGACTACGAAGTGACTCAACTAAAGCGGACTCTACAACTTCAAAGCGAAGCGAGCCACTACCTACCAGAAAGCGACAGCGCGACTCCCGCCCATATTTTGAACTCCAGTCAACAGGAGATCATAGCATTAATTACGAGATCACCACGTGTCGAAAGCGGAGTGGAGCGGAAGAGTTGACTGCCAGGCCGACAAAGGCGCCGCAACAGTACTGGCTCGCTCCAGTTACTGTTAACCTTGTAAGTTAGCCAATTTTGGCAAAATGCCAAAACTGGACGTCTGAAAAAGGTGCCAGCCTGCGCAAGTACTGTCGAGAGGAGGAGGGACAAGGCCACCAACCAAGCAACGGATCTCGGTCATCTCTCCGCCTATAAATAGTTAAGGATCACAACGTGAAGAAGTAGAACACTACTTGAGCATTCGAGCGCATACAGCAAACAAACACTCCCAAGCCTTCGAGCAAATCTTCGAGTCTTTGTTTCCAAGTGTTCTCCGAGTTTCCAGTTCATCGGAACTCGTCTTCACAACCTTCACACTTAGAGTCTAAGCCCATTCCATATCCAAGCTTAGAAGAAGAACTCTAGCCACCTTTGCATCTACTGTAAAGAGTTCTTCACAGTGTGTTCGTCAACCAAAAACCCTAAATCTGTCTGTTAGGTTTTTGAGTCGTCGTTAGGTTGTTTTCGATCCAAGGCCCTTCTTTCATCGATTGAAGAAGCCTCGATCATATAGTCTAGATCCAAGCTTGCACTTACATCGTTTGTGCAAAGCTCGATCAAAGCTAGGCTGTAAGGAGAGCCCGTAATCTCCCTGTCTGTACGACTGAAGCGAGTGAAGCTTCTAGTTTAGTTAGGTTTTTGGTGTGAACCCGGATTCACCCAGCGTCTGTCGGATCCAAGCGAGTGAAGCTCGATCTTGACCAGGCTTTTGAAGAGCCCGAAATCTTCAAGTTCTTGAGTAAAAAGAACAGTTGCCGTCGTGCAACAAGTGGACGTAGGAGCTTTATCTCCGAACCACTATAATTCTTGGTGTCATATCTCTCTAACCCTAAACTCTTACTTGTTTGATTATTCATTGCATATTGCATCTAAACAAACTTAATCTGGAAATTTTTAAAATACTTAGGATAGATTTAGCTCACCAAATTCCGCACACACGAGTAAAGACTCCCTCTTCATCAAGTACTCACTTCGGTCAAGCAGGCAAGCTACATACTGTAGAACTAGCTTCAGCTAGGTCTTAAGTTTCAAGTGAGCTCTTTACTTGTTACTCTGAGTTAGGGATTTGAAGTTGAAAAGCTTCAAAATATGTATTCACCCCCCCCCCCCCCCTCTACGTATTTTTCCTATTAACAAATCGGGACCAACACGATCAAATTTTGGCACCGTTACCTATCAATTTCGAGTCTTCCGCCTGCGTCTTGTGTGTTATCGGTCGACTAGGATCGTATCATTTGGTATCAGGGCCAGGATTTTTTTTCTTTCTTTAGTGGAAAAAAAAAAGAAAAAGAAAAAGGGAAAGGAAATAGAAAAAATTCGTATTTGTACAGGTTGCTCATGGAAGTGAAGATTTAATTACTCAACTCCTACGATTTGAGGACAAATCGTCTTCAAGAGGAGGGGAATGATGCAGCCCATGGTTCGAGATAACAAGCTTTTGGATCGAGATTTGAAGATTTTATGGGATAAAGCTTGAAGATATTATTTTATCGATTTTATCTTATGTAATTTTCGTTTTTATTTAGTTCTCTAGTTAATAGGGTTATTTTAAGAAATATTTTGGAGATTTTATTCCTTTTTAGATTAGGATTTGATTTGGTATATCTTAGGATAGATTTTTAACTAGTTTCCTTGTGTAATTAGGACTTTTTGAAGCATATAAATAGGGCCAATATAGGGGTGACGAAAATAAGCCTCAAATTATTGGATTATCAATTAAAATGTGAGATTTTATCTCCTTTGTTTATCCTATGGATTTCTTAGTTCATAGAGGTATTTTTATCGGCGAATCAATCGAGTTCGTCACCCTCATTTGTGTGTCATTCATCGTCCCCGTGTGACTGCGACGACTGTCTCTTTGGGGTATAGGCGGATCTAATCTGACTTATATCATTTAGAGGGTTAGAGCGTAGGTATATTGGGATATTCCATCCTATCCGTTTACTTCGTTTGTTTATTTTTATTCTATGGCTTCCGATTCTGGGCTACGAATCTCTGTCGACATCTCTTGCTCGACTAGATCGTATCAATATAGATTGTTTATTTTTATTTTTTATTTTTTATCATGAAATCATGGAAATACATCTAAACGAATAGTGGACTTTATTAAATATATGTGAGGTATAAGATATAATTACATGTAGATATGTAATAACATAAATATGGAACAAACTTTAAGTCGTCATATTAGTAAAATTGCTAAAATTATTGAATTGTCATAAGATATACTGATAGGGACTAATATCAGCTTTGCCACGTGGCATCCTTTACTGATGACTGGACTGGCGAATCAGATGCCCCAGGTACTATCTTTGGGGCAGATGCCTGGGCCCGTGCAGAAGCCATAAGGTTCTAAGCAGACCCTGGCCCATGCAGAAGCTATCCCAGATCCGTCAGCATCTGCCCTATCCCAGATCTGTCAGCATCTGACTTGAGCGTCGGAGGTTCTTTCCGGAGGAACCTCCCCCTTTGTTCCTCCGGTTCTGTTTTGCAAGGGCCCGGCGGTCTCGAACACGAAACTCGAAGGTATAATCCTCATCACTATTCGAGGACGTGTGGAAGAACGCCTTGTGTTAACCATTTCATCCTCCATTCTTCCCCGTTTATATCTCGACTTTTGTGGATAAGGTTGGACGGATAGGTTGAACGCTTTGCGTTTTGCCTCTATCTCAATCCCCTTTCACGGAGGAGTGATGTATCGGTGGAATCGAGCTGAGAAGATTGACGCCTTGTGTTGATTTCTCCCTTATTTCTGTTCATGATCGTTTGTGCATGAATATTTCTTGCAAATCTGTAAATATGATAAATAATTGTGTAATTGTTGTTAATCTTTGACCTGTATCTAACATATACTTTCGGAACATTTACTATTAATTAGTCGATTAAACATATACATGTATAATAATGATATAGCATGTTAATACACAATTTCTAAAAATAGTTGATAAATAAATTAAATATCTAAATAATTATTAAAACTAAAAACTGTTAACATAAATTGAATTAATTGCATGTGATTAATGAACTAAAATTTCTAAATATAACCACGGGCTTACTATTATATATTATATAGACTAGTTATTTACACTCGTGCCATGCGCGGGATAGGCTGAAATATTTTTTAATTTTATTTATAGTGTTATATTGTTGAAAAGTTTTTTATTTTTTAAATTGGTTTAATATACTTTTTTTGCTAAAATATTATATTGGTCATGATTATATTTTATTGATAACATACTTGTATGAAGAGTTTATTTATTTTTAAATATATGTGAGGTATAAGATACAACTATCTGTAGGCATGTAATAACATAAATATGGAATAAACTTAAATTCGTCATATTTGTTAAATTGCTAAAATTATAAAATTATCATAAATTATACTTTTATAACGTTCACAACTAATTAGTTAACTAAAAAATATTAACGTATAATAATGACATACTCCTAATTGATAAAAAAAAGTTAAATAACTAAATAATTATTAATACTAAAATTTGTTAACATAAATTAAATTAAATGTATCTAATTAATGAACTAAAATTTCTAAAAATAACCACGGGCTTACTATTATGTATTCCCTCAATCTCTTCTTAAGTAACCCCTTTTATATTCATATGTTAGATATAATAATAAAAGGGGTCACTTAGGAAGAAACAGAGGGAGTATTATATAGATTATATTAACATTAATGATGTCACCAATGCCTCATACGGAGTCTCGCGTATCCGCTCCCACTCCACCTCTCCAATCCTGCCGGGATTTCGGCCCCGGGCTCGGAGCCGCCACCTAGCCTCCGGACCCGGTGCATTGTAAATGGTCTAATAATGTGCTACGTAATGACACGAGCATTTCAAAGTCAAATGACAGCCTCATTGTGCACATAGTTTTCACCAATCAAGTAAACTAAGCATAAATCTCAAAAAAATTATAAATACTGGATTTACAGTCCAGTCCTTAAAAATCAGATAAAATCAAACGATATTGTCAAGCAAAACTCTCTTCACCTCTCTAATCTGTCATTACTACAACTAAATCAACCCTCTCTAATTTGTGAGCATTGCAACTAAGCAAACCAATAGTATGATAAATCCAACTCCCAAAACCCAACATACCCACTTTCTGATCTCCTTCTTCATCTGCTTCGCATAGTACAGACTGTTCGTTCCGCCGCTCACGAAGCTCGCCGCCGCCGCCACATTGCTCTCTATATCATCAATCTGGTGGCCTTGAGCCTCCACCAACACAGCCATGTCAAGAAACATCTGATGCAGTTTGTTCAAACTCCTCCAAATATCCATCACGGCCTCATGCCTCTCTCTCTCCTCCAAATTCTTCTCTTCTTTCTCTTCAAACACTCTGATCTTCTTCCCATTCCCCAGCACCATCTGCTCGATTACTTCCTCGCTCGGGTGCTGCCCCATTGCGTTGTAGTACCTCCTCCTCAGCCCGTCTTTGTAATCAGTCATGATCTTCTCCCTCAGGGCTTGGAATCCATTCATGATTTCCCCGAGCTTTGCTCTCAGTCCGTTCGTAGTCGAGACCCTCGTTCGATCAACAGCACTGCCCTCTGCGTACGCTGCTGAGGCCCTCCGGTTCGCCAAATTGGATCTTTCGAGAGCATCCAGCCTTGCCTTAACGATTTTTGTTTTCCTTAGGACAGCATTCATGTCTGAATCCATTCTGTCTCTCAAGCCACGGAGGATTTTCACGCTGTGAGTCGACTTGGTTTCTTCGTTGAGGGTCTGAAGATCGATCAAGAGATCGGTGATCTCTTGCACATCGGTCTTGATTTCTTCGACTTGAAGGAAGAATTGGGCGAGATTTTCCTCCTTTTTTTGGCTGAGTTCCCCCATTTCTGAGCCCTTTCCTCGTTCGAGATCGATATCAAGATCATCGACCCGGGCTTGCTTCTTCAACTCCACATAACTTAAAAACGATTTGGTCATGAGATCATTCATCTTGATTTACAATTTTCGACCAACGCCTTCTTCTGCAGCAATCAGAAAAAGACTAATGACCTTCGTTCTGTTTCTTGAAATAATTGTTTCTTATCGATGTTATGATCGAGCGACAAGAGATACTGAAGAAAGAAATTTGATATCTTACCCTAAATTGGAAAACAAAAGATTGTTTTCTTGAATTCGAAAATCAACTGCCGAAACCTTAAACGCAATGAAAAATCTCAGAATATACTTTTTGCAGCAGAGTGTAGATATAGAACACGAAACCGATGGTATAACATAGAGAGAGGAAAAAGCAGTAAATTAATAAAGAGAAACGGGTTGTGATCAAACCTCCAACCAGATTAATCCCCTTGTCTCTTCATCACTGTGTGTGTGTGTGTGAGAGAGAGAGAGAGAGAGAGAGCGCTGCAAGTATAGATGACAGTGAGACGAACAGGACGACTTATGAATGGAGAAGGAAACGCTCAGTTATAAATATTTGAATTACTTCATCATAGCCGTTGGATCATCAAATCCCGCCTTAGTCGGTTACGGTTCAGTTGGCAATTTGCGTTATTTATGTTCCCAAACTTTTGCATCTGAAAATAAATTCTTGATTATGTAAAAAAATCTTGATGTATCGTTAATCATTATTTTCGTAATTATGAGAAAAACGAATTTCAAAAAGAAAATAAGAAAATAAAAGGAAGACGAATTTCAAAAGGGGTACACTCTTGTCAGCCCGGCCTCACCGTGAGGCCAGATTTTGATTGACACTTTTATTCATTACTAGCGGAGATTACGTGCGATGCACGTATATTGTTTATTTTAATATTATTAATTTATTATAAATATTAATACACTTGAAGATAGATTAAAAAAATCATATAAGTAGAATATAAATTGAAATATATTCGAAATTAATATTCTAATGATTTATTTTAATTGTAAGGGTAAGAATAGGCAAATCAAATTTTGTAAATAAGAAACTTTTTATTTTTATAGTATATATATATAGTATAGATTATATGATTTGCACTAAATATAATTGATACTTTTAAAATCATTCAAAACATTGACACTTTTATTCATTATATTGACACTTTTACAAAAAATATGTCAATAATGAATATTAATTTTATCTTATGGAAATAGCTAATATGTATGACTATATATATAGGGAGCGGTTCCAATAGAAACCAACTTTTAGGTGTTAGCTAGGAACCAATCTATGCCCTTGATCTTCCATATTGTACGCTCCAAATTTAATTTGATTTAATCAATTTTATCCAATTCAACTAATTATGACATAAACATTAAGGGTAAATGTGTAAATGAGTGAAAAATAACTACCGCAATCAGTTAAAAGTTGGCGTGTAATCCGGGATTTCAATTAGAATCGATTGATACAAAAATACAATATTTATATGTTTTGTATTTTAAACTAAAACAACACCGTCTAATTGCATACAATAAAATATTACTTATTTTTATTTACAAAATTACTTATTAGGTAATTAATTAATTTTTTCCTTACAATAATACTCTTCATGTAAATGTACACTCATTTAAATTGCTTTTGAGGTAAATACATGCTTAATTACATAGTTTGAACTGCTTATTTACACTCATTTAAATGCTTATTAATATTATACGTAAATTACATATATGTCTCCATTGAATTTGCTTATTTAGATTTAAAATATATTGTATGTATTAATGTGTTGAATTGCTAATTTTCTCGTATCAAATTGCTTATTTACAATAAGCAAATGCTTAAGTTAAATTAAGAAAATGCTTATATGTAAGCTTGGAATTGCTTATTTTCGATATGCATATTTTTGCTTATATGGGTGAAAATGAAATGCTTATTTTACTTATGTTAAATGCTTTATTAATCGAAACTAACTACTTATGTGAGTGAAATACTTATTTTAAATTATATATATAATTTCCTAATTACTTTATATAGATTATATCCTAAATGCTTTATTCTTGTAAAGTTGTATGTGTGAATAATGCTTATGATGCATATGTGAATTGTTGTTGACATGTATTGCTTAATTTATATAATTATTTTGTTTATAATCTTAATTTCATATGCTTCAGTGTCATCAACATTCATTTTGAAACTCATTTCGCTTACATACGAATTGACCATAAAAACTTCTTAATAATACAAAATTTTGAACAAAATATGCATACGTAATGTTAACCCTATAAAGTAATTGTAAAATTTATTCCAAATCATAATACGATAAATCATTATAATAACAAGTTGATAAAAAAAATATAATTTCCAATATCATATAGATTGACACTTTTATTCAGAATAAGTGACACTTTTATTCATAAACATTGGTACTTTCGCTAAAGAACTATATATATACCCTAAGTTTTGATTTATCGACCATATGTACCTTATAAAATTGAAATTAAATGCTATAAAATAATTATAAACCCTAACTGGATGTGTGAACCCTATAAAATAATTGTAAAATTTATTTCAAAACATAATATATGTAAATTAAATGACAATATTATAAACAACATACATACAAATACATATAGAATTTTATTTATAAGATTGACACTTTTATTTATAAAGATTATCACTTTTATTAATAAATATTGACACTCTACCCAAACCTGATCGGTCGGGATCGGATCAATTGGATCGGATTGACCTCAGTCGGGTTGGATCGGGTGATATGCATCGGGTCAGGTCAAGTTGGGCCATGTGAGCCGGGGTCGGGTCGGGTGCGGCCGACTTCACCCAAATTTTTGTCATTTCAAAATGTGTGTGCAGTATGTATAAGGAAAAAGGTATTTGAGGGTTTCTGTAAAAGCTGATGAGAATCATGAGATGATGCAGTCATCATCTACATGTGAATTGGTTTATGGTCATCATTTGTCCTTGGCGACGTTGGCATACTTTATTTATCTGCATGTTATATATTGGCCACGAGACATATTTGCAATTTTATCAACAATATAAAGTATGGAAACTTAGTAGGGTTTACGACTTTTTAAATGGTACTCTCCCAGTCCCATTTATTTAAGAATAACTTTTTTATGACGTAGACTTTAAGACGATAGTGATAGCAGCGGATAAAGTAAGCGTGAATGAATTTTAGTATGTTAAAATATTGTCATGTTAGGTAATATCTCTATATTAATAGGACAAATTGAATTGTAACTTATCTGTATATCAATAGGACGGAGGGATATATAAAATAAGAAAATGAACAACTTTGAATGTGAAGACTTAAAAGGAAAAAAAGGGAACATTTTGAATGGGGCGAAGAACCAGCAACTTTCACAAGCAAAATATAAAAAGTTGTCACTTAATTATATATTAAAAAAAAAAAAAAAAAAAAAACTCCACTTGTCTACCGAATTATGTGTGTTTCTTGAATATACAATATATACATACGTAGGCACCGAAAAATTGAGGAAATAAAAAGGATATTTTGTTAATTTTATATATTAATTTGATTTGGATTATCATGAATTTTAAATTAAATAATGTATTTTATTAATATTAATATTTTTGCAAATAAATTAAACCTTAATTGATATGTATAGATAATTGATAAACAATCAAATTGTGGCACCTCATAATGGAGGCCCAATATGGAGTCCAAAAGCTAACCAACTATGTTATTTCTATATCTATAAATAGAGGTCAGATGATAACTCAAAAAATTACATCAAAATTCATGAGTAAACTCGAAAATAAGAGTTGAAATTTCTAATGAATTATCTTGAATATTTGAAGTATTCTTCGTGTAATCGATTGCGTTCTTCGTGAAAATCACCAATAATATTCAAGGTTTCCTTCTCAATATTTGTATAAAGTCCCAAAATCAACATTTGATTCAGAAATAAGGCAACTCCGAATAAATGCTATAAAGTCCCATAATCAGCTTTTGATTCAGAAATGAGACAAATGCCCTTCGAATAAACGTTATAACGTTATAAAGTCTCATAATCAGTTTTTGGTTCGAACATAAGGCACCAGAGCCAAGTTCGTTTCCAGGTTATTCGTTCCTTATCATTTTTTCGTCCGTGTCCTAGTTTTATAGATTCGTTTGTTCGTCTCCTTTAATCGTCGTTACAAAAAAAAAAAAAAGTCAGATTCGCTTATATATTATCAAGATCTTTAATTAAAAAAATAATAATAATAAAAAAAAAAATCCGAAAATTGCCTACGTAGAATTTAGTTTGGTTTGTAGATTCGTTTGGTACAAGTTCTCTATGCATGTTTTTTTTTTTTTTTTTTTTTTTTTTTTACTAATAAATTCGCTTATGTCGACTTTTGATTTTCGAATTCCTCTTGTTTATCAAGTTGAGTTCTTTATCCGGCGAATCGACGAGTCAATCATCCATCATCGTGTGTCATTCATCGTCTCCGTGTGACTAAGGCGATCACCACTTGGGGTATCTCTGGTTTAGGCCAATTCTATATCATTTGTGAGGTTAGACTTTAGGTATATTAGAATATCCCATCCTTTCTATCAATTTCGAGTCTTCCGCTTACGTCTTGTGTGTAATCGGTCGTCATCGTATCATTTGGCACCAGAGCCAGAGTTTGTCGTCCAAGTTCTTCGTATCTTTAGTTTCGTTTTTTTTTTTCATCTGTTTCTGATTCGTTTCCTTCTAGCGTCTTCGTATTTGTTGGTCGTTTGTTGATTTAATTTTTTCGTGTCATCGTCAAAAATAAATAAATAAATATATAAATAAAATCAGATTTGTTTTTGTTAGGGTTCATCTGCGTCTTGTGTCATAAATTCGCATATCTGTTTTGTTTAGTGTCTTTAATCATCATATTTTCAGATCTATTTGATTAGTTTCGTATTCAGGGTTCTATTACACCGATTAGATCACTAAGTGTCGCATTTTCCAGTTCTGTTTTGTTTGCGTCAAACTGCCGTATTAGACTTTCTGTTGCGACTTTTTTTGTTTTGTCTTAATTGCATCCTTTTACTAGACTTTTCCTGTAGTGTCGTAACAGATCTATTGCGAAGCTTGCTGTAAAGTGCAGTAATTACTGTTCAGTTGGGACAGTTTTTACATTTATTTTAGAGTAGTTTTGGGGAGGGAGAAATATATAGATATATAGAAGTAACCACTTTCATATTGTACTTTCAAAAAAAAAAAAAAAACCGCTTTCATATTGTAAACCAAAATAATATCCACTTATAACACTTTTTGTGTTAATTGTTCTATTTACCCTTAATTGTTTTACTTCTCTTCTCCTAATTTTTTCTTTTTCTTCTTTAATCTTGCATCGCTGGCTCGCTTCTGCTTCTTCTTTTATTTTCTTTTATTTTCTTTTCTTTTACTTCTTTCCTTTTTTAATCGTCGCTCCATTATCTTATATTTTTTCTTTTCTTTTTCTTCTTGTTTTTACCTTTCACATTTTTTTTTTCTTCTTTTTTTTTTTCCTTTCATTTTTTGTCTTTATTTTCTTCTTCTACTTTTTTTCTTTTTTCCTTTTCTTATATAATTTTATTTTGAAATACATGAATATATAAGTCGGATAATAATATATTATTTAAAATTTACTTAAAAATATATAAATACAAGAGTCATGTATTTGTGTATTCATTTATTGCTTAGATTTTATTTTAAAATACATGACTATATGAGTCATGTATTCGTGTATTCATGTATTGGTCAAATTTTATTTTATAATACACGAGTTCATGTATTCATGTATTAGTCATATGTTTACATATTCATGTATTAGACACATTTTATTTCATAATACATGAATACATGACTCAAGTATTCGAATACGTGAGTCATGTAATGTTAATCATGTATTGGTGTAAATTTATTGCATAATACAAGAACAAACAAGTCTTGTATTCGTGTATAAGGGTAATTTGGTAAGAGTGGTCAGTTTTTGTGTTTTTTATATGAGTGACTATTATTTTTGTTTGCTATATCAAAATGACTATTTTAAGGGTTGTCTCTTTTTGGGGATTTCAGGGGGGGGGGGGGGGGGGGGGGGGGGGGGGGGTGACAAAACAAAAACAAAAGAGAATACAAAAAAAAAAAAAAAAAAAAAAAAAAAAAAAAAAAAAAAAGAAGAAGTTTGTTTTTGCAGATATGTTAGGAGAGGAGCTTGACCCACAAACAAAATTCATGATAAAGGCGATGGTGAAAGAATGGGGCGAGGAGATGAGGTCTGAGTTGACGTTAATTCGTTCAAAGAATGGAGGTCGATACAAAGAAAAAAGTCCAACAATACAACCAATGTAACCAATTAGGTTTTGATTATGATGGCTATGTTGAGGATTTCAATCATGGAGGTGAGAATGAAGAGGTGGATGTTACCAATTTTCAAGGGAAATATAATCTGAAGTTGTATCTTGAATGCGAGAGAAATATGGAGCTCGTGTTTTATTATCATAACTATTCTGAGTTCAAGAAGGTCAACTTGACATCCAGGTTGTTATCGGCCTATGCTCTAACTTGGTGGGATTGGTTAGTTAAGAGTAGACGAAGGAATGGAGTGGAGCCGATCATGACTTGGAGAGAGATGAAGGCAGTGATGAGGAAAAATTTTGCACCTTCCCAATACTATCGTGAGAATAGGAATAGTTGGAGGCAGTTCCAAGTTACTACTGTTTCATATTCAAAGATAAGCTTTTTGGAGAAAGAAGAGCAGCCGAAGGAGTGCACACGTCCATTTGTGAAGCCTAGGCCAATATCTAAGAGTATCTTCAGTCCAGTTCGGGATGATTTTGGAGTTGTGACCAAAGATGAGAAAGAAGTTCCAAAAAAGATGGTCATGGAAGAACCAAATGAGGAGGTGGAAGAAATCGAGGTACCTCCCGGGCCGCTTACTTTATTTGATGATAGTGATCTCGGTGTGCAGGATGAAGTGAATGATGGAGAGCAGCAAGAAGACATCATTCTTGTCGAGGATAAAGTGTTGATTGTTCCATTTACTCCAACACAAGTGCATAAGGATCAAATGCAATTGCTAAAAGAGCCGGAGTTGGTGAAGTTTAAGGAGGAGAAAGTAGAGACAGAACGGATCTATGCATGAGTCTTTACTTGATCCAAGTGATGAATTGGAGTCGGTTGTGAATGAGGAGAAGTCCGTGGAGGCAAAGTGGAACAAGGGGAATGTTTCGTCCACTAATAATGTAACGCCCCGCATTTTCCTACTCTACCGAAGATAGAAATTTTGGAGAAAAGAATTCTCTAGTGAGTTGATTAAGAGGAGAATGACTTCTCTAATTAGATGATTCAAAATATGATCACTTCGAGTGATTAATTAGTTAAGTATTTATTTCTATGGAAAATCAAATAGTAATTTGATTTTCATTTCTATAATAGTAATTATATCGTTGATTTACGATAGTATCGATTTATTCAAAATCGATCAAGAGTAAAAGTTGTAGTACAACAAATTAATTTATATTACGGGCCAAGCCCATCGGTTCATGATCGAACCGTTAGATAACAATCGAACCAAACATTCGATTAATACATTAATGAATCAAAAACAGTAAATTAATAACAATAAACCCACATGTCAACAATAATAAGATCTTGAATAATTAAATGATTATACATTAAAAACAACAAATAAAACATGCAACAGCTACTGCTGTTGCGTGAAGCAACAAAAAAAAAAAAAGGGAAAGAAAGAAAGAAAAAAGAAAAACAGAGAAGGGGGCAGAGAAGGGACAGCAGCAGTTGAGAAGATCCCTTCCAATTTTCCAGCTTCATTCTTCACCCCTACACTTTCTTGATGCTCAAGAAAAATATCAACCTCTCCCTCAACTTGCAACCTGCAAAAAGGGATAGGATTAGAGAAGAAATCAGAGAAGGGGCAGAGAAGGGGCAGAGAAGGGACAGCAGCAACAGAACTAATTCCTTCCAGATTTCCAGCTCCATTCATCCCCCTTACACCATTCTTGAGTCCCAAGGAAAAAACAGCACCTTCCTCAACCTTTCCTTCAACTTGCAACCTGCAAAAAAGATAGGATTAGAGAAGAAATCAGGAAAAGAAGACTCTATCTCTTACACTTAACTAGGCTTGCAGAGAACAAAAGGAAAATTAGTAGTGAAAGGATGGAGGAAAGCAGATTTTCCTCCAACCCTTACCATCACTTGATGTGCCACATTCATCACAAGATCAGCCTATAAATACCCCCTCACCCCAACTAATTTCAGTTCCTTTCTTTCACTCTCAACTCACCATAAAACACACTAGAGAATAGAGAAGAAGCAGCAGAGGACAGAAGAAGAAGGAAGGAGTGTGGTGAGCTAGCAACAACAGCACTACTAACACTAAGTAAGTACTTAAAAGCCTCAAGTAAAATCAAGCATGATTTAAACTTCAACCCATAAACAATAATATGAAAATTCAGATTTCATTCTTTGAACAAGCATGCTAAAACTCATAAGTTACATACAAGCATAATAGTGAAGACCAAAGCATGAGTCCAAAACATTCATATGAATCTGAAAATGTACTCATAAATTGATAACTACAAAGTACTCTTATATGCTCATGAAAACCATGAAACCTACAACAATTTCGTAAAAACAATAAAACGAAATCGGTAATCTAAGCTATATGTATATGCTGTTCTCGAGAAAAACAGGAAATCATTCACAAGTCAAATGAAGCAAACCATTTACTGCAATACTAAATAATCCTAATAAGCATGATATTCTAAAAAATTAAAAATATATGAAGAATAAAAAAAAAAAGGGGGAGAACAGGGGAGGGGCTTAGCTTAGCTTAGCACCGGGACTGACCACCTCCGGTCGGAACCCTCCGACTCCGATAACGGAGCTATCGTCGAGAACGGAAGAACGAAACTGCACAATAACAATCGAACAAACATAAATTAATTAATTGAGAAAACAAAACGAAGAAGCAGAGAGAGGTGCTCAAAAGGGAATCGAGCCCTTACCTCCGGCAGCAACGACGACGGTGGAGAGCAGCAGCTTCTGGCGGAGCTTCCAGCAGCAACTGCCGGCGGAGTTCCCTCCGACAGCAACGGCAGAACCCAGCCACGACGGCTGAGTTTCCAGCCACGGCGACGTTCGGCAGAAAGAGAAAGAGAGGTTTCGGCCGTGAGAGAGAGAGAGTTTGTCGGGTCAATGTCACAGAGGAAAGAAGGAAGGGGAAGAAGGAGAGGCTGCCGCCGACGAAGAGGACGCCGGTGCCGGCAGCCTCGACGCCGGCGAGTGGTGTAGCGGCAGAGAGAAATCCGAGAGAGAGGAGACTAGGGCTCAATCGAGAGAAAGGCGGAAAATGAGAAGGGGATTAGGGTTTTCTGAATATATATGTATGCGAACCGGGTCGGGTTCGGTTTCGGGTCGGGTCTCGGGCCAAAACCCGCGGGTCCGAACCAGAGTCTTGATTTGGGCTGAGTCCAGCAGAGCTTGGGCCGAAAATTTAATATTCTGGTCCGATTCAATTAATCTACGGACTTAACTTGTCCGGATTTAATTCTATTAATCGAATGTTCGATTAATTTTTGAGGGATTATATTCTCGTAAAATACTCACGAGATTAATTAGTTAATTAATTAATAAGGACGGCCCGACTATTAAAATCGGATTCGCTTGAGATTAATAAAAAAAAAAAAGGATTAAGCTTAATCAACTTATGAATTTAATTAATTAAGATTAATTAATTATTAAGCTATGCTTAGCTTTTAAATATGTCCTGAAGATTTGCATAATTTTCGGGAATTAATTCGACAAATAAATGGTCTCGAATAATAGAAGAAACGATTCTGAATAATAAAAGATTATTCTTTTATGAAAAGATTTAAAGGATTCAAATCAATCTGTTAACCCTAACGGATTTATAAGATAGGAAAAATATACTAGACGATTATTTTTCCATATGAAGTTTTATTATAAGAATGTAGATTCTTATTATACCTTTATGAATAGGCGTGACTCGACAAGGGTTTTGACGTTGTTCGCCTATCAAGACCGGGCATATTCTACGCTTCAAGAGGTGGGCTTTCTATCCAAAGAAAATATGATATATATGTAAATATAAGTGAGTTATTTTGAAATATTGTCATGCCATAAATGTTTTGATTTTTGTATGATACCTATCTGTGTTGGCTTTGCCAATTTATTAATCGAACTCGGGTCCTAGTAAGATAGCTATCTTACTTGGACTAGTGTACACAATGTGACCGTGTGTCATCTTCGGGTTGGCCGGTCAAGGTATCGTGAGAGTGGCCACTCTCTCGATACCATAGGAACAGATACGGTGGATTACTAAAGAACTTAGTCTGCGCAGACACTTTTAGATCACAAGAACTATTTTAGTAAGCATAGGCTCTTTTCAATAAAACTCTTATGTCTTACTGTTGAATGGCTTGACAATTATATATGTATGTTTTCGGCAATGTGCCCACTGAGTACCTTTGTACTCAGCCCTGCATATATTTCTAAATGTGCAGGTTGAACGAGATGGAATGGAGAGTCGACCCAAGCTTTTGTCATCATGAATCATATTAGTTTCTTGTATTAAGACTCTCGGTAATGTGTGTCTTCATACATGCATTCTGTAAGACTTCCGCTGTAAAATGTCGATAAATTCTTGTTGAGTATTCGAGTCGTGTAAGCGTTAAAAACACATGTACATTTTTCCCTTAAAGGCTCGACGCCAATTGATATAATAAATACTTCCCACGCTTGTTCGGGTGGTTTCTTGCACTTTAATTACATTCCCCTTTCTATTCCCGCTTCTTTAATCCCATCCCTAGTCACGGGTTCCCGGCTTCACTATCCTTAGTAAAGTCCGGTCGTGACAGAGTGGTATCAGAGCACTTGGTTGCTCCGAAATCCGAGAGTCTTCTTCAGTCTTAGTCTGGTATTGATTCACTAGACTAGTCGAGTCTAATCAGTTGACAAAAGCTTGGCACTCTATCACATCGCGTTCAACGGGAAAAATGGTAAGTTCTCTTATTTAATAAGACTTCAAGCTTTAAGATAGAAGAGAACATAGTTAAGGTCGGAATCTAGATCACAAGACTTTTCTTGAGAACATAGCTCACACGAAATAGTTACTTCTTGAGTTAACTTAGAATTTAGGATTATCAAGAAACGAAAGTTTCTTTCGGAAAATGAAGATAAGAAGACGATGGCGTTGCTCACGAGAAGGATGACTCCAAGAGATGTGTGCATGAAGATTTAAAGAAATGTCATTCGAGTCAATGACATGGGCCTAGCCTTTATTGAATTGTTTAAGAAAAGTAAACGACATAAGTTTACTATTGTACACAATATACGATGTAATAAACCATACATCGAAGATTAAAATTCTAGCATCGTCTCATAATAAGATTATACCCATTAGAACTCCTCGAAAGTTTTGAAATAAATTTCTTGGAGGAATCATGAATAGACATGAAAATTGAATATAGGGATATAGTAAGCTCCAAATTAAGACATTCAAGTAAGCAGTAGGGCTGGACAAAAATACCGAAATACCAAAATACCGACAATATCGCGCCGAAAAAATACCGAAAATACCAAATTTTGCGGTATACCGCATTTACGGTACGGTATTTATGCCGTCCCGCACAAGTTCAATACGGCACCGGTATCCAAAAGTGAAATACCGCGATATTACCGAAAAATACCGATACCGTACAATACCGCAAATGCCGCAATAATACCGGTACCGATATAATACCGATACCGCAATAATACCGTAGATATTGACATTTGCCGATATTTTATATATTTTTATTTGTAATATTTTTTATATTTGAATAAATTTGAAATTTAGATACAACCTTTATAATTTGTATAATTGTATATATAACTTTATAAGTCAAATTCGATTCATTGAAAACTAATGAACTATTGATTATGAAATTAAAATTTGTAAAACTAATGAACTATTGAATTTTAGATACTACAACTTTACAAAATTTGTAAAACTAATGATTCTCGATTACGCTTAATGCTAATGTCTGTAAGATTAAAAATTATAAATAATTTGGTAAATATCTTAAGAATAAACACTTTATTGATTTATAGCAAAACATTTATATATGAATACACATGATAATTGTATCTAACTAAGTGTTCTCAAAGATTTGGCATAACTACGTTAATCTCAATTCTCGACATATTGAGAATTAATGAACTATGTATGACTCTATAAATTCAAAATAATTTACGGTCACGCTTAATGCTAATATTTGTAAAATAAAAATTATAAATTATTTAGTATAATTTGGTAAATATTTTAATAATAAACTCTTTATTTCTAACAAAGCATATATGAACAAACATGATTACATAATTGTATCTAAATAAGTGTTCTCAAAGATTTGGCATAACTACGTTAATCTCGATTCTCGACACATTGATAATTAATGAACTATGACTCTATGAAATTTGAAATGATTTACGGTCACGCTTAATGCCAATGTTTATAAATTTAAAAATTATAAATGATTTAGTATAATTTGGTAAATATCTTAAGAATATATTCTCTATTTCTAAGTTCTAACAAAGTATACATGAACAAACATGATAATTGTTTCTAAATAAGTGTTCTCAAAGACATGAGTTTCTTATATTTTCTTAGACATGCATTGAGTTTCTCTAAGCTAATTGTTCCATTTTGTTTTGTTATTTTGTGTTTGGACTTTGGGCAAGCTGCTTCCGTGTTTATTTATTTTTGTTGGATTATGTATTTATGTTGTTTGTTTGTGCCTTTAAGTTCTTCACTTTGTGTTAGGGGTTTTTAGTTTTGCATTTTATTAGTATTTTAAAAAAATATTTATTAGAAAATTCAGAATTTTTTATCAATACCGCGGTATTATCGATACCGCGGTATTACCGCGGCGTCGGCACGGCATCGGTATCGCTCTTCGTCGATACCGAAATTGCGGTATACCGGTATGCGGTATACCGGTACTTGCGGTATCGGTATCGGTATCGAAAATGCGATACCGATCAATATCAATATCAATATCAATATCGGCGAAAAATATCAATATCCCGTACCGGTCCACCCCTAGTAAGCAGAGCACTAGACCATCGATAGTAGTTAATATAACCATGAGAACCTCTCATGAGTTAATGAAGACATAAAGAATAATAATGTTACATTAAATAGGGAATTATTCTTAATGAATAAAGAAAGTGAAAGCATCAACGATGTCAGTTGACTAGCCAATAATGATTGAAGTACATTTGCAAGATCAGTTTAAAGGATAACGTAAGGAAATGTCCGACCACCAACAGTTATTACTAAAGACCAAACCATAGTGCCATATAATACAATTATATTTTCAGCCTATGGTACAACTATCATAAGGGATCAACACCTAAAATAATTTAGAATTTAGTGTCGGTTAAGATTAAACCGTAGTCTAACATCCTAGTGCGTAGACTCAATATAATAATAGTGCCACTTAAGAGAAACCTTATTATGATAAGGCCACCTCGATTAATTGTTAGGGCATTACCCAAAGGGGAAAACCTGAATGATGTAACTTACAATCAGAATAAAAATGCAAAAATTTCTCCCTGGCAGGAGTATAAATTGCAGTGACAATATATTTATTCAGAGATGAAGTTTTCCTTAGAAATAAAAGGGCTTCGAAGATTAGCTTATAAAAGTTGTACATGAGTACTTATACTAAGAAGACTTATAAATGTAATGATATAAACCTATGATTGGTGTGTAAATTAGGATTTTCGTAGTGTTTTCGAGTCCGTTTTCGTTATGTTTTTGTGTCATTTTGTTTGTCTTTTGCTATGATTCGGTTGTTTGGAGTTTGGTACGTGTAGAATCATTAGGAGGAAGAAATGGAAGGAAACGGGTCGAAAAGGGCGGAGAGTTGAGGAAAAATCAAGCATGCAGCGAGCACGACGCTGGACGACCGTCCAAGGCGCTGGACGGCCGTCCAGAGTACGCTGGACGAGCGCGCGGGTACCCTGGACGAGCGTCCAGGGAAGATATGATGAGCAGAGCGAGTGCGACGTTGGACGAGCGTCCTACGTACGTTGGACGACCGTCCAACGCTCCGGCCAGCTATCCTTTCCTTATTTATCTAGGTTTTTACCTAGTATATATATATCATCCTTGTACACGAATTGGTATCATCTTTTATCATTGTTTAGCTTTAGTTTTCAGATTCAAATACTTTAGTTTAGCTTTCTATTGTTCGGATCCGGATTCTTCGTTATTGCAATTTAATTCAAGACGTTTAATTTACTTCAAGTTCTTCGTTCTTCGTCTCAATTTTCGTAAGTTCTTTTATTGCTTTCGTTTACTTGTTTTAATTGCTTGCTTTCGTTTTAGATTCGTTTTCTTAATCGCTTCGTTTAATTTGCTTAGTTTAATTTTGTTCTTTCGATTTCTACTTCAAAGTTTAGATTCGTTTTCCTTCGATTTCAATTCTTTCGTTTTTCAAAGTTTTCAAGTTAGATTAATTTGCCTTTAATTTCCAGATTTCAATTCATCATGTCTAGATTTATTTATGCTTCTTTCTTTGCTTTCGTTTCCTTCGTTGCTTCCTTTATTGCTTTCTTTTCGATTCTTGCCTAGGTAGATTAATCATTTTTCTTTAGTTTAATTCTAGATTTATTTTCTCGTTCCTAGATTAGTTGATTTACTTGCTTTTATTTATTGCTTTGATTTATTTTATTTGCCTAGGATTTAAAACAAAAACCCCAACATATTCTTTACTTGCTTTCTTAGTTTTAGGTTTACTACATAATTAATTGCCCTGTTAAGTTTTCCTTGAGATTCGATACTTTGGTTTTACTTGCTAGTGCTACGATAGATTTCGTCTATTGCGAACACTTTTTAGTGAAACAAAACTTCTCGATTCACCTCCCCCTTATTTTTCTCTTGATGATATTTGTGATTCCTTCCCTTTTGAGAATGTTAATGAAGTGAATGCTACTCCTTGGTTTGCCGATATTGCTAATTACTTGGCCGATAAGGACACTAAACCCGTCCTTAACGCTCTAGAAGAGAAAAGGTTTCTTCGTTTGTGTAGGCAATACTATTGGGAGGATCCTCACTTATTCAAGCTTGGGAAGGACGAGGTGATTCGAAGGTGCGTTCCCGACCACGAGCAAACCGAGGTGTTGCGACATTGTCACGAGGAACCGAGTGGAGGCCATTTTGGTGGGCAAAAGACTGCACATAAGGTACTTCAAAGTGGGCTATATTGGCCCACTCTTTTTAAGGATGCCCAAGCCTTCTACCTTTCTTGTGATCGTTGTCAACGTGTTGGCTCGATTAGTCGGCGCAATGAGATGCCTTTGAATCCTATCTTGGTGGTTGAGGTATTTGATGTGTGGGGAATTGATTTTATGGGTCTTTTTCCCAAGTCTCATGGATTCGAATATATTTTACTTGCCGTTGATTACGTGTCTAAGTGGGTAGAAGCCATACCCACAAAGACATGTGATTCTCACGTTGTCTTGAAGTTTGTGCAGGAAAATATCTTGTGTAGGTTTGGTTTCCCTCGTGTGATCATTAGTGATGGGGGAAAACATTTTTGCAACAAGTTGTTCGCCAAGCTCATGAAGAAGAACGCCATCACACACAAGGTGGCGACTCCTTACCATCCACAAACGTCGGGACAAGCGGAGACGAGCAATCGACAAATCAAAGGGATCCTCGAGAAGACGGTGAAGCCATCAAGGAAGGATTGGGCCGACAAGTTGAACGACGCTCTTTGGGCATGATTTTTTGCAGCGCTGGATGAGGCTGGAAGGGGCTTACAAAGGCGTGCTTGGGATGAGTCCCTATAGGCTCGTCTATGGTAAGTCGTGCCATTTGCCCGTTGAGATCGAGTTCAAGGCATATTGGGCTCTCAAGCGCATCAACTTCGACCTCGACGATGCTCACGATCGGAGAGTTTTGCAAATGGAGGAGCTTGACGAGCTAAGGAACGAAGCCTATGACAACGCCAAGATCTACAAAGACAAGGTGAAGCGTCTACATGATAGACGTATAGCCTACAAGGACTTCAAACCCGGAATGAAGGTACTTCTCTTTCACTCTCGTCTTCGTCTATTTCCGGGTAAGCTTAAGTCTAGGTGGGGAGGTCCATACACGGTAGTGCAAGTTTTTCCTCATGGAGCGGTGGAAATCAAGAACGAGGATTCGGGATACATTTTCTCGGTCAACGGGCAACGATTGAAGCCATATATCGAAGGGACAACATTACCTCACACGGTGGAGACGATTCTCATCTCCGACCCCCCACTTTCCTCTTGAATATTTGGTACGTCAAGCTAATGACGTTAAACAAGCGCTTGGTGGGAGGCAACCCACTTTCTCTATTTTATTTTTTTTAGTAGAGTAGGATTTATTTTCTTTTTATTTTGCTATTTTTCGTTCGTTTTTCTTTTTGTTATTCGTGCAGGGAATGGTTCACAAGGATGGCAATGGCATGGAAGGCTTTGAGAGGGAGAAAAATGGAGAATTCGGGCAAAATTTCGCGAGGGACGCGCTGGACGGGCGTCCAGCGTAATTTCGAGTTTTAAATCAAATCAGCGAAGGCTGCGTTGGACGGGCGTCCAACGTACGTTGGACGAGCGTCCAACGTAATTAAGCTCCAATTTTTCTGCGAACGCCGCGCTAGACGGGCGTCCAACGTACGTTGGACGAGCGTCCAGTGCATGACGGGCCCCCAATTCAATACGAGTCGATTTTCTCCTAGGTTTATACTTAATTCCTCTTTTCTATCTCTCTCACGCCTCCCTCTCTCTAAGTTTGCAGATAAACACCGCCTAGCAGCCGCCGTCGTTCGCAATTTCGCCGCCGCCGTCGTTTTCCGTCACCGCCGCCGCCGTGAGTCGCCGTCGCTGCCGCCGTTCTGCCGCCGTGTTCCAGCCGCCATTCCGAACGCCAGCACAGCCGCTCGCCGTCGCTCGCCGTCGACGAGCCCACGTCCAGCGCTCGCCTAGCGCCAGATTTGGCTTGGACGAGCGTCCAAGGAGCAGTGGACGAGCGTCCAACCCAGCTGCTGCCCAATTTCGTTCTCGGTCCATTCCGGCCCGTTTTCGTTGTCAATCCACCCCGTCTCATCCCCGTTCCAGCCATCTCACTACCATGGTTCGTGGAGAACTCGGAGAAGCCCGCCCTCTCACCGATGCACGCATTCCGTTGCATCGCCGCCCCGACTACCACCCGGCTGGAGTTTCTCAAGAGCTTTATGGCCGTCAACGGGGCATTCCCTTCCCGACGGAGAGATTCGAGACCACAAATTTTTATGGCCGTCTACGAGGTAAGGAAATTCGACCTCCTAGGCACTACAATATGGATTTTCTTCGTCGTTTACCTATGTGGGATACACTTAGAGGATACATAGATTGTTTAGGGCTTATGCGCTTAATAACACATGCTTGGGATGGACATGAAAGTTTATGCATTGAAATGTGTTCTAGTTTTCGGTTAGAACGTAATGCGGAGAATGAGCTTTGCATGTATGCAACTTTTCGGGGTGAGTTATGGGAAATTCCTAGGCGAGTGATGCATGAAGCGTTTGGTTTTCATTTGGGTGATGGTTTGTCTGAGTTCATGCCTTCTGATTTCAATGTGTCTGATGCTTGGTATGCGTTGACGGGTGTTACTAATTATAAAGCTTCTGGGGTGCCGAGTGCTTTTATCAAAGATCATGCTTTATTGATTCTTCATCGTTTTCTGTCTTGCATGATTACTGGTAAGAAAGAGCATAATAAGGTGAATGCATTAGAGATTTATTTGCTCCATTGAGCTACTAACAATATTAGGGTGTGTATGGCTCCATTTATTTGGTCCCAACTTACTAATGTGCAAAACAAGAAGGGAGCACACCCTACCTTGAGTTATGTGGCTACAGGTTTGGCACGCCATTTGCGAGTGGATATTTCTCAAAGCGCCGGCTTAACCCAAAGTAAGGAGATTACCCTCAATGAGCTTATCAACGCTCATCTCATGCGAGGGGCGACCGAGTTTGTTCCAGTTCGGGAGAGAGCGTCTGTTATTGCTTATCATGCAGCTCGTCGTCACCGTGGTCTCCCAAGTCAAGAGTCGGGGGATGAGGAGGAGGAATATGAGGACGGAGGCGATGATAAGGAGCAAGAAGATGATGAGGAGCAGCGGCACGTCCCGGACGACAACGAGCGTTTGATTCACTACTACACTAAGAGAGATTGCGTCCGGGCTCGTCAGAATATGGAGGCCGAGGTTCCCCCTTATTGGGCCGACTTTAGGACCGATTTTACACAATTCCAAGAGAATGTGTTTAATCGGTTCGATGATTTGTCGACCCAAGTGACGGGGTTGAATAGTCGGGTGTCCCACATGGAGAGTCACTTGACTCATTTTACCGACTTCTCGGTGGCCTCTACCTCCACTCCGCCGGACCCGAACGACCCTCGTTGGTGGTCTCCTTATGATCCTCGTTGGCAAGATCCACGTTTCCGAGGTTTCTTCAACCCATAGCATGTTTGTGTCTTTTATTTTTGTTTGAGTCTTTTATTGTTTTCTCTTTATTTTGTTCGATTTTACGCTTTGATATTTGTGTTTTGTGTTTGTTTTGTAGGTGATACTTGGAGTCTCTCGAGATTTTGAGTATTTGTGTTCGTCATTTTGCGATAAGTTCTTTCTTTCCCTTTCCTTTTTATTTTCTCGCAATGGGGACATTGCTTGATTTTAAGTGTGTGTGTGTGTGTGTGTGTGTGGGGGGGGGGGGGGGGGGGGGGGGGGGGTCTTTGAACTTTTGGCATGTAGTTTTTAATTTTGTTGAGTCTTAGGTGTTAATTGAGTCAAATGAGCATGTGATGATAGTATTGTGGACTTGGCCAATGATAGAGAATTGCGTTGATTTTTGAAAAAAAATTCATGATCTTTATTATGCATGGAACCTTGGCGAAGCGACGCATTTATTTGATGAATTTGATGTATGCTATGATGTCGGGAACTAGTTAGTTTGAACCCGTGAGATTTGAGCTATTTGTGCATATTTATGCCTATTCTTTGATTGAGTGATCATGCATGCTTCGTTGTTTCTAGAACTTGCCTTGTTTCTCCATCAAGACCTTAGTATATTTATGAACTAGGAGATGATCTTAGGCCATTCTTTCGTAGCCACATGATTCCTATACACTAACCTTGTTCATAATCCTTTGTTTACCCCTTTTGAGCCTTTATTAGCCGTTCTTTGTGAAACCGGATGATAGGAGGTTTGGATGATTATGGGTATCCTTAGTTGTAGTTGGTGATATGGAAGGAGATAATTGGAAAATATTTGTTGTGGTGTAGAAGGAGAGAAAGAGAAGAAATTTTAGATGCTTGTTTAAGTGTAGTTAGCTATCCCTATGAGCTTAAAAAAAAAAAGAAAAGAAAAATAAGAGATGAGAAAAAAATAGAGCCTTTGTTCACATTAGAAAGAACATTTATTAGTTGAGCTCTAGAGAAAAAAAGAAAAAAAAAAAAAAAGAAGAAAACAAAAGAAAAAGAGAAAACAAAAGCATAAGGGGATAGTTAGCTTTGATTTGTATAGTTGATATTTTAGCATCTTTGAGTTTGTATTTGTGTGTTGGAGGGTAGAAGATGGAGATAAAAATCCATACTTTGGTTGGAGTTGAAAAAAAAGGTTGATTTAGAGGATTTTGAGTCACTTAGCCTATATATTCCCTACCTTAACCAATGTCCCTACATTACAAGCTTATATAAAGACCTTTTTGATCCTAGTTTGTAAGTATTACATTAGGTGGAGATGTTGAGATTGAAGGCAAGCCTATGGTAAACATGTTGCATTGCATTGATGTTGAGTGAACCCTCTTGATGTGCATTATATTACATCTTTTCTTTGAGAGAGTTGAGTGTTCACTTTCATATATAAAATTTCACATGTTGGAGAGTGTTCTTTGATGGATTAGCATACTTTGAATTAGTTGAATAGATTGTGTTGATTGATTCTAAGGTTGTGTGCATAGTTTTGATCATGATCATGAAAGTTTGTTTTCGAAAAGTTTTGAGGCCTATATAGTTCACAATACTTGAGTCTATTGTTTATTTCGTTTTTGTATTGCTTGAGGACAAGCAAAAGTCTAAGTGTGGGGGAGTTTGATTGGTGTGTAAATGTTAGGATTTTCGTAGTGTTTTCGAGTCCGTTTTCGTTATGTTTTTGTGTCATTTTGTTTGTCTTTTGCTATGATTCGGTTGTTTGGAGTTTGGTACGTGTAGAATCATTAGGTGGAAGAAATGGAAGGAAATGGGTCGAAAAGGGCGGAAAGTTGAGGAAAAATCAAGCATGCAGCGAGCACGACGCTGGACGGCCGTCCAGAGTATGCTGGATGAGCGCGCGGGTACCCTGGACGAGCGTCCAGGGAAGATTTGATGAGCAGAGCGAGTGCGACGTTGGACGAGCGTCCAACGTACGTTGGACGACCGTCCAACGCTCCGGCCAGCTATCCTTTCCTTATTTATCTAGGTTTTTACCTAGTATATATATATCATCCTTGTACACGAATTGGTATCATCTTTTATCATTGTTTAGCTTTAGTTTTCAGATTCAAATACTTTAGTTTAGCTTTCTATTGTTCGGATCCGGATTCTTCGTTATTGCAATTTAATTCAAGACGTTTAATTTACTTCAAGTTCTTCGTTCTTCGTCTCAATTTTCGTAAGTTCTTTTATTGCTTTCGTTTACTTGTTTTAATTGCTTGCTTTCGTTTTAGATTCGTTTTCTTAATCGCTTCGTTTAATTTGCTTAGTTTAATTTCGTTCTTTCGATTTCTAGTTCAAAGTTTAGATTCGTTTTCCTTCGATTTCAATTCTTTCGTTTTTCAAAGTTTTCAAGTTAGATTAATTTGCCTTTAATTTCCAGATTTCAATTCATCATGTCTAGATTTATTTATGCTTCTTTCTTTGCTTTCGTTTCCTTCGTTGCTTCCTTTATTGCTTTCTTTTCGATTCTTGCCTAGGTAGATTAATCATTTTTCTTTAGTTTAATTCTAGATTTATTTTCTCGTTCCTAGATTAGTTGATTTACTTGCTTTTATTTATTGCTTTGATTTATTTTATTTGCCTAGGATTTAAAACAAAAACCCCAAAATATTCTTTACTTGCTTTCTTAGTTTTAGGTTTACTACATAATTAATTGTCCTGTTAAGTTTTCCTTGAGATTCGATACTTTGGTTTTACTTGCTAGTGCTATGATAGATTTCATCTATTGCGAACACTTTTTAGTGAAACACCTACCATGCTAATAATGCATTATATCCTGATATCATACATGAGCCCCTTGAAGCCAAAAAAAAAAAAAAAAAAGTAAATTCTGAAAATTCGGAGTTCAAAAATATTTTAAGTCGGGATAAGGGTTCGTCCAACCTTGTAAAACTTCTTTTCATGACCCAGAAATTTTATGAGTCACTAAAGTAAGGAAATTTCTTGTGACTGATATTGTGCTTATGCGGGATTGATCACCCCACATGATGTCAATCTTGGTAGCGTCACCATCAGACAAGAAATTAGATGGGTATCGACAAAAATGGGTGCCTCCCCCTAACCCTTGTCATTTCATTTCTACCCTATGATTATTCTTCCAAGCTTGTCAGATGTTTTATTGATAACACGTTTTGGTTACTTGTAATATGCCAAAACGAACCATCGTGCTCATATCTTTCATTTACATATCTTCTCATTCCACTTTGATCCAATTATTTTTGAAAGCAATAGGATTAACTAGTCCATTTGCAAGTCATAAGCATGACCTAATGTATGATACCCTTAAGGGTACCCAAAGGTATAAAAATGAGACTAGAGGAAAATAGATTGAGACTTCCAATAGGTGGAATGAGATTTAAGATTTGAAATATTGAGAGACAATATGGCCCGTAGTATGTTATAAAGTAGACCAAGGGTTGATAAACAAGTAAAGATATCGTAAAAAAAAAAAAAAAACTTAGACCACAAGCAGCAAGGACATGAGTAAAAGAAGTCTGAACAGATGAAAATCGAGAGAATATAGGTTTAGAGTCCTCCAAGAGTTTGAGATTAATGAGGATGGAAGCATAAAGAGAATAAACGTTGAGTTACGGTAGGTGCCAAAGCTTGGAGGCTACAAAAAAAAAAAAAAAAAAGTTTGAGAAGATGTTGTAACCTACGATATAGATGGAATGACTTAGTCTTAATCGAAATCATCCCTAATTTAAGGAGGATATGAGTCTAAAAAGGGTTCGGTCGAATCAAACTCAAACAAAGCTACTGTCCCCAAGAAATAATATCAGATTAGATAGCAAGGGTTGTTTAACAACACACATAATAATAATAATAATAATTATTATTACAATAAGATCTTTAGGGGATAATGTATTAAAGATAGGTGAAAGAGGAAACAAGGAATATATACATTTATGTGAGAATACCTTGTCCGATAAGGTTTAGAGAAAAGAGATGGAGGGTTCACAAGGAAAGGAGTATTGGCTATAGTAATTTCGATCTTTGAAAAAGAAAATAAAAGCAATAACTGATAGTTCATGAGATAAATATTAACCATATACAAAATCAGTAGCATTGGAATGTGACTCCAATTATGAACACTAAGTGTGTGATTAAACAGAATTAAAAGTATATTGAGCTATTTGTAATGTTGTCTCGAAATAGGAAAATGGTGACAAATTATGATAGAACAAGAAAAGAAGTAAATTAGAGGAAGAGTATACTGTAAGCAAAATGAATTTTGAAGTGGGTATAAACCTTAAAGCATGGGGATAAATCAATATCCATAAAATATAGCATCTAATACAATATGAGTCTATATAGTAACTAGTGGTATAGGTTGATGACCTATCCTGATTAAGATTTCTCCTACATCACGTGTTAGACACCTCGTAGGATTTTAGTGTCGAGCATACTGAAATATTCTTCCACTAGAAATATAGTAAACTTTGAAGAACAAAATTTATGTTAGTTGTCCACAAGAGAGTAACTACATGTTACATTAAAATAAGAATACACGTCAACAACTATAGACATGAGGTAAGAGTAAGAAATCTTGATTACTATCGAGACATAGAAGTGAAATGTAGCAAAATTTGCAATGCGAGTAGTTACCTTGTGCTGAAGGAAGGTAACCTATGAGAAGCTTCTCCAGTCAAGAGACTTGACTATATGAGATAAGTAGCATTTGAGATATTGACCAAGGGTTATAATAATACCCTAAGCTAAAGGATTGATGAAAAATACGGGATAGACAATACTATCTAGAAGGATATAAAGTACGGAGTAAGAGGATATGTACAATTTAAATTCACATAATGGATGCGAAGATACATAACCGAGAATATAGTGTTATAGGTCGAGTTATGGCTTTAATGAATGACAACAACTTTAATATAAGCAAAAACAAAATTTATAGACACGTTAGTCCTTATCAAAGGACAGGATGTAAATGAGGTAGAAAATTTTTGCTAAGGTCTCAAAATGTTAAAAGTCAAACGAAAGTTATATCGAAGGAAGCCTTAGTAGAAATGATATATATACAATTAACATATCAAGAGATGTCTTAATTGAAACTGATAAAATTTGAGCAAAGAAAAGATAAATAAATAGATAAACTCAAATAATTTTCGGTGTAAGGAACATTATAGATCCTTAAAAGCCTTATGGATAATAAGAATTTAGATTCCGACTACCTTGAGAAATTAAAGGAGTTTATAAAAAGAAGTATTCAAGTAAAAGATGTCATGAGTGTGAGTACATGAGATAGCAAGAAGAGACAGAAAGAACGACCATGAATTGGTTATCAAGAAAAGAATATTAAGTGACATAATTATTCCTAAGTCAAGGAGAAGGTGACAATTATGCGAAAAAAAAAAAAAAAAATTGGAGTTAAAGGATGTAGCATTGCTATAAGAGGTAATTTATCTTACCCCGTCATTAAGACATAGATTAAGCGTGTAAAACGACATGCCCAAAAGTTTCTAAATCACTTTAAAACAAAAGGTTATTCGTTAGACAAAAAGCTAATAGCATATAGAAATTAGTTGTCATAACGTAAATAAACTAAAGTCAACTTATGTACATGATATCTAAGATAAGTCATGATTAAGTTCCGACTAAAGTGCTTCGCACAAGCTAGTGGAATCATGTACTCTAGTTGTAATAATGAGTAAAAGTTCTATATAAATCATGTGATCGACTAATGTAGTGACCGAAGCGATATGAAATAAGACAATTGAGCTAAAAAGGCCTAAATAAATCCTCGAATGATTTGAGAGAAAGAAACATATAATTGTTCAGGAACAACACTTTACATTATATGTATAATACTTTAAGTTTAGAATGAAAGAATATTTTGAGCCACTAGTGGATCTCTACTCGAGAGATAACCCCTCGGAAAATGTCTGGCATTGAAAAGTTTTATAGTTATACCTTGGATATCGATGGTGAGATGTTGTCACCACCTCGCCAACGGACGGTTAACTATTTGAGAACGGTCATAGCAAACATATGGGATATTTCAGTTAGAAACTCTATATTTAAAAATGAGTATAAAGGGGGTTAAAGATAAGACATTTATATTATGGTTCACAAAATTAAGAATTAGTAAGAATGGGTAACATAAAAGACTTAACTTGAACTTTAGGAGGATAGAAATCGACTCATGAAGGAAATTAAAATTTAAAAATAAAAAAGAGGAGCATAGAAATAATTCTACGACAAATACCAAAATAGTTAATGTGACGTTATGACACATATAGGTAAGGTATAGACCCTTACCGTACATAAAGAAAATAGGAATAAAAATGTTTGTACCTAAGTCCCAAGATGACTACCTCGTCTAACGAGTTCAAATGATGATAGAAATAATGGTACAAGAGTTGAGCAAATTATAGGAGTAAGCTCAAAGGTAGAGATTACCTAAGACCAAGAAGGAGTAAGCTCAAAGGTAGATTACCTAAGACCAAGAAAAGTAGGTCTGAATACTCATGGACTAGCATTCCATCTAATAATTAAATTTGATTGGAAGATCAATAAAAAATGATAACGCTACAAAATGTGAGTAGTAACTTACGAAACCATAGAGGTGTCAAGAAGCTACATAAAATAGAAATTGGTACAAACCTACCATGGCATGAAATAAGTGTCAAGATAGAGTAATATGGGGTTAAAAGAAAAGGGTAGTACCCAAGGCCCAATAGAAGGTATAGAAACAATTAAAGGATTTCTAAAATCATGAGATCAACTACAGAGATGATAAAAGGATTCTAGGATAAACAATAGTTATAAGTTAATTGTGCAAAACTAAGATAAGTGCTAGAAGTAAAGAAAGAAGATTGTCGTGAGAATGCGACAAAACACATGATATAACCCAGTATATGTTGCATCAGGAAAACATATGGGAAATTATGAGGAAATACTATGAGCATTGACAAAAGAAAATTTCTTCAAAATATCTTCATCAGAAAGACACAAGAGATGTATGTATATTTATACTCATAGTAAGATAGGAGATTAGTTAGGATCTATTTAGGAAAATGTGGGATTTAGAAATCTCAGTGCTATACTTAGCACACCAGTTCACACTGGTTAGTTGTGTAATTCTAATCATTCGGAATTAGAAAAGAGATGAGGAAATATGTGGGACTTGGAAGAAAGTTAAAAGGGACAACGAATGTAAGAATTCTCCAAGGGGTGGAGCCAAGGATCTCCTATGCATGATAGTAGAGAGAAAAGATTTATGTTCTCAAAGATTTAGCTATTGCTTCAAGTGTTAGTATAAGTCATGACCCAATGAAATTATGAGTTAGAAAAGTAATTTCTAAATGTTGTAGATGTATATCGTATACGTTGGGACGATAGAATAAATTTCAGACGCGAAAACTTGAAATGAACGAGATGCCGAATAGTCAGTGCTCGACATAGATATACGACGGATCTAGATCCTTCAGCGAAAATACAAGATAACCGCGGTTAGGATATCCCAAACCCACTTCGACGCTGAGATAAGGATGATATCCGAAGAAATGAACGTTCGAACGTTAAACTATGAAACTATATCCAGATAAATATGTACCTAAGTTAATCACTAAGGTAAAGGTCTTGTAGGGACACCACGAGCAAGAAATAGTGATGTGGAAACGTGTTAAGTCAAATGAAAGGAAAGTGCCCAAAGTATTTACACAGGATAAGAAAATTTCGGGACGAGATTTAATTTAAGGAGGATATGATGTAACGCCCCGCATTTTCCTAACTCTACCGAAGATAGAAATTTTGGAGAAAAGAATTCTCTAGTGAGTTGATTAAGAGGAGAATGACTTCTCTAATTAGATGATTCAAAATATGATCACTTCGAGTGATTAATTAGTTAAGTATTTATTTCTATGGAAAATCAAATAGTAATTTGATTAATCATTTCTATAATAGTAATTATATCGTTGATTTACGATAGTATCGATTTATTCAAAATCGATCAAGAGTAAAAGTTGTGGTACAACAAATTAATTTATATTACGGGCCAAGCCCATCGGTTCATGATCGAACCGTTAGATAACAATCGAACCAAACATTCGATTAATACATTAATGAATCAAAAACAGTAAATTAATAACAATAAACCCACATGTCAATAATAATAAGATCTTGAATAATTAAATGATTATACATTAAAAACAGCAAATAAAACATGCAACAGCTACTGCTGTTGCGTGAAGCAACAAAAAAAAAAGGGGGAAAGAAAGAAAAAAGAAAAATAGAGAAGGGGGCAGATAAGGGACAACAGCAGTTGAGAAGATCCCTTCCAATTTTCCAGCTTCATTCTTCACCCCTACACTTTCTTGATGCTCAAGAAAAATATCAACCTCTCCCTCAACTTGCAACCTGCAAAAAGGGATAGGATTAGAGAAGAAATCAGAGAAGGGGCAGAGAAGGGACAGCAGCAACAGAACTAATTCCTTCCAGATTTCCAGCTCCATTCATCCCCCCTTACACCATTCTTGAGCCCCAAGGAAAAAACAGCACCTTCCTCAACCTTTCCTTCAACTTGCAACCTGCAAAAAAGATAGGATTAGAGAAGAAATCAGGAAAAGAGGACTCTATCTCTTACACTTAACTAGGCTTGCAGAGAACAAAAGGAAAATTAGTAGTGAAAGGATGGAGGAAAGCAGATTTTCCTCCAACCCTTACCATCACTTGATGTGCCACATTCATCACAAGATCAGCCTATAAATACTGTTTCACTAAAAAGTGTTCGCAATAGAACGAAATCTATCCTAGCACTTAGTAAGTAAAAACCCAATGTCGAATCTCGAAGGAAAACTTTGCAGGGCAATTAATTATGTAGTAAAACCTAATCTAAGAAAGCAAGTAAAGAATATTTTTTGGGGTTTTGATTTTAAATCCTAGGCAAGAAAATAAATCAAAGCAAATAAAACTAATCTAAAAGCTGGAAATAAATAGAACTAAATAAACTTAGAGAATTAAACTAGAAGAAAGCAATAAATCTACCTAGGCGAAAATCGAAAAGAAAACAATAAAGAAAGCAAAGAAGAAAGCATAAACTAACTTAGACATGATGAATTAAAATCTGGAAATTAAAAGGAGAAATAAATCTAACTTTGAAAGCTTTAAAAACGAGAGAATTGAAATCGAAGAAAAACGAATCTAAACTAGAACTAGAAATCGAAAGAACGAAATTTAAACTAAGCAAATTAAACGAAGCAATTAAGAGAATGAATCTAAAACTAAAGCAAAGCAATTTAAGCAAATAAACGAAAGCAATAAAAGAACTTACGCGAATTAAACGAAGACGAAGAACTTGAATTAAATAAACGAAGTCTTGAATTAAACGAACTACGAATCCGGATCCGAACAATAGAAAGCTAATCTAAAGTGTTTGAATACTGAAAACTAAAGCTAAAATAGAGTAAAAGTGTTGTAGAATTCGTGCACAAGGGATAGTATATATAATAGGTATGAAAACCTAATTATACAAGGAAACTACAGCTGGCCGGAACGTTGGACGGTCGTCCAACGTACGCTGGACGCTCGTCCAACGTCACTCGCATTTTTCTTCAATTCTTCCCTGGACGGTCGTCCAACGTAAGTTGGACGCTCGTCCAACGCTGGACGATTGCGCGCCTTTCTTGTTTCGGTCGTATCTTCCTCGTCCGAACTCCAAATCGACCTCCGTTTTCGCCTACATGCTCCTATCGAACCCCTCTTCGATATAATGCTTCTTTGTTCTCATTTTCTTCTCATTTCCGTCCTTTTTATCCTACAATACCAAAGACTCCAAAACAACCAAATCATAGCAAAACACAAACGAAAGAGACACAAAACATAACGAAAACGGACTCGAAAACACTACGAAAATCCTAACATTTAAACACCAATCAAACTCCCCCACACTTAGACCTTTGCTTGTCCTCAAGCAATATAAACACACAACTTAGATTCAATCCAAACAATCCAAATCATAGAACATTTAATCACCGGAATCGACAAACTCAAACAAGGTCACTTTAATCCCAAGTTACAATCAATCATCCTCAATGAACTATGTGGCTTATAAATCAATCCAAGTAAGAGGAAAAGCAATGATAACACACATCTCACAAATATCTAGAATCATCACAACTTAGACGACTAGCCTACTTCCCCTTTTTATTCCACAAATAAACAACTCTTTTTTTTTTTTTTTTTTTTCCTTTTCTTTTAAACATGTGAACGTTTATGGCACATAATTCACTAGGTTTAATCATCGATGGGTCACATCGAGCCTCCTAGTGCGGTTTCCCGTACCCATTGTCAAGAGGGGTAGAATGCCTACGAACACTTTATACTAATATACACGAGTATCATCTAGGACATAGTTCATGAAATTTACTCATTCGAGGGTCTCTCGAAGCCTTTTCATGTGGTTTCCCATGCTCATTACTCTAGTATTTTCATAAGTTACAAGCAAGAGGAGCAGAAATCCTATTAACTCTTTATTCACATAAACACAACTATTTTTTTTCTTTTCTCTTTTTTTTCTAAGGGGAAAGTAAACTAGCAATCCAAAATCGCAATAATCTAAACTTAACACTCAACCAAAAATCATAAATCATTTTCCTCAAACTCAAATCAATTCATGCCCCACAATTCATCAATTCATAATCAATCACAACTCAAGATTAAATAAACGTAATTTATGCTCAAATCAATTCCAACAACTAAAGACTCCATCATTGAATCATTCACATTGATCCTAAGTTACATGCTTATAGGGCTCAAAATCAAACAAAATCCTAAGTGAGGGAACATGAAGACTCGATCACGAACTAGACTCGATCAAAACAAGCAAAATACAAAACAAAAACGAACACATCATGCCAAAAGTTTCAAGATCCCCCCCACACTTAAAATCAAGCAATGTCCCCATTGCAAGAAAATAAAAGGAAAAAGATAGAAAAACTTATCGCATGAAGACAACCAACACACTCGAAATCCCGAGAAGGTTCCAAGTGAGTACCTACAAAACAAACACAAAACAAAATACCAAAGCGTAAAATTGCACAAAATAAAGAAAAAGAAATAAAAGACTCAAAAAATAAAAAGACACTAACAATGCTATGGGTTGAAGAAACCTTGGAACTGTGCGGTGGCTATTGAGGCTGGCGGTCGAGGTCGAAGGCGGTGGCAGCGACGGCGGCAATTACGAACGGCGGCGGCTGTCGCTCTTAGTTGGATCGAATTGGGAGCCCGTCTTGCATTGGACGGTCGTCCAACGTAGTTGGACGCTCGTCCAGAGCGGCTTTCGCTGCAAAATTGAAGAACTCAATTACGTTGGACGCTCGTCCAACATACGTTGGACGCTCGTCCAACGCGGCCTTCGCGAAATTTCGCTCCAATTCAATTCTTTTGCTCCCCCTCGAAGCCTTCCATGCCGTTGTAATCCCTAGAACTAATCCCTGCACAAACATCAAAAAGAAAAACAAACGAAAAACTACAAAAATAAAGAAAATAAATCCTACTCTACAAAAAAAAAAAAAAATAAACAAAGTGGGTTGCCTCCCACCAAGCGCTTATTTAACGTCATTAGCTTGACGAAGGATATGATCAACCTAAGCCCGTAGCACCAAGCGACGTCTTGATGCTCCTTGCGATACACTCATACTCCCTTCTCGAACAATCTCGACGATCCAAAGCGTGGTCATCATCAACTCTCGACTCCCCCACACTTAGCTCGAACTTCTCCTCAAGCATCTTCGAGTTAAACTCTACAAGGAAAGATGTTTCACAAATGGTGAGGTTAGAAAGAAAAGAGTTAATGATCACTTCCTCATTCGGTGCATGCGTCGAGCTTTTCTCTTCCACTTCATCGACCTCCTCCAAATTCCGTAGAAATTCTTCGATTATGTCCTCTTCTTCATTCGGCGCAAGTGTCGATCTTTCCTCTTCCACCTCATCAACCTCCTCCAAATTCTGTAGAAATTCCTCGATAATGTCCTCGTCTTCATCCACACAACTAAAGAACTCGTCATCCTCTTCTTCGTCAAGGAATTCTTCAAGAGTTGCTACCCTGTCAGAAATCTCACAACCATTTACCTCAACAAGAGGGTTAGCAAGCTTAACAAAAGAGCAAGAATGAAGAGAGGAACTAGGAATAGAATGTGAATTTCCAAAAACCGAAAACGTTACCGAACCTCCTTCGCCGGCCATGCTCAATGTACCGGTACCTACATCAATCCGAGCTCGAGTGGTGGCCATAAACGGTCGTCCCAACAAGAGTAGATGACCGGTTGCGCTCTTCGCTCCTTGGCCCTCGTAAAGCACAACAAAGTCGGTAACGACTCGAAGTCCACCAACGAGGACAGTAACATCTTCCACAACTCCCAATGGATTTCTCACGGTGCCGTCTGCTAGCTCAATGCGCATGTCAGTAGGTTGAAGGACTCTTGAGTTAATCTTCTCGAAAATAGAATGCGGCATTAAATTTACCGCAGCTCCTAAATCCATCAATCCCGAGACGGTCTCTCCACTATCCAAAACAATGCTCAAGTCGAAACCTCCCGGATCTCCTCTTTTTGGAAACGAGTTGATAGGCTCGATATCCTTCTTCTCCTTCTTCACGACACTCCGAATAGGTGGAACATACGGGTTGAGCGTCTTGTTCTTCACACGACTTGGAAAAGGAATAGGGGGAACATAAGGGTTGGACGTCTTGTGGAAAAGTCGGGACTCTTTCTCAGCTTCCTCGGGCTCCGTGCGTGCGTTCTGGGCGTTGGACGGTCGTCCAATGTTGGCTGGACGCTCGCCCAAGGTAGGCTTCGCGTTTGGCTCCTTTTCAGCGTTGGACGGTCGTCCAACGTACGTTGGACGCCCGTCCAGCGCGGGCTTCGCTGGGACAATTTCTGGCGCTCGTCCAGGGGCTGGCGTGACTGTGGGCGATCGTCCAACGTTGGACGGTCGTCCAGAGACGTTGGACGCCCGTCCAGAGTGTTGTGCTGCGTCATTTTTGCCGTTGCTCCACTGCTCGCTCGGGCTCCTCCTATCACTTGAACACCCTTGGGGCGACCTTGTGACACCATTGCGTTGTAACACCGTGATTGCATGAGCTTGGTGAGGTGGAACGGGAGGAACATATGGAGGATATTGCACCTCGTTGGCTTGTTGTGGTTGAATCCCTTGGCTCGGAATTCGCCCCGGTTGTTGCATCAAGTGCATGGAACTAGAAATTTGGCCAATGGCCAACTCGAGCCTCTTTATGTTCGCATCAAGCGCATGGAGACGATCCTCATCGACAGGAGGCTTTTGTGGAGGTCCTTGAGGACGAGAATTTGGGTATGATGGTGGTGGTGTAGGAGTAGGTTGAGGGGGGTAGTATGGAGGTGGTGGATAGTAGGGATTTGGAGGATATTGAGGAGGAGGATAATATGGTGGAGGTTGAGAGTAGTAGGGATTTTGAGGAGGGTAGGGGTTATTATATGGAGAGGGGCGACGATATTGAAAATTCGGGTTCGTACCTTGCCCTTGGGGTGGTGGCATGTACCCTTGGACAGCATATACATCGGCTCCTCCTTCAAAAGTGGGTGCTCCCATGTTTTGACAAACCTCCTTGATGTGTCCCAACTCTCCACAAATCTCGCATTTGTCCGGCTTCCTCTCTTCCTCCTTCGGGGCCGGTGCACTTTGCTTAATCTTCAAATTCTCGAGATCCCTATACATGTCGGCAATTTGCTTCTTCAAATCGGGGCTCATCGAGATTGCACTCGCCTCCACTTTCCTTGGCCTAGCTGATTTTTGTTGAGAACTCGCAGCGAGCGTCTCGAATATCGTCTGCAACTCGTCAGCTGTCTTGACCGCTATGTTGCCTCCGGCCGAACTGTCCACCATGAACTGACAAGTCTGGTTGAGGGCGTCGTAGAAATATTGCCAAAGCAACTCCGGTGCCATTTGATGATGAGGGCATTGTTGAAGTAGCTCTTGGAACCTCTCCCATGCTTCGTGAAACGGCTCATTGTTGTCTTGGGAGAAATTCATAATCTTCGACCGCACCTCTTGAGTCTTGCGGTTCGGATAGTACTTGAGCATGAACCTCTCACACACCGCATTCCATGTGGTGAGAGAGTTGGCCGGGAGTGACAAATACCATGACTTTGCTCGATCCTTGAGGGTGTACGGGAAGCACTTCATCTTCAAGTTGTCCTCCGTGAGTCCCGAGAGTGGGAAAGATTGCACCACCGTGCAATACTCTCGAATGAACGTCAATGCATCCTCGTTGGGCAGCCCGTGGTAGGATGGGAGCAACGCCATGTGGTGAGGTTTAAGCTCATGATTCCTGACCGCTTCCGTCAGGATAATCGCCGAAGTGGTGGCTGTGAATGTGGGCCGAGCAAAATCGCCCATAACGACTCTAGCTGCCATGGCTTCGGGCTCTGCAAATAACAAGACCAAAGAGAAGTCTTGTGAATCAATCTCCTCCTTCTCCTTCGCGGCTAAGATCGCTTTCCTTTGATGGATGTTGTCGAAGTAGGGCGCTAAACTCCTTTGAAGACTTCAGCGACCATGCATAAACAACACTCAACAAACGGGTTAAACGCACCGAGTGGGAGAAATAAGAAATCGAAGAAACACAAATAAAAATAAAACAAATAAAAAGACTACACAATAAATCGCCTAAAGTTTTCCCCGGCAACGGCGCCAAAATTTGTTTCACTAAAGTGTTCGCAATAGAACGAAATCTATCCTAGCACTTAGTAAGTAAAAACCCAATGTCGAATCTCGAAGGAAAACTTTGCAGGGCAATTAATTATGTAGTAAAACCTAATCTAAGAAAGCAAGTAAAGAATATTTTTTGGGGTTTTGATTTTAAATCCTAGGCAAGAAAATAAATCAAAGCAAATAAAACTAATCTAAAAGCTGGAAATAAATAGAACTAAATAAACTTAGAGAATTAAACTAGAAGAAAGCAATAAATCTACCTAGGCGAAAATCGAAAAGAAAACAATAAAGAAAGCAAAGAAGAAAGCATAAACTAACTTAGACATGATGAATTAAAATCTGGAAATTAAAAGGAGAAATAAATCTAACTTTGAAAGCTTTAAAAACGAGAGAATTGAAATCGAAGAAAAACGAATCTAAACTAGAACTAGAAATCGAAAGAACGAAATTTAAACTAAGCAAATTAAACGAAGCAATTAAGAGAATGAATCTAAAACTAAAGCAAAGCAATTTAAGCAAATAAACGAAAGCAATAAAAGAACTTACGCGAATTAAACGAAGACGAAGAACTTGAATTAAATAAACGAAGTCTTGAATTAAACGAACTACGAATCCGGATCCGAACAATAGAAAGCTAATCTAAAGTGTTTGAATACTGAAAACTAAAGCTAAAATAGAGTAAAAGTGTTGTAGAATTCGTGCACAAGGGATAGTATATATAATAGGTATGAAAACCTAATTATACAAGGAAACTACAGCTGGCCGGAACGTTGGACGGTCGTCCAACGTACGCTGGACGCTCGTCCAACGTCACTCGCATTTTTCTTCAATTCTTCCCTGGACGGTCGTCCAACGTAAGTTGGACGCTCGTCCAACGCTGGACGATTGCGCGCCTTTCTTGTTTCGGTCGTATCTTCCTCGTCCGAACTCCAAATCGACCTCCGTTTTCGCCTACATGCTCCTATCGAACCCCTCTTCGATATAATGCTTCTTTCTTCTCATTTTCTTCTCATTTCAGTCCTTTTTATCCTACAATACCAAAGACTCCAAAACAACCAAATCATAGCAAAACACAAACTAAAGAGACACAAAACATAACGAAAACGGACTCGAAAACACTACGAAAATCCTAACATTTAAACACCAATCAAATACCCCCTCACCCCAACTAATTTCAGTTCCTTTCTTTCACTCTCAACTCACCATAAAACACACTAGAGAATAGAGAAGAAGCAGCAGAGGACAGAAGAAGAAGGAAGGAGTGTGGTGAGCTAGCAACAACAGCACTACTAACACTAAGTAAGTACTTAAAAGCCTCAAGTAAAATCAAGCATGATTTAAACTTCAACCCATAAATAATAATATGAAAATTCAGATTTCATTCTTTGAACAAGCATGCTAAAACTCATAAGTTACATACAAGCATAATAGTGAAGACCAAAGCATGAGTCCAAAACATTCATATGAATCTGAAAATGTACTCATAAATTGATAACTACCAAGTACTCTTATATGCTCATGAAAACCATGAAACCTACAACAATTTCGTAAAAACAATAAAACGAAATCGGTAATCTAAGCTATATGTATATGCTGTTCTCGAGAAAAACAGGAAATCATTCACAAGTCAAATGAAGCAAACCATTACTGCAATACTAAATAATCCTAATAAGCATGATATTCTAAAAACTTAAAAATATATGAAGAAGGAAAAAAAAAAAAAAAAGGGGGGGGGGGGGGGGGGGGGGGGGGGGGGGGGAGAACAGGGGAGGGGCTTAGCTTAGCTTAGCTCCGGGACTGACCACCTCCGGTCGGAACCCTCCGACTCCGATAACGGAGCTATCGTCGAGAACGGAAGAACGAAACTGCACAATAACAATCGAACAAACATAAATTAATTAATTGAGAAAACAAAACGAAGAAGCAGAGAGAGGTGCTCAAAAGGGAATCGAGCCCTTACCTCCGGCAGCAACGACGACGGTGGAGAGCAGCAGCTTCTGGCGGAGCTTCCAGCAGCAACTGCCGGCGGAGTTCCCTCCGACAGCAACGGCAGAACCCAGCCACGACGGCTGAGTTTCCAGCCACGGCGACGTTCGGCAGAAAGAGAAAGAGAGGCTTCGGCCGTGAGAGAGAGAGAGTTTGTCGGGACAATGTCACAGAGGAAAGAAGGAAGGGGAAGAAGGAGAGGCTGCCGCCGAGCCGACGAAGAGGACGCCGGTGCCGGCAGCCTCGACGTCGGCGAGTGGTGTAGCGGCAGAGAGAAATCCGAGAGAGAGGAGACTAGGGCTCAATCGAGAGAAAGGCGGAAAATGAGAAGGGGGTTAGGGTTTTCTGTATATATGTATGCGAACCGGGTCGGGTTCGGTTTCGGGTCGGGTCTCGGGCCAAAACCTGCGGGTCCGAACCAGAGTCTTGATTTGGGCTGAGTCCAGCAGAGCTTGGGCCGAAAATTTAATATTCTGATCCGATTCAATTAATCTACGGACTTAACTTGTCCGGATTTAATTCTATTAATCGAATGTTCGATTAATTTTTGAGGGATTATATTCTCGTAAAATACTCACGAGATTAATTAGTTAATTAATTAATAAGGACGGCCCGAATAACTACTTTGTCCAACTAATTACTAAATCTATCATTGAAATTGCGACACTTCGTGTGCAAATCATCCTTATTTCCGAACAGATTTAACCAATGAAATCTGTAATTAGCATCTCCTATAGGGAGGAAGACTCATTGTCAACGCGAATGCTAATCAATTTCATTTTAAATCACAATGAAATCCATGATCAACATAAATGCTAATCACTTCATTTCAAATAAGGAAAGGAAATAGATTTAGACATAGTGACATAGTATTTTGTTAAAAGACAATACTGAACAAGAAGTACCACATTTATCACAACACATTTTGGAACATCCTTCAAAATTCACAGTTATAACTCCCACTACGAATGATATATCAAAACAACCAGTATTAAAGAAGTAAAACCTTAATACAATGTAAGAAAATAATCATCCATTAATATCCAAAACAGAAGTATCCTGCCAAAATAAGGCAACCAAATGTGGTAAAAGAGTAATAAACCAGAATCTAGTATCCAAAAACTAAGATAAAACGTAAGATAGAAATCTCCAAGTCTGCTAGACAACTGCATCAACTGAATGTTGCTTGTCGAGCTCAAGAACATGATGTCGTCCTACTCGTTCCTTGTAGTCGAACCTACAAAGATTGCAACAAACCACAATTAGTATCCACTAGTTAAATCCGTCCGTGAGGACTAAACTAGTATAATTTGGTTTTTTAATGTTACAAGAGTCTGACATACCTCCATCTACCTTCAACTTCTTGTTCCTCCTCTGATAAACCTTCACTATTGGAAGTCTATTCTTACTTCTAGCCCTTACAGCCTTTTTGACTTTCCAAACGAGTCGATCAAAATCAAGCTCTTTCTGCCACTGGCGAGCATGCCAGATCATGTTATCCCTAACCTTTTCAACCTCGAGCAACTCGTTTTCAAGAGTAGAAACATGCTCATGGTCTACTTGGTTCTTGACAACCCCATTTCTGAATGCTTGGTACCATTGCGGTAGAGATGCAAGAATGATCTCGCATTTTCCCCTTTCCGTCATGTATCCACCATACATCTCATACTGAGTAAAGAGATTTTTGAACCTCTTGAGATATGCCCCTGTGTTAGGGAAATCATCAAAGTCCATGAAATCCATCTCTTTACGGGCTAGGAAGCTAAGTAGTCGAAACTGAAAGGACTCCGGAACACCATCGGAATAAGCTAAACGACAAATCTTCGTGCGAATAGAATCAATAGACATATCTGAAATAAATAACAAGTAAACAACTTATAAGCGCAAATAATTTATGTTATCAATGTTAGAAACCCAATAATAACATTGAACCAACAAACGAGTAGCCCGATACTATTTACAAATAGTCCACTATAGGTGAATGCTATCCATAAAATTATCGACCATGACCGCAGTCTATTTTATTTCTTATCCCATCACACGGACCATAGTGAAACAAAGAAATAATAACCCGTGCCTCAGGACCCTGCTGATTTGAGAAGTGACCTCTAAAGGAGGATTCATCAATAAGCAGCTAAGCTACAACCATACTTTAATATTCCGAAAAATTAATTCTATTAAGAGTAACCCACCCGTTAAGGAGGAATTACCTTTATAAAATCATTTTTCCATATTATCAATTTTGAATTTAACCAATGAACCATAATCAGTGTCTCCTATAGGGAGGAAGACTCATTGTCAACGCGAACACTTATTATTTCATTTTAAATCAAATTATTATTTTGAAGTCTAAACCAATGAAATCCATAACTAGCATCTCCTATAGGGAGGAAGACTCATCGTCAACGCGAATGCTAATTATTTCATTTTTAAACCAAATATGGAGGTCCTTTAAATCAATTAACAAATAATCGATTAACATTTACCGCTTAGTCTTTTTAAGGGTTTGTGTGACAATCGTAGCACATAGACAATTAAGTCCTATCACATGATTTCTAAGCGCAAGTAATAAAACATGCTCGCATTGAAATCATTAAAACCGACATGCTATGACCCCTATGCATGTTATTTCTATTACGCAAATAATGAAAAGCAACTATAACATGCAAAACATGCTGATCATATTCATCGCGTAATTTAAATCCATCCATAGCATGCATAATAATTAAAACGAATAAATAGGCTGCCGACCGGGAATACAAAGCCCTATCTATTACATTTAATTAAAATAAAAACCCCGGAACAAGCTCCGGTCTTTAATCTTCGATTTTGGAAGCCCATCCCGATCTTCAAGTCCACCTTCCAAAAACGGAAAGCGAATTAATTTCGAACGAACTAGGGTACGAAAACCCTAGCCGTCGACGATCATGCCAAGGTTTCGGAAAAACCCTAGCCGTCGTCAACGTCATGGGCTGAACGTCTTAAAAAACGGACAGCCCTCGTTCGAAAATCCGGCCACGCGCCGCCGCCGAGCCACGCGTGTAGCACACGAGCCGCCGCGGCACGTACCGGGACCACCGCCTTGGCTCCACGACGAGCCTGACGTGGCTGGGTCCGGGCTGGGTGCGTCCGTTGCAACCCAGCCCGAGCCACTGCTCGTCACCGTCGCCAAAACCGCCGTCGCCTTCGCCGTTAGCCGCTGCACAAAACAGCGCCACCGCCGCGAGCCACCGCCGGGGGCTGGCATGCCACCGGACGCTCCCACTGGCTCGCCGGCGTCCCCAGCACCACCGGAGGTGCTGGGTTCGAGCCTGAGCCGCCGTAGCTAGATCCGGCAGCAGCGCGCTCGCAGGGGAAAACCCAGCCGCCGCCGCTGCCGTTGATCGCGCCACAGCCGCCGCCGCCGGTGGTCAGGGGACCACCGGACCTGCTGTCCAACTCCGTCCGCGCCTCCCCGTCGTCGTCGAGCCACCGCCGGGCCGCTGGCTTGAGCCCAGCAGCGCGCGAGCACGAGAACCCCTTAGGGTTTCGGCCGCCGCTGCTGCAACTCGCTGCCGCAGCCCTCGCCGTGCCGCCGCTGCCGTCCGGCGCCGACTGGGCTCCGTCTCCGACGTCGAGCCGGGCGCTGGACCGCCGGGCAGGCCACGGTTCAGGCCCAGCAGCGCGCACAAGCCAAAACCCGTTAGGGTTTCGCATCACCGCCGCTGCTTTCGCCCGGCCCGCCGTCCGCCGCCGATTCGGCCGCCGCCATCCCTCGTCTCCGGCTCGCCTGAACCCTAGGATGAACCCTAGGGTTCGGCCACGGTGAAAACGACGAAGGAGGGAGCCGCATGAGACGCGGCAGATTACGCCACCCGCCGCCGTACGCTGGCCGACGCGCCGCCGCCTGCGGCCGTCGAGCCTTCGTCTTCGTCTCTTGTTCGTTCCTCGGACCTCGTTCCTCAGCAATTCTCCGATTTACAGCATAATAATACGATACAAAATCGAAAAATACAAGAAAAACGAATCCTATTCTAATCGGCACCTTATTATCTCGCCGATTTAAAACAAAACGAACAACGATAAATTGAAAAACAATAAAATCAACGCACATAAATCCCAGACAGCAGCATGCACACATAATCATAATGACTCGAATGCATGAACATAAAATTCGACTCAACACAGAGCCGATCCAAAAACCTGGGCTCTGATACCACTTGTTGGGAAACGGCTGATTGAAAGCCGCCCCGACCCAGATCTTGGTTCGGATGTGTTGATTCGATCGTGCACATAAATTCACGCAACGGTTCGAGTACATACCTTGATTATGAAGAACGTACAATCTGAGTCGTGTCTGATCGATCTACGGTTCTGATCTTCTAGGATGTGATCCCACACCTTGAAATCCGAGACTTGGTGGGTGTCTCGAGATCACTGGAACCTCGATCTCCCTCACTCAGAACCCGGCGCCGACTCTCTCTCACACCTAGGGTTTCACGCAGAAACTCTCTTCTCTCACAAATCTCGTGTGATGAGAACTCAAAGGAGGCTAGGGTTTATGATGAAAGACTTGAGTATTTATATGGTTCATAAATAAGGAGATATGATTCCTTATTTATCTTCAACCATATCTTTTCCATATCCCATATATATTCCTTTCCATAACTTACAAATCTTATTCCTCAATTAATACGGAATTAATAAGGAATTAATCTGTTCTGTTATGCAACTGAATATCCGGAATTAATTCTAACAAATAGAATTTGTTCTAATATCAGTAGAAGAATAACTAACTAAATATATACCAAATATATTTAGATATGATATTTATCCCCACAAGATTTAATTAAATAAATCTTATCTTATTAGATTTAATCTTATCCGTGAATAACTAAATAATAAATAATTAGATTTAATCCCACAGGATATAAATCTCAATTAATTATATTTATTATCCATTCACCGGATATAAATCCAATATATGTCATATACCGGGCCTGAGTACAATTATTGAGTCCAAACTCAATAATACTATTTAGATCGATTCCTGAGGTCTGTTTGGGCCATCCTAGGGATCGGATACCAGACAGAGTTGGGCCTTATCTAATTCGATATTTCCATGTCCACCCCTGAACATGTATCTCATTAGAACTATGACGCACTCCACTAAAGTGTCATAGCTGAATCACCGCTCTGTCCCAATTATGTAGATTGGGTAGGTATTTTGTATAGTTCGACCCCCGTGTTTAAGACCTTCCATATCCGTTAATCAATTAGAGCTACCATGACTGCTCCTAATTGTTAACATCTATTCCTCAGGTAGTACCCGTTCACTCCTCATTATTATACCTGAACTTAATCAGCATGCATGACTTGGTATAATAAACATTGTGAACTCCCTTGAGGGGATAACGTCAGCCTGCACTCACACAGGACACGGCTTATTGATAACACTTATTAGACATACTATGCATCTTCGTGTTACCCAAAGTACGACATGATTTAGATGAACTAACGAAGTTCATATCTTCGTAAATCAAAGTAACATCGAAGAATACATATACATCTAATAGTTTACCAAGGTTAAGATCGAGCTAGAGCCTGAGATCTATAACTCTTCACCTATATCACCTCTGATATAGGGTCAGTATCAGAAGAGCATTATCTCTGTTGATCCTTCAATACGTTCCACCGTACCAGCATAATTAGTGATTAGGACTCATCACTACCATTAAGCTGCAGTCAAGACCGACAGCTCAGCCCAAGCTGTCTCGACTGTGAACTGTTTATATCTCATCATTATTAACGACCTTCGTGATCCTCTCCGAACTCAGATCGACACGTGGTCTAAAACATGAGATAATGGACTTTATTCTTGCTTAAACATATTCTTCCAGATAGGGATTGTTAACAGTGGACCTGTGTCGTAACCACTAAAACAACCGGTTTTGCTTTAGGTATACAACAACCCCAACAGGAGGTGGGGTTGGGCCCGGCGGTCCCCAACGGCTATATGAGCCCGGCGGTCCCCAACGGCTATATGAGCCCGGCGGTCCCGGCCCGCCGGTTAACCGCCGGGCTACGGTTCGAGGGGAAGGAGCCCGAGCCCGGCACGGCGTAATGACGGTCTCGGTCCGGTCCAGGCCCGTTGACTTCCGGGCCGGTTCCGGGCCCGAACCGGCAGGCCTCCGAGCCCATGCACGTCTATATGAAAACAGGGGAGGGCTTCCCCTGTTTTTGCCCCCCAATTCTCCCAACCCCCCCCCAACCCCATGAATGCATGACTGCCGGGCCTAGGGCCGGCCCGGGTAGCCCGCCGGGCTTGAACCGGCCCGGGACCGGCGGGCCCAAGCCCGGCCCGGAACCGTCTTCTTCCTCTACCGGTCCGGGCCCAGTCCTCCCGACTTCAGGACCGCGGCCCGGCGGGCCGGGCCCGAAACCGGCGGGCCCAGGCCCGATTACACATCTAACACCGGGGCACCCCGACTTCCCTCGTGTACCCCGGAGGGAACCACGGCCGACGACGGCGTTGACGGAGCTCCTGCAGCACCGAGAGACACCCCGGAGCACCTGCAACTCGAAAGAGAAAAGAGGGATCAGAGAGAGAGAACAAAGGGGGAAGAGAAGGAGACACCGGCGGCGACCTCGCCGCCGGCGTCGAAGAGAGGTCGGAGAAGGAGCAAAGGCAGAGGTGGCAATGGCGGAGGGCAGCGTGCCCTAGCCACGAGGGCTAGGGCAAGGGTTGACTGGAGCCAGCGAGACACGGCCGGGCGAGAGGGGCGCCGCCGCCGACAGACGGCGAAGCGGCGACAGAGGAATCGAGGCGGCAGACGGCGGCGCTCTGGCCGGGAGAAGCAGCAATGGAGGGAGAGAGGGAGAGCCGCCGGCGAGTCGCGCTGGAGGAGTAGGAGCCGTCGGGTTTCTCAGGAATTCCCCAATCATCGAATTGGGGCCCTTCCTCCCAAATCAATTCACAATTGAGCAGAGGAGATGCATTCACCGACGGCGGAGATGGTCGCCGACCGATGCATGCCGGCTGATTGATGGAGGACGCCGCCGACGAGAAGGAGAGCGGCGGAAGGGCTGCCGCGAGAGAGAGAGAGGGGGAGGAGTCGCGTTTGAGAGAGAAAAAAAAAAAAAAAAAAAAAAAAAAAAAAGGGAGTGCTGTGTCAATTATGGGACCGGGTCGGGTTCGTGTCGGACGGGCCGGTCTGGACCCGGGTCGGGTTCGTGTCGGACGTGCCGGTCTGGACCCGGGCCGGGTTAGGAGTAAGATGGACTTGCCAAACGGGCTCAAGATCAGTTGGGTCGAAATTATAAGTTGGGCCGGATTCAAGGTCAGTTGGGCCAGCTGTTGGGCCGAAGCAATAATTAATGGGCCGAGAAATTCTTATTTAATTGGGCTGAATTATTCATTAATTGGGCCGATATTTAAACCCGTAAACGAGGGCCGCACACGAAAGTTTACCGAGCTCGATTTAATAGATTACTGAGAGTAAATCATCGGGCTTAGACCCCTAACAGTTCTATTGAGCCCAAATAAGGAATAACTTGGATTTAATAACAGTCAAGCCCATTAATATTTATCTTATAAGTGTAGACCACTTATATCCTTTAATAAAATCACTAAGCCTTATTAATGCTTAATCGAATATCCTACGATTTCTGTCGAGGATGAAAAGACTGTAAGACACAAGGATCGATCGAAGTGATCGATTTCAAATGAGAATCGAGAAACCCTCGATTAAAAGAATAATCATGATAACGTTATCACTAAAAGAGATTTATCAGTAAAAGAGATCTACCAGTAAAAGAGATCATAACCTCGATAAAAGACAACCTTCGCATAGATCGATAAGATTATCGATTTCATTTCAAGTTTCTTACTTCACGTTCTTTGAACGAGGTTAGGCGAAGGAAAAGGCCGAGACTAAGGCGGCGCCCGGAGTTATTCAGTTATAATCAGGAAAGCTATCGAGGTGGGCTTTCAGAAAACTAAAACGTTTCCTTATGCTAAAGTTCTTTTCTTAAAGAATTGTCATGCCATAAAATGTTTTGTTTTTGTATGAAATCTATATGGGAAAGGCGTATGCCTCAGTTTATCAGAACGATTCGGGCCTATCGGGGTCGCTCCTCGATGGGTTAGTGCACTCAGTTTACCGTTAGCTAACCCAGGTTGGCGCGGTCAGGTATCCGGGAGGGTGGCCAACCTCTCCGGATACACCCATAGCTCAGATGTGATGGATTACACCAGAAAATAGCTTGCAAGCGCCTTTTTAATTTAAAATGTTTTCGTGAGCATAGGTTTTTCCGAAAACCCCTATGTCTCGCTCTAATGGCTGGCAATTAAAATGTTTTGGCATGTGTCCACTGAGTACTTTTGTACTCAGCCCTGTACATATTTCCCATGTGCAGGTTAAGCAGATGAAGTGAATTTGCCGGAGGAGCTTTTGTCGAGTATGAAAGTGTTGAAGCCTCTTGGTGGTGCATGTCTCCATACATGAATCTCACGTTCTTCCGCAAATGATTGTCATGTAGCTAAACTCACTTCCGCTTAGTGTATCGTTGCAATGTATTGGCCCTATCGTAGACAATGACTTCTTTTGAAACAGTGCTTCCGCGTATTTCACGTTGTACTTCCTATCGTAGGATAGCATTTTCCCTCCATTCATTCTCGACGAATGATGGAGAGTACGACTTAATCTAAGGCTATGTCTTCACGTCGTTTCACTTTATGTTGTTTCTTTTATTTCATTCCCTTTTTCTTGAGTCGCGACCTCGCCTGGCTAGTCTTAGCGGAGCCGGGTCGTGACAAATAATAATAATAATAATAATAATAATAATAATAATAATAATAATAATAATAATAATAATAATAATAATAATAATAATAATAATAAATAAATAAATAAATAAATAAACCTACACATAAAAATAGTACCGTGATATGTGAAATAGTGATTCAATAATAATTGTATTGATTTAAAATTATTATTATCAAATGAAACATATTATATTTATACATATAAATTGCACCATAGATAATTTGTATTGTTAGTGGCATAAAATACATTTTAATTAAGTATTATTTTATTTAAATCAAATATTTAAAATTAAGAATCCAATTATCATTCTCATTTGGGTAAATTATATACACAGCCCCTGTTTTACTCCACACACCCACCATATTAATTTAATTAGTAAACTAATTAAAAATGTACTAATATGCCCTCATACCCCAAATTCATCGTCTTCTGCAAAACACAGCCCCCATTTTTACTTCTTCTTAAAAATGTCTCGTTCCTGCTGTGACTTCGTAAAATCGAACATTTTTTTGATATGCATCATATGTGATCAAGTCTCTGATTTTACAACCGTCAACGAATCGTTCAATCTACTGTAGTGAATATTGTGAATTTATTTGTATTCCAAAGGAATTTTGGTAATGCCATAACAATTTTGTTGCTTTGTTTTTTGAAGATTTTCTTGATGCATCTAACAAGCTGGGACGAGATTGAACCTGTGTACAAGATCTATAGTTTGTAGTTCTCAAAACCCAAAAATTAATTAACGATAGTGAAATAATTTATCAATATATTGCTAAAGACAACAATTATTTCCTTTATATCAATAAAGTGTTAACCGAAATATTTTTAATAATTCGAACTATGACAAAAATTGAAACAATTCAAAGAAAAAAATTTGAATGGCCGATCGGTGTTGATGTCGTGGCTTTTGATGGCGGTGACACCATGAAGAAAAGTTGAAAGGGGGCTGCATAGAAAGGGCTGCACAGTTCATGCGAGATTAAATTTGGTAATAAGAGGGGCAAATTTGTAAATTCAAAATTAATTTTATTATTACCTCCGTCCACCATTTACTGACACAATTACTATATTGGGACGTCCACTATTTACTGACACTTTCCGTTTTAGGATGTAGACCCTACAATCACTTTAACACTTTATTCATCTATTTTTTATTACTTTAACATTTTAATCTATATACTAATAGCAGCACCGGCCTGCCACTATTAGTAACTCCGATAATATATAAATGATAACTTTAGGATTAACTTTTAATTTATGCAAAATTAATTATGAATTAATTTAATATCAATTTTAATATACTATAGAAATAATATTATAGATAGTTAATCATAAATGAAAATAATTATTTTAATTATAAAATTAATATGCAAACGTTACAAAGTCTAGACTTAATGAGACATTATTATTAATTTTCATTTATCCCACGTATTAATATATTTTCATATTAAGGAAACAATTTTTATCTATACGTATTAGTCTATTTAATATTGACATGCAATAATTAATTTATTTTAAAAGTCAATATGTAATTTTTAAGAGATATGCACGGTGATACTACCTCCATCCCATTATATTAGTTCACGTTCCCTTTTCGGTCCGTCTCATATATTAATCCACTTTATAAAAATGTCAAAGAATATGTGGCCACAATTAACTCTCTCTCCTTAAAATTAACTATAGCCACATATCCCCTTTGCATTGACTATTGTGCTCATCCCATTATGGACTAATATAATGGGATGGAGGTAGTACAAAACAATGTACTTAATATGCACGGTGATACTATAATTATTTTATTTCATGCATTTCTATTTAGTAAAAATTTCCATAGCTAGAATAAAAATCGTGACATTCTAGACTTTGGTATAAAAATAAAAAATATCAACTTCGAGTAATAATAGTACAATAAGTAGATATCCTGCTCAATATCCTAAGGCCGCTTGTCTTTTGACGTCAAGGTTATGTTTGATATCATTGGTGAACAGTTGATAAGTAGCCCCGAAACAATTTTTTCTTTCTCAACAAACCCTATATTATAATATGAAATGTCAAATCTATGAGAGATGAACGTTAAACAATAATGCACTAATTAAAATAATACATATTGAATTTTCATTCATGTAAAGTAGATATTCTGCTCAAAATCCTAAGGCCGCTTGTCTTTTGACGTCAAGGTTATGTTTGATATCATTGGTGAACAGTTGATAAGTAGCCCCAAAACAATTTTTTCTTTATCAACAAACCCTATATTATAATGAAAATGTCAAATATATGAGAGATGAACGTTAGAAAATAATGCACTAATTAAAAATAATACATATTGAATTTTCATTCATGTAAAGTAGGTACCTTCGCTTGAGTCTTTTGAATTTGTAACAAGTTGTTCCATGTGCAATATCATTGTAATACGAAACATGCTGAAATTTTTACTCTTATATGAATTAAAAATATATATACTGATAGCAGATACGGGTTGTCGTTTTTAGTAAGTTTTTATTTTATTTTATAAATAGTAACTTTTTTTATTATCATAAAATTTATGTTTTTGAAATAAATATATATTATGGTATATCATAATTGTCTTTAATTAAATATTTTACTATCTATTTGTTCTTTACTTCTTGGAATTTGATGTAATAATGTTATTCTTTTTAATACATTAAATGTGATGTGATCTAATTTACGGAAGAAAGAAATCAAAGAATGATCTGATAAGCTATATTATTGTAATTGACAATTCAATACACATTATTGTGTACCACTAATTTTGCAATAGAATTAGTAACGTTTCAAAACGTTACAATTAACTAAATAAATATGGAAAATCAATAAATATTACAATTATGCATTATTTAAATGTATCACATATGACCTTTTGTTCATCTATATAAATTGTTAGGTCATTTTCTTTAGCATTCTCACGTAAACTTGCATTGGTCTTTTTCTTTCTATTTTGGTTTGAGAGTTTCATGGTTAGTGTATTCATCTTCTTATTACCTTTTTTTTTCATAGAATATATGTTAGCATTTTCTTAAATTCTTTTACTGCAATGTATTACTATAACTCATATTGCATAAAGCAATTGAGCATAGAATAGATTCACTACCTAGCCACTAAAGCAGAAACTCAATCTTTTGATAGTTTTCAATTTTCGAATATATCTACATGCTAATTCAAATATCAATATACCATGTATCAGTATCTCATATGCATATTTTCTTTGGTGCATGATATATCATTTTATATGGATTCTGCTAATTTCTTATCTTCTAAAATACGTACGGTAAACTTATAGGTTGGACTGTACAAATTAAAAGCACTCACAATAGATATTATAGTTGTATCTATTAGTATAGATGGAATAGCACGTATGTGGTTATCATTTGTAGAATATTATAAAAAATAAAAATAAAAAAAAGAATTTGTATGAAATTGCATCCTTTAATTCGTATATATCTTCATATAAATTAGTTTTTATGATTGGATTAAGAGGACTTGCAACTAATAAGACTTCTTCAATCCTCCCTGCAAACCCTCCATATAAATTCATAAGGTATTTTAGATAAGATATGACTTTAGTCACTATTGCACCATTTATGATAGAATAAATATTTGAAAATCCTTACATACCTTTAAAAGTTGTTAGGTTTGCCATAACAAGACAAAAGAATCAGTTAAAAAGAAATTTATACATCAAAATTTAATAATCCAAGATTTCCCATAGGAAATTAATAGTTGATGGAGTTTTATGAATTTTTGATTTTGGACAAGTAAATGTTACTAATGCTGCCACCAAAATCAATAGAATAAACCTCAACTTAGACAAGATGGATAGTTTTGCAGCCGCGTCGGCGTATTTGTCATTGTTGAGAAACTTTTATATTTGAAGAATGTTTAATTACTCTTAAAAATAGAACAAAGGAAACAAAAATAAATTAAAATAAAAGGATGATGACATATTTGATTTTGAACATTGAAAAATGGCTAGATAAATATATTTTCATTAATGTGGCTAATTAATTTTTTATTAGCCATAATTGATTGCTATTTCGGTCTTTCTCCTATATTAGTTTGTAGTAAATAACTAAGAATACCATTTGTGACGTATTGAGCTCCATAGCTAGAATAATAATCATGACATTCTAGACTTTGCCAAAATAATAAAATTAATATTAACTTCAAGAGTTAACGGGAAGACTTAAAATTTGGGATGATTAGATAAATTTGTCAATAACGGGAGTCTCGACGAATATCAACACAATATTAATTGATTTAACTTCTGAAGATTCACTTACAACCTTATTTAGGAGTAGTGATGATGGCATACAAGATTTGACAGTCCACAATCAAAGTTTGAATGTCAGTCCAAGTAACCAAAATCTAAACTCCACCACGGTTGTTGCTGCAACTCATGGTAATATATTATATCATTTTTTAATATATAATACAATATTCATTGCATATAGAGTTAATATTTGTGTTACAATTAGTAAGAGTTATCTTTTTTGGACATGTAATCTTTATTATTATATACAATATGTTTGTTGTTTTATAATTCTAATGAAAACAAAATAAATCTATATATATTTAATATTTTTTTATATTTCTAATGAAAAAGATAAAATTTTATGTTTACTTCAAGTTACAAATTATTACGATATTGGGGATCATGCATATGAGTGTCAATACTATATAAGTGTTAATACCGCAAAGTTATTTTTTGGTATGGTGAGAGCCAGAGAAAGGACTGCAAACCTCGAAAATGGACATACTCAATATGTTGTGGTTAAATAAAACTCCCACATCTACCATAATACCCAAGGTGTTAGGTGATCTTTCGTTTGGTTGGCATCTGAACAATAAACATTTTAAGAACAACATTCATCCTTTTAATAGTATGTTCAATTTTACATCTTTGGGCGGGAAGGTCGAGACAAATTAAAATCAAGGTGGATCTCTGCCTATCTTTACACTCAATGTTCTAAAATACGCTAGGCGGTAGCTAGGCGGCGGGCTGCCGACTAGCGTCTAGGCGGGCTTCTAGGCGGATTCTAGGCGGGCTACGCGGATAAGAGTTATTTTATATATTTTTACTATTATTTTTACACAATATCATATAATAAAAAGTATGTATCATTTACTAATATACTTTCATCTACTAATTTATGATTAATGGACAAGATTCAACAAATATAAATTATATAATAATATAATATGTTAATTAATAGTTCAAATTCTACAAATTTAGTAGTCTTTAACATAAATTTGCGCCCAGCCCACCTAGCCCCGCCTAGCTCCGCGCAGCCCCGCCTAGCTCCGCCCAGCTCCGCCTAGGGCCGCCTAGGCGGCCGCTTCTAGGCGGTGCTCGGCTAGGCGGCCACCTAGCATAAAATCTAGGCGGCCGGGCACCGCCTAGCGCCTAGGCGCCGTCTAGGCGGCCGCCTAGGCCGATTTTTAGAACACTGTTTACACTCTATGGGCAAAATTATCACCGTAAAGGTAGTTTGATGTCAAAGATTGGTGGAATTCCAAAATTTTCACAATTATACATATATGAACTGATAATGAAGTGACCAACATGATATCATCTGTAAGGTATACACAAAATCTCATTCATTTCACCTTCTTAAATATATAGATATTATATTCATTTTATAAGTAGTTTATGCATATCCATTGCAGAGATGTAAGATATTGATACCATAAGGAGCGTGATTGTGTTAACGCTGATGACAATGTTTGATTTAAAAAAAAAAAATTGTTAAGTCGTTTAGAATGGCTCGGGATAAGCTTCACAACTCCGAATACACGAGTTTGAGATTAAAGCTTATAGGAAGGAGAGTTACAGATGGGAGAACATATAATTTGCCAACGGTTTCTGAAGTTGTTTCATTGATTGTGGGTTTTGATGAATCATTAGGCCAAAGGGATATATTGATATAATCTAAGAATGGTGTTTGAAGAGGATCAACGAGATGCATCCCTTATATTTGTCTCTCCAATATCCTTTACTATTTATGTATGCTGAAGATGGCTACAAAGATGATATATCAATCTCAGCTCTACGTAAAATGTCCACAAAACCTGTGGATAATGATAAAAAGGTCACTAATAGGGAGTTCTTTTTTTTTTTTTTTTCGAATGACATGATGTGTCATCTCACATTCTTTCTTCGAGAAGATTATTTCAATCATTTGTTGTTGATCCTTATACGATGATCGAATCTTTGAGATTGAATTATATTAGGATAAACCAAAAATAGTTAAGATGTGAGCTATATAAAGGATTAAGCGAAGTGATTCTCAGAGGAGAAAACGATCCGCCCACACAAGGCAAGAGGATGATATTACCACCTAGCTTTACAGGAGGAGTAAGATATAAGATATAATATTATCAGGATGTCATGGCAATATGTACATGGGGAGGTTACCCAGATTTGTTTATAACATTTACGTGCAATCCTAAATGGTCCGAAATAGTTCGGTATCTGGAAAGTCATGGACCGGCTGAAACAGAAATGATATTATTGAAGTGCGGTTATAGTCTTCGCGAGTTCAACGAAATGTCGTATCCCGATGTTGAGTATTTATGCAAGACACATAATAGTTTGATAAATGATGAGTTGAGTTATGATCGGTCTTGACTCGAGATGGAACATGCTTCATTGCTTAGAGATCTCATATCAGAACGTCATGTATACGAAAAGATAATTGAAAAAATATAAACCGATTTAGGAGGTGTTTTTTTGTGTACGAAAACATTTATTTGAATAATATTGTCTACTGCAATAAGGTCAAAAGGAGACATCGTACTTAATATAGCCTCAAGTTGTGTTGGTCCCGGTTTGTTAATAGGAAAATACGTAGAGGGGGGGGGGGGGGGGGGGGGGTGAATACGTATTTTGAAGTTTTTCAACTTCAAATCCCTTAACTCAGAGTAACAAGTAAAGAGCTCGCTTGAAACTTAAGACCTAGCTGAAGCTAGATCTACAGTACGTAGCTAGCCTGCTTGACCGAAGTGAGCACTTGATCAAGAGGGAGTCTTTACTCGTATATGCGGAATTTGGTGAGCTAAAAATCTTTCCTAAGTATTTAAAATTTCCAGATTAGGTTTGTTTAGATGTAATATGCAATGGATAATCAATCAAGTAAGAGTTTAGGGTTAGAGAGATACGACACAGAGAATTATAGTGGTTCGGAGATAACGCTCCTACGTCCACTTTGTTGCACGACGGCAACCGTTCTCTTCACTCAAGAACTTGAAGATTTCGGGCTCTTCAAAAGCCTGGTCAAGATCGAGCTTCACTCGCTTGGATCTGACAGACGCTGGGTGATTCCGGGTTCACACCAAAAACCTAACTAGACTGGAAGCTTCACTTGCTTCAGTCGGACAGACAGGGAGATTACGGGCTCTCCTTACAGCCTAGCTTCGATCGAGCTTTACACAAATGATGTAAGTGTAAGCTTGGATCTAAACTCTATGATCGAGGCTTCTTCAATCGATGAAAGAAGGGCCTTGGATCGAAACAACCTAACGACGCCTCAAAAACCTAACAGACAAAGTATAGGGTTTTTGGTTGACAGACACACTATGAAGAACTCTTTACAGTAGATGCAAAGATTGGCTAGAGTTCTTCTTCTAAGCTTAGATATTTGAAGTGGGCTTAGACTCGAAGTGTGAAGGTTGTGAAGACGAGTTCCGATGAACTGGAAACTCGGAGAACACTTAAAACAAAGACTCGAAGATTTGCTCGAAGGCTTGAGAGTGTTTGTTTGCAGTAGGCTCGAATGCTCAAGTAGTGTTCTACTTCTCTTCGTCTTCATCCTTCACTATTTATAGGCGGAGAGATGGCCGAGATCCGTTGCTTGGTTGGTGGCCTTGTCCCTCCTCCTCTCGACAGTACTTGCGCAGGCTGGCACCTTTTCAGACGTCCAGTTTTGGCATTTTGCCAAAATTGGCTAACTTACAAGGTTAACAGTAACTGGATCGAGCCAGTACTGTTGCGGCGCCTTTGTCGGCCTGGCAGTCAACTCTTCCGCTCCACTCCGCTTTTGACACGTGGCGATTTTGTAATTAATGCTACGATCTCCTGTTGACTGGAGTTCAAAATATGGGCGGGAGTCGCGCTGTCGCTTTCTGGTAGGTAGTGGCTCGCTTCGCTTTGAAGTTGTAGCGTCTGCTTTAGTTGAGTCACTTCGTAGTCATTCTGTAGTGAGCCGCTTCGGGAGATAAAGTTCCTTAGTGACTGCTTTGGAAATTGATGACTAGAGTTGACTAGCTTTGACTTTTCACTGTAGCGCTTGCTTCGCTTCGCTTTGGCTTTGAACTGTAGCGCTCGCTTCGCTTCGCTTTGACTTTGAACTGTAGCGCTTGCTTCGCTTCGCTTTGGCAGACTCGCTTTGAATCTACTGTAGCGATCGCTTCGCTACACTATTCTTCAGCACGCTTCACTTCGGCTTGCTAGACTTGCTTCGCTTCGAAAAACACACTCAAGCGAGTGGCCTTCACTTGAAAATTTGAAGCCTAAAATCTAAGCAAATTAAAGAGCCATCCTAACAGAGTAGGCTTAGAAAAATTCTAACTTATCAACTACATCAAAATGGGTCGCTTGGGAACAGAACGCTTTGGGGTTTTGGAATCAAATCAAAACAATGAAGTGTCCCTAATAGGTTCCCCCTTAACATGTTGTTCTTAACAATTCCCAACAATTTCCCCCTTTTTGATGATGTCAAAACCCATCAGACTTAGATAAAAAAAAATCTAGTCTATCTAACCGTGAAGGGAACTTCAAGCGACTGCTTCCTTTGCAGCTTCGTTTGTAATTTTCTTTTAAGTTCCTTCCCCTTTTTTCGGTTAAATTATTTGAGTTTGTAGCAAAAATGTAAAGTCATTCACAAAGCGAGTAAATGACACAGAAGAGACAGAAATTGAAATGAGATAAATGAACATCAGTTCACAAAATATGAAGCTTGAAATTCAAAGATTTCCTGCAGCTTCATCCTTCTCCTCCTTCTCCTCATCCTTCTTCTCTCCATCATCAGTAATATCAAGAGCATAGGCTGATAGAACCTTTGATTCCATAGTGTTTACAGTGTGAATGCTCGGCCTTCTCCATGCACTCTCCAGCTTGAAAGCTTCATCCACCTCCTCATCAGTGACTCCTCCGTTAGGTACGTCCGTGCCTGGATGATAAGGCATGGGGAAGTCCTTTATTGCTGGTACCTTGACGACAATTGGCTTGGGTTGAGCTTGTTCAGCCACAGTGAAGATTTTTCGTCGCAGTCTGTCGTCATAGGTGGCGAGAAAGTTGTTGAGGGCACTTATCCGAGAACATTGATCCTGCAGCGGCACTACCTCCCAGTAATAGTAGGCTTTGATGAACAAGTCCTTGTAGTATAGCCACTGTTCGCGCAGATCTCCCGGAATAAAGTCCTCGATTTCCCTTCCGTCCAGGTGCTCATCCCTCCGCTTGGCCAACTCCTCTTCTGATCTCTTCGACAGTTGAGTCATGACCTTCTTGAATTTCGCTCCCGACTCGCTGTTCCACGATGGACGCTTCTCATTGAGTCGTTTGCGAATATAGTCTTGTTCATCTGTGCGAGGGTAGCGTCCCGACTCAACCATTTCCTTTGTCGTCACATCACATGCATCAGATATGGCTTGTGCTTCGCATGCTTCGGACTCATCTGGCATGAGAGGAATGAAGGCACTGCGCACTAAAGAAGACTGGATGAGTAACACTTCACTGAAGTGTTCCTCGATTCGTGCGTCAATTACTTGGAGTCGCCTGGCATCTATCCTCCTCTTCCTTTCGCCTTCGCTTCTCCCTTCTTCTCTTTCCTTCCTCTTTCTCTCCTCCCTTCTAGCTTTTGAAGCAACTGCTTGCTTGACCTTTTGGCGCTTGGCCGCAGGGTCATCTCCCTTAATCTCCGGAGCAGTTCGCTTCAATGGAAGTTTCGGCAGTGGGGGAGGTGGCATGTCCTTCTTTGTAGCAGCACTCGAGGGGACGACTGCTGATGAAGTGAGTGCAGCAGTAGTCGAAGTGAGTGAGGCTGTCGAAGCTGGCGCGGCGGCTGAAGCGGGCGCTGTGGGTGAAGCGGCCGCTTGGGAGCTAGATGAAGCACCTGCAGCAACAGATAGTTCTGTTAGATTAAAAAGGCGCTCCATCTCCCATGCCTTGGCAAGATCCTGCTCCACTTGCTTCCGCTTCTCCTCATTCGTAATTACGGTCACCGGAGGATGCCGTGCAATTGAAGCACTCAGCACTTTTTCTTGAAGCGGCCTGCTGGGCTCTTCGAGTTTTTTCATCAACTCCTCCTTCGTGAGCTTGATTTTGCCCTTTGCAAGAGAGGCCCTCGCTTCATTATCCATCACATCCTCCGTACCTCCAACATCATTGCCTCCCTCCAGCATCAACTCTACACCAATTCTGCTTCCCCCTGAACCTCCAACTCCTCCTTGCTTCACTTGTCCTTCCCCCTTTTTGGCATCATCACTGCCAGGGGTTAGGATCATTGATTTTCCGGAGAGGGATTGATGGAGTGAATTGACTGTGTTGAAGATGGCCTCCAACATCTTCTCGGCTTTTCCCACAGTGGGAGCCACCAGCTCAGCTGTTTTGATGGAGATTTCCTCCAGCAAATATTCACATTGTTTCTCTCTCTCAACAACATAAGTCATCATCCTCTCCAAAGGTTCCACCTCCCTGAAGCGAGCCTCCAGCTCCGCTTCAACTTCCCTCCTTATATCCGCCTTCTCCTCTTGCAAGTTGAAGTACCAGAATTCCAGAGCCGCTTGAAGTTCAGCTTGCATCGTCTCAAGGCTCCTCTCTCTCTGGTTTAGAGAGAGATGGAATTCGGCACTTGCAGCAATCTTTTCCGTGTACGCTTCACCCAGCTCCTTGACCTTTTCCAGTAGTAGAGTTAATTCAGCGTTCTGTAGGTCAATAGCCTGCGCACTTCTCCTCCGACTCTCCAGCTCCTTTTTATCGAGCTCACTTTCTTGCTTGAGCATCTTCATCTCATTTCTGAGAGAGTCCAGGGTCTTTTTGGTGCTTAGCAGCTCGCTTCCCTTCATCACCAACTCTCCTTCTCTATTCTCCAGTACCTCCTTCAACTTCCTTATTTCCTTCTCCAGCTCCTTCTTTTCTTTGCCAAGAGAGACAAGTTTGGCATTCACTTCCCTCAAGCAGCTCCTTTCCGCATCAAGCGAGCCCTTGAGTTCGGTGATAGTTGTTGATTGTTCTCCCACCAGCTTCACTTGCGCCTCCAGCGCCTTCTCTTTCTCCTCCAGCAGCCTCTCCTTTTCCTCCACCTTTCCCTCCAAAACCTTCTTTTTCCTGTCAAAGTCTTCTCTAAGACTAATGACCTCCCCCGCCTTTTTCTCCATCTCCTCACTCTTCTTTGTTATCTCGCTATGAAGGCTAGCGATCTCCGCATCCTTCAATTCCACCTCCTCCTTATGCTCCCTGATCAGCTTCCTTTCATGGGATGAGGGCACTCGCTTCGGAACTATAGCGAGTGGATAAGCTTCTTTCACCTTTGCATCCAGCTTCTCCCAGAAGCTGGTCCCATCAAGAAAGGCATGGAAGCCGTTTTCGCCAATGAAGTTGAGAAGTTTGGCTTCCATTTGGATCAGCTCTTCCTCTGTGAATGCTTTGAGAAGCCTGAAGATCTTATAATACTCCGTTCCACGATAGGTGATGTACGTCAGGAAATCGACGACATTGGTGTAGAATACGTCTGTCCATGGAACATTAGAGTAGCGGAGGTTGATTGTCTCTGCGGCTTGCTCTCTCTCCTTGACATAGCGTTCGAGAGCTTGCGTTTTTATGGTGAGGGCAGGAGGTACGAACTGTGGAATTATGGGGAGTTCACCAACAGTGTGGGCGGTATCGGCTGTAGCTGCCGATGTCGAGGGGGATTGGGATGAGGTTTCTTGGGTTTCGGATATTTGGACGGCTTCAGTGTGTGGTGATTGAGTTTGCTGGGATTGAAAGGGTTGAAAAGTGGTGTAGGCTTCGATTGGATCAACATGGAGCAGTGGCATTTTGGGTATATGAAAAGAAGATGCAGATTCTTCTTCGTGGGGAGAGAGGGGGGTTATCTGTGTAAGTGGGTGGTGGGTTGATGAAGATTGAGGTTCTGGTATTTGGGTGGTGTGGGTTTGGATTTGGAGTGGGGGTGATTTGGCTTTGATTGGTGAAGGCTGGGGTTGAGTCACTTCAATGTCCTCAAGCGGCTTCTCCACCGCCTCGCTTTCTTGGACAAGCGAAGTGACTCGCTTCATCTTCTTGCCTCGCTTGGGCGCGGCTCGCTTCCCGGGTGAAGCGACCTGCCTCGCTTGGCTCACTTCGGCTTGCCTTTCGGCAACCGGTCTTGCAACTGGCACTTCAACTTCCAGAAGTCCCAAATCCATCAACGTTTTTGCCTTCCTCCACTTGTCGTAATAGATGGATTGTTTGTTGTAAATGGTGGTGTCAGTTTCCGGCCATGCTTTCCCCGGAAACTTCTTCTCCAAAGCAAAGGAGAGTCTCGAGAAGAACTTCAGTTTCCCCTTGCGGAGAATCTGATCGGTGCTTCCCTTCACGAACGTGAAGTCATCAGCGGCTTCGTGAATCTGTTTGAGGAACCAGCCATGCCAATTGAAGCTTGTTCCGGTGAGGCTGTCGACGATGACTGCAGTGGCGATCAGCTTCGTCTCGGAGAGGGTATCCAAGGTTCGGATGTAGCATGCGACACTCTTCGAGAAGAGTTCGCAGATATGATTGAAGGGGGCCTTCAGACTTGAACGGATACTGGCCTCCTTGTAATTTGGATCTGCTTTGGCGTCAGCAAATCGACCGTACTGAACTCCGGCCGAAAGACCCAAATCGAGCAGAGAGTCTCCTCCTACTCTCGGCAAATCGAACGCGCCGATGAGTTCACTCATATCCACCTCCACCGGCTTCCTGGTCTGTGGATTAGTGAAAGAAGACGTATTCTGCTCCTTCCTCAAGTTCAGCAAAAGCTCACCCACCGCTTTTGCCAGTATTTTCGACGGAACTGCCGTCACAAATTTCCATAGACCGGCCGTGGTCACGGCTCTACGGAGAAAACCATTTTTCTCGATGATGGCTGGATCGAGATGAGGTTCGACATTAATGTGCTTGTCGACCTCCGCGAGAAACTCCTCCATCGTCTCTGTCTTCTGCTTCTTGCCCATGGTGAAATTTGAAGGATTTTGAGAAGAGTTTTAACGATGAAAAGTAAGGGTTGAGACTCGTGAGTTGCAGAAGTTGCAGATCTAAGCACGAGAATGGAAATTTTTGAGGGCTGTGAAAGGTTCTGCAGTTCTGCATCGTCTCATATTTATAGAGTTATGTCTTGGCTGACGTGGCAAGGGTAGGACGGTAATATTGCCGAAAGTCCTGTAGGTAGGCGGCGGACGTGCGGTGATGGATCTGATGTGTCCGGCGTCATTACAGTAAAAGTGAACCGCCACTTGCTCGGCGTCTCCACGTGGCCTTCAGTGATTGGGTTGTCTTATACGGCGTTAATCCAACGGCTACAGATTGGGGGCTGTTGAGATTCGACGGCTGGATCTTCTCCGCCTTTTCCCGCTTCGAATTCAAAGTGAGAACCACGCGACCGATATTTTCGCCGTACGTGAACCTGCATTAAATGCTTGGCAGAAAGTGAAATAGGCACTCGAGTGCAGACAGCTCATACTCGCTTCGTGCCCGCTCGCTTCGAGTTGGGCCGCTAGACCTTGACTCGCTTGAGAGGCACTCGCTTGAGTGACTGTTCCGCACTCGCTTGCGATGGCTAGCTTTGAGTGACGTAGCACTCGCTTGGTCATCTGAAGCGACTGGAATAAGAAATTTAATTTCTTTGCTTAATTTTAAAATGTTTCTGACTTACATACTTCGAGGATAAACAAGAGTGTTTTCCTCTTTGTATTTGTGTCAGATTCACTTCATATTTTCCACATAGTGAGTGAAGGTTTCAAGCACACTTCGGCTCACTTAGTGTACTTAAAATTGAAATGCTTACCAGTCAATCTCACTTCGTAGGAGATTGATACCACTTGTTGAAGACTTCATTTTGAATTCCACTTGATAGTCTTTTCTAGTTAGACTTGGTCTTCATGGCATTCATCTTCCTCTACGAATTAGAGCGTCCTCCATCGAAGTGAATGGGGGAGAAAATGAATATAGTACACAAGCTTACTACAACCCGAACGGAGCATCACGTAAGTGTACTTATTCACGATGAATTGGGGATGAGTACAAGTCCTTATCTCAGAGCAGAAATGGACAGGATGACAATGAGAATGCTCTGACAAGACAATCTCGTATTTTACGCAGAAGCATGTCACCAGCCCTGCAACCTTTTGTATAAAAAGGTAAACCTTCAAGCTTTCCTACTATCTAGAGAATGAACTTTGCAATCGATTCGCTTTGACCCAAGCTAGGGTAAATTGAAGCGATGCAAAATTCAAGATAGCAGTATTCTTTGCTCGCTTTGGAAGTAGCTTGCTCCGAGAGTAAGCATTAGTTCCCCCTTAACCAAATACTTAACAATTCCTGTAAGTTGGTAAGGAACTTCTTCCAATACTCCACCTTTCTCCACCTTACTTCATTTTCTTCAAGCGAGTGGGATTTGAAGTGACTCGCTTGAGTTGGTGAAGATCCGAAGCGAGTGACGCTACGAAAAAAAAAAAAAAAAAAAAAACTAGCGACCACTCCTTCGTGCATCCTGGATCTAGCACTCTTCACCAGGGTCTAACAACCCTAATTCCATGCTAGCTGATTGAAACGAGACTCAGCTAGAGGCTTAGTGAGAATATCTGCTCGCTGGAGATCGGTGTGGATTTTCTCGAGCTTGATATCCTTCTTCTCGACATGATCACGAATGAAGTGATGTCGGATTTCCACGTGCTTGCATCTGGTGTGAAGCACTGGATTCTGCGAGATACATATGGCACTGTTGTTGTCGCAGAAGATCGAAATTTCATTTGCTTCAACCTTGTAGTCCTTCAACTGCTGACGAAGCCATAGGATTTGAGAACAGCAGCTTCCTGCGGCCATGTATTCAGCCTCAGTTGTTGAAGTAGCTACGCTTGTTTGCTTCTTTGAGAACCACGAGATCAGCTTGCTTCCTAAGAATTGACACGTGCCTGATGTTGATTTCCTATCAACTCTGCACCCTCCATAGTCAGCATCTGAATATCCAGTGAGCTCCAAATTGTCCTCCGCTGGATACCACAGCCCCATATTGACAGTGCCCTTCAAATATCGAAGAATTCTTTTGGCAGCTTCAAGATGGTTGTGCTTGGGGTTGCTTTGGAAGCGAGCGCAGACTCCGACTGTAAAAGCAATATCTGGCCTGCTTGCAGTGAGATAGAGTAGTGACCCAATCAGGGCACGATAATCTATAGGATCTACAGATTTTCCTCCTTCGTCTGGCTCCATCTTCCAGTTGGTATTCATAGGGATCTTCACCGCTTTAGCATGTTGAACACCAAACTTGGCAAGCATATCTCTAGTGTATTTGGCTTGGTTGATGAAAATTCCATTATCCTGCTGCTTCACTTGAAGACCTAGAAAGCAGCTCATCAAGCCAATCATCGACATCTCATACTTGGTCTTCATCAGCTCTCCAAACTTCTCGCTAAGTGACTGATTTGGTGATCCAAATATGATGTCGTCCACGTAGATCTGAACCCATAGCATATCATCTCCATGATTGATAGTGAATAGAGTTCGATCTATCTTCCCTTTGTGGAAGCCATTCTCCACTAGGAATTGAGATAGTGTATCATACCAAGCTCTGGGAGCTTGCTTCAACCCATATAGGGCTTTCTTCAAGCGATACACTTTATCTCCCCGTTCGAAACCCGGTGGCTGCTCCACATACACTTCTTCCTTGAGTTCACCGTTGAGGAACGCACTCTTTACATCCATTTGATAGACTTCTTGGCTGCTGCATAGGCTAGAAACAATCTAATAGCTTCAAGCCGTGCCACTGGAGCGAAGGTTTCGTCAAAGTCGATTCCTTCCTCTTGGCAGTAGCCTTTGGCAACGAGTCGCGCCTTGTTCCTCACTACGTTGTGGTCCTCGTCAGTCTTGTTCTTGAACACCCATTTGGTGCCAATAACATGCTGGAATTTGGGACGATCCACGAGGTACCATACGTCGTTCCTGGTGAATTGATTCAGCTCCTCTTGCATGACGATTACCCAGTTAGAGTCGGCTAGGGCTTTCTCCACGCTTGATGGCTCAATGTTTGAGAGAAAGCAACTGAACATGGCACTTTCTCCAAACACTTGACTTCTGGTCACTACACCCTTGGATGGATCTCCAATGATTTGACTTGGTGAGTGATCTTTGAGCCACGCTCGCTTGGATCCGCCAGCTTCATCTTCATCTTCTTCTTTGCCGCTTGCTTCATTATTTGAAGCGACTGGATTGGGTGCTTGGCCTGCACTAGCTTCAGGAATCTTGGGAGCAGTTTCGACTTCTCCTTTGGGATTCTTCTCGCTTGAGTCCTTAATCTCATCATCTTCATCAAGCACGTCCCAAGTGAGTTGATTTGAGGGTTCCTTGCTTTGATCCTTTTCATTCGCTTGAGCCTGTTCCTGTGGAAGACTTAAAGAAGATTCATCAAATACGACATGGGGTGATTCCTCCACAATTAGGGTTTTACAGTTGAACACTCTGTAGGCTTTGCTAGACGTAGAGTATCCTAAGAATACTCCTTCATCAGCTTTGCTTTCAAAAGCTTTCAACTGTGACTTCCCATTGTTGTGAATGAAGACCCTACAACCAAAAATATGGAAATAAGATATGTTAGGAATTCTCCCTGTCCATATTTCATATGGAGTTTTGTCATGCCGTTTGTTGAGAAGCGTCCGGTTCTGCGTGTAGCATGCTGTATTGGCAGCTTCAGCCCAATACTTCATCGGAAGCTTCGAGTCTGCAATCATAGTTCGAACGGCTTCTTTGATGATTCGATTTCTTCTTTCAGCAACTCCATTCTGCTGAGGTGTACGTGCTGAGGAGGTTTGATGTGCTATGCCATGCTCCGTGCAGTACGCTTCAATTGTAGAGTTCAAGAACTCTGTGCCTTTGTCGGAGCGGATGGTTACAATAGCTTGATTCTTTTCCACAGCCAATCGCTTGAGTAGTTGTGGCAGTTTGGTCAGTGTCTCCTTCTTGCTGAAGAGGAATACAACCCAAGTGTAGCGAGAGAAGTCGTCGACTACAACTAGAGTGTATTTCCTTCCATTTACACTAACTGGAGTAACTGGACCAAACAGATCCATGTGAAGCAGTTCGAGCACTCGCTTTGATGAAGCTTCTTCAAGACTGGCGAAGTGCTTCTTCGTCTGCTTCCCTCGTTGGCATGGTGAGCAAGGATGGTCTTTGATGAAGACTTCATTCGGTATGCCTTGCACCAAACCCTTTCGAGCTAAGCGATTGATGGCTTTGAAGTTGAGGTGGTTCAAGCGTCTGTGCCATAGCCATCCAATTTCTGTAGCACTTCTTGCAACTAGGCAAGTTTCCTCTTTGCAGCTGTCCCATTATGCTATGTAGACGTTTCTTTGCCTGATTCCTGTGAGCACAATCTGGGACGTGAGTTTGCTCTTCACAATGCACTTGTTGGAGATGAACTCCACCTTGTACCCCTTATCACAAAATTGTGAAATGGATAACAGGTTGTGCTTGAGTCCTTCCACGTAGGAGACTTCTTCAATTGTGAGCTTTCCAACTTTCAGTGCGCCATATCCCCTGGTGCTTCCTCGAGAGTTGTCACCAAAGGTTACGTGTGGACCCTTCTTCTCTATATAGTTGTGAAGTAGAGCTTTCATGCCGGTCATGTGTCTTGAGCATCCACTGTCCAAGTACCATACTAGTTGACCCTCACTTGGCACGGGATCCACGGCGCTCACCTGCAATTAGACAGATTTTGGTACCCAAATCAGTTTGGGTCCTTGCAGGTTAGTTCCCTTAGGTACCCACACTTGCTTCACTCTCTTTTGAGATGGAGCTTGTGTCTTGGGCTTCTCGACCTTAGAAAACTGTGACTTCTGCCTTAAAGCAGTTTCACACGTGCAGCAGTGTGTGCAAGAGGGGTAGCGGCTCGCTTTAGACCTACCTATGCTCTTCCCATTTTGCTTATATCCTGAAGCGACTCGCTTCGGATTAGCTCTGGGTTTAGAGGATGACTTAGGGTTTCTAGTCTGTCGAAGCGGCTCGCTTGGTTTCCTCGAAGCGGTCCAACTAGGGTTTTGACCATGACTCGCTTGAGAAACCTTGGGAATCTGAAGCGACCCAGTGGAAGCTTCAAAATCTTCCCCCTCAACGTTAGTCCGGTTGGACCATCTCCAGTCCGGATAACGTGACACATAGACATTACTCCTCTTTTTAAGAGGTAGATCCTTTGTCTCTCGTGTCTTGGCTTGAGACTTAGAAGCTTCAACAGTTCTCCCTTTACCCTTGGATTGGTAAGACTTAGGGCTCGTTTGGTAAGGCCTTGAAGATAAGCTTAGATTAGATAAGGGTTGAGATAGTAGTATGGGTTGAATGGGCCCGTACATTATATTGTTGTTTGGTAGGATAGATTATATAGTAGCTCATCTTGGAATTATGTGTTTGGTAGAAGAGATATAATTTAGTAGTAGTAGGGGAATTCCCCATTTTGCCCTTAAAAATGAAACTAAAAAATAAAATTCATGTATTTCCCCCCTTTTTCTAGCCTAAAATTTTCAATCCCTCCACATTTTCGCTCCATTTATTAGGTCGCCGCTCATAGACTGAACACAGTCAAAGAGAAGAAAGAGGGAGCGATTCTGCGACGACGACTCAAGCAGCTTCATTCTTCAGGCGATAATCAAAACCCATGGCTGCTGAAGGTATGCGTATCTAAGGCGAAAGGATGAGAGATTTTTCATTCATTTATATAAAGCTGAAGGTTTGTTTTAAGTGATGCATATATTATACATGACTGCTTGGGTTTCTTATAATTTATTTGTGTGATTATCGATTATATGCATTTATGTTCTGAGAAAAGAGAAGAAGAGCAGTTTGATTTTTTTTTTCCCCTTAATAATATTCTGTTCTGAATTTGATAAATTCATCGACCCAACTTTTAACTCATTGAGTTCTCTTTTCGAAACTAGGTTTCTTAATAGTCTTTCAAGTGCAAAATACTCGATTTGTTTTCGCATTATGTTTCAGATTATATTGTAGTCTTTTGAAGTTGATTCTCTCTTTCGAAACTGGGAAGGTTATATATATGTTTATTTATGTCGATGCACTGCTGTAGGGAGCAATGATACAGGGCGTCGACAGAGAACATCGAAGGGCCGTCGAAACTGGAACAATGAAGAGGAGGAAATTCTGCTGGCTTGTTTGAAGGAGTTGGTGGCGACCGGATGGAAATCGGACAATGGGTTTAGGGCAGGCTATATCAACAAGCTCGAAGAAGCTATGCGTATTCACTATCCGAGGGCAAACATCAAAGCCACGCCACATATCACGTCGAAGCTAACCGGTTGGAAGAAGAACTATGGCAGTCTCTCCACCATTCTCAGTCGTAGCGGAGTGGGCTTCAATCTGCACGGGGACTTCACTGTCGACTGTGACAATGAAACGTGGGAGCACATTTGCAACGTATGGCTTTCATTTCACTTTCAAATAAGATTAAATGATCACATATTATTGCACTGGCTTTCCATTGAGTACCCTCGTATATGATCATGCTTAAGCTTATGCCTTAGAATTATGCTTTAGAACTATGAAGATAATATATACTACTATATTGCATTGCTTGAAGCTTTAGAAATTCTTGGAATAGTACAAAGAAATTTTGCTGCATTATATTTATTGACTTAATCCTTGAAGTACTTATATATATGGATCAGTTTGCATACTAATTAATTTCATATGACAACAGGCTATAAATCATAACTGATGTAGTTAGACTAATCTCTTAAAATTTGGCTATGCAAGTGTCTGTGAGGCATATTGCATAATATAAATCTAGTGCATCATTATTTATGTCTCATTGTTTTGTTATTTTACTTGTGAGGCTTTTTACAATACAAGAACTCTTATTTTAGGGATGTTTGTTGTTAACAGGTTGATAGCAACGCAATCAATATCCGAGGGAAGTCGTGGCCATTTTACAATCGTTGGGTGGAGGTGTTTGGCAAGGATAGAGCCACCGGGGATAGCGCAGAGGATGTAATGGAGGCTGTGCATGAGCTGATCGTGGAAGATAATCAGAACGGGCCGGATGATTTCCATGTTGACAAGAGTGTAGATATTGAAGACAAGGTGGAGGCTACTGAAACTGATAACAGTGTCTGTAATTCGACAAGGCGTGATAATGGCCCTGCAAGAATTCTGAAAAGAAGGAAGGTGAACGACAATAACGACAGGGAGTTGTGTGAATTGCTTGGGCAAATGCAACGTGACACAAATGACAGATTGGATACCATATCTCATAGAATTGGTCACCAAGCTGATCTCCGAAAGGAAAGGAAAGAGATCTTTGCTTTGCTCGAAGGCATTCCTGACTTGTCCCTCAATGAAAGGCTTGACGTCTGTTGCATACTTGTTGACAATCCCAGCCGTATGGAGTTGTTCACCAGCCTCCCGGAAGTTGCTCGGTTGACTTTTGTTCAGCGTTTGATGATTGGCAAGGATATCTAGTGGAGATATGTGAATGCTGCCTTTTTTTTTGAAATTTACTAGCTCGTATGGACTGTAGTCTGTAATATATTAACCAGTACCATGACCTCTTTTGCTGCTTTGCTAGTAATTAGAACTTTCTCTCAATAGACTTTCAGCTTTCAAAAAGACAGGTTCTTTTGCTGCTATGGTTGTTGAACATGTTGGCTGATATGTATTTGACTGTTGTGCTAGTAATTAGACCTTTCTCCCGTAGTTTTCTCGCAGTGAGTTGTGTTTTTGAAATTTGGATTCTTATTTCTTGCAGTTAGATTGTAGTACTCATTGGGATTATTAATTTCTCACATTGAGGCTTGCAGATTTTTGTTTTCGCTGCCACCCCATAGTAAATTAACCATAACTCTCTCTAGAGAATTCCAAATGACTTTTCGTTTGATGCTACGGAAACTAGATTCAAAAGGCTTCGAAACCATATGCACCAATCAACCCCATAATGCCCGATAGAAAGCAGTTTATTGCTCAAAGTTGGCTCAACTGCTGGAGCTTTCTGCATTTTTGCTGTTCGATCATTTCTTTCATGTTGGTTCCTTTCCCAGATCGGTTTCATATTCGATTTTTTATTCATACAAATCACTTATACCACTTAAACATAACGGTATCATTTCGTCACAAAAATAGTCAGAATTCATGTTCCTAATAAACAGATTTAACAACAAACATATATTATACAAATCACTTAAAACAAACCCATGCAGTGCTTAAAAATCTTATAATAAAAATCCATTAACATCACAATGTTTGCAAATATGGCCGAAGAAAAAGATCGTTTGTTTAAGTACACAAAACTAGATTGCTACACATTTAAATTAAACATTGCATTAGCTAATTCATCACGCTTATGGTTCCAAGCTGCAGTTGATTCAATGCTCTCCACAAACCCCATTTCTTCATCGACATCAACTTCATCCGGATCTTGTGATAACTCATCTAGCACCTGCTCCATTGGGTCATTTTTCATCTCATTTCGAATGAAATTGTGCAGTAGGAAGCATGACATGATGAGCCTAATTTGTGTCTTAATTGGGTAATAAGACGCACTACGCAAGATGCCCCATCGCATTTTCATTATTCCAAAAGCGCGCTCAACGACATTCCTTGCCTTCGTATGTCTCATATTGAACATTTCCTCCTTGTTTTGCGGCATTTCTGAATTCGGTCCCCATTCTTTCAAGTGATATCTCACTCCTTTGTATGGAGTTAAGAAGCCCTCGCTATTAGCATAGCCGTTATCGCACAAGTAGTAATAACCTATGAAACACATAACAACTACTCATTAATAACTTCTATGATTTCTTTATAGTGACACACTAATGACAAATAACAAGGATAGAAGGGGAAAAGTTGAATGATACCTTTCGGGACTTTTAAACCATGAGGTCTATTGACTGCATCACGCAAGACTCTAGAATCACCAGCCGATCCCTCCCAACCCGGGAGCACGTACACAAATCTAAGTTCTCTATCACAAACTGCCAAGGTATTAGTTGAGATTTGTCCCTTCCTCGTCCTGAACCTCGGTTTATCGGCATTAGAAACTTTTACATTTATGTAAGTTCCATCTAAAGCTCCCAAGCAACCCTATTTGGCACATAGTAACAAAGAATTATGTTAATGCCTATTAATATAATAAGAACATAATTTGTTGTTCTAAAATTCAAATCCACACACTACATAATACTAACCTTAAACCATTTCCATCGTGGATCATCCGAATCTGCAAGAACGGGCTCGGGCTTCACAAGAAACAGTCCATGCAGCTTTAAAATAGCTTTCAACACTATGTGAATGTACCGGGATATTGTCTCTCCGGACCTCCAATAATCGAATCCCACTATCCTATTTTTCTTATGGTGAGCTAAAACACCTAGGAACAAAGCAACTTGCTCCTCTACAGAAACATATTTTCCGTCTTTAACACCTCCTATTTCTCTCAATAATAAACACAACCGGCCAAAACTATTTCGGTCCATTCTAAGATTGGACATGCAATCCGCATTCGTAGTTCCTATCATTCTATGCAAGTGTTTAATTTGTGTGGGGAACCTTTCGATCATTGAATAGGATTGTCTACAAATCTCAGAATACTTTCTTTTTCTTAAGGCTCGGTTCCTAATGAGCATGGTTATGATCATTACATTCCTAAGATGTAGTGTAATAATCTCCTTGATCAATTCGTAGATTACAATATCCTCACACTCCTCAGGCATTTCTGGAATCGGAAATCTAAAACAAACATAGAAGTTTTCAGTTCCATATGTAGTACCCTAATATATTGGAAATCAAAACCATTTTATCACATCGCATTCATCATGTGAGTAACAATTCTCAACAATCAAATTCGAAAGAAAAGAAGAATTTTTTTGTAAACAATCGATGTCAATCGGATGAAAAAATCGATGACACACACATTTGTTGTAATGCGTCTGGAATTGATGATAAACCAAACCTGAAAAATGCTGATGTATGTTGTGATCTTCTGGGTTGCCCAGATTTTTGAAATCGCAGCTGCCGGCTTGCTTCCACACTCTGTTTCTATGGAGTGGGTTTGGGCTTCTGCAAATTAGGGCAATTTCTAGGTTGAGATCTGCTTCACTATCGGTGTCCTTCGATTTTCCTCAAATCTGGAGCAAATCTGACCTCGTCGTCGTGCGATGTATGAACCCTAGTAGAAATTAGAGATGAATCAGCCGTAGCCCATTTCTATTTCTCCCCAAGTAATTTACCCCATTCTAGAAGGTTTGTGAGGGTTAAAAATGTATTTTCCTCCCTTCTAGCACTTACTGTTCACAAAGCCTGATAAGAATCGGGCCAAATTGGTCCGATAAGAATGAGGCTTATTTTGTGAAGGGAACAGTAAATTTGACCGGGCCGGATATGTATAACGGGCCCCCAAGTTTTTTAACTTGGCTACCAAACAGGTGTAGAAGCCCATATATAAATACTTATATGGCCTTCTAATGGCTACCAAACACCCCCTTAGCATGTTGAGTGCTAGAGACTGTTGAACTTTGCTTGCCCTTAGAATCTGCCCTTAAAGATATAGACATCTTCATAGGCTTCCTTTTAGGGTTCTCAGCCATTTTGCCTTTATCTTTGTTAGTGGTCGCTTTGGATGCAGTGGGCAATTCCAAAGTGGCTGATGGTGTAGTGTGAGATGCACCAACAAAGACAGTCGGCTTGGAAGGTCCACCCTCATATCCAAGGCCAGCTTTCCTACCAAAAGGTAGAAGCGAGCCCTCTAGTGCTTGCCTAGCATATGATGCTTTGTTCAAGTTGGCAACTAGAGCGAACTGGGTTTCATACCTTCCCTCCAAGCTTTGATGTCTAGCGAAGAGATCCTCGAACTTACTAGTCATAGCCCTTAAATTAAGTTTGACTTCGTCAAGCTCACGGGCTAGCTTTCGGTTCTCCTTCTCGCTTTGAGACAGAGCTTGTTTTACCACTTCGTGGTCGCTTGACAATTTCTGGTGTTTGTCAAACAACTCACTCCATGAAGAGGATTGTTCTTCCTCATTGACAGTGTGTGCTAGTGTAATTGAAGTGATTGAAGGATAGAAGAATACCTCTCCTGTTTCTTCATCGGTGAGCGCCATAAATCCAAGATCCTCACCATCACTGGAGTTTGGATCTGTGAATGCATCTGAGTCGCTTGGTGGATCTTCAGTTGTAGCGACCGGCACTTCACTCGCTACGAGCGCTCGCCTTGGAGCATCCCTCTTGGCCTTCAATTCCTCGCGCTCTTTAGCACTGAGCTTTGGGCAATCGGATTTGTAGTGGCCCATCTTGTGGCAGTGGTAACATTCCACTTCCATCATGTCGCGCGGGATCGTCTTGGTCGTCTCTTCTCTTTTTCCTTTTCCTTCTCGAGCATCAGTGCTCCTCCCTTTGTACTGCTTGTAGAATCTTTTGTATTTGCCCACTCGAGAGTTCATTTTGTTGAAATTCTTGGACAAGAACGCAATGTGTTCTTCCAACTCTTCCCTCGTCATCTTGGCTATCGACTGGTCGCTCGGCCCTTCAGCAGTTTTGAATGCTACTCCTTTTGACGTTGTGGGAGCTTCATCCTCTTCGTCGAGGTTCATTCGATTTAGATCGAATTCATGAGCTTTGAGTTCGGAAAATAGAATCTCCGGTGTGAGCTTGGATAGATCCTTGGTAGCTAGGTACAGCTCCTTCATTGTCTGCCACTTCCTTGTGAGAGCTCGGACAATCTTCAGGTTGACTTCCTTATCTGTGAGTTCCTTTCCCAGTGAGTTGAGAGTTGCAATGATGTTTGTAACCCTCAGCTCGAAGGCGTCGATGGATTCTCCTGGCTTCATTATCAGACTTTCAAACTCCCGCATCTGAACGGCGAACTTGTTCTCCTTGATTTTGTCTGTGCCTTGAGAAATGAGGGCTAGGGTTTCCCACATTTCTTTGGCCGTTGCGCACTTCCTTATCCGTGGTAGATAGGTGTCAGACACGGTGCTCTGCATCGTGTGACGTGCGATTTTATCAAGGTTGGCGATCTTGAAGTCGTTGGGATTGTATTCATCTTTGTCCTTCTCAACGTACTCTTGTCTGACATGAGCTTCGCGTCCTTCAGCAGCTGGAGCGTTTACAGATATGGCCTTTTTGATTTCGATTGGTCCGTCCTCTATGACTTCCCACATCCGGTCGTGGATGGAGCATAGGAAGCTCTCGACTCGGAAACTCCATGTCTCGTATCCTTCGATCGAGAACTGTGGAAGGTTTGATGCGCTGTATGTAGACATAGCAAACTATCAGCAGTAAATGCAATATGCGTGGGTGAGGTTTTGATGCACTTAGGAAAATAGGATCCGGTTCAGTGAGACAATGTGAAGCGAGTGGGGGCTCGCTTCAGGTATGCAAAGCAGAGGCTCGAAAGAACCGCTGCTCTGATACCACTTGTTGGTCCCGGTTTGTTAATAGGAAAATACGTAGAGGGGGGGGGGGGGGTGAATACGTATTTTGAAGTTTTTGAACTTCAAATCCCTTAACTCAGAGTAACAAATAAAGAGCTCGCTTGAAACTTAAGACCTAGCTGAAGCTAGATCTACAGTACGTAGCTAGCCTGCTTGACCGAAGTGAGCACTTGATCAAGAGGGAGTCTTTACTCGTATATGCGGAATTTGGTGAGCTAAAAATCTTTCCTAAGTATTTAAAATTTCCAGATTAGGTTTGTTTAGATGTAATATGCAATGGATAATCAATCAAGTAAGAGTTTAGGGTTAGAGAGATACGACACAGAGAATTATAGTGGTTCGGAGATAACGCTCCTACGTCCACTTTGTTGCACGACGGCAACCGTTCTCTTCACTCAAGAACTTGAAGATTTCGGGCTCTTCAAAAGCCTGGTCAAGATCGAGCTTCACTCGCTTGGATCTGACAGACGCTGGGTGATTCCGGGTTCACACCAAAAACCTAACTAGACTGGAAGCTTCACTTGCTTCAGTCGGACAGACAGGGAGATTACGGGCTCTCCTTACAGCCTAGCTTCGATCGAGCTTTACACAAACGATGTAAGTGTAAGCTTGGATCTAAACTCTATGATCGAGGCTTCTTCAATCGATGAAAGAAGGGCCTTGGATCGAAACAACCTAACGACGCCTCAAAAACCTAACAGACAAAGTATAGGGTTTTTGGTTGACAGACACACTATGAAGAACTCTTTACAGTAGATGCAAAGATTGGCTAGAGTTCTTCTTCTAAGCTTGGATATTTGAAGTGGGCTTAGACTCGAAGTGTGAAGGTTGTGAAGATGAGTTCCGATGAACTGGAAACTCGGAGAACACTTAAAACAAAGACTCGAAGATTTGCTCGAAGGCTTGAGAGTGTTTGTTTGCAGTAGGCTCGAATGCTCAAGTAGTGTTCTACTTCTCTTCGTCTTCATCCTTCACTATTTATAGGCGGAGAGATGGCCGAGATCCGTTGCTTGGTTGGTGGCCTTGTCCCTCCTCCTCTCGACAGTACTTGCGCAGGCTGGCACCTTTTCAGACGTCCAGTTTTGGCATTTTGCCAAAATTGGCTAACTTACAAGGTTAACAGTAACTGGAGCGAGCCAGTACTGTTGCGGCGCCTTTGTCGGCCTGGCAGTCAACTCTTCCGCTCCACTCCGCTTTCGACACGTGGCGATTTTGTAATTAATGCTACGATCTCCTGTTGACTGGAGTTCAAAATATGGGCGGGAGTAGCGCTGTCGCTTTCTGGTAGGTAGTGGCTCGCTTCGCTTTGAAGTTGTAGCGTCTGCTTTAGTTGAGTCACTTCGTAGTCATTCTGTAGTGAGCCGCTTCGGGAGATAAAGTTCCTTAGTGACGGCTTTGGAAATTGATGACTAGAGTTGACTAGCTTTGACTTTTCACTGTAGCGCTTGCTTCGCTTCGCTTTGGCTTTGAACTGTAGCGCTCGCTTCGCTTCGCTTTGACTTTGAACTGTAGCGCTTGCTTCGCTTCGCTTTGGCAGACTCGCTTTGAATCTACTGTAGCGATCGCTTCGCTACACTATTCTTCAGCACGCTTCACTTCGGCTTGCTAGACTTGCTTCGCTTCGAAAAACACACTCAAGCGAGTGGCCTTCACTTGAAAATTTGAAGCCTAAAATCTAAGCAAATTAAAGAGCCATCCTAACAGAGTAGGCTTAGAAAAATTCTAACTTATCAACTACATCAAAATGGGTCGCTTGGGAACAGAACGCTTTGGGGTTTTGGAATCAAATCAAAACAATGAAGTGTCCCTAATAGGTTCCCCCTTAACATGTTGTTCTTAACAATTCCCAACAAGTTGCATAACATCTTTGTTGTTACCCTGTGGAAGGACTTCACACTCCCGTTTTTCTATTCCAGTCCAACTAAATGAAGATACAATGTGTAGTATCAAACAAGGAAACCCGCTTGTGGAAATACTCATAAGATGTAAACTCATAATATGGGATGAAGCGCCGATGACGCGTAAATATTGTTTTGAAACTCTTGATAGAACTTTGAGAGACATCATGCGGTTCAAAAACTCTCCGGCTTTTGGTTTACCATTTCAAGGTAAAACAATAGTGTTTGGAGGCAGTTCAGACAAATTTTTCCCATCATAGCCATTTGAAGCAGCCAAGATATAGTAATGCAAGTATCAATACTTTGTACATTTGGAAAGATGTTCAAGTCTTGAGGCTAACAAAAAATATGAGGTTGCATAACTTGGTCTCTTCACTTGAAGCTACAGAGTTGCAAGAGTTTTCTAATTGGGTATTAGTCATAGGTGATGGTGTTCTTGGAGGCTCAAATGATGGTCATTCATAAATTGTCATACCGGATGACATTCATTTGAAATATTCAACATATCCGGTTGAAACAATTGTCAATAGCACGTACCCTTCATCTATAAATTCTCCAGAAGATTTTTCTTACCTTGATGAGAGGGTAATACTTGAAACAACGCTTGATGTAGTTGAATTGGTAAATCGTTACATGATTTCATTGAATAAATCCGAAGGCAGAGAATATTTAAGCTCGGAAAAAATATGCAACTCAGATGGACTCTTGATGTAATTAACGATGTACAATCTCCCGAGTATTTGAATTCTTTTAAATGTTCAGGATTGCCTAACCATGTGTTGAATTTTATAGGTGGAACTTCAATTATGTCGTTAAGGAACATTGATCATTCTCTTAAATTGTGCAATAATGACACATGTTTGGCCCTCACGATACTTGCTAACCATGTTCTAGAGGCTAAGATATTGGCATGAAAAATATTGGTTAGAAGGTATTGATTCCTAGAATGTAATTAACTTCTCCTGGTCTACATTTTCCATTCAAGTTTCCACAAAGACAATTTTCTATAATTGTTTCGTACGCCATGACGATCAACAAGAGTCAAGAACAATCACTATCCCATGTGAGACTTTGTCTTAAGAAACTGGTCTTCTCACATGGTCAACTTTATGTTGCCTTTTTACGAGTTCATAGACGGAGTGGTTCGAAAATCTTAATATGCGACAAAGATAATAAAAACAGCCCATGTACCACGAATGTCGTGTATAAGGATGTTTTTAATAATTTATAGATAAATAAATTTATGAATGCAAACTATTTTCCGACTTATCTTATTATATTTCGTATTACAACTTTGTTATCATTGTCATACATTTCAAAATATATTGCTTTAATTTAAGCATTACAAATTTCAATAAACATTGAAAAATACTCTAAAAAATCATATAAAATCTACAAATTTAAAACTAAAAAATAATAATGTACTCATGCAGATAAATAACATATTAAAATTTTATTAAAATAAATAAAGAACATACTCAACACAGCTTACCCCGTGCATCGCACGGGTGTGATACTAGTACTATTAAAAATTCAAACGGGCTCACAATTATTCCACTTTAACACTTTAACACATTAATTTATTACTACACCATCAAAATGCAAAAAAAATGTGCCCAAGAAAGTGTGTTACTAAATCATGGACGGAGGGAGTACTTTAATACAATGGGGGCTGTAAAGAGTAAAACGGGGGCTGTGGATATAATTACCCTTTTCATTTTCCTAGGTGTTCCCAAACGCCATGAGTATTTATTTCCTCAGAATCACATTCTCACAAATCATATTCCCAAACAACTTTAATTTCCTACCAATCAAACGAGCCCAGACAGAATTCTTGGATTCCTCCTTGAGACAAATACTTTAATGCATACCATACCTCTTCTGGTTAATCCACATCTACATGAATGACATCGAATTTTTTCGGTATAACCGATCCTCCCATCAAATATTCATTCAGTCAGAATACATTGACATTTCTCTACAAAAGATAATAAATTTATAGGAAGAAAAAATAAATATATCGGTAGTAACAAAACGAGTATTCCATCTCAATGCCATAAAGTTCACATATAATTCCCAGTTGATTTGATATAAGTAGAACCGAGTCTTATAGTCTCCGCTTTCTACAATTTCCTTACCTTGCTTAAGCATTCTTTCAAAAAATTGTCAAGTTGAGAAGCATACAGGTCAGGAAATGTCCGATAATGATCCACATGAGGAGATGAGCCAAAGTTAAAAGAGAACACCTGTTTCCCGTTCCTCCTCTGCTCCTCCATAAATGACTCGACTCTTTGAAATGGGATCACCTTATCTCCATTACTATACAGATAAAGCTGAGGACATGAAGGCTGATTCTTCAAGAGGATGGATATATTCTTTCTCAACCTCCTGTTACACAGAAACGGAACTCACTCTTCAATCTTGACAGTTTCAGTATCTTTAACTACTCAAGAGAAACTGAGAAACAACGTCTAAGGCTACTCATGTTTAGATTTCAGCTATCTCGAAAAAGAAAAGGATCCTTATTGAGATCGGAAGAGCACTTACCGGTTGACATCAGGCAAGTTGAGAAGATAGGAGAAGAGCTTCTCAAATGCAACTAAGAGCAATGTTTCCATAAACATTGGTTCCTTCTCTACTATCTGTGATTCGCTCTTTCCATTTTGTGGTTGAGATCCTCCACCAATTTTTGGAGAACAATAAGTAGCAGAACTGCTTTTCTTCAGCAAAGCTATGGAAAATCCAGCAGCCCAAACCTGAGTTGAAGACTTATTTACCAGGCATACTTTTTTGCATTAACCAATCAACAAGTATCCAAAAGAAGATTTTTCAAAGACTTCAAATAGTGAGTTTAGACTTTAGTGCATAAAAAATGGTTAGTTAAACATCCTTACAATAAACTCTTAGAATTATGGCAATAGTTGCAAGGGATCTTTGCTCGAACCATGCCTTAATTTTTTATTTATTTTTAATTATCTTCCTTTGTTTGTAGTTAATACACTAAACCAGAATCACCAACATGGGAGCACTAAAATTTACATACAGTTTAGTTAAATCTAAACCTGACAGGCAGGAAATATAAAAGGAGTAGTTAGCAACAGAATTCCATTGAATATCCCTTTGACAAAAAAAGGAACAATCTCAAGCATTTTATAGATCGTGTTGCATGTCATGAGAAAGTATACCAGACGTGCATATTCATACCTAACTCAAACCAATTGTTTAACCAGATCTTCATAAGCATTTCCTCTAAAAAAACTAAACAGGTGACTCTTTTCGAATATTCAAGCTCCAACTTGTAGGCAAAGATTAAGCAAGAAGATAGAAGATATCTCCTCCAAAGAAGGTTCAGCAGTTACAAAGCATAGCAAACAATAGAAGCCGACAACAATAGTGGTATTCCAACAATCTAATGAAAGAAGTTCACTTAGCAACGTAAACGGCAAATAACAATGGAATATATCAAGCTTCAAGCTAAGGCTGAAAGCACAGTCAACTAATCTTACATAATGCGAAAAGTTATAACTCAAAAATATAAGATCTATCAACTGAAACTATTGAAAAAAAAAAAAAAAAATCAGTTGTGTCATTCAACAGCCATCAATCAGTAAATATCAGAGAAACCATATTTCATAACAACCATCAAAACAAGCATTGCACAAACCTTTGGATCTATTTCAGGGTCTCCTCCTGAATCCACCACACATCCTTTGATTCTCTCCAACAAATCCTCCCTATCCTTCAAACTATCAAGAATGGCACCATACCTACGAACAAATCCAAAACGAAAATCATAAATCCGAAAACAGCAAATACCCAAACACCATTTTCAATCAAAGAGTCGACCTACGCCAGCCAGCCAGTGTTGCTGAAGGTATGGAAGATCAAGAAGCGATCGCGCCCGCCATGATCGGAAAGCCACGCGGCAAGCTCGTTGGCCAGCTTCCGCACCCTCTCCTCCAGCTTCTTCCCCAAATCGAAAGACAGCACATCCATAACAGAAGCAACGAAGGTAACAGCATGAATGCCATTCGCATTATACATCTCGACGTACCGCCTCAGGTGTTTGGGCTTCGCCCCCAGCCACCCCAGCATCACCACCGCAACCTCGGAGTCCTGATTCTGACCACTGATCCTATTTATTCGATCGACAGGAGTGGTCCCAGTGGCGAAATTCCAGCGGAATGAAGAGTCATCCGGGCCGAAAAGGAGGCGATCGAGGTACCCACCAGAGATGGGAAAAGGGGACGGCGAGAAAATGGGGAATGTGTTGAAAGATGGGGATTTTAGGAATTTCGAGGATTGGTGATTATAGGAGAGGAGTGAGAGAGAGGAGGAGAATCGGGGTGGGGAAGGGAGGTGCTGGCGTGAACGACAAGGGAGATGGAAAGAGAGGAGGGAGTTGGGAGGACGGCGGCAGGAGGAATGGAGAACGCGAACGGAAGCCGCCATTGCGGAGAAACGCTGAAGCTCCTTCAAGTTATCTCAACTATTACTCTGTAGTCTCTACTGTAACTTAGGATTAGGATTGTTTATAATTTGGTTTAAACCGTAAATCAAATCGGATCAAACCGTATTTGTTCGGTTTAGTTTGGTTTATGATTTGAAAAAACTGGGTTGGGTTTAATTTTTTTTTTAAATATGATTTTGGTTTAGGTTTGGGTTTTGAAAATAAAATACCCAAACCAAACCGTAAAACCGTAATAATAATAATAATAATAATAATAATAATAATAATAATAATAATAATAATAATAATAATACTCCCTCCGTCCTCCATTTAGTGACGTTATTACTATATTGGGACGTCCTCCATTTACTGACATATTCCGTTTTAGGACGTAGACTCCACAATCACTTTAACACTTTAACACTTTATACATCTACTTTTTATTATTTTAACATTTTAATACTATTAAACAATTCAAATGGACCCACAATTATTCCACTTTAACACTTTAACACATTAATTTATTATTATACCATAAAATGCGAAAAAATCCGTGCCCATACTCCCTCCGTCACTAAATGGAGGACGGAGGGAGTAATAATAATCAATTTTGCTACAAAAAAATTCAAATACTTGGGCCAAATATAATATTGCTCTCTATTTTATTTTATTTTTCTAAATTTATGGTTTTATTACTTTTTTAAACCTAAAACTTAAATATAACAACTTTGGGAATTCTCTTCTTCATTTTATTTAACGAACGACGACGACTTATACAAAATACATATTTTAAATTTGAAGAAGAGAGACGATGAACTAGTATTGAATAATTTGATTTCATTAACAAAGATAATTTATATACCAAGGATTATACATCATATGATTACTGAGCTTTAATCAAACATATATAAGTGCAACAATAATCTTATTTGGCCATAATGTGGCCGGCCACACGACATTTTTCATAATATACGTAATTTAAAAAATAGTAAATGATAACTATTATTTATTAGTTTAATATTTTAATTTAAAAATATTTTTTCCCTCAAAATTACATATTTTTCTCTTTTTTTTCTAGATAAAAAGGCAATAAATCCTTTAAAATAGTAAAAATTATCAAATAATTAAGGGATTAATTTTTAAAAATACGAAAAAAATACGGAGTATCGTTTTTTGAGTTTTTTATAATCCGAAAAAGTTTGGCATATATATATAAATTATTTGATACTAAAAAAAAAGTTAAATTATGGCCGGTTACATTATGGCCGAATAGCATCAAGAGAATATATAGTCTTTTACCCACTTCTAAGTTACAAAACTAAAATTAGTTTCGAAAGTTTAAAAACACAAAAAAAATATCCGTTTTTTGGTTCGGTGGACAAGAATGCCCTTACTTTTTAGATTTGGAGTACTTTTTCAATTTCTTTTCTATTTTTCAAATTTGAATTATTGGATCTTCTCCGTACACACGCACCCTCTCCCTCTCTCTATTTTATTTCTTCACTCTCTCACTTTCTCTCTCTACCCCAAATCCGGCCTCCTCCTCCCATCCGCCTCCTCCTCCCATCGCCGGCCATCACCCCTCCTCCGCCGCATCACCCTTTCACTGTCTCTCTCTACCCCCTCCTCTCAACCTCCGTTGATCTTCATTTCGAGTTTCTCCGGCGGCGGAAATCCGACTCAGATGTACGGCGGCGGCTCGATACACACCGGGAGAATCCTCCTCCGCCCCACCGCAGTCCAAGAGTGAGAGAGGTGAGCTCCCGATTCCCGGCGCTCCGGCCATGCCCAGCGTTCCGACGGAGAAGCCTCTTCTTCGTCTTCGCTGGGGATCTTGCCCCCTTCCCCAACGTTAACGAAGTCGTCGATTCCGACCGTCACCGCGGGAGACGGAGGTTCCAACTCAAACTTGGTAGGATTCGAGGCTCTACTCTCCTCCGTGCTGGGGCCCAAAGCAAACGAGGAAGGCTCATTCAAGCTCCTGAAGGCAGACGTTTCAGCCTAGACATTCGTGAAGATGGGCTTCGTAGTCGAGAAGAAGAGGAAAGAAGGCGAAGTATTAGAATACCCAGCAGGATTTCCGGAATGGAGGACGAAGCCGGAATCCGTGAGGATGCACTTCGAGGTAGTGGGCAAGGTAGAGGGGAATAAGGTCGTCCCGGAGAGCGTGGTGCAGATTAATCCGGTGATCGCGGAAGACACCGTGGCGGAGAACGTCGTTAGGGGTAACATTAGCATGTCCAAGGTCCCTCTAGTGTACCAGCCTCCTTCTCCCTTCGCTCTTTGAACTGTGATATACATATAGTGATGAACATTGAGTATAAATGTATATATAGTATACCTCTCTCTCTCACTCTAAGTGGGCCTGTTTTGGGCCGTTCTTGATGTGAATTCGTTATGCATGGGTTACGTGGGATTTTTCTAGGCAATGAATTCGAGAAGCATGCTAGGTGACGAGTTCGATTTGGTTTTGTTCTTTTAGATCCAGGCATTGGATTTTTCCTGGTTTTTTGATGTTCTCGCATTGATGAGTTTTGCAATTTTGGTGTGTGATAGTCGAATTGAAGAAGCATGTCCTATGTCCCGATTACTTAAGTACACAGTACGAAATACAAAAAAAAAATTACTAATCTTGTGTAAGTTTTTGTTCAATTTACATGATATACTAAAGTACACAGTACAAAAGGAAAAAAAATCTTATTGTGTACTTAAGTACACAGTACGAAAGGAAGAAAAACTTACTGTGTACCTAAGTACACAATACGAAATACAAAAAAGATTACTAGTCTTGTGTAAGCTTTTGTTCAATTTACATTATATACTAAATTACACAGTACGAAAGGAAGAAAAGATTACTAGTTTTGTGCAAGTTTTTGTTCAATTTACACTTGCATGTTTTTACGTCACTTGCATGTTTTGTACGCTTGCATGTTTTTACGTCTGAATCTAATGTTTTTACTTAAGTACACAGTACGAAATACAAAAAAAGATTACTAGTCTTGTGTAAGTTTTTGTTCAATTTACATGATATACTAAAGTACACAGTACGAAAGGAAGAAAAGCTTACTGCATACTTAAGTACACAGTAAGAAACACAAAAAAAATTACTAGTCTTGTGTAAGTTTTTGTTCAATTTACATGATATACTAAAGTACACAGTACGAAAGGAAGAAAATCTTATTGTGTACACAGTACGAAAGGAAGAAAATCTTATTGTGTACTTAAGTACACAGTACGAAAGGAAGAAAAGCTTACTGTGTACTTAAGTACACAGTAAGAAACACAAAAAAGATTACTAGTCTTGTCTAAGTTTTTGTTCAATTTACATGATATACTAAAGTACACAGTACGAAAGGAAAAAAAACTTACTGTGTACTTAAGTACACAGTGAGAAACACGTTTCGTACTTATTTGTATGGAACACAGTACGATTTGTAACACCAAAATTACCGGAAAGAGAGAGAGAGAGAGAGTTGGTGGTCAAAGTCAAAAAGCAAAAAGCAAAAAGCAAAAAGCAAAAAGCAAGGGCATACATTCAAAGCTAATTTTAGGTTTTTGAGTTCAATTAGGGTATTTTCTTTTTTGCCTCTAGCATCAATCTGTTTAATTTTCCCTACAATTGCAAACCGTAAATCAAACCGTGCCGAACCGTTATAATATGGTTTGGTTTGGTTTGGTTTTCATAGTAAAATCGTTTGGTTCTATAAAATGAAAAAACTGCATTTTAAGGTTTGATTTGGTTTTAACGTCAACCCACACCAAATCAAACCGCGAACACTCCTACTGTAACTAAACTGCTGAAATTGCAATTCGGTTTTTTTTTTTTTTTTTTTTTTTTATTACTGACGGAGATTGTGACTAAACTATTGAAATTGCAATTCGTTTTTATTTTTTATTTTTTTATTTTTATTACTAGCGGATATTATGTGCTACGTATAATCTTGTTTCATATAATGTTTTATTTATATTATAATTAATTTATTTATTATGATAATATTATTGTAATATATAAATTAAATGTATCCGGATTAATATTATAATATTAATATTCTAAAGACTTACTTTAATAAAAAAGGTCAAATACGTAAATTAAATTTTATAAACTAGACATTTTTTTATAATAGTATAGATAGTATAGATTTTGTCTTCCCCTTTGAAGAGAAATTGAAGCTTTCATCACCTTATAAATTCCGCCTTTTTATCACATTTTTTCACCTTTATAAATGAGGGGGAATTTTACTCTTTAGATTAGAGAAAATATTTACAACACCAAATTGGAAAGATAATATTTTCTCTCCATTGTAGTGTAAATAAAGGGGAAAACATAGAAAATGTGAGAAATAAGGAAGATTTTATAGGGTAATTTTCCCTTTTCTCTCCTTTTCTTTCGTATAAAAGAGAACGCAACCTTAGTAATAACTGGTCTTTTATTATTTTGGGCTAATTTTTTTTTGCTCAACCCTAACCCTCACGGTTTCGGGCTAGCACGTCGTGCCAAAAAATTACGAAAATGAATTTGACCTCGTGTAAATATAAAAATGAGCATTGTTTCAGCCTATGTTATAAAAAAGGACCGAACCAGTGGTTAAACCGGCTGAATCATGAACTGATCATGGTCTAGGTTCACGGTTTTTTTCAAGTTTTCCCTTTTTGGGGTACAACTACAGTTCAACTGAAAAAATTGCGGCCTCGCCAATTTGACCTACGATTCGATTTTTAAAAAATTGTTTCAACACAAATTTATATAAGCACAATAAATAATTATGTAAATATTAAGAATTTTACAAGCTTTTTTTCTAAACATTAATTTTTATTTTATTTTAAATTTTATCATCGTTCGAAGAGAAAACATATTGAATTTAGAATGAGAATTACATTTTCATTAACAAAAAAAAGTTACATTTTCATTAAGGAAAAAAATCTAAACATATTCATAATAAATGAAATTATGACATAATTATTGTTGGGAACCCTTTACAGTTTGATTTTGATTATTTTTATCGATACCACATTTATGCGTTTTCTCTGTTTCTATTAGTTAAGGTTGATAGGATCTACCTAACCTTGTTATTTCAGGTCGAATATTACTTTCTAATATAACAGTTTTAATTTATTATGTAAAGGTGGAGCTTGATTCATCAACCTTGCCTATTGGATACAACCTGTTAAATTCTTCTAGCTTAGCCTCCTATCAGTCTACTCGCACAAGAATCCAGACGATATGTCTTGAAGATTTCCAGATTGCTGGAGTTCTTCATAAAGGTCGAGTGATCTACCTTCATAGATCGACATGACCTGTCCTCTACGGCGTGAAATTCCAACTAGGATAAATCTCACAATGGCTAGACGTGAGTCAGCTCCAACAGCTAGTGCCACATCATCAATGACTCCAACAATTAAATTAAAATTCAAGCATATAAATACTTCATTCAAAATTCAAATTCATGCATGGGATACTCTACACTCTAAGCTAAAACTCTGCAGAAATCTCAACTCAAGCACATCAATTTTAGACGCTCGAAAATTCACGAAGTCTCATTAATGTTTGAAGAATCCAGATTTCGAATCTAAAAGCGTCACTGTTGTTTTTCGTCGACCGCAGAAATTCTCCTTGTTGGGAACCCTTTGTAGTTAATTTTGATGATGTTTCTCAAAACCACACTTCAACAATATATTAGAGTTAAAGGTTGACAAGTTGTTCTCTTTGTTTAGAATAACACATTCTTATTTTTTAGAAAGGTTGTTGTAACACCCTCAATATCTATTTATAAGAACGCTACCAAAATACTAATTTCATGCTACTACTTTAATACGTATTCGATATCTTCATTAACGTAATGCGGAAGTCGTGTTCAAAGGAAAACTCTATTTAACGGAAACTCAATTTTAGTTCCTGATTTTCTTTAAAGCAGTACTAAATAAGTGTTCTAAGTCAAAACAATACACAAACCAAAACTTAGAGAAATCTGTTAATTATGAGTCATCAAAAGAATATATACTTCACCTGCCCAAAGATTTCTACCATCTATATACAATCACAAAATCAAGCAGAAAGTAGGTGACATTTGTGATACTTGTCTACATTACCATTGTTGAGGACCGAACTCCGACCTCACAAGAACTCTCCGAAATCACGAGAACTCCGAACACACGATCAGAGAAACCGAATCGTGCTCACGGTCTGAGAACAGAATCCAGACCCGAACACCCCAGTTGTGAGAACTCGCGATCTGAGAACTCAACACTCACGTTTAGGAATCGAACTCACCACGCAACAATGAAGAACAAAATCGAAACGAGACCGGATTTACGTGGTTCGGTAGCTAGTACCTACATCCACAGGAGAAGAAGAAATCCACCTTTACTATGAATCAACAACACACAATTACAGCAGCTGAAAGAAGAAGAAAAACACTGCATGAATCTGCAGAAAAACCCCTAACTACAACTCTAGCTAGATCGCACTCTCTTCTCTCTTTCTTGCTTGATCTCTGCTGAACTACACACTCTGAATTCTCTCTCTCTCGATGGATTTATACCTGAGCTATATAACCGCTCCAATCCATCCCCACCGTAGAAGCGATCTAACGGCAGAGAATCCATGGTCCCCCCATAACTGCAAAACTTGAGCAGCAAGCATATGTGAGTTAGTTACACCTCTAACTAACTTCTTCCACGTCAGCCGCCACATCACTCACCCCATACACATGGCATGAGTTGATTAGTCACACCCAAGCTTAACAATCTCCACCTTGACTATCAACTCACAGATCCGGCTTCATCCTCTTCTCCATTCCATTCCCTTTCACAGAGAATCCAACCCCACCAAATTCAAGCAATGCTTGAACTTAGTAGATGGTAATGCCTTAGTAAGCATGTCTGCAGCATTGTCCTCTGTAGACACCTTCACCATTGTAACCGCCCCCTTCTCAACTTCATCTCTCACAAAATGCAACCTAACATCTATATGTTTAGATCTCTCATGAAAGACTTGATGTTTAGCCAAGTGGAGAGCACTTTGATTATCACAATGTATTGGTACAGATTCCTGCAACACACCAAACTCTGCAAGAATCCCCTTCAACCAAATACCCTCTTTCACTGCCTCAGTAACAGCCAAATACTCAGCCTCAGTAGTAGATAATGCTACAACAGACTGCAAGCATGATTTCCAACTGATAGTAGATCCAAAGAGTGTGAAAATCCAACCAGTCTGTGACTTCCTTGTGTCCAGATTAGATGCAAAATCTGAATCCACAAATCCTACCAGTGTTTCCTTAGGAGAATCCACTTCTTTCTTGTACAAAATCCCAAGATTTGCACTACCTTTTAAGTACCTTAGAATGTACTTTAAAGCTTCCCAGTGCTGCTTCCCAGGATTACCCATATACCTGCTTGCTACACTGATTGCATGAGCAACATCAGGTCTTGTGCAAACCATGGTGTACATTACACTGCCTATAGCATTTGCATAAGGCACTGCACTCATCTCCTTCACCTCTTTATCATCCTTAGGTCCTTGATGCATACTGAGCTTGAAATGTTGAGCTAAAGGGACAGAAACTCCCTTAGATTCATGCATCCTAAATTTCTTCAGCACCTTCAGTATATATCCATGCTGTGATAGCCACAACACACCTTTTTCTCTTACTCTATGTATATCAATACCAAGTATTCTCTTGGCAGGTCCAAGATCCTTCATATCAAACTTGGAAACCAAATCTGCCTTAACCTGCTCCACCTCAGATAAGCTACTACTAGCCACCAACATGTCATCAACATATAGCAATATATATGCCAAAACAGAACCATTCACTCTCTTTAGATACACACAGCTATCATACAGAGATCTAGTGAATCCTATCTTAACCACATGCTCATCAAATTTCAAGTACCATTGCCTTGAACTCTGCCTTAAACCATAAAGAGATTTCTTCAGCAAACATACCTTGTCTTTTGCATCCCCTGCACTTAGACCTTCAGGTTGAACCATGTAGATAGTTTCTTTCAAGTCTCCATGAAGAAATGTTGTCTTGACATCTAACTGATGAAGCTCCATGTCCATCTTTGTGACCAATGCCAGTAGTATCCTGATGGAGCAATGCTTTACAACTGGAGAAAATACTTCATTGAAGTCCACTCCTTATCTCTGTGTAAAGCCTCTAGCAACCAATCTGGCCTTGTATCTTATCCTTTCTTTATCAGTCATCTCTATCTTCTTCTTATATATCCATTTACAGCTGATAAGTTTCTGTGACTTTGGTCTATCTACCAGCACCCATGTATTGTTCTTCTCAAGTGAGCTTAATTCCTCATCCATAGCCTCCACCCATTTGGTTTTATCTGCACATGAAACTGCCTCCTTGTAGTTTCCAGGCTCACTACACTCCACATTCTCTGCAACACTAAGTGCATAGTAGATCATGTCTGCATTGCCAAATCTGCTTGGTGGAGTTATGTTCCTCCTCACTCTATCCCTTGCTAGTAGATAGTCCCTCAGATCATCACCATCCCCCTGTTCTGTATTAGAAACAACATGCTCATCCTCATCAGTGTCTTGAACACTGAAATCATCCCATGTCTCCACCTCAACTCTTGCAGACTCATTCCCATCTTCCTTATTATTCAAGTATGGCATCTCATGCTCTCTGAATACAACATCTCTGGAAATCACCACCTTTTGATTCCCACTTTCAGTACACCAAAGCTTGTAGCCCTTCACTCCCTTAGGATACCCAATCAGAACACACTTAATTGCTCTAGGCTGCAGCTTATCTTGCTTCAAATGAACATATGATCTACATCCAAATACTCTCAAATGATTGTATCCAGTAGCTTTCCCAAACCACACTTCATCTGGAATTTTGTTCTCAATTGCAGTTGAGGGACACTTGTTGATTAACATACATGCTGTATTCACTGCTTCTCCCCAGAACTTGTTTGGTAAACCTGATCCATACAGCATACACCTTACTCTCTCAAGTATGGTCCTATTCATTCTCTCAATCACTCCATTTTGCTGTGGATTGGCTGGCACAGTCCTATGCCTTTGGATTCCCTTGCTTTTGCAGTAACTCTGGAATTCTTCAGACACAAACTCAAGCCCATTATCAGTTCTAAGACACTTCAGTGTTGTGCCTTTTTCATTCTCAACCTCAATACACCATTCCTTGAATCTGTGTATTGCCTCAGTTTTGGACTTGAGAATGTAAATCCATAACTTCCTTGAACAATCATCCATGATGCTCATGAAATACTTTCCCCCTCCTATTGTATCAGTTCTAGAAGGGCCCCAAAGATCAGTGTAAGCATAATCAAGAGGAGATTTGGATCTGTGAGTGCTAGAATTGAAAGACTGCTTCTTACTTTTACTCATAATACAACACTTACAATCATCCAGCTTGGAATCAATGCAATCCAACATGCCCTTATGAATCAGCTGTTTCAATGACTTCTCCCCTACATGCCCTAACCTTTTATGCCATAGATTCACATCTACTTGCACACTGACCTCAATTTTACCAACAACAGATACTGCATCCAAGTAATATAAGCTTTGATTTCTAAATCCCTTCATAACCACAGTATCATTCTTTATCACATGCATAATTCCACCTTCTGATTTGAAACTAAAACCCTTAGACTCTAACATGCCCAAAGAAACAAGGTTTCTCTTCAGTTGAGGGATATACCTGACTTCAGTTAGGATTTTGATATCCCCATTGTGCAACTTGATCTTGATGTTGCCTATCCCTTCAACCATGCAAGTTTGATCATTCCCCAGCAGAACAGAGCCTAACCTCTCCAGTTTCAAATCAACAAACCATTCTCTATGCGGGCACATATGAAAGCTGCAACCAGAATCCAAGATCCACTCATTTCCTGTCACAGTATCAATGACATTCAAAGCCTCTGCTCCTTCACACTTCTCTGTGATTTCTGCCGTTCCTGGCTTTGATTCCTTCTGTGCTTGCTTCTTCTTGTACACGAAGCAATCCTTCTTGAGGTGACCAGGCTTCTTGCAATGGAAACATTTCCTGGTCTCCTTCTCAGTGGAGTCTCTCTCTTTCTGAGATCCACCCTTCTTTGAATCCTGATTAGGCTTCTTGAATTTAGATCCCTTCTGGTATTTGGCCTTCACGTTCAGCCCTTCTCCCACACTCGAATCCGATCTGCCATCAACTTGCCTCTGTAATTCCTTAATTCTCAAAGCATTTTGGACTTTCTCGAGTGTGACAGAAGCATCCCTTCCATAGAGCATCGCATCTTTCAATTGCTCGAAAGATTTCAGCAGCGAATTCAGTAATATGATTGCCTTGTCTTCATCATCGATCTTCACATCTATATTCTCCAGATCGTCCAGTAATTTGTTGAATTCATCGAGCTGCTCCAGAACTCCCTTCTCTTCCACGATCTTGTATGAATACAGCCTCTGTTTTGCATACAATCTCGACGTGAAAGATTTGGCCATGTACAGAGATTCAAGATTCGTCCAGATCGCCGCCGCCGTCTTCTCCTTCGCCACCTCCCTCAAGACCTTGCCCGATAGGCATAGAATCAAAGCGCTGTGGGCCTTCTCTGCGATCTCAACTTGCTTTTCTGTCGGAGCTCCTTTCTTCGCATCATCTTCCTCCTTAATGGCATCTGCTAAACCTTGCTGCACAAGTAGCGCCTTCATCTTGATTCGCCACAATCCGAAATCGTTCGTTCCATTGAACTTCTCCGCCTCGAACTTCGCCGTCGACATCGCGAGCAGATTCGATCCCAAGCTTTCCACAGACGGCGCCAATTGTTGAGGACCGAACTCCGACCTCACAAGAACTCTCCGAACTCACGAGAACTCCGAACACACGATCAGAGAAACCGAATCGTGCTCACGGTCTGAGAACAGAATCCAGACCCGAACTCCCCAGTTGTGAGAACTCGCGATCTGAGAACTCAACACTCACGTTTAGGAATCGAACTCACCACGCAACAATGAAGAACAAAATCGAAACGAGACCGGATTTACGTGGTTCGGTAGCTAGTACCTACATCCACGGGAGAAGAAGAAATCCACCTTTACTATGAATCAACAACACACAATTACAGCAGCTGAAAGAAGAAGAAAAACACTGCATGAATCTGCAGAAAAACCCCTAACTACAACTCTAGCTAGATCGCACTCTCTTCTCTCTTTCTAGCTTGATCTCTGCTAAACTACACACTCTGAATTCTCTCTCTCTCGATGGATTTATACCTGAGCTATATAACCGCTCCAATCCATCCCCACCGTAGAAGCGATCTAACGGCAGAGAATCCATGGTCCCCCCATAACTGCAAAACTTGAGCAGCAAGCATATGTGAGTTAGTTACACCTCTAACTAACTTCTTCCACGTCAGCCGCCACATCACTCACCCCATACACATGGCATGAGTTGATTAGTCACACCCAAGCTTAACAACCATCTATAGCCAAATAACCAAACTAGTCTAGATATACAGATACGATGCAAGATCCAAAAGATAGACTATATAACAAGCCAAAACATTTACAATAGATAGATTATGCGCGAGAGAATATGCAGTTCATTCGCCACTCCCACGCGTCCCGACTCCGAAACCTGAAATAGAACATTGTAAAGGGGTGTGAGTATGCAAGCACACTCAGTGGGGTAAACTTTATCATTTTAACCATTAGCATATTGCATCATAACCATGCGAACTCTTTGTGCTTCGTTGATTTCTGTGAGACTAGCCTCGGCCCCTTGTGGACCTGACCCCTTGTGACCCCTTGTGGGTACATCAACTTATTAGATCCCTTAGGGATCAAACCCCTCGTGGGCCACTTTAGTTCGCAAGCATGTGCAAAGCATCATCATATTAATATCAATTAAATCATTTCATTTTCCACATTAAAGTAAACCCCACCTCAAATGATGCAATTGAAATGAACCTCTTCAAGTTGTCCGTCCTTGAGCCTCGACTGCGCCACTCCTAGCATTTTAGAAAGCTTAAGTTGACTTTCAATCACCATATATTGAGTTCAAGGACTTTCTAGTCACAAATCTAGTAACTATAATGAGCAACTAGGTTTCTTAAAGGATTCATGTAATACTTCTATTAAAGACCTTCTAATGTAAATTTAGAAACAAAAGCTTAATCTTTAAATAATAGAGCCGATTAGACTAATTAAGTGTTGTTTAAGTAAGTAGGAAAGGAAATTACATCACTCTTGAAGCTTGAGATCCTATAATGTTTTAGGAGTACTTTAAAAAGTAAATATGATACATATCAACATAATAGAGCAGTTCTAAGAAGTCTAAATTCTGAAATTAGAGATTAGGCAATTTATTCTACATTTCAACTCTTTTGACAACAACTTATGACATGGATTCCGACCTATATATTCATCGGATTTTGAGAATACAACATAGAGTGAACTTCCAAGGACTTATACCACATATGCCCCAAAGAAAACATATGATTCAACAATGAATTGGTGGGGAAGTTTAGACTCAAACCCGCACTCACACAGCAGCGAGCAGATTCGCCACACTGACTTCAACAGCCTATAACTCTTTCGTTTGAACTCCAAATGAAAATCCGAAAATAGTTTTGGAAAGCTAACAAACAGAGGTTTCCAATGGTACCTAATATGTAAGGGTTAAACTGGAAGAAACGCCCAGAATCATAACAGAAAGGTTGAGGTACAGTTTCCGCAGACAGATTATACACTATGACTTAGGAGGCTCATAACTCTCTCATGTGATATTCGATTAGAAATACGAAGATACCGTTAGAAAGCTAATGAAAAGAGGTTTCTAATGGTACCTATCATGCTAGGGTTTAACCGGAGTAAACACCCAGAATCGGGTCTGAAAGAGACTGCCCTGCTGCTGTAAAAAACAGGGGTTTACGAAATAAATCAGTTCACTACCTTTAATTGATCAAATAAACTCCAAGTCTCAACTCATATAAATCGTGGTTACAGGTACACAAAGATATAACAGAAGATTTGAATTAGGTTTTAAACCTATGGCTACCTATCCTCAAATATTTTCACAAATCCATAAGAGTGAGATTCTTACCTTGTTGCACAAAGACGAAGAGGAAATAGAATCTGAGAGAGAGAGACGAAGAAGAGAGGGAGAGGAGAAGATAGCAGAAGAGATTGAGCGAAGGGGATTCGAAGGGGATTCGGGAGGGTATAGAAGGAGCGAGAGACGAGAGTGCAATGGCGGTGGACGACTACGCCATTCTGTTTCTTTTCTTTTCTTTTCTTTTAATTCTTTCTTTTTATTCTTATCCCTTTTTATTTACTATTAGTTAATCTCTTTTTAAGATAATAATTAATATCTAAGTTAGACAATTTAATAGAACTACAAATTATTCGTCTAATTCGAACTTAAACTTCCTACGTTTAATTTCCCTTTTTCGTATTCTAAACTCGTCTTATAAAACTCTTAATTTTTATTAGTGGCGCATCATAGCTTCAAGTTTCGGACAACCTGCAAATATAAATATCAACTCAAGAACAATTGTTAGAATCACATAAGTAAATAATTTTAACAACTAGATGAAATAAAAACAAGTAGATAATAATTTTCTTTTCTTTTCAAAAAATAAATAATTATTAATTCAAAATATTAAAATTGTGTGGGGATTACAGTTGTTCTACATGTAAAGGACAAGGTTGTTCTCAACGGTCTTGCCTATAAAATAACAGTTTGTTATTATGTCAACCTGCTCCACAGGTACTCCAGCTCATTTGTCAGGATTAAGACATCAAGTTGCTGTGGAGTATCTTCGGCCGATGATCTACCTCCGTAGGTCAAACTACCACCTAAGCTGCCACGTCAGTTGCCAGCTACAAAAAGTCCCAACGGGAAGTGAGGAGTCAGCACTAACGGCTAGTTGTCACGTCAGCAAGTCTTCAATGACTAGTTGTCACGTCAGCATAGACTCTAACAGCTAGTGTTTCATACAACACCTATACAAAACTTCCCACTTCAATGGAACAGTTGACGGGTAATTCTTTACTCTAAGCTCAGAACTGCTGAAGAAATTCTCTCTCATTGCTACATCTGATTCAACACTCGAAACCTCTAGATATTTCCCAAGTGTTGAAATTAGAGAATTTCACCATTGAAGAATACCAACCCAGCTTGAAGTGTTTTATTGCTGCTTCAAGCTACCCTTGTACTTACTCACAAATTTAGTCAAAAGCTAGATAGTTAAGTTAGTTGATAACATTTTTCGATAGTATAACCGAAGTTGATGAAACTGATACATAGTCAGTATAAATAAGAGAGAAGTAGAATCCAAAGGATAAAAGGATTCGTAGATAGAGGTTGATCTACCGTGGACGTAGGAGAATTAACTTCAAACCACGTTAAATTCTTGTGTTCACTCTGATAGGGATAAATATCAGCTTTTGCCAAACATGGCATCTTCCAGAACCTATCTCTCTCATCCTTTCAGGAGCCTTACACGATCTGCCTAACGAAAATACTCAAGTCACAGATGATATAGAGTTTGGAGTAAATTCGGACATGCGACAAGGCTCCTGCGGAGATCCCGGCACGTGACAGAGGCTGTGCAGGTCCTGTTGGCATCTGTCGGAGGCTAGGGATCTGCCAGGCATACGATCGGCGTGACTCTACCCATCCTAGAGTAAGGACCACGAAATTAATAGGAAAAAGGAATCTTGTCCCCCGAGGAATTCCTTTTCTGTCCTCCCTTTTTTTGGACGAATGCTCACTTTCTCACCCTTCCTACACTTATAAATACCGAGTAGTCGCACACTTTGCCGATCATCCATCATCACAACACAATTCTTCGCACACACTCTGCGTACTGTTTCATTCACCTTCATACTCTTCCTTGAGCTTCTTTGAGCTCAAGCAGTCCAGGCTTCCGAAGCCCCCTGCCGGAGATCATCATCCGTAGTAACTTTCATTCCTCCTCTTCGGCACCGGGAAAAATCTCTCTTACATACCTCACCTTGAGCCTAAGGTAAAACCCTCATTGTCTAAAAGAGAATGAGGCTTAACGGAGCTCCACTCTCCCTGTTTCTATCTCCTTTCTACTTCATCCCTTCATTATCTGCTTATATGAGTGCAAAACTTCATGAATCTTAACAGTTTATGGCTAAATATGCCCTTTACACACAGCACACAGCTCGATTATCACTCGTTATTTCTATGCGAATCATGCTCTGTCTAAAATTCTTGATTATAGCCTTCTATGCGCATGAATCTCTTGCTCTTTACCACTACAACCCTTTATCTATGAATGCTCTTTGTAAAACATGATGAATAACCTCTTAAATTGTTGTGGATCTCCAACCCGGATGTTGGGAATTGTTATGGACCAACTTGTTAAGGGGGAACTATAAGGGATACTTGATAAACGAAGTCATTTATTTTGATTGGATCCCAAAACCCCAAGTGTCCAACTCCCAGGCGACCCATTTTGATGTAGTTAATAGGTTAGAATTTTTCTAAGCCTAAACTGTTAGGATGGCTTTATTTTGCTTAGCTATAAACTGCAGGAATTCAAGTGAAGGCCACTCGCTTGAGTGTGTTTTTCCAAAGCGAAGCAAGTCTAGCAAACTGAAGTGAAGCGTGCCGAAACCAGCGAAGCGAAGCGACCGCTACAGTGGAGTCAAAGTAAAGCCACCAAAGCGAAGCAAAGCGAGCGCTACAAAGAAAAGCTGAAGCGAGTCAACGTGGGTCAACGCTTATTAAAGCGGTCACTACGAAACTTTGTTTTCAAAGCGACCCACTACAGTATGATTCTGAAGCGACTCACTTCAGAGCGGACGCTACAACTTCAAAGCAAAGCAAGCCACTACCTACCAGAAAGCGACAGCGCAACTCCCGCCCATATTTTGAACTCCAGTCAACAGGAGATCGTAGCATTAATTACGAAATCTCCACGTGTCGAAAGCGGAGTGGAGCGGAAGAGTTGACTGCCAGGCCGACAAAGGCACCGCAGCAGTACTGGCTCGCCCCAGTTACTGTTAAGTTTGTAACTTAGCCATTTTCGGCAAAGAGACAAACTGGGCTCCTGCAAAAGCTACTGCCTGCGCAAGTACTGTCGAGAGGAGGAGGGACAAGGCCACCAACCAAGCAACGGATCTAAGCCATCCCTCCGCCTATAAATAGTGAAGGATGAAGACGAAGAAAATGAGAGAACACTACTTGAGCATTCGAGCGCATACAGCAAACAAATACTCCCAGCCTTCGAACAAATCTTCGAGTTTTTGTTTCCAAGTGTTCTCCGAGTTTCCAGTTCATCGGAACTCGTCTTCACAGCCTTCACACTTAGATTCTAAGCCCACTTCATACATCCGAAGCTTAGAAGAAGAACTCTAGCCAATCTTTGCATCTATTGTAAAGAGTTCTTCATAGTGTGTTCGTCAACCAAAACCCTATACTTCATTTGTTAGGTTTTGAGTGTGTCGTTAGGTTGTCCAGATCCAAGGCCCTTCTTTCATCGATTGAAGAAGCCTCGATCGTAGAGTTGAGATCCAAGCCTACACTTACATCGTTTGTGTAAAGCTCGATCGAAACTAGGCCGTAAGGAGAGCCCGGAATCTCCCTGTTGTTCGGACAGAAACGAGTGAAGTTTCGTGTCCAGTTTAGGTCTTAGTAGTGAACCCGTAATCACTGCATTGTTCGTCAGATCCAGGCGAGTGAAGCCCGATCTTGACCAGGTTTTTGAAGGACCCGTAACCTTCAAGTTCTTGAGTGAAGAGAACAGTTGCCGTCGTGCAACAAAGTGGACGTAGGAGCGTTATCTCCGAACCACTATAAATCTTCGTGTCGTATCTCTCTAACCCTAAACTCTTTATCTTGTTTATCCATTGCACTTGCATCTAAACAACTTAATCTGGATATTTTAAATACTTAGGAGAAGATTTTAGCTCACCAAATTCCGCATATACGAGTAAAGACTCCCTCTTGATCAAGTGTTCACTTCGGTCAAGCAGGCAAGCTACATACTATAGATCTAGCTTCAGCTAGGTCTTAAGTTTTTACGAGATCTTTACTTGTTACTCTGAGTTAAGGGATTTGAAGTTGAAAAACTTCAAAATACGTATTCACCCCCCCCCCCCCTCTACGTATTTTTCCCATTAACAAACCGGGACCAACAAGTGGTATCAGAGCAGCGGTTCTTTCGAGCCTCTGCTTTGCATATCCGAAGTGAGTCCCCACTCACTTCACGTTGCCTCACTGAACCGGATCCTATTTCCTAAGTGCATCAAAATCTCACCCACGCATACTGCATTACTACTAACTGTTTACCATGAATGCTTCTAGTCTTCCACAGTTTTCCATTGAAGGCTACGAGATCTGGAGCTTCCGTGTGGAGAGCTTCTTATGCTCCGTCCATGACCGCATGTGGGAGGTCATAGAAGATGGACCTATCACAATCAAGAAGAGCATCACTGTGGATGTTCCAGCAGCGGAAGGACGAGCAGCTCATGTTCGACAACAACTAGTAGACAAGGACAAAGATGAGTACACTCCCAACGAATTCAAGATTGCCAATCTTGACAAGATCGCACGCCACACGATGCAGAGCACCGTGTCGGACGCCTATCTTCCAAGGATTAGGAAGTGCGCAACAGCGAAGGAGATGTGGGAAACCCTAGCTCTCATTTCTCAAGGCACTGACAAAATCAAAGAAAACAAACTTGCCGTACAAATGCGGGAGTTTGAAAGCCTGATAATGAAGCCAGGAGAATCCATCGACACCTTCGAACTGAGAGTCACCAACATCACTGCAACTCTCAACTCGCTTGGGAAGGAACTCACGGATAAGGAAGTCAACCTGAAGATTGTTCGAGCTCTCACTAGGAAGTGGCAGACAATGAAGGAGCTGTATCTAGCAACCAAGGATCTATCAAAGCTCACACCGGAGATACTGTTTTCCGAACTCAAAGCTCACGAATTCGATCTGAATCGAATGAACCTCGACGAAGAGGATGAAGCGCCCACTACGTCAAAAGGAGTAGCTTTTAAAGCTGCTGAAGGGCCAAGCGAGCAGTCGCTAGCCAAGATGACGAGGGAAGAGTTGGAAGAACACATTGCGTTCTTATCCAAGAACTTCAACAAGATGAACTCTCGAGTGGGCAAATACAAAAGGTTCTACAAGCAGTACAAGGGGAGGAGCACTGATGCTCGAGAAGGAAAAGGGAAGAGAGAAGAGACGACAAAGTCGATCCCGAGAGACATGATGGAAGTGGAGTGTTACCACTGCCACAAGATGGGTCACTACAAATCCGATTGCCCAAAGCTGAGTGCGAAGGAGCGTGAAGAACTCAAAGCAAAGAGGGATGCTCCAAGGCGAGCGCTTGTAGCAAGTGAAGCTCCGGTCGCTTCAACTGAAGATCCACAAAGCGACTCAGACGCATTCACTGATCCCAACTCCAGTGATGGAGAGGATCTTGGATTTATGGCGCTCACCGATGAAGAAACAGGAGAGGTATTCATCTATCCCTCACCCAGTTCAATTACACTCGCACACACACACCAAGAGGAAGCAAATTCCTCTGCATGGAGTGGTTTGTTTGACAAACACCAGAAACTGTCAAGTGACCACGAAGTGCTGCAACAAGCTCTGTCTCAAAGCGAGAAGGAGAACCGAAAGCTAGCCACTGAGCTTGATCAAGTCAAACTTAATCTAAGGGCTATGACTAGTAAGTTCGAGGATCTCTTCGCGAGACATCAAAGCTTGGAGGGAAGGTATGAAGCCCAATCCACTCTAGTTGCCAACTTAAACAAAGCTTCATATGCTAGACAGGCACTAGAAAGTTCTCTTCTACCTTTTGGTAGAAAGGGAGGACTTGGATATGAGGGTGGACCTTCCAAGCCAACTGTCTTTGTTGGTGCTTCAAACACGACACCATCAGTCACTTTGGAAATGCCCACTGCATCCAAAGCGACCACTAACAAAGACAAAGGCAAAATGGCTGAAAACCCTAAGAAGAAGCCAATGAAGTTGTCTATATCTTTAAGGGCAGAATCTAAGGGTAAGCAAAATTCAACAATCCCTAGCACTCACCATGCTAAAGTTTACCAATCCAAAGGTAGTGGAAAAACTGTTGAAGCTTCTAAGTTTCAGACCAAGACACCAGAGACAAAGGATCTCCCTTTCAAGAAAAGGAGTAATGTCTATGTGTCACGTTATCCGGACTGGAGATGGTCCAACCGGACTAACATTGAGGGGGAAGAATTCGAAGGACCAAAGAGGTCGCTTCGAACTTCCAAGGTTACTCAAGCGAGTCAGGGTCAAAACCCTAGTTGGACCGCTTTGAGGAAACCAAGCGAGCCGCTTCGACAGACTAGAAACCCTAAGTCAGTCTCTAAACCCAAAGCTAATCCGAAGCGAGTCGCTTCAGGATTTAAGCAAAATGGGAAGAGCATAGGTAGGACTGAAGCGAGCCGCTACCCCTCTTGCACACACTGCTGCACATGTGAAGCTGCTTTAAGGCAGAAGTCACAGTTTTCGAAGGTCGAGAAACCCAAAGCACAAGCTCCCTTTCAAAAGAAAGTGAAGCAAGTGTGGGTACCTAAGGGAACTAACCTGCAAGGACCCAAACTGATTTGGGTACCAAAATCTGTCTAATTGCAGGTGGGCGCCGTGGATCCCATGCCAAATGAGGGTCATCAAATCTGGTACTTGGACAGTGGATGTTCGAGACACATGACCGGCATGAAAGCTCTACTTCAAGACTACATTGAGAAGAAGGGTCCACACGTAACCTTTGGTGACAACTCTCGAGGAAGCACCAGAGGATACGGCGCACTGAAACTTGGAAAGCTCACGATTGAAGAAGTCTCCTACGTGGAAGGACTGAAGCACAACTTGTTATCCATTTCACAGTTCTGTGACAAAGGATACAAGGTGGAATTCATTTCCAACAAGTGCATAGTAAAGAGCAACCTTTCATCCCAGATTGTGCTTACTGGAATAAGACAAAGGAACGTCTATATAGCACAATGGGATAGCTGCAAAGTGGAGACGTGCTTAGTAGCAAGGAGTGCTACAGAGATTGGATGGCTATGGCACAGACGCTTGAACCATCTTAACTTCAAAGCCATCAATCGCTTAGCTCGTAAGGGTTTGGTGCAAGGCATGCCAAATGAAGTCTTCATCAAAGACCATCCATGCTCACCATGCCAACGAGGGAAGCAGACAAAGACGCACTTCGCCAGTCTTGAAGAAGCCTCTTCCAAGCGAGTGCTCGAGCTGCTTCACATGGATCTGTTTGGTCCAGTTACTCCAGTTAGTATAAATGGTAGGAAGTACACTCTAGTTGTAGTCGACGACTTTTCTCGCTACACTTGGGTCGTATTTCTCTACAGCAAGAAGGAGACTCTGACCAAGCTACCACAACTGCTCAAGCGATTGGCTGTGGAGAAGAATCAAGCTATCGTGACCATCCGCTCCGATAAAGGCACAGAGTTTTTGAACTCTACCATTCAAGCTTACTGCACGGAGCATGGCATAGCACATCAGACCTCCTCAGCACGCACACCACAGCAGAATGGAGTTGCTGAAAGAAGAAATTGAATCATCAAGGAAGCTGTTCGAACTATGATAGCAGACTCAAAACTTCCAATGAAGTACTGGGCTGAAGCTGCCAATACTGCATGCTACACGCAGAATCGAACACTTCTCTGCAAACGGCACGACAAAACACCATATGAAATATGGACAGGGAGAATTCCTAACATATCTTATTTCCATATTTTTGGTTGTAGGGTCTTCATCCATGACAATGGGAAGTCACAGTTGAAAGCCTTTGAAAGCAAAGCTGATGAAGGAATATTCTTAGGATATTCTACATCAAGCAAAGCCTTTAGGGTGTTCAACTGTAAAACCCTAATTGTGGAGGAATCACCCCATGTCGTATTTGATGAATCTTCTTTAAGTCATCCACAGGAACAGGATCAATCTAAAGACGAAAAGTCAAGCGAGGAACCCATTAACACTCTTACTTGGGACATAATTGAGGATGAAGAAGAAATCAAAGGCTCAAGCGAGCAGAAGGTCCAAGGAAAGGATGAAGCTGCCCCCAAGACTCCTGAAGCGAGTTCAGGCGAAGCACCCAATCCAGTCGCTTCAGATGGTGAAGCGAGTGACAAGGAAGACGATGAAGATGAAGCTGGCGGATCCAAGCGCGCGTGGCTCAAAGATCACTCACCAAGTCAAATCATTGGAGATCCATCCAAGGGTGTAGTGACCAGAAGACAAGTGTTTGGAGAAAGTGCCATGTTCAGCTGCTTTCTCTCAAACATTGAGCCGACAAGCGTAGAAGAAGCCTTAGCCGACTCAAATTGGGTGATCGCCATGCAAGAAGAGCTGAACCAGTTCACCAGAAACGACGTATGGTACCTCGTGGATCGTCCCAAATTTCAGCACGTTATTGGCACCAAATGGGTGTTCAAGAACAAGACGGACGAGGACCACAACGTAGTAAGGAACAAGGCGCGTCTCGTTGCCAAAGGCTACTGCCAAGAGGAAGGAATCGACTTTGACGAGACCTTCGCTCCAGTGGCACGACTTGAAGCTATCAGATTGTTTCTAGCCTATGCAGCAACCAAGAAGTTTAAAGTCTATCAAATGGATGTGAAGAGCGCGTTCCTGAACGGTGAATTGAAGGAAGAAGTGTATGTGGAGCAGCCACCGGGTTTCGAGCAAGGAGACAAAGTGTACCGCTTGAAGAAAGCTCTATATGGGTTGAAGCAAGCCCCCAGAGCTTGGTACGATACACTTTCTCAATTCCTAGTGGAAAATGGATTTCACAAAGGAAAGATAGATCGAACCCTATTCACGATCAACCATGGAGAAGATATGCTATGGGTTCAGATCTACGTAGATGACATCATATTTGGGTCACCAAATCAGTCGCTTAGCGAGAAGTTTGGAGAGCTGATGAGGACCAAATATGAGATGTCAATGATTGGCTTGATGAGCTGCTTTTTAGGTCTTCAAGTGAAGCAGCAGGATGATGGTATCTTCATCAATCAAGCAAAGTATACTAGAGACATGCTTGCCAAGTTTGGTATTCAGCATGCTAAAGCTGTGAAGATTCCAATGAATACCAACTGGAAGATGGAGCCAGACGAGGAAGGAAAATCTGTGAATCCTACAGATTATCGTGCCCTAATTGGGTCACTCCTCTATCTCACTGCAAGCAGGCCAGATATTGCTTTTGCAGTCGGAGTCTGCGCTCGATTCCAAAGCAACCCCAAGCACAGCCATCTTGAAGCTGCCAAAAGAATTCTTCGATATTTGAAGGGCACTATCAATATGGGGCTGTGGTATCCAACGGAGGACAATCTGGAGCTCACTGGATACTCAGACGCTGACTATGGAGGGTGCCGAATTGATAGGAAATCAACTTCGGGCACGTGTCAGTTCTTGGGAAGCAAGCTGATCTCATGGTTCTCAAAGAAGCAGACGAGTGTAGCCACTTCAACGACTGAAGCCGAATATATGGCCGCAGGAAGCTGCTGTTCTCAAATTCTATGGCTTCGCCAGCAGTTGAAGGACTACAATGTTGAAGCGAATGAAATTCCGATTTTCTGCGACAACAACAGTGCTATATGCATCTCGCAGAATCCAGTGCTACACACCAGATGCAAGCACGTGGAAATCCGACATCACTTCATTCGTGATCATGTCGAGAAGAAGGATATCAAGCTCGAGAAAATTCATACCGATCTCCAGCGAGCAGATATCCTCACCAAGCCTCTAGCTGAGTCTCGTTTCAATCAGCTATGCATGGAATTAGGGTTGTTAGACCCTGGTGAAGAATGCTAGATTCAGGATGCACGAAGGAGTGGTCGCTAATTTTTCGTAGCGTCACTCGCTTCGGATCTTCACCTACTCAAGCGAATCACTTTAAGATCTCACTCGCTTGAAGAAGGAGAAATAAGGTGGAGCAAGGTGGAGTGTTGGAAGACGTTCCCTACCCGCTTACAGGAATTGTTAAGCCATTGGTTAAGGGGGAACTATTGTTTACTCTCGGAGCAAGCTACTTCCAAAGCGAGCAAGGAAAGCTGCTACCTAGCCTAGGATTCCTAGCGAGTGGGTATAAACACTCGCAAGTGCCGTTTCTAGTAACGGTTGTGGGGTCTTGTATCGGGCCTTCCCACGTAAAAATGGTGAAAGCTTAGGCAGGGCTGGCACCTAGACCTTGTGTCCTCTTCCCATCTTTCCGCCGAAGAGGAGCAAGTCTTCTCATCTCCCTCATCGTGGATAAATATCCATTCATTACTCACTCTTCACTGAGTTGAGCTGCCGGATGTCTATCCATTCCCCTCTCATCTTGAACTTTGCATCGCTTCAATTTGCCCAATGTTTGGTCAAAGCGAGTCGACTGCAAGTTCATTCTGTAGCATGTAGAAGGATGCTTGAAGGTTTACCTTTTTCTACAAAAGGTTGCAGGGCTGGTGACATGCTTCTGCGTAAAATACGAGATTGTCTTGTCAGAGCATTCTCATTGTCATCCTGTCCATTTCTGCTCTGAGATAAGGACTTGTACTCATCCCCCATTCATCGTGAATATGTACACTTATTGAAGCTCCCCTCTGGGTTGTAGTAAGCTTGTGTACTATATTCATTTCCTCCCTCATTCACTTCGATGGAGGACTCTCTAATTCGTAGAGGAAGATGAATGCCATGAAGACGAATGCCAAGAAGATGGGATACACAACAAGTAATAAACATTCCAACAAGTGGAATCAACACACGCAGTCATCAACAAGTGGAATCAATCAATCAACGTGTGGTATCAATCTCCTACGAAGTGAGATTGACTGGTAAGCATTTCAATTTTAAGTACACTAAATGAGCTGAAGCGTGCTTGAAACCTTCACTCACTACGTGGAAAATATGAAATGAATCTGACACAAATACGAAGAGGAAAACACTCTTGTTTATCCTCGAAGTATGTAAGTCAGAAACATTTTAAATTAAGTAAAGAAATTTAATTTCTTATTCCAGTCGCTTCAAATGGCCAAGCGAGTGCTTCGTCACTCAATGCTAGCCATCGCAAGCGAGTGCGGAACAGTCACGTAAAGCAAGTACTCCGCAAGCGAGTGAATGCCGAAGTGGCTACACTTGAAGCGAGCGGATACGAAGCAAAGCGTATGAGCTGTCTGCACTCGAGTGCCTATTTTACTTTCTGCCAAGCATTTAATGCAGTGGCGCGTAGAAGAAGAAATGACAGGCGCGTGGACGTCAAAGCCGAGGAAAGCGGGAAAAATCGCACTCAATCCAGCCGTCGAATCTGAACCGTCTCGAAATCCCAACCGCTGGATTGACTACTGTTGGAGAGACGAATCATCAACAGCCACGTGGCCACGTCAAGCGGAATTGGCGGTTCACTTTTCAGTGATGACTCCGGACACGTCAGTTCCATCACCGGAGGTCGCCGCCTACGCACAAAACCCTAGGAGTGATTTTACCAGAATGCCCCTGCCACGTCAGCCAAGATCTTACTCTATATATATTTGCAACGAGGCAGAACTGCAAAACTTTCACAGCCTTCAAAATTTTCCATTCTCGTGCTTAGATCTGCAACCTCTGCAACTCACGAGTCTCAACCCCTTTCTATTTCATCGTAAAAACTCTCTTCAAATTCCTTTCAAATTCACGATGGGCAAGAAGAAGAGTACAGAAACGATGGAGAAGTTCATGTCAAATATTGGCGATCACATCAACGTCGAGCCCCATCTCGACCCGATCGTCATAGAGAAGGATGGTTTCTTCCGTAGAGCCGTGACCACGGCCGGTCTATGGAAGTTCGTAACTTTGGTTCCGACGAAGATTCTGGCTAAAGCCATCGGAGAGATTCTGCTGAATCTGAAGAAGGAACAGAATACATCTTCCTTCACCAATCCAGTTGGAAGCCAAGCTACTGAACTTCATGGACGTGAGTGGCTTCCATGTCTTCCTCGAAGGGACCAGCTTCTGGGAGACGCTGGATGCAAAAGTGAAAGAAGCATATCCACTCACCTCAGTTCCGAAGCGAGTGCCCTCATCCCATGAGAGGAAACTCATCAGGGAGTATAAGGAGGAGCTGGAGTTGAAGGATGCGGAAATCGCTAGCGTTCATAGCGAGATCACAAGAATGAGTGAGGAGATGGAGAAGAAGGCTGGGGAGGTCACTAGTCTTAGAGAAGACTTTGACAAGAAGAAGAAAGAATTGGAGGGAAAGGTAGAGGAGAAGGAGAGGCTTCTGGAAGAGAAAGAGAAGGCGCTGGAGGCGCAAGTGAAGCTGGTGAATGACAACAACAAATCTATCACCGAACTCAAGGGCTTGCTGGATGCAGAAAGAAGCCGCTTGAGGGAGGTTAATACTAAACTGACCTCTCTTGTCAAGGAAAAGGATGTGTTGGAGAAGGAAGTGAAGAAGTTGAAGGAGAAGTTTGAGAAGAGAGAGGAGGAACTGATAAGGACGGGAAGCGAGCTGCTGAGCAGTAAAAAGACACTCGATTCACTCAAGACAGAAATGAAGCTACTAAAGCAAGAAAGCGAGACTGATAAGAAAGAACTAGAGAGTCGAAGGAAGAGTGCACAAGATCTTGACTTAGAGAAAGCAGAGCTTTCTATTCTACTACAGAAAGTCAAGAGACTGAAAGAGACTCTCACTGTAAGAATCACTGCAGATGCCGAATTTCACAATTCCCTCAATCGAAGGGAAAGGAGGCTTGCAGTGATGAAGGCAGAACTTGAAGCGTCCAAGGAACACTTGGACCTCACACTTCAAGAAGAAACAAAGAAAATCACCAACGCCATTGAAGCGGAGCTGGCGGAACGCTTCAGAGAAGTAGAACCGTTAGAAGAGATGATGGCCTCTGTTGTGGAAAGAGAGAAGCAATGCAAGTTCCTACTCGAAGAAATCACAATCAAAACTGCTGATTTGGTAGCACCATCTATAGGAAAAACTGAGAAGATGCTCCAGTCCATTCTTAACACGGTCAACTCACTTCATCAAACCCTCTCCGGAAAATCATTGACCCTAACCCCTGGCTTTGATGATGCCAAAAAGGGGGAAGGACAAATGATGGAAGGACAAGTGAACTTAGGAGAGGAAGAACAGATGCAGGGAGGAGTAACTGGAGGCTCAAGAGGAAGTAGAATTGGTATAGAATTGATGCTGGAGGGAGGAAGTGGTGCAGGTGAGAAGGAGGATGAAGCGAGGTCTCTGGGCAAGACAAAACTCACGGAGAAGGAGTTATTAAAACAGCTTGAAGAGCCCAGTAGACCACTTCAAGATAAAGTGCTAAGTGCTTCCATTGCACGGCATCCTCCAGTGACCGTGATAACGAAGGAGGAGAAGCTGAGGCAGGTGGAGCAGGATGCTGCCATGGCGTGGGAGTTGGAGCAAGTGTTTAAGCTAACAAAAAATTCTATTGCTGCAGGTGCTTCATCTAGCTCCCAAGTGGCCGCTACTCCCAAAGTGCCCACTTCAGACGCCGCGCCAACTTCGACAGCCGCACTCACTACGACCACTGCTGCACTCACTTCGTCAGCAGTCGTCTCTCCAAGTGCTGCCAAGAAGGATATGCCACCTCCCCCACCACCTAAGCTGCCCTTGAAGCGAGCTGCACCAGAATCTAAAGTCGATGACTCTACGGCTAAGCGCCAAAAGTCTAAACATGCAGTCGCTTCAAGAACTGAAAAGGAAGAGAAGAGGAGAAGGGAGAGAGAAGGAGGAAGAAGCGAAGCGGAGAGATCGAAGACAGTGAACGCCAGGCGTCTTCAAGTGATTGACGCACGAATCGAGGAGCAGTTCAGCGAAGTACTGCTTATTCAGTCCTCTTTGCTTCGTAGTGCGTTCGTTCCCCTCATGCCTGATGAGTCCGAAGCATGTGAAGCCCAAGCCATAAAAGATGCATGCGACGTGACTACGAAGGAAATGGTAGAGTCGGGTCGCTACCCTAAAGTAGAAGAGCAAAACTATATAAGGAAGCGACTCAACGAAAGGCGTCCTCTGTGGAGTGGTGAATCAGGGAAGAGATTCACTGATATAATGACTAAGCTGTCAAAAAGAACAGAGGAGGAATTAGCCAAGAGGAGGAACGAGCATCTTGACGCAAGAAAGATCGAGGACTTCATTCCGCGAGATCTACTCGAGCAGTGGCTGTGCTACAAGGACTTATTCATCAAGGCTTATTACTACTGGGAGGTAGTGCCGCTGCAGAATGAGTGCTCTCGAATAAGTGCCCTCAACAACTTTCTAGCCGTCTACGACGACAAATTGCGCCGAAAGATCTTCACTATGGCTGAACAAGCTCAACCGAAGCCAATTGTCGTCAAGGTGCCAGAAATAAAGGACTTCCCCATGCCTTATCATCCAGGCACGGATGTTCCTAACAGGGGAGTCACTGATGCTGAAGTAGATGAAGCGTTCAGGCTGGAGAGTGCATGGAGAAGACCAAGCATTCACACAGTAGGCACTATGGAAACAAAAGTCTTATCAGCCTATAGTGTTGATGCTACTGATGAAGAAGAGAAGAAGGAGGAGGAGAAAGAGGAGTAGGACGAAGCGGCAGGAAACCGTTGAAATTACATGCTTCATTTTGTGTGAACTTCTTGTTCATATATCCTATTTTTAAATTTCTGTCTTTTCTCGTGTCATTTACTTGCTTTGTGAATGACTTTACCTTTTTGCTACAAAACTCAAATAATTTAACCGAAAAAAAAAGGGGAAAGGAACTTAAAAGAAAACTTACAAACGAAACTGCAAAGGAAGCAGTCGCTTGGAGTTCCCTTCACGGTTAGATAGGCTTGAATTTTCTAAATCTTAGCCTTTGGGTTTTGGCATCATCAAAAAGGGGGAAATTGTTGGGAATTGTTATGGACCAACTTGTTAAGGGGGAACTATAAGGGATACTTGATAAACGAAGTCATTTATTTTGATTGGATCCCAAAACCCCAAGTGTCCAACTCCCAGGCGACCCATTTTGATGTAGTTAATAGGTTAGAATTTTTCTAAGCCTAAACTGTTAGGATGGCTTTATTTTGCTTAGCTATAAACTGCAGGAATTCAAGTGAAGGCCACTCGCTTGAGTGTGTTTTTCCAAAGCGAAGCAAGTCTAGCAAACTGAAGTGAAGCGTGCCGAAACCAGCGAAGCGAAGCGACCGCTACAGTGGAGTCAAAGTAAAGCCACCAAAGCGAAGCAAAGCGAGCGCTACAAAGAAAAGCTGAAGCGAGTCAACGTGGGTCAACGCTTATTAAAGCGGTCACTACGAAACTTTGTTTTCAAAGCGACCCACTACAGTATGATTCTGAAGCGACTCACTTCAGAGCGGACGCTACAACTTCAAAGCAAAGCAAGCCACTACCTACCAGAAAGCGACAGCGCAACTCCCGCCCATATTTTGAACTCCAGTCAACAGGAGATCGTAGCATTAATTACGAAATCTCCACGTGTCGAAAGCGGAGTGGAGCGGAAGAGTTGACTGCCAGGCCGACAAAGGCACCGCAGCAGTACTGGCTCGCCCCAGTTACTGTTAAGTTTGTAACTTAGCCATTTTCGGCAAAGAGACAAACTGGGCTCCTGCAAAAGCTACTGCCTGCGCAAGTACTGTCGAGAGGAGGAGGGACAAGGCCACCAACCAAGCAACGGATCTAAGCCATCCCTCCGCCTATAAATAGTGAAGGATGAAGACGAAGAAAATGAGAGAACACTACTTGAGCATTCGAGCGCATACAACAAACAAATACTCCCAGCCTTCGAACAAATCTTCGAGTTTTTGTTTCCAAGTGTTCTCCGAGTTTCCAGTTCATCGGAACTCGTCTTCACAGCCTTCACACTTAGATTCTAAGCCCACTTCATACATCCGAAGCTTAGAAGAAGAACTCTAGCCAATCTTTGCATCTATTGTAAAGAGTTCTTCATAGTGTGTTCGTCAACCAAAACCCTATACTTCATTTGTTAGGTTTTGAGTGTGTCGTTAGGTTGTCCAGATCCAAGGCCCTTCTTTCATCGATTGAAGAAGCCTCGATCGTAGAGTTGAGATCCAAGCCTACACTTACATCGTTTGTGTAAAGCTCGATCGAAACTAGGCCGTAAGGAGAGCCCGGAATCTCCCTGTTGTTCGGACAGAAACGAGTGAAGTTTCGTGTCCAGTTTAGGTCTTAGTAGTGAACCCGTAATCACTGCATTGTTCGTCAGATCCAGGCGAGTGAAGCCCGATCTTGACCAGGTTTTTGAAGGACCCGTAACCTTCAAGTTCTTGAGTGAAGAGAACAGTTGCCGTCGTGCAACAAAGTGGACGTAGGAGCGTTATCTCCGAACCACTATAAATCTTCGTGTCGTATCTCTCTAACCCTAAACTCTTTATCTTGTTTATCCATTGCACTTGCATCTAAACAACTTAATCTGGATATTTTAAATACTTAGGAGAAGATTTTAGCTCACCAAATTCCGCATATACGAGTAAAGACTCCCTCTTGATCAAGTGTTCACTTCGGTCAAGCAGGCAAGCTACATACTATAGATCTAGCTTCAGCTAGGTCTTAAGTTTTTACGAGATCTTTACTTGTTACTCTGAGTTAAGGGATTTGAAGTTGAAAAACTTCAAAATACGTATTCACCCCCCCCCCTCTACGTATTTTTCCCATTAACAAACCGGGACCAACACCGGATCTATCAATTGGCGCCGTCTGTGGGAAACTTTGAGTTAAGATGTCGATTTCCCCTGTTTTATGCGAAATTCTAGCTCGTCGTTGTAACGCAGTTCATGATTTTCCTTATCATTTCCTTATATGTAGAATGTGGGAAAACTTGACATTAGAGTGAGTAGGCATGCTATATTTGCTGTGTAATCTACGGAAATCTAGATACGGATATTATTGCCTGATTCTTATTGAGCCCCTTTATAATTGTGGGCAGCAGAGTGTGACATGACTATTAAATTATGCTTTCTTTTTAGCAAAATTGCCTGTCTGATACCCTGCTGAAGGGAAACTCATGTTTGAGATGTTGGTTTTCTCTTCCTTATATGCGAATTTAAACCTTCCCTTTGTAAATGTTGTTGAGGCTATTGAATCTGGAGCGTTAATCTCTGCAGTATCTTTGAAGTCCTAACTGTTTATAGTGATATGTTTACGAGCTCGCTCTGTTATTTCCCTGGTATCTTTTTAAGTTCTAGCTGATTGTAGTGCTATGTCTATGAGCTTGCCATGTTATTCCCCTGGTGTGAAGGGTGCCCAAAAGAGGGACGTTAAAATAAATGTTTATTGAATGTCGGTTTGATGCTCTTAATTAACTCCAGCTGTATTGTTCATAATAGCAAATCAGGGCATCGGAGGCAATTTCGAGACCATATTTTCCTCATGATATGAATTGTGATAACTAAACTGTCTTATCTGTCAACATCCTAAGGTCGTGAAGAATCTGAGGGAAAACTGAGTCAAGAATTGCAATCACTTCAGAACGCATTCAGTTCACCTTGTGTAATTGGTGAGTCTACAACTCCTATAACTATCTCAAAATGCTAAATCTATTTGTGGGCTATAAGGGATTGGTAATTATAGAAGAAGCACCATTCCTTGAAACCTTTCATATATGCCCCTATATTGCTATGAATCAAAAATTCGCTTAATAAAGAAGCATCCAAAGGTGGAGAGCTGACGATGACAGGGTTACCCCATTCACTTTGATGAAGGGGTCCTGCATCCAAAAGCAAAACCTTCCATAAGCCCCCTACAATGGGCAGATCCCTCAGAAGCCATGTCTAACAGGCAACCTCCGCATAAGCCCTATCTGATAGGCAGCACTATCATAAGCCCCATATAATGGGCAAGATCTCTCGTAAGCCCTATTTAATAGGCAGCACAAGCCCTATCTAATAGGCACACCTTCAAAAGCCCTATATAATAGGCATAACATCATTAATCAAGCCTTATCTAATATGCAACATCCTCGTAAGCCCCATATAATGGGCAGAACCTTTCAAAAGCCCTATATAATAGACATAACATCATTAATCAAGCCCTATTTAATAGGCAACATCCTCGTAAGCCCCATATAATAGGCAGAACCTTTCAAAAGTCCTATCTAATAGGCAACATCCACACAAGCCCCATGAAATGGGCAGAACCTTCAAAAAAAAAAAAAAAAAAAAACAAAAAAACAAAAAAGCTCCACATAATGGGCAACATTCCCTCAAGGAGCAAACCTTTCATAAACCTGATTCAGTAAGCAACATTCTCGAAAATCCTATTTGATAGGCGATATTCTCACAAGTCCCACATGAGGGGCAGAACCCTACAACTAAGAAAGCCTTGCAAAATAAGCACCACATAAAAAACTCTCCATAGTGGGCATTATGTGTAAAAGGCCTGCTTGGCCAAACATGTTACATTGAGTCTCATAGAATAAGAGACCATATGGGATCTAAAAAACTTCTCGCCATGACCAGATCCTTCCTAAGAGCTTCATGAAAAAAGCTTTAGAAAAATAGATGCCCTAATAATGGGTCTTGCGGGGGCAGGTGTTGTTTATCCCCAACCCAATAAAGGCAGAAGCCACCCTTAAAGGGCCAGATAACAAGCGGACAATGTTTGTTAAAATCTGTCATAAATGGTTTGTGATTATAAAGGGATCTGTTAAGTGAACAATATCACATAACAGAATTCTGGAAAAAAAAAAAAAAAAAGGAAATGTACAAAAACTTTGCATGGTAATCAAACTCCTGTCACTAAGGCCTCGCCCGATTAGGCGTCACAGGATGAGGCCCTATAAGGGTAAGAGCCCTGATATTGAGTCTTATAAAATAGGCTAACACCCACTTTTGTCATACATTGGCAGAAGATATCCTATAAAAATCTTGCGTAAGTAGGCAATGTCTACTTAAGCTAATACCGATAAATTCCAACCATCCAAAGCTTGCCAAAGAGCAAGGCATATTGTATATTAAAACTCATCTTGAAAGCATTAGGGAACTAATTCTTTGAAATGCTTGCAGAACTCTGCAAAAGATGACAACTGGTCCAAAGTCTCATTTGGAAAAGGTATCTGCTAAAACAGCTAATCCTCATAAGGAACCAGGTGCCAGTACCATCATGCCAAGAATATCATTTGGATTTGGGGACAACCAAGCCATTATGCATCAGCACAACGATGCCCTCATGATAACAGCCGAGATAGAAGGATACCAAGTGTGGCGAATTTTCATCGACACGGGGACCCCTGTCAATGTGATCCTCATGAGCTGTCTCAATCAGATGCCCCAAAAGAGACTCCTGAAACCTACCAGAATATCCCTCCAGGGTTTCTCACAGAAGCCTGTGGTGACAGTAGGATCAGTAAATCTTATTCTCACTTTAGGGGAAGGGCACGCCAGAGCATAAAAAATGACTACCTTCTGGGTAGTGGACCAGGAATCGTCCTATAATGCTATCCTAGGGAGAGCTGCTCTAAACTCTTTCCAAGCAATCGTATCCACCCACCACTTGTTGATGAAATTTCCTGTGGGAAATCAAGTTGGCTGGGTATCCGGAAGTCAAACGACCTCACGAAAGTGTTATATCCAATCTGTAAAAATGGGAGAAGCTAAGAAATGGGCAGTCCCAGAACCTGTGGCTCCCCGATGTAAACCAGAAGGGGAGGAAGGCAAGATCAAAGAAGCTGACACCCTCAAAGAAGGACAAAGCCTAATGGTCCCTGCAGAGGAACTGATAGAAATAGAATTAATCCCAGGGCGGAAGGGTTTCGCCACCAGGATTGGCACTCCGATGCCTATGGAAATAGCAGCACAACTAATAAAATGCTTGCAAAAGAATGCAGATGTCTTCGCTTTTGGGTCATCTGACCTGGTGGGGGTAGATGTTGCCGTAGCGCTGCATTGCCTAAATGTAGACCCCTCGGTGTAACCAGTAAAGCAGAAGTTAAGGCAATTTGGCCCCGAGAAAGATAAAATCATTAGGGAGGAAGTCGCCAAATTGTTGGAGGCTAAACACATTAGGGAAATACAATTCCCTGAATGGCTATCAAATGCGGTTATGGTAGCTAAAGGAAATACGAGCACCTGGAGGATGTGTATTGACTTCAGGGACTTAAACAAAGCCTGCCCAAAAGATCATTACCCCCTACCTAGAATTGATCAGTTGGTAGACTCCACGTCAGGTTGTGAGCTACTATCTATGATCAGGGCTATCATCATGTTAAAATGAATCCATCAGATATCCCAAAAGCTGCATTCGGAGTTTGTGCTGGGACATTTGGTTTTCAGAGCATGCCTTTTGACCTGAAAAATGCGGGAGCTACCTATCAAAGAATGATGGATAAAATCTTCAAGAGCCAAATAGGCAGAAATATGGAAGTATATGTTGATGATATACTAGCCAAAAGTGTGCACGCTCAAGATCATATACGAGATCTGGAAGAAGTATTTGCTGTAGTCAGGCTATACCATCTTAAGCTAAATCCAGCCAAGTGCTCGTTTGGTGTTCAAGCCGGGAAATTCCTGGGTTATATGGTTACCCCTAGGGGAATTGAGGTAAACAAAGCCAAAGTGCAGGCCGTGCTAGATATGATCCCTCCCCGAAACATCCGGGAAATCCAAAGGCTTAATGGAAGAATCACAGTGCTGAGTTGCTTCATCTCACGATCAGCAGACAAAAGCCTCCCTTTCTTCAAAATCTTGAGAAGGGAAGCAGATTCGAATGGACTAACGAGTGCCAGAAGGCCTTCGAAGAATTAAAGGAGCATCTGGCAGAGCTGCCCCTGCTTACTAAACCGTTACCACAAGAAGTCTTATATCTATATATAGCAGTAGGAGCGGAATCTATCAGTTCTGTACTCCTAAGAGAAGAGGGGTTAATTCAGAAACCTATATATTACACAAGCAAGATGATACAGGGGGCAGAAATGCGGTACCCGAGTATCGAAAAAGCCGCGTTAGCAGTAATGGTTATAGCCAGAAAGCTAAGGCCTTACTTCCTATCGCATAAAGTGATAGTGAGGACGAACGAGCCGCTGAAATAGATATTGGGCAAACCTGACCTATTAGGTAGACTAGTCAAATGGGCAATATAGCTAAGTGAATACGACGTAGATTTTGAGCCAAGGGTAGCTATCAAAGCCCAAGCACTGGCCGACTTCCTACAGGAAACCACCAGAGGGGAAGAAGAAGAGCACCAATGGTGGAAAGCCTATGTTGACGGCTCAGTTACTAAAGAGGGATCTGGGGTGGGAATCTTCATTCAGGATCCCAGGAGCCAGGATTACAAATTCGCTATCAAACTAAACTATCATGTCTCTAACAATGAGGCCGAATATGAGGCCCTGGTCAAATGCCTAGACCTATTACAAACCATGGGCGCGACTCATGTGATCGTTCACTCCGATTCCCAATTAGTGACGCATCAGGTCCTAGGGACTTGCGAAAAGTGAGAGGAGCGAATGGTAGCATATGCCAAAGTCGTGAACGGACTCTTAGAACGTTTTGTTAAAGCTGAAGTTGTCCAGATCCCTCGAGAAAAGAATGTTGAGGCGGATAAACTGGCGCGAATAGCTAGCTCAGTAGAGAGAACTTGGACAGACGAAATTGTGCTGTGCAATGCAGATGCCAAATTAATCAAAGCCGAGGTACGGGCTATTGAAATAATGGAGGATTGGAGAATTCCAATCATCAAAGCCCTGAAAGAACACCCAGAACGGCCTGAAACCACAGTTTCGGCTAATGAGGGTAAGTTGCCGCGTGCATTCAAAGCTAAATTCTGCCTAATAGGGGACAAATTATACAAAAGGGCGTTTACGCACCCTTACCTCAAATGCTTATCAGAACCTGAAGGGGAATACGCATTGCGTGAAATACATGAAGGTGCTGCGGGAGCACACACTGGGTTCAAGGATCTGATCAGAAAGCTGCTCAGGGCTGGGTTCTTCTGGCCTACGATGGAAAAAGATGCTAAAAATTTAGTCAAAAGATGCAATAGCTGACAAAGAAATGGGAGGCTCATCCATAAGCCTGCCGAGCAATTGGGGGCCATGATGTCACCTTATCCCTTTGATAAATGGGGGATTGATATAGTGGGAAAATTCCCCACGGCTACAGGAGGAAGAATATTCTTAATCGTAGTTGTAGACTATTTTACCAAATGGGTTGAGGCTGAGGCCGTAGTAAAAATCACAGAACAGGTGATAAAGAAATTCATCCGGAAAAATATATGCTGCCGATATGGAATCCCAAGGATACTGGTCGCTGACAATGGCGCTCAGTTTACAGGATCCCTGGTGCGAGCTTGGTGCAAAGAAATTGGCATCGAACAAAGATTTGTAGCTGTAGCTCACCCTCAAGCCAATGGGCAAGTTGAAGTAACCAACAGGACCATCGTAAGTGGTATCAAAGCCAGGCTAGAAAAAGCCAAAGGAAATTGGGCTGATGAATTAGATTCGGTGCTATGGGCATATCGAACTAGTCCTAAGAAAGCCACAGGGGAAGCCCCGTTCAACCTAGTTTATGGGGCAACGACGGTAACGCCAGTAGAGGCAGAGCTCAAGTCACTAAGGTTAGGGACTTATGATGAAGATCAGAACCCCTCCTTGATGAGGGAAAACCTAGACATGGTCGAAGGGCTCAGGAATAAAGCACTTCAAAAAGCAGAAAGATATAAACAACAGGTGCGGGACGCTTATAACAAAAAAGTGCAGATCTGAATGTTCTGCAAAGGAGACCTGGTTCTGAAAAGGGCAGATGCCCTCAAACCCATGGGAAAGCTAGACGCAAATTGGGAAGGACCTTACCTGGTAAAAGAGGTATTAAAAGGGGGAGCTTATGAATTGCAGGATGAAGAAGGAAGGGCACTGCCCCGGCCTTGGAATGTAAACAATCTAAAGAAATATTATGCTTAATAAGTAAATTTTCCCAAACCCACTTTAGGGGAAGCAAAAGAGAAGTTAGGGGAGTTTTTCTTAAAAAGAAGACTACCTAAAAGAAAAGGAAAGTGTTGAAATATCCACCAAATGAGTTGTGATTCATTCGATTTCTCACAACTCACTTGGGGGGGGGGGGGGGGGGGGGGGGGGGGGGGGGGGGGGAGTAGGGGGTACCCCCCATATCCCATTATCTCAAAATGCCATATCCCATTATCTCAAAATGCCAGATCTCATTATCTTAAAATGCTTATATTTTAAAATGGTTGTATGCATGAAAAGCTGGAAGCATTAAATAGTCATTCAAAAAGGATAGAATATAATTTACTTCAACAAGTTTAAAGGCGTAAAGCAAACTTCCGGGTTAAAGAAGAACTGAAAAATAGTCGACCGGAGGTGTAAGATGAACACCCCCCACCAAAAAATCAAAAGAAATAGTGTTTGACCAGGAAGATAAAAGAAAAACAGACTAAACAGAAACACCAAAGTTGGGAGAAGAATCTGGAGAACTCTGGGAAGAGGAGGAAGACCCACTGCTAGCTCCTGCAGCTGAATCTGCGGGGAAAGATAAGGGCATCAAACACCCTTCTTTCAAATAAACCCAAAAAGACAAATAGTAATAAAGTAATATACCCCTTTGCAGTTTCAATTTCTTGTTCTTTCTCTCGTAGACCCTCTCAGTGGGAGTTTTCCTCTGGCCCTCGGCATCCCTAGCCTCCTCGATGGAGAGCAGCTCAGTCATTAGAATAATCACACACCTGTTACGAGCTGGGTCATGAACAATAGCATCCCCTGGTGTGAGAAATCCCCCCATCAAGGGCGCAAGAATGGCTTCGCACTTCTCTTCCTCTGATAGGTATCCATCATACATTTCGTATTGAGCAAAGTGATTTTTCAGTCTTCGGAGGTAGGTTTTCATATTGGGAAAATCCTCAAACTCCAGAAAGTCTATTTCCCTCCTGGTCAAAAACCTGAGTAGATGAAATCGAAGAGAGTCGGAGACGTCCTCTGAATAGGCCAACTCGTAACTTTTCCGGCGAAGGGAATCAAGCGACATGTCTGGAATAGCATAACATGATTGATGTAAGTCAAGAATAATCAGGTTAGGGAATTCAGTGGAAAGAGAAGGAAGAGATTTCCCATTATCTTCAGCCCTGAAATTATCAGCGAAGCGGGGAGATTACATACCTGGTTCTGGCTAAATAAGAAGAGTAAGAGTAGTAGTCTTACTGAAGACGAAATGTGCAGAAGAAGTGAAAGGGCTCTCCTTTTTTCTCCTTCCTTCCTATAATGATATTTCGAAAAGATGGTAGAATAAAAAGGATCACCTCGCCCTCGGAAAACTAAACGACGCATTATTTTTGAACGCGACAAGACATGAGTGACGCTATAATATATATATATATATATAAAAAAAACCCCGTTATCATTTCCCGCCAGAGTATTAAACCAGAAGCTTATTAAGCACGCTTCTGGACTTGGGGGGGGGGGGAGGGGGGGGGGGGGGGGGGGGGGGGGAGTAGCTGATAGGGATAAATATCAGCTTTTGCCAAACATGGCATCTTCCAGAACCTATCTCTCTCATCCTTTCAAGAGCCTTACACGATCTGCCTAACGAAAATACTCAAGTCACAGATGATATAGAGTTTGGAGTAAATTCGGACATGCGACAAGGCTCCTGTGCAGATCCCGGCACGTGACAGAGGCTGTGCAGGTCCTGTTGGCATCTGTCGGAGGCTAGGGATCTGCCAGGCATACGATCGGCGTGACTCTACCCATCCTAGAGTAAGGACCACGAAATTAATAGGAAAAATGAATCTTGTCCCCCGAGGAATTCCTTTTCTGTCCTCCTTTTTTTCGGACGAATGCTCACTTTCTCACCCTTCCTACACTTATAAATACCGAGTAGTCGCACACTTTGCCGATCATCCATCATCACAACACAATTCTTCGCACACACTCTGCGTACTGTTTCATTCACCTTCATACTCTTCCTTGAGCTCCTTTGAGCTCAAGCAGTCCAGGCTTCCGAAGCCCCCTGCCGGAGATCATCATCCGTAGTCACTTTCATTCCTCCTCTTCGGCACCGGGAAAAATCTCTCTTACATACCTCACCTTGAGCCTAAGGTAAAACCCTCATTGTCTAAAAGAGAATGAGGCTTAACGGAGCTCCACTCTCCCTGTTTCTATCTCCTTTTTACTTCATCCCTTCATTATCTGCTTATATGATTGCAAAACTCCATGAATCTTAACAGTTTATGGCTAAATATGCCCTTTACACACAGCACACAGCTCGATTATCCCTCGTTATTTCTATGCGAATCATGCTCTGTCTAAAATACTTGATTATAGCCTTCTATGCGCATGAATCTCTTGCTCTTTACCACTGCAACCCTTTATCTATGAATGCTCTTTGTAAAACATGATGAAAACCTCTTAAGTTGTTGTGGATCTCCAACCCGGATCTATCACACTCTCTCTCTTTCTTATCTCGTTCTTCATTGCTTATTACTTATAATCTGACTAAGAAGCTCATACATCAACCTTGCCTTCAAAGGCATAAAAGATTTCACAAAGAATTTTAGCACAACCTCTCTTCCACCCAATGTTCTAAAAAGCGCTAGGCGCTAGTCGGGCGGTAGAGGGTGACTAGCGCCTAAGCGCTAGGCGGGAGCCTAGGCGGGGCCTAGGCGGATTCGAACTATAATGCTTATTTTTACTGTTCTTACAATATTATTGCCAAATTTATAATAAATACACATACTATGACAATTGATAGGTTAGTATCATAATTATAAATCCAAAATCATACATAGAGTAACATAGTTTGCCTAAACATAGAATAATTAACACATATAGACTATTGATTAAGCTTCAAGAGCGGCTCGTTGAGTATCGCATAGAGCCTAGGCGGATTACTTATTAGTCGGGCGGCGAGGTACTGACTAGCGCCTAGGCGCCACCTAGGCGGCGTCTTTTAGAACACTGCTTCCACCACATTCTGCACTTAAGCAGTTTGATAAATCAAGCTTGTTCTACAACGAGCTTGAACATGTGTCTCTGTAAGAACGACCTGACCAGTTTGTTCTTAGACACGAAAACGGTTGGTTATTGGTGTAACCCCCTCCCCCAATCTGGGACCAACAAGTGGTATTAGAGTCTTTTTCAAAGTTTTTGGTCAATTAGAACTGATCCTAGAAAAATATTTTCATTCATTCATATCATATCATCCCTTCTCTTTATATGGAGACTTCTCTTCTCAGGGTGTGCGAGGACTTTTCAGTCCAAGGATATGAAGACTGGAGCTTCCAGATCAAGATGTGCCTTCAGGCACATCACGTCCTTATGTGGGACGTTATAGAAAATGAGCCATCACCCATTTATGTTGCTGATGTAGTAATTCAGGGAACTGATCCCGGTAAAGCCACGTATATAAAGAAACTTTAAAATTAGCGTTAGTACACCACCGAGGAAAGAAAAGAAGAAGGCCTTCATAGCTATCTCAAGGGCCTCATTTCTAGATAGTCAAAGGTATCTACCTTGCGAAAACTTTAAACCTTGACACTGCAAAAGAAATGTGGGACACCCTAAAGTTATCAACCTAGGATCCGAGGAGATAAAGGAGAACAAACTCTCTATTGCATGCAGCAAGTTTGACAATTTTAAGACTACATGGAGAAAGCATTGAAGCAATGAAAATTTGCTTCATTGAAATAGTTCTTAAAATAGATGTGCTTAAATGGAATAAATATACCCAACGCAAAAAGAACTTAAAAATTACTAGAGCTCTACCTGCCAACTGGCTTGTATACTCAACTCTTTTTCCTCACGAGCTGACTTTAACAAGTTCACTATTGAGGAACTCTTTGATATTCTTATCGGAAATGAATATGAAATGATCCGTATTCTTAGATCTTCACAGCCTTCCTCATCCAAGAAGGCTGATGAAAAGAAAGAAAAAGATGTTGCCTTTAAGGCCGTTGAGGTCAAGGGAAAATATCAACCTCTCTTGTTGAAGAGGCTTTGGTCAAGAAAATTGACCAGTTGGCTATTGATGTAGCTATGTTCTCTAGGAGCAATGAGAAGCTCCTCAGTAAGGTATCGAAGTACAAGAGACTTTACCGTGACAACAAGAAGAACTTCTCCAACCGATCTGCCATATGCGCTGGTAAAAAGAGCGAAGGTAAACCCTCAAACTTCAATTATTCTAATACACCAGAGGGTGCATGCTTTGAGTGTGGCAGACCTGGTCATTATAAGATGGATTGCCCAGATCTTTCCAAGGCAGAACAAGACGAGCTTCGTACAAAGCGAGATAAGAAGCTCAAACAACAAAGAGTTGCCATGCTCGTTGAGGAAGAAACAAAAGAAGTACATCTCTCTGACATCTCGACGAGCTATGACGAGGGATATATCGCTTCTGAAGATGAAGACGAAGAAGAGTGCTTCGTTGGATAACTACCTCTCTCAACTTCCTCAAATGAACAAACCAAGGTAATCCCTCAACCCGTTCAATTATCTTTATCTGACAGTGAATGTACAGATGAGGAAGATGAAGATCTATCTGAGGCGTGTCTTGGGAAAGGATCAAAGAACATTTGAAAGAATATGTCGAGCTTGATGTGTTGTTCAAAGAGGTCGTTGAAGATAATGCTGAGCTAATGGATCAAAATGAAAAGTTCAAGCTGGCATTAGAAGAAAGATTCTCTCCCTACGATGCAGAAAATGAAAGGGAGATAGAAACCCTAAAGTCAAAGGTTGACGAGTTGACTTTAAGAAAGAAGGAGCTTGAGGCTAAGGAAATCGAAAAGGGCGAGACTCTTAAACCAAAGGGTGCCAAAATCCACAACCTCCCCTCAAGGTTGGTCGATTTAGTAATCCGGTACGAACTCCTCGTTTCTAAGGAGGAAAAGCTTCAAATCACACTTATACAGTTAAAGAAAAGTGGGAAGAAGATACAGGAAGTTCAAGCCATGCAGCGAAGTGCCTGCAACAAAACTGGACTTGGCTATGAAAGAGCCATTGAAACAAGCCCGTGGGATGCGAGGTCATTTTCACAAAATCGAAACCCAAGGTGAATAATGGTGAGCATAATCATTAGGCTCTCCCTGACAAGGTTGTCAAGCTGAAGAATCCAGTTTCTTAGCCTCAGGCCGTACTCTTGAAGCATCACAAGAAGACCGACCTGAATAAAAAAAAGATCAGCCTACCCCTAAAAAGAAAGAGGTTCGACTTGCTCAGAAGAAGAAACAACATCGACCTGCCCCCAAACCACAACAGGCTGCTATTCTAGGGAGATATCAAGGCCAATTTGATCAAAGGCCTTATTATTCTCAGTTCTATTATCTTGCTCAACATCAAGGTTGTTATTGTTACCCTCAACAAGCCTACTATCAGAATCGTCAGTATCAACATGTTTATTCTGAAGAACCATACTATCAGCCTCACTTCCTCACTCTCATAAATCCAAGAAGAAGAACTCCCAAACCCAGCTCAAACAATCCAACTGCCTCGTCCACCGCCTCAGGTAGAAGCAAACCAGCTGTCAAAGTCTGGGTTCCCAAGGCCGTTCTTGTCCCTGCCACCGATGTAGCACCGGATCTCAAATGGGTTGCTCACCTAATTGCATGTAGGAAAGGCTCTACAAAGGAGCCAAGCAGCTCGAGGAGCTGCCTGGATCATTGGTAGTGGATACTCAAAGCACATGACGTGTGACAAGATGTTAGTATCAAACTATGCCGAGTGAGATAGCCCTCAAGTGACTTTTGGAGGCAACCTAAAGGACGAACCTGAGGCTATGGTAATCTAACAGTTGGTAAAACCACTATCCATAACGTCTCGTATGTTGAAGGCCTCTATCAAAATTTATTTTCAGTCTCTCAATTATGCTCGAGTGGTAAACGAGTAAAATTTACTACTAACAAGTGTCTCGTATAAAATGAGGAAGGAGGTACCCTCCTTACCAGAATTCTGTAGGACAAGCTTTACATAGTCCAATGGGCTAATGACAAAGAGACATGCCTAGTCACCAAGGCTAACTCTGAGACCAGTTGGATGTGACACAAGAGACTGAGTCATCTCAACTTCAAGGCCATCAACAAACTGGTACGCCACAAGCTGGTGAACCACCCACCAGATCAAATATTCGATAAAGATCAAATTTGCAATGCATGTCAAGCTGGGAAGCAAACCAGGGCCTCCTTTCCAAGCGTGACAGCTTAAACTTCAAATCAAATATTGGAGCTTCTCCATCCCGACCTCTTCGGTCCAGTTACTCCTCTGAGTATTGACGATAGAAAATAAGCTCTCGTAGTTGTAGATGATTTTTCTAGATTTACATGGGTTATTTTCTTATTTAAGAAAATGGAGACCTTGGAGAAGCTGTCTGCGCTGCTCAGCAAGTTGTGCAATCAAAAGGAGAAGCCCATCATCTCCATCCGATCAGATCGTGGTACCGAATTTCTAAATTCTATGGTCGAGGAATATTGGACAAAGAATGGGATTTATCATCAAACTTCAGTAACGAAGACCCCTCAACATAGTGGAGTTGTTTAGCATAGGAATCGTTCGTTGAAGGAAGTAACTCGTTCTATGTTTGATGAGACCAAACTATCCATGAAGTTTTGGGTGGAGGCTGTCAACAAAGCATGTTACACCCAGAATAGGTCGGTCATCATGACTAGGCACAGGAAGACTCCCTACGAGCTGTGGAACAACTAGTTTGGGTGCTTGTGTTACATTCACAATAATGGGAAATCCTAATTAAAGACCTTCAAAAGCAAGGTAGAACTCCTCTTCATGCTCATGTGCTTGTGTAATTGAGGGAGATGGAGTTAGAAGGATTACCTCTCCTGTTTAATTGCCATTGAATGCCATGAGTCCAAGATCAACTTCCTAGCTGGACTTAGGTTCAATGAAAGCGTCTGAGTCGCTCCCAGCTTGGTCGCTATGGGTGACATTTGACTCGATTGCCACCAGCGCTCTCCTAGGAGTCTCCCTTCTAGCCTTGAGCTCCTCTCTTTCCTTCGCACTGAGCTTCGGGCTGTCAGATTTGTAGTAACTCATCTTGTGGCAATGATAACATTCCACGTCAATGAGATCCCTAGCGATCGGCTTCGAATGGTCGTCTCTCTTTCATTTCCCTTCACGTGCCTTTGTATTTTTCCCTTGGTACTGCTTATAGAAGCATTTGTACTTTCCCACCCTTGAGTTCATCTTGTTGAAGTTTTTGGTGAGAAATACGTAGTGCTCCTTCAGCTCCTCTCGCGACATCTTTGAAATGGACGCTCTGCTCGTGTTGTCGTTCGCTTTGAAAGCGATTCCTTTTGAGGTAGTGGGCACCTCATCTTCGTCATCATGCGTCATCCGATTAAGGTCAAATTCATGCGCCTTCAGTTATGAGAATTGCAATAGCGAGCTGAGGTCCTTCGTGGCAAGATAGAGCTCCTTCATAGTCTGCCACCTCGTTGTTAGCGCTCTTACTTTCTTGAGGTTCATATCTATATGTGTGAGATTCTTACCAAGCGAGCACAACGTAGTGATCATATTGAGCACGTGAGTCTCAAACATATCAATGCTCTCGTTCGGCTTCACGGTCAAGCTCTCAAACTCTGGCATTAGCACAACGAGTTTGTTCTCTTTGATCTTATCCTTGCCCTGTGAGATTAGAGCCAGAGCTTCCCACATTTCTTTCACTGTCTTGCACTTCATTATAATTAGCGAGGTAGTTGTCCGAGACTATCGTGTGCATTATGTTGCGCGCTACTCGGTCTAGATTCATGAGTCTGAAGTAGTTCGTGGTGTACTCGTCCTTCGGCTTTACCACATATGTTTCATGCGTGGTTGCTTTTGCAGCTTCTCCATCCTTCGCTTGCTTAGCCACTGGAATGTTAGTTGTGACGACTTTCATGATCGTAATGGGTCCTTCCATTATTACCTCCCACATTCTGTCGTAAACTAGCATAGGTATGATTCGACACGGAAGCTCCATGTCGCGTAAGCCTCTATTGAGAACTGTGGAAGCTGGGCAGCACTGAGGCTCAAAGACATATTAAAATATTAGTTTATATGCGGTATGCACGTGAGTGATTTTTTTATGCAAGTGATTACGAAAACTCAGATCAGTTCAGTTGACCCAACTGCAGCTTTTGCAAGCTACAAATATGCAAAGCAGTGGCTCGTTAGAACCCCTGCTTCGATACCACTTATTGGTCCCAGATAAATAAGTAGGTCACACGTAGGGGGGGGGGGGGGGGGGGGAGGTGAATACGTGTGAAGAAGTTTTTAACTTATTTTTCAAACTTATCTTCAGAGCGAGTATGTTGTAAAGCGAGCTGACACTTCAGACCAGAGCCACTGCTCGATCTGTAGTTAGCGAGTGCTTAAGACCAAAGCGTGAGCTTGATCTATAGCATGTTAGCTTTACAACATGTGGATTTAGGTGACCATTTGTTTTCTTGGTTAATAAAATCCCATTTTAAGTTGTTTAAGTGCTGGTGCAGTATGCAATAACAAAAGCGATACGTAAAGTAACAGCGTAAGGAAAGGAATATGACACAAGGATTATAGTGGTTCGGAGTAAACTTCTCCTACGTCCACTTGTTCCTTTCGGGAACGAATCCTCTTCACTCAAGAATTCACCAAGGGATTACGATGGGTTCTCAAGCAACCTGAACAACGATCGAGCTTTACACAATCGAGGAAAGTGAAAGCTTGGATCTTACAACTCAACTACAACCTTGATCGAGCCATCCACAATCGATGAAAGTGGAGACTTAGATCTTTACAAATCTACTAACACTTAACCAATACTAACAAAACACGCTATAATCTTCACTCGACAGAGACTTGGATTTTGGGTAGGGTTTTGTGTATAAACTCTAACTTAGAAGAATCCTTTACAATGAAAGTTTAGAATTCTTCAATGGACTAGGCTTAGGAATATCAGTGCGGCCTAGAACTTAGAGTGGAGTTAAGGTTGCAGAAACACAAGCTTTGATGGAACTAAAGCTTGGAAAAATTCGTAAGAACTCGAGAAAGATTGTTTTGAGAAAATCGCGAGTACTTGCTATTTTGCTCTGAAAATTTAGATGAAGTGTTCTAGTTTCTGCATGGACCTATTTATAGTGTGAGATGGTCATTTCGTCCGTTAGAAAGAAGGTATGATCTTGTCTCTCACGCTCCAACATGTTTTAATTGACTTGCATCTTTTCTGGAAAAGTATATTTGTCTTCTTTCCGAATTTAGCTTGCTTTCAACTTGAGCAGTCTCCATAGCGATGCGCGCATACCGTTGGCTTGAGTTCAACTGTCTTCAACTAATTGGAGTTCGCCATTTGGCAGCTGCCATTTAATGTTGGCAATACCCCCAATTTGACTCATTTCAAAACTTCCATTTGAAATATAATGTTAGTCGAGATGTCGCTTTCTCGCTATGAGAACAGGATTTGGTAAGCAGACTATGAGTAAAGCTGAGACGCTTTAGTTTTACTGTTCACCATAAGGATTCCTTTTCTTGCTATGAACTTAGTAAAGCGATAGCGATCGCTTTGCATAGGTTCATCTTATAGCGATAAGGTCTTCAAGAACCTGCAACCTATAGCGACTAAAAATAGAGTTTCCTAACATCCAAGCTCTTAAAAATTCTATCTAATCTATTCATCAAATAGGGAGGTCTGGGAATTTTCTAAGGGGAGGGTTTTGGGATCGAATCAAAACATTTTATCATTTTATTTAAAAATTCTGTCTAATCTATTCATCAAATAGGGAGGTCTGGGATTTTTCTATGGGGAGGGTTTTGGGATCGAATCAAAACATTTTATCATTTTATTTAAGACTCCCAAAGTGGTTCCCCCTTAACAAATTATCCTAACAATTTCCCAAAGAAAACCCTAAGGGGGAGGTCGTCATATAAATATCGGCCGACTAGGTCAAAAGCCATATTCAATCTCATGCTCACACTCTCGACTACTCTCTAAATTATCTCCCACTCTTTACATTCAACGTACATCCGCCGCCACCGAAGTCAGTCGTACAAGCTCTCTCCGCCGCCAATCCCTCTCTCATGTCACCCTCTCCGACCGAACGCATATAGTTGTCTGCGACCACCATCATTGCTTTATTATTTATCTTCTTACCTATTTACTTTTACGTTCAATTATTTGAATACCGTACTAACTTGAGCATTGGAGGCCCTACGGCTGACTCTCCCTCCGGTGTCCTCCTTAGGGCTCTAACGTCTCTCCATGTTGTGTTGGTTACATGTTGTTAGTGCCATAATCAACCGGATCTACCGAATTGTCCAGAAAACCGTAATTGTATATTCTACCTCTACAGAGAATAAGTTGAGCATATCCTGAACGCGACACATGTTGCTTCGAAGTTTCACAATTATCAAGATGGGTGTAGCTGATATGTATAATAAAATTCAACAATGCGAGTGTCTAGGAGCAGTGTTGAATCATATTTTCGTAAGACAATAAACGCAACAAAGGAGAATAAAACGACACGAGGGATTTACGTGGTTCGATCTAGGGGAATAGATCTACGCCAATGGAGAGAAAGAAAGTGCGGCTATATTTCATTAAGATTCTGTTTAGGAGAATACACAGTGTATCAAGAGTATATCTCTTTTTCATAGAGTGTTTATCCTCTTTTAATAACCTCTCTCATAATGGCCCTTGATTGCCTACAATAGTGGGGGAGGTTAGTTACTACCCATGATCCCACGTTCCTCATTTACTCCCTTTGTGGATCTCTTCTTGGGCTTGGACTCTTCATTGTTTGGGCCTAGGAGTTGGGCCTTATCCCATCATATCCTCCCCCAAAAGACGTGGGTTTGGGGGTATGTCGTCGAGCTGGAATCTCCACGTCGTTCGTCAAGGTGGAGTCTTGCACCATATTCGAAGTTGAAGTTTTGCCAAAAAGATGCAGAAGCGAGGATATGATGGTGGTGATGGCATAGTTGAGGCTTCTAGGTGTAGATGAAATCGATTTCCCTGTCAAAATATTAGATTCTGTCGAAGTCGGATCGTAATTCCCACCGTATTGGTTCTAATGCTGAAGTGGCTTCAATGGATTTTTGACGAAGTCATGCTGTCAATCCACCTGGATTTTGATGAAGTGACGAAGTTAATCCAGCCGAGGTGGATTTTGACGAAGTCAAACTGTCTTATCCATCTAGGTGGATTTTTGACGAAGTGACGAGCTGTCTATCCTACCGAGGTGGATTTTGACGAAGTCGAGCTGTCTTATCCTACTGAGGTGGATTTTGACGAAGTCAAGCTGAGTTTTCTATCCTACTGAGGTGGATTTTGACGAAGTCGAGCATTCTTATCCTCCCGATGTGGATTTTGACGAAGTCGAACTGTCTATCCTACCTAGGAGGATTTTGACGATGTCGAGTTGTCTTATCCTACCGAGATGGATTTTGAAGAAGTCGAGCTGTCTTATCCAGCTATGTGAATTTTGACCGAAGTGGCTTTCTGAGCCGATCATTGGTGGGTTCCTGATTTGCTATTGGTCCCGGTTTGTAAAGAGGATCACACTTAGAGAGAGGGAGGGGGGGGGGGGGGGGGGGGGAATACGGGTGATAGAAGTTTTTCAACTTCTTTTCAACTTTACTCAAAGTAGCAAGAAATCGGGTCGCTTTAAGGCTTAAGACCTCGTCGAAGCTTGATCTACAGTATAAGCTTAACTCTGGACCTAAGCGTGCGCTTGATCACAGAGTGACTCGCTTGCAAATGCGGAATTTAGGTGAGCTAGTCTTTCCTAGGTATTTAAAATCTTTGTTTGAGTTTGTTTAAATGCACATGCAATATGATAATCAAAGCAGTAAGATATTGAAAGCTTAAGTAAGGAAATACGACACCAGAATTTAGAGTGGTTTGGTGATAAAACACCTACGTCCACTTTGTTGCACGCTGCAACAGATTCTTCTCACTAAGAATCTTGAGGATTACGGGTTCCCCCAAAACCTAGATGATAGGGTGTATTTTTACCATATTTTCTAAGTGTTTAATAATCGTTTTCTTGCCGTATTTTGATAGTTTAGCTCATGTTTTGTATCGTTTACGTTGTTTCAAGCTAGATTACGCTTTTGGGTTGTTTTGAGTGTTTTTAGGGCTTTTGAGTCGAGAAAACCCAAGATGAGATGAGAGACAACGAAACCAAGGAAGAGATGAAGTATTGATCCCAAGTTCTGACTTCTCACGATGTTATTGAAGAGTTGTTTTGGAATAATGGAAGCATATCATTGAAGAGGAGTTCGATAGGAGCGTGTAGGTTAAAACGGAGGTCAATTCGGAGTTCGGATGAGGAAGATATGGCCAAAACGAGAAAGACGCGCAAACCGGCATACCGGCTCGACCAGGCGCTCGGCCGAGCCGCCGGCCGCGCCAATCGAGTTCCAGGAACAGTAGCTCCGCTCGGCCATGTGCTCGGCCGAGCCGTGGGCCGAGCCAAAAACACGGGAATCCTAAAATTGGGATATTTTTATTTCCTTAACCTAATCCTTGTACAATTAGGTAACAATTACGAACCCCTACCTTATAAATACCCCAAAACTCATCATTGTACCCAAGTTTTCATAGTTTAGATCTCTCTAGTCTCCAACTTTCATTAGATTAGTTTTTATTCTATTCTCTACTTTTACACTTTAGATCTAGATTTAATTCATGTATTTCATGGAAGACAATTGAAAATTGAAGATTCATCAAGATTCAAGAGTTTTTCTATATCTTTCTCTTTTATTTATGTTTTTAATTATGTTTATTCTTCCTTCTACCTTTCTTTTAATTATGTCTAGCTAATTTTCTTAGTTGATTTTAGGGATTGAATGCCTAATTGAATTTATGTGAGTGTTTTATGTTTACGATTAGCCTTCCAATCTAGGTGCATGTTTCATGGTGCTTATTCTCATACATGATTACTTGATCACTAATTATGTGTGCATAGTTATGTTTTTATGCCTTAGTAGGATAATTGCATAATAGATCTCATGAATGCATGGTATGATGATTTAATTATCTTAGTCGAGGTTGAATTATCATATGTTCGCATATAGTCGATTTAGGTGTCATAGTTGAACCTAATTGATTGTATTATTGATACTTGTTCTATTTTGCACTTGATTTGATTTCTATGAGTCCGAGAGGAGATTTGGATCTTATTAGGTGACGATCTTGCATTGCCTTTATCGGAGTGTTAGATTATTTTCGTGTATCACATCTAGAATGGATTAAATTGGTTAATTGTATTCATTAATTACTTGCATATATTTGATTAGGTAGGCTTCCCTAGAATCAACACTTTTCCTTAATAGAGTTTTTTTCCTTGTTTGATTATTTGCTTACTTGTTAGTTGCCTTATTTGATTAATTGTTTTCTTATTTATTTATTTCCTTGTTTATTAATTGAGTCTTTTATTTAATTGTCTAGTTTATAAATACCACAATTTCAAATTCTTAATTGCTTAGACATCAGTTTAGTTCTAGAGTAGAGGTATTGTGTGTGATTTCGGTATATCAATCCCTGTGGATACGATACTCGTACTTCTCTTTACTATACCAATTTTTGTATGGTAGAAAATAGTGCGATCACTAGACTGGATCGAGCTTCACTCGCTTGGATCCGAAACAACAACAGCTAGGAGATTGCGGGTTCTCCACTAACCTAGCTACGATCGAGCTTCGAAAAATCGAGGACAGTGCAAGCTTGGATCTACACTATACGATCGAGGTTTCTACTATCGAGGAAAGTAGAACCTTAGATCATTACAAGAAAACCTTTCAACAACACTCAAAACCTAACTGACTTGACAAAACAAGGGTTTGGGGTTTTGGTTTGAAAACTCTCTAAGTGAAGAACTCTTACAGTTTAAGTGCAAAGGGTAGAGTTCTTCTCTAAGCTTGGATGTGTGAAGTAGGCTTAGAATCTGTGAGAGTGAAGGTTGCGGAGACAAGCTTCGATGTTGCTGAAGCTTGGAGAACACTTAGACAAGAACTCGAAGAATTTGCTCGAAGGCTGTGAGTGCTTGTTTGCTGTATGCGCTGAAATCTCAGGTAGTGTTCTACTCTTCTCCGTCTCTGGCCTTCACTATTTATAGTGGGAGATTTGGACTGGAGCCGTTGAAGGTTGGTGGCTTTGTCCCTCCACATTCGACAGTACTTGCCTTTGACCTGCAGCTTTTCAGACGCGCGCTTTGTCTCTTTGCCGAAAATGGCTAAGAGCCAAGTTCAACAGTAACTAGAGCGTCCAGTACTGTAGCGGCGGCTCTGTCGGTCTGGCAATCAACTCCGGTGCTCCATTCTTCGTGTACCACGTGGAGATCCGCAATTAATGTCTTGATCTTCACTGGACTTGAGTTTGAACTCTTAGTTTGAATGGGACGGGAAATTTAATCTGTCGCTTTCAGTTAGGAAGTGGCTCGCTTCGCTTTAGTTTCTTGAGCGTCCGCTTTAGTAAGTGTTGACTCGCTTTGACTTTACTGTAGCACTCGCTTCGCTTCACTTCGGTAGACTCGCTTCACTTCAAAACACACTCAAGCAAGTGGCCTTCACTTGAAAATCTGCAGTCTAAAACCTAAGCGTCTGTTGGGAATTGTTATGGACCAATTTGTTAAGGGGGAACTCTGAGGGATACTTGATAAACGAAGCCATTTGTTTTTGATTGGATCCCAAAACCCCAAGTGTCCAGCTCCCAAGCGACCCATTTTGATGTAGTTAATAGGTTAGAATTTTTCTAAGCCTAAATCTGTTAGGATGGCTTTATTTTGCTTAGCTTTAGACTACAGGAATTCAAGTGAAGGCCACTCGCTTGAGTGTGTTCTTCTAAAGCGAAGCGAGTCTAGCAAACCGAAGTGAAGCGTGCCGAAACCAGCGAAGCGAAGCGAGCGCTACAGTGGAGTCAAAGTGAAGCCACCAAAGCGAAGCAAAGCGAACGCTACAAAGAAAAGCAGAAGCGAGTCAACGCGGGTCAACACTTATTAAAGCGGTCACTACGAAACTTCGTTTCGAAAGCGACCCGCTACAGTATGATCCTGAAGCGACTCACTTCAGAGCGGACGCTACAACTTAAAGCAAAGCAAGCCACTACCTACCAGAAAGCGACAGCACAACTCCCGCCCATATTTTGAACTCCAGTCAACAGGAGATCGTAGCATTAATTACGAGATCTCCACGTGTCGAAAGCGGAGTGGAGCGGTAGAGTTGACTGCCAGGCCGACAAAGGCGCCGTAACAGTACTGGCTCGCTCCAGTTACTGTTAAGTTTGTAACTTAGCCATTTTCGGCAAAGAGACAAACTGGGCACCTGCAAAAGCTACTGCCTGCGCAAGTACTGTCGAGAGGAGGAGGGACAAGGCCACCAACCAAACAACGGATCTCAGCCAACCCTCCGCCTATAAATAGTGAAGGATGAAGACGAAGAAAGAAGAGAACACTACTTGAGCATTCAAGCGCATACAGCAAACAAACACTCCCAGCCTTCGAGCAAATCTTCGAGTCTTTGTTTTCAAGTGTTCTCCGAGTTTCCAGTTCATCGGAACTCGTCTTCACAACCTTCACACTTAGATTCTAAGCCCACTTCATATATCCGAAGCTTAGAAGAAGAACTCTAGCCAATCTTTGCATCTACTGTAAAGAGTTCTTCATAGTGTGTCGTCAACCAAAAACCCTATACTTCGTCTGTTAGGTTTTGAGTGTTGTCGTTAGGTTGTCTAGATCCAAGGCCCTTCTTTCATCGATTGAAGAAGCCTCGATCATAGAGTTGAGATCCAAGCTTACACTTACACCGTTTGTGTAAAGCTCGATCGAAGCTAGGCTGTAAGGAGAGCCCGGAATCTCCCTGTTGTTCGGACAGAAACGAGTGAAGTTTCGTGTCCAGTTTAGGTCTTAGTAGTGAACCCGTAATCATTGCGTTGTTCGTCAGATCCAGGCGAGTGAAGCCCGATCTCGACCAGGTTTTTGAAGGACCCGTAACCTTCAAGTTCTTGAGTGAAAAGAACGGTTGCCGTTGTGCAACAAAGTGGACGTAGGAGCGTTATCTCCGAACCACTATAAATCTTCGTGTCGTATCTCTCTAACCCTAAACTCTTTACTTTGTTTATCCATTGCACTTGCATCTAAACAACTTAATCTGGATATTTTAATTACTTAGGAAAAGATTTTAGCTCACCAAATTCCGCATATACGAGTAAAGACTCCCTCTTGATCAAGTGTTCACTTCGGTCAAGCAGGCAAGCTACGTACTGTAGATCTAGCTTCAGCTAGGTCTTAAGTTTTTAAGCGAGCTCTTTACTTGTTACTCTGAGTTAAGGGATTTGAAGTTGAAAAACTTCAAAATACGTATTCACCCCCCCCCCCCCCCCCCCTCTACGTATTTTTCCTATTAACAAACCGGGACCAACAAGTGGTATCAGAGCAGCGGTTCTTTCGAGCCTCTGCTTTGCATATCCGAAGAGAGTCCCCACTCACTTCACGTTGTCTCATTGAACCGGATCCTATTTCCTAAGTGCATCAAAATCTCACCCACGCATACTGCATTACTACTAACTGTTTACCATGAATGCTTCTAGTCTTCCACAGTTTTCCATTGAAGGCTACGAGATCTGGAGCTTCCGTGTGGAGAGCTTCTTATGCTCCGTCCATGACCGCATGTGGGAGGTCATAGAAGAAGGACCTATCACAATCAAGAAGAGCATCACTGTGGATGTTCCAGCAGCGGAAGGACGAGCAGCTCATGTTCGACAACAACTAGTAGACAAGGACATAGATGAGTACACTCCCAACGACTTCAAGATTGCCAATCTTGACAAGATCGCACGTCACACGATGCAGAGCACCGTGTCGGACGCCTACCTTCCAAGGATTAGGAAGTGCGCAACAGCGAAGGAGATGTGGGAAACTCTAGCTCTCATTTCTCAAGGCACTGACAAAATCAAAGAAAACAAACTCGCCGTACAAATGCGGGAGTTTGAAAGCCTGATAATGAAGCCAGGAGAATCCATCGACACCTTCGAACTGAGAGTCACCAACATCACTGCAACTCTCAACTCGCTTGGGAAGGAACTCACGGATAAGGAAGTCAACCTGAAGATTGTCCGAGCTCTCACAAGGAAGTGGCAAACTATGAAGGAGTTGTATCTAGCAACCAAGGATCTATCAAAGCTCACACCGGAGATTCTGTTTTCCGAACTGAAAGCTCATGAATTCGATCTGAATCGAATGAACCTCGACGAAGAGGATGAAGCACCCACTACGTCAAAAGGAGTAGCATTCAAAGCTGCCGAAGGGCCAAGCGAGCAGTCGCTAGCCAAGATGACGAGGGAAGAGTTGGAAGAACACATTGCGTTCTTATCCAAGAACTTCAATAAAATGAATTCTCGAGTGGGCAAATACAAAAGATTCTACAAGCAATACAAAGGGAGGAGCACTGATGCTCGAGAAGGAAAAGGGAAGAGAGAAGAGACGACAAAGCCGATCCCGAGAGACATGATGGAAGTGGAATGTTACCATTGCCACAAGATGGGCCACTACAAATCCGATTGCCCAAAGCTGAGTGCGAAAGAGCGAGAAGAACTGAAAGCCAAGAGGGATGCTCCAAGGCGAGCGCTTGTAGCAAGTGAAGTTCCGGTCGCTTCAACTGAAGATCCACAAAGCGACTCAGACGCATTCACTGATACCAACTCCAGTGATGGAGAGGATCTTGGACTCATGGCGCTCACCGACGAAGAAACAGGAGAGGTATTCATCTATCCCTCACCTAGTTCATTTACACTCGCACACACACACCAAGAGGAAGCAAATTCCTCTGCATGGAGTGAGCTGCTTGACAAGCACGTTAAACTGTCAAGTGACCACGAAGTGCTGCAACAAGCTTTGTCCCAAAGCAAGGAGGTGAACCGAAAGCTAGCCACTGAGCTTGACCAAGTCAAACTTAATCTAAGGGCTATGACTAGTAAGTTCGAGGATCTCTTCGCTAGACATCAAAGCTTGGAGGGAAGGTATGAAACCCAATCCACTCTAGTCGCCAACTTAAATAAAGCATCATACGCTAGACAGGCACTAGAGAGTTCTCTTCTACCTTTTGGTAGAAAGGGAGGACTTGGATATGAGGGTGGACCTTCCAAGCCAACTGTCTTTGTTGGTGCTTCAAACACGACACCATCAGTCACTTTGGAAATGCCCACAGCATCCAAAGCGACCACTAACAAAGACAAAGGCAAAATGGCTGAGAGCCCTAAGAAGAAGCCAATGAAGATGTCTATATCTTTAAGGACTGAATCTAAGGGTAAGCAAAATACAACTATCCCTAGCACTCACAATGCTAAAGACTACCAATCCAAAGGTAAAGGGAAACCAGTTGTAGCTTCTAAGCCTCAAGCCATGACACGAGAGACAAAGGATCTCCCTTTCAAGAAAAGGAGTAATGTCTATGTGTCACGTTATCCGGACTGGAGATGGTCCAACCGGACTAACATTGAGGGGGAAGAACTCGAAGGACCAAAGAGGCCGCTTCGAACTTCCAAGGTTACTCAAGCGAGTCGGGGTCAAAACCCTAGTTGGACCGCTTTGAGGAAACCAAGCGAGCCGCTTCAACAGACTAGAAACCCTAAGTCAGTCTCTAAACCCAAAGCTAATCCGAAGCGAGTCGCTTCAGGATTTAAGCAAAGTGGGAAGAGCATAGGTAGGACTGGAGCGAGCCGCTACCCCTCTTGCACACACTGCTGCACATGTGAAGCTGCTTTAAGGCAGAAGTCACAGTTTTCGAAGGTCGAGAAACCCAAAGCACAAGCTTTCTTTCAAAAGAAAGTGAAGCAAGTGTGGGTACCTAAGGGAACTAACCTGCAAGGACCCAAACTGATTTGGGTACCAAAATCTGTCTAATTGCAGGTGGGCGCCGTGGATCCCATGCCAAGTGAGGGTCATCAAATCTGGTACTTGGACAGTGGATGTTCGAGACACATGACCGACATGAAAGCTCTACTTCAAGACTACATTGAGAAGAAGGGTCCACACGTTACTTTTGGTGATAACTCTCGAGGAAGCACCAAAGGGTACGGCGCACTGAAAGTTGGAAAACTCACAATTGAAGAAGTTTCCTACGTGGAAGGACTTAAGCACAACTTGTTATCCATTTCACAATTCTGTGACAAGGGATACAAGGTAGAATTCATTTCCAACAAGTGCATTGTGAAGAGCAAGCTCACATCCCAGATTGTGCTTACTGGAATAAGACAAAGGAACGTCTATATAGCACAATGGGATAGCTGCAAAGTGGAGACGTGCTTAGTAGCAAGGAGTGCTACAGAGATTGGATGGCTATGGCACAGACGCTTGAACCATCTCAACTTCAAAGCAATCAATCGCTTAGCTCGTAAGGGTTTGGTGCAAGGCATACCGAATGAAGTCCTCATCAAAGACCATCCATGCTCACCATGCCAACGAGGGAAGCAGACAAAGACGCACTTCGCCAGTCTTGAAGAAGCCTCTTCCAAGCGAGTGCTCGAGCTGCTTCACATGGATCTGTTTGGTCCAGTTACTCCAGTTAGTATAAATGGTAGGAAGTACACTCTAGTTGTAGTCGACGACTTTTCTCGCTACACTTGGGTCGTATTTCTCTACAGCAAGAAGGAGACTCTGACCAAGCTACCACAACTGCTCAAGCGATTGGCTGTAGAGAAGAATCAAGCTATCGTGACCATCCGCTCCGATAAAGGCACAGAGTTCTTGAACTCTACCATTCAAGCTTACTGCACGGAGCATGGCATAGCACATCAGACTTCCTCAGCACGCACACCACAGCAGAATGGAGTTGCTGAAAGAAGAAATCGAATCATCAAGGAAGCTGTTCGAACCATGATTGCAGACTCGAAACTTCCAATGAAGTATTGGGCTGAAGCTGCCAATACAGCATGCTACACGCAGAATCGAACACTTCTCTGCAAACGACACGACAAAACACCATATGAAATATGGACAGGGAGAATTCCTAACATATCTTATTTTCATATCTTTGGTTGTAGGGTCTTCATCCATGACAATGGGAAGTCACAGTTGAAAGCCTTTGAAAGCAAAGCTGATGAAGGAATATTCTTAGGATATTCCACATCAAGCAAAGCTTACAGGGTATTCAACTGTAAAACCCTAATCGTGGAAGAATCACCCCATGTCGTATTTGATGAATCTTCTTTAAGTCATCCACAGGAACAGGATCAATCTAAAGACGGAAAGTCAAGTGAGGAACCCATCAACACTCTTACTTGGGACATACTTGAGGATGAAGAAGAAATCAAAGGCTCAAGCGAGCAGAAGGTCCAAGGAAAAGATGAAGCTGCCCCCAAGACTCCTGAAGCGAGTACAGGCCAAGCACCCAATCCATCGCTTCAGACGGTGAAGCGAGTGACAAGGAAGACGATGAAGATGAAGCTGGCGGATCCAAGCGCGCGTGGCTCAAGGATCACTCACCAAGTCAAATTATCGGAGATCCATCCAAGGGTGTAGTGACCAGAAGTCAAGTGTTTGGAGAAAGTGCCATGTTCAGTTGCTTTCTCTCAAACATTGAGCCGACATGCGTAGAAGAAGCCTTAGCCGATTCAAATTGGGTGATCGCCATGCAAGAAGAGCTGAACCAGTTCACCAGAAACGACGTATGGTACCTCGTGGATCGTCCCAAATTTCAGCACGTCATTGGCACCAAATGGGTGTTCAAGAACAAGACGGACGAGGACCACAACGTAGTAAGGAACAAGGCGCGTCTCGTTGCCAAAGGCTACTGCCAAGAGGAAGGAATCGACTTTGACGAGACTTTCGCTCCAGTGGCACGACTTGAAGCTATCAGATTGTTTCTAGCCTATGCAGCAACCAAGAAGTTTAAGGTCTATCAAATGGATGTGAAGAGCGCGTTCCTGAACGGTGAATTGAAGGAAGAAGTGTATGTGGAGCAGCCACCGGGTTTCGAGCAAGGAGACAAAGTGTATCGCTTGAAGAAAGCTCTATATGGGTTGAAGCAAGCCCCCAGAGCTTGGTACGATACACTTTCTCAATTCCTAGTGGAAAATGGATTTCACAAAGGAAAGATAGATCGAACCCTATTCACCATCAACCATGGAGAAGACATGCTATGGGTTCAGATCTACGTAGATGACATCATATTTGGGTCACCAAACCAGTCGCTTAGCGAGAAGTTTGGGGAGCTAATGAAGACCAAATATGAGATGTCAATGATTGGCTTGATGAGCTGCTTTCTAGGTCTTCAAGTGAAGCAGCAGGATGATGGTATCTTCATCAATCAAGCGAAGTATACTAGAGATATGCTTGCCAAGTTTGGTATTCAGCATGCTAAAGCTGTGAAGATCCCAATGAATACCAACTGGAAGATGGAGCCAGACGAAGAAGGAAAATCTGTGAATCCTACAGATTATCGTGCCCTAATTGGGTCACTTCTCTATCTCACTGCAAGTAGGCCAGATATTGCTTTTGCAGTTGGAGTCTGTGCTCGCTTCCAAAGCAACCCCAAGCACAGCCATCTTGAAGCTGCCAAAAGAATTCTTCGATATTTGAAAGGCACTATCAATATGGGGCTGTGGTATCCAACGGAGGACAATCTGGAGCTCACTGGTTACTCAGACGCTGACTATGGAGGGTGCCGAATTGATAGGAAATCAACTTCGGGCACGTGTCAGTTCTTGGGAAGCAAGCTGATCTCATGGTTCTCAAAGAAGCAGACGAGTGTAGCTACTTCAACGACTGAAGCCGAATATATGGCCGCAGGAAGCTGCTGTTCTCAAATTCTATGGCTTCGCCAGCAGTTGAAGGACTACAATGTTGAAGCGAATGAAATTCCGATCTTCTGCGACAACAACAGTGCTATATGCATCTCGCAGAATCCATTGCTACACACCAGATGCAAGCACGTGGAAATCCGACATCACTTCATTCGTGATCATGTCGAGAAGAAGGATATCAAGCTCGAGAAAATTCATACCGATCTCCAGCGAGCAGATATTCTCACCAAGCCTCTAGCTGAGTCTCGTTTCAATCAGCTATGCATGGAATTAGGGTTGTTTGACCCTGGTGAAGAATGCTAGATCCAGGATGCACGAAGGAGTGGTCGCTAGTTTTTCGTAGCGTCACTCGCTTCGGATCTTCACCAACTCAAGCGAGTCACTTCAAAATCTCACTCGCTTGAAGAAGGAGAAATAAGGTGGAGCAAGGTGGAGTGTTGGAAGACGTTCCCTACCCGCTTACAGGAATTGTTAAGCCATTGGTTAAGGGGGAACTATTGTTTGCTCTCGGAGCAAGCTACTTCCAAAGCGAGCAAGGAAAGCTGCTACCTAGCCTAGGATTCCTAGCGAGTGGGTATAAACACTCGCAAGTGCCGTTTCTAGTAACGGTTGTGGGGTCTTGTATCGGGCCTTCCCACGTAAAAATGGTGAAAGCTTAGGCAGGGCTGGCACCTAGACCTTGTGTCCTTTTCCCATCTCTCCGTCGAAGAGGAGCAAGTCTTCTCATCTCCTTCATCGTGGATAAATGTCCATTTCTTACTCACTCTTCACTGAGTTGAGCTGCCGGATGTCTATCCATTCATCTCTCACCTTGAACTTTGCATCGCTTCAATTTGCCCAATCTTGGGTCAAAGCGAGTCGACTGCAAGTTCATTCTGTAGCATGTAGGAGGATGCTTGAAGGTTTACCTTTTTATACAAAAGGTTGCAGGGCTGGTGACATGCTTCTGCGTAAAATACGAGATTGTCTTGTCAGAGCATTCTCATTGTCATCCTGTCCATTTCTGCTCTGAGATAAGGACTTGTACTCATCCCCCATTCGTCGTGAATATGTACACTTACGTGAAGCTCCCCTCTGGGTTGAAGTAAGCTTGTGTACTATATTCATTTTCTCTCTCATTCACTTCGATGGAGGACTCTCTAATTCGTAGAGGAAGATGAATGCCATGAAGACGAACGCCAAGAAGATGGGACACACAACAAGTGATGAACATTCCAACAAGTGGATTCAACATGAAGTCCAAACCTAATGAAGTCTTCAAATTGTGGTATCAATCTCCTACGAAGTGAGATTGACTGGTAAGCGTTTCAAATTTAAGTACACTAAGTGAGGTGAAACGTGCTAGAAACTTTCACTCACTACGTGGAAAATATGAAGTGAATCTGACACAAATACAAAGAGGAAAACACTCTTGTTTATCCTCGAAGTATGTAAGTCAGAAACATTTTAAATTAAGCAAAGAAATTTATTCCAGTCGCTTCAGATGGCCAAGCGAGTGCTTCGCCACTCAAAGCTAGCCATCGCAAGCGAGTGCGGAACAGTCACTCAAGCGAGTGCCTCTCAAGTGAGTAAAGGCCAAGCGGCCCAACTCGAAGCGAGTAGGCACGAAGCGAGTATGAGCTGTCTGCACTCGAGTGCCTATTTCACTTTCTGCCAAGCATTTAATGCAGTGGCGCGTAGAGGAAGAAACGACAGGCGCGTGGACGTCAAAGCCGAGGAAAGCGGGAAAAATCGCACTCAATCCAGCCGTCAAATCTGAACCGTCTCGAAATCTCAACCGCTGGATTGACTACTGTTGGGAGAGACGAATCATCAACAGCCACGTGGCCACGTCAAGCGAAATTGGCGGTTCACTTTTCCAGTGATGACGCCGGACACGTCAGTTCCATCACCGGAGGTAGCTGCCCACGCACAAAACCCTAGGAGTGATTTTACCAGAATACCCCTGCCACATCAGCCAAGACCTAACTCTATATATTTGGGACAAGGCAGAACTGCAAACCCTTCACAGCCTTCAAAAACTTCCATTCTCGTGCTTAGATCTGCAATTTCTGCAACTCACGAGTCTCAACCCCTTTCTATTTTCATCGTAAAAATTCTCTTCAAATTTCTTTCAAGTTCACCATGGGCAAGAAGAAGAGTACAGAAACGATGGAGAAGTTCATGACGAAAGTTGGCGATCACATCAACGTCGAGCCCCACCTCGACCCTATCGTCATAGAGAAGAATGGTTTCTTCCGTAGAGCCGTGACCACGGCCGGTCTATGGAAGTTTGTAACTTTGATACCGACGAAGATTCTGGCGAAAGCCATTGGAGAGATTCTGCTGAATCTGAAGAAGGAACAAAATACATCTTCCTTCACTGACCCACGAACCAGGAAGCCGGTGGAGGTTGATATGAGTAAACTCATCGAGGTGTTCGATCTACCAAGAGAAGGAGGAGATTCTCTGCTAGATCTAGGTCTTTCGGCCGAAGTGCAGTATGTTCGATTTGCAACCGCCAGAGCAGATCCGAACTTCAAGGAGGCCAACATTCGCAAAAGTTTGAAGGAACCCTTCAATCTCATCTGCGAACTCTTTACGAAGAGCATTGCATGCTATGTCGGTTCCCTCGACACGCTGTCAGAGACAAAGCTGATCGGCACCACCATGATCATCGACAGCCTCACTGGAACGAAATTTAACTGGCACGGGTGGCTTCTCAAGCAAATCCACGAAGCTGCTGACGATTTCGCGTTTGTTCCAGGAACTGCAAACGAGATCCTTCGGAAAGGAAAATTAAAATTCTTTTCAAGACTGTCTGTTGCACTGGAAATGATGTTCCCAGAAATAATGTGGCCGGATTCCGACACGACCATATACAACAAGCAAACCATCTTCTACGACACGTGGAGGAAAACCAAGATCTTGATGGATCTGGGACTTCTGGAAGTTGAAGTGCCCATTGGAAGACTAGTTGCCGAAAGGCAAGCTGAGAAAGGCCAAGAGAGACTGGTCGCTTCACCTGTGAAGCGAGCCAGGTCCAAGCGAGGCAGGAAGAAGATGAAGCTAGTCACTTCGCTTGTCCAAGATAGCGAGGCGGTGGAGAAGCCGCTTGAGGACATCGAAGTGACCCAACCACAGCCTTCACCAACCAAAGCCCAATCCCCTCAACTCCAAATCACCCAAAATCCAGAACCCCAATCTTCATCAACCCAACAACCACCAAAACAGATAACCCCCCTCTCTCCCCATGAAGAAGAGTCAGCTTCTTCTTTCCACATTCCCACTGTTCCATTCCTCAGCACTGATGAAGCTGCTGCCTACACTACATTCACCCAACTTCAATCCCAGCCAATACAACCACCCCCCACTGAAGCCATCCAGATTTCCGACACCCAAGAAACCTCATCACCTACCCAATCCATCTCGACATCGGCAGCTACAGCCGATACCGCCCAAACCATAGGAGAACTTCCTATTATTCCTCAATTCAAAACCCCTGCCCTCACCGAACACAAGCGGGCTCTCGAACGCTATGTTCGAGACAGAGAGCAAGCCGCGGAGACAATCAACCTTCGCTACAATCTTCGCTCCGCAAGTGTTGAATGGAGCGACATATTCTACACCAATGTAGTAGACTTTCTGACGTACATCACGTACCGAGGAACGGAATACTACAAGATCTTCAGGCTCCTCAAAGCCTTCACAGAGGAGGAGTTGATCCAGATGGAAGTCAATCTGCTCAATTTTATCGGCGAAAATGGCTTCCATGCCTTCCTTGAAGGGACTAGCTTCTGGGAGAAGCTGGATGCCAAGGTGAAGGAATCATATCCACTCGCCACAATTCCGAAGCGAGTGCCCTCATCCCATGAGAGGAAGCTCATCCGGGAGTATAAGGAGGAGATGGAGATGAAGGATGCTGAGATTGCCAGTCTCCAAAGCGAGATTACCAAGAAGAGCGATGAATTGGAGAGGAAGGCGGGGGAGGTCATTGGTCTTAGAGAAGACTTTGACAAAAAGAAGAAGGAGTTGGAGGGAAAGGTGGAGGAGAAGGAAAGGCTTCTGGAAGAGAAAGAGAAGGCGCTGGAGGCGCAAGTGAAGCTGGTGGATGACAACACCAAATCTATCACAGAACTCAAGGGCTTGCTTGATGCAGAAAGAAGCCGCTTGAGGGAGGTTAATACTAAATTGACCTCTCTTGTCAAGGAAAAGGAGGTGTTGGAGATGGAAGTGAAGAAGGTGAAGGAGAAGTATGAGAAGAGAGAGGAGGAACTGATAAGGACGGGAAGCGAGCTGCTGAGCACTAAAAAGACACTCGATTCACTCAAGACTGAAATGAAGCTACTGAAGCAAGAGAGAGAGACTGATAAGAAAGAACTAGAGAGTCGGAGGAAGAGTGCACAAGATCTTGACTTAGAGAAAGCAGAACTTTCTATTCTACTACAGAAAGTCAAGAGACTGAAAGAAACTCTCACTGTAAGAATCACTGCAGATGCCGAATTTCACAATTCTCTCAATCGAAGAGAAAGGAGGCTTGCAGTGATGAAGGCAGAACTTGAAGCGTCCAAGGAACACTTGGAACTCACGCTTCAAGAAGAAACCAAGAAGATCACCAAGGCTGTAGAAGCGGAGCTGGAGGCTCGCTTCAGAGAGGTGGAGCCATTGGAGAGTATGATGGCGTCCGTTGTCGAGAGAGAGAGGCAGTGCGAATATCTGCTTGAAGAGATATCTATCAAGACTGCTGAGATAGTAGCGCCATCCATGGACAAAACCCAGCAGATGCTTCAGACTGTCCTCAACACAGTCAATTCACTACAACAATCCCTCTCTGGAAAATCTATAATCCTAACCCCTGGCTGTGATGATGCCAAAAAGGGGGAAGGACAAATGAGGGAAGGGCAAGTAGAGCAAGGTGATGCTGGAGGTTCAGGAGGAAGGAGAGTCGGTGTGGAGTTGATGTTGGAGGGAGGAAGTGGTGCAGGTGAGAAGGAGGATGAAGCGAGGTCTCTGGGCAAGACAAAACTCACGGAGGAGGAGTTATTAAAACAGCTTGAAGAGCCCAGTAGACCACTTCAAGAAAAAGTGCTAAGTGCATCGATTGCACGACATCCTCCGGTGACAGTGTTAACGAAGGAGGAAAAGAGGAAGGATGCTGCCTTGGCATGGGAGATGGAGCAACTAACCAAATACGTTGTTAATGCAGGTGCTTCGTCCAGTTCCCAAGCGGCCGCTTTACCCAAAGTGGACGCACCAGCTTCATCCGCCGCACTAGCTTCAACAGCTGCACTCATCTCATCTACAACTGTCCCCTCTAGTGAAGCTACGAAGAAAGACATGCCGCCCCCACCACCAAAGATGCCAATGAAGAGAACTGCACCAGAGATGAAAAGTAATGACCCCGCGGCTAAGCGCCAAAAGGTCAAGCAAGCAGTTGCTTCAAAAGCAGGAAAGGAGGAAAGAAAAAGGAAAGAAAGAGAGGAGGGAAGGAGCGAAGAGGAGAGAAAGAAGAGGAGTCACGCCAGGCGTCTCCAAGTGATTGACGCACGGATCGAGGAGCACCTCAGTGAAGTATTGCTCATTCAGTCCTCGTTGGTCCGAAGCGCGTTCATTCCCTTCATACCAGATGAGTCATAAGCGTGTGAAGCTCAAGCCATATTTGACGCATGCGACTTGACTACAAAGGAGATGGTGGAGTCGGGTCGATATCCTCGCAATGATGAACAAGATTACATTCGCAAACGACTCAATGCAAAGCGTCCATCGTGGAACAGCGAGTCGGGAGCAAAATTCAAGAAGGTCATGGCTCAACTGTCAAGCAGGACAGAAGAGGAGTTGGCCAAGCGAAGGATTGATCACCCAGATGCCAGGGAGATTGAGGAGTTCATTCCGAGGGATCTGCGCGATTTGTGGCTAGACTACAAGAATCTGTTTATCAAAGCTTACTACTTTTGGGAGGTAGTGCCACTTCAGGATCGTTGCTCTCGAATGAGTGCTCTCAGTAACTTCCTGTGCACATATGACGAGAAGATGCGGAGGAAGATCTTCACCACCGCTGAACTGACTCAGCCCAAGCCTCTGATTGTCAAGATTCCTGCCATAAAGCAATTCCCCATGCCTTATCATCCAGGAACTGATATTCCAGACAGAGGAATTATTGATGATGAAGTGACTGAAGCCTTCAGGCTGGAGAGCGCTTGGAGAAATCCCAGTATCCACACAGTAGACTCTATGGAATCGAGAGTTCTATCAGCCTACGTGGATACTGCTGCAGAAGAAGAGGAGAAGAAGGAGGAAGAAGGAAAGGAGAAGGAGAAGGAGGATGAAGCTGCAGGGAACCTTTGAGTTTCAAGCTTCTAAAACATATCTTTTTGTGAACTGCCTTGTTCATCTATCTCACCTTTATTTCTGTCTCTTCTCGTGTCATTTACTCGCTTTGTGAATGACTTTACCTTTTTGCTACAAACTCAAATAACTTAACCGAAAAAAAAAGGGAAAGGAACTTAAAAGAAAAATTACAAACGAAACTGCAAAGGAAGCAGTCGCTTGGAGTTCCCTTCACGGTTAGATAGGCTGGAATTTTCTAAATCTTAGCCTTTGGGTTTTGGCATCATCAAAAAGGGGGAAATTATTGGGAATTGTTATGGACCAATTTGTTAAGGGGGAACTCTGAGGGATACTTGATAAACGAAGCCATTTGTTTTTGATTGGATCCCAAAACCCCAAGTGTCCAGCTCCCAAGCGACCCATTTTGATGTAGTTAATAGGTTAGAATTTTTCTAAGCCTAAATCTGTTAGGATGGCTTTATTTTGCTTAGCTTTAGACTACAGGAATTCAAGTGAAGGCCACTCGCTTGAGTGTGTTCTTCTAAAGCGAAGCGAGTCTAGCAAACCGAAGTGAAGCGTGCCGAAACCAGCGAAGCGAAGCGAGCGCTACAGTGGAGTCAAAGTGAAGCCACCAAAGCGAAGCAAAGCGAACGCTACAAAGAAAAGCAGAAGCGAGTCAACGCGGGTCAACACTTATTAAAGCGGTCACTACGAAACTTCGTTTCGAAAGCGACCCGCTACAGTATGATCCTGAAGCGACTCACTTCAGAGCGGACGCTACAACTTAAAGCAAAGCAAGCCACTACCTACCAGAAAGCGACAACACAACTCCCGCCTATATTTTGAACTCCAGTCAACAGGAGATCGTAGCATTAATTACGAGATCTCCACGTGTCGAAAGCGGAGTGGAGCGGTAGAGTTGACTGCCAGGCCGACAAAGGCGCCGTAACAGTACTGGCTCGCTCCAGTTACTGTTAAGTTTGTAACTTAGCCATTTTCGGCAAAGAGACAAACTGGGCACCTGCAAAAGCTACTGCCTGCGCAAGTACTGTCGAGAGGAGGAGGGACAAGGCCACCAACCAAACAACGGATCTCAGCCAACCCTCCGCCTATAAATAGTGAAGGATGAAGACGAAGAAAGAAGAGAACACTACTTGAGCATTCAAGCGCATACAGCAAACAAACACTCCCAGCCTTTGAGCAAATCTTCGAGTCTTTGTTTTCAAGTGTTCTCCGAGTTTCCAGTTCATCGGAACTCGTCTTCACAACCTTCACACTTAGATTCTAAGCCCACTTCATATATCCGAAGCTTAGAAGAAGAACTCTAGCCAATCTTTGCATCTACTGTAAAGAGTTCTTCATAGTGTGTCGTCAACCAAAAACCCTATACTTCGTCTGTTAGGTTTTGAGTGTTGTCGTTAGGTTGTCCAGATCCAAGGCCCTTCTTTCATCGATTGAAGAAGCCTCGATCATAGAGTTGAGATCCAAGCTTACACTTACACCGTTTGTGTAAAGCTCGATCGAAGCTAGGCTGTAAGGAGAGCCCGGAATCTCCCTGTTGTTCGGACAGAAACGAGTGAAGTTTCGTGTCCAGTTTAGGTCTTAGTAGTGAACCCGTAATCACTGCGTTGTTCGTCAGATCCAGGCGAGTGAAGCCCGATCTCGACCAGGTTTTTGAAGGACCCGTAACCTTCAAGTTCTTGAGTGAAAAGAACGGTTGCCGTCGTGCAACAAAGTGGACGTAGGAGCGTTATCTCCGAACCACTATAAATCTTCGTGTCGTATCTCTCTAACCCTAAACTCTTTACTTTGTTTATCCATTGCACTTGCATCTAAACAACTTAATCTGGATATTTTAATTACTTAGGAAAAGATTTTAGCTCACCAAATTCCGCATATACGAGTAAAGACTCCCTCTTGATCAAGTGTTCACTTCGGTCAAGCAGGCAAGCTACGTACTGTAGATCTAGCTTCAGCTAGGTCTTAAGTTTTTAAGCGAGCTCTTTACTTGTTACTCTGAGTTAAGGGATTTGAAGTTGAAAAACTTCAAAATACGTATTCACCCCCCCCTCTACGTATTTTTCTATTAACAAACCGGGACCAACAGCGTCTAAAGCAAAAATTAAGCATTCCTAACATTATAGGCTTGAAAATTCTAATCTATCTAATCAAAATAGGGTCGCTTGGGAATAGGATTACATAGAGGGTTTTGGGATCTAATCAAAATATATAATATATTTTTTCAAGCGTCTCGTTAAGTTCCCCCTTAACACATGAATCCTTAACAATTCCCAACAATTTCCCCCTTTTTGATGATGCCAAAACCCATAATTCTAACCACTGTAAGAACTTCAAGCGACTGAATCTTTCTTAGCCTTATCCATTTTTTATTTAAGTTCTTATGGTTATCGTGTGAGTTTTGTAGCATAAGGATAAATCACATAAAGCATATAAATACTTTAATGTAAGAGAGACACGCTTGACATAAAAGTAAATTGAGATAGATGAATCAAGCGTAGCACAATAACAGTTCAAGGTTTGTCAGTATAGTATGCTGCACAAACCTTAGGCTTCATAGACTTGGGGGTTTCTGTGCTCTCTCTATGCAAGCTTTCCTATTCCAAGGCTTCATCAATCTCAGCATCAAGAATTCTTCGGTTGGGGATATCTAAGTTCGGAATTCTGGGCATAGGAAACTGTACTTGCTCTGGGACTTTGATAATCTTTTTCTTGGGCTCCGCTCGCTCTGCCTCTATAAAGATCTTCCTTCGAAGCGGATCATAAGTCAATACCATGAAATTGTTCAAGACATCGAGCTTGGAGATGGTGTCTTGGAAAGGGACTACTTTCCAGTAGTAATAAGCCTTGATAAATTTGATGCGGCACTCATTCCATGCTTCCTTCAGCTCATCGGAAATGAAGTCTTCGATGAAGCAAGCATCAGGATGGTTCGCTCTCCTTTCCTCAACCTCTCCAAAGGATCTGTTGATCATCTCCTTAATCATGCGATTGAACCTCTCACTCTGCTCAGAGTTAAAGGTTGGAGCTCTTGAATTGATCAGCTTCCTGATGAAGTCTATCTCTTCCCTGGTGTACCTCTTAGACTCCACCATCTCATTTATGTTCTTCTTGCAAGCATTGACATCTGCATCTATGGCACATACCTCCGATTCATTGGGAGTGAATGGTATGTATTCACAGCGCAGGAGGCACGACTGGATCAACAAGTTCTCTTCAAGCAGTGCAAGGGCTCTCTCTTTGACTTTCTTCATACGAGCGACTCTGACTGCCTCGTTCCTTTCGGCCTTTCTATTCATCTCCTCCTCCTCCTTCTTCTTTTCCTCCAAGCGAGAGGCTTTAGCAGATAGGCTCGCTTTGATCTTTTAGCGCTTAGCCGCAGGATCTACCTCTTTCTCTGCTGGAGCGGCTCGCTTGAGTTGTGTCTTTGTTGGTGCTGATTTTGGTGGTGGCATTGATTTCTTTTTCTCAGCAGCAGGAGGTGTGGTGAGAGCGAGTGCTTGAGTAGATGTTGAAGGAGCCGCTTGGGATGGCATTTTCTGAAGTGGCTGGATCTGTGGAATTACTGTAACTCCCGTCTCCATTAGCTCAAACGCTTGCTGCATCTCCAGAGTGGTAGCAAAAGCGGCATCGGCTTCAATTTGTTGTGCGACATGAGAGGATGTTCTGGCTTTGTGTGCAGCAGCAGCGGACATAGATGAAGCGAGCAGCTTTGGCTTCTCTTGAAAAACAACTAAGCCTTTGTCGTTCGCCTTCTCAACCTCCTCCTCTTCTCCTTCCTTCCCTCCTTCTTTCTTTCCTTCCTCCTTAGCTTCAGACTTCTTTCCTTCCCCCTTTTTGGCATCATCAATTTTGCCAGAGGGAACAGGAACGATAACTTTTTCGTCGATGGCACAGCAGAGGCTTGCGAATTCGTTGATCATTGCACGGAGCGTCCCATCAGTACGCTCGGCAAACAGACTTTCTTTGGCAAGCACTATCTCCGCCGTCTTCTCCGATACCTCCTCAAGCAAATAGGCACACTGGTTCTCGCGCTCGACCAGTGCCTTTTGCTTTGGTGCGAGCTCCGCCATCACATTCTCAAGCGGCTCAACCGCTTTGAAGCGAGCCTCAGGGTCCGCTTCAATTTCCGCTCTAATCTGCTTATATTTTTCCTGCAAAACAAGATCATTAAAGTTAGTTGAAGCGGCGAGCTCCGCTTCACGGATGGCGAGGGCTTTCTCTCGGTTGTTGAGGTTGGTGTGGAGGATGGCAGATGCGGTGATCCGCTGGGTGAGGTTATCAGCTTTCTCGTTCATCTCTTTGATGGTTACATCGAGCTTAGCAATGTCTAGGTTGAAGGCTTTGGCATCTCTTCTTCGGCTCTCAAGCTCGGTTAGATCCTCATCATACTTCCTCTGTATGATGGCTTTTTCTTGCTCTAGAGTAGACTTGGCCAACTTCGTTTGAGTGAGCTAGCTCTGCAGCTTTACAATCTCACTCTCCTTCTTCGCAACTTCGCTTTCCTTCTTTTCGAGAGCAAGATTGATCTTTGCAATGTCCTCCTTGTGCCTTTGCACAAGCGAGGCCTTCTCATCCTCTGCCTTCTTGAGCTTCTCCTCCAAAGCGACCAGCTTGGAGTTCATCGATTTTAGGTGGCTTCTCTCTTCCTCAAGCCTAAGCTTGGCATCATCCACTCGCTTCTTCTCTTCCTCGAGCTTTTCATCTAGCTCCTCCTTCATCTCAGTCAGATTTTGATACGATCCTTGACGACCGAATAACGAAAACGCAAGCGGAAGACTCAATATAAGATACAGATAAAGGATGGAAATCCCAATATACCTAAGATCTAATCCTATAAATGATATAAGTCAATCCGAAGACTGCCTATACCTCAAATAGAGATTGCCTTAGTCACACGGAGACGATGAATGACACACAAACGAGGGTGATGAACTCAATTGATTCGCCGGATAAAGAATTTCTTGGTCACACAATAAGAAATTCGAAGATAAATCTCATAAGAGAAATAAACTGAGGTATTATTGATGAATAAAATCTTATTTACGTCACCTATGAATGAGCCTTATTTATAGGCTTCAAAAAGTCCTAATTCCACAAGGAAACTACTTAAAAACTTATACTAAAAGATATCAAACCAAATCCTAGTCTAAAAAGGAATAAATTCCTTAAAATAATGCTGAAAATTAACCTACCAACTATAGTACTCATAAAAAACGAAAATTAATAAAAATAAACAACTAAATAAACTAGTAAATAATATCTTCCATCTTCAGCCCATATCATCTTTAATTCTCGGCCCATGAATTGAAATCCACGATCTACGGGCTTCATCATTCCCCTCCTCTTGAAGAAGATTTGTCCTCAAATCTTGGTCGCCTCCTACCGCAAAAGTAAAGAAATTATGCTTCCTTTTCTTCTCACCCGATAACATGGACTCCAACTCATTTATCCCCTCCAAGTAAATTTGATATTAACTTCCTTGAATGGATAATAAGCCAAAAAATGTATCATGAACAACATCCTCAAATTCCTACAAAGAATTAATAGAAGGAGATAGATAATAAAGATCATTAGCATTTTCCTTGCTCAACTTTGCCTCCACAAACTTCTTCTCATGCACAACCAACTCCAAATCATCACTCGGATCAAGTAATGGCTCATGCATCAATACATTCTCATTTGTCTCTACTTTCTCCTCATTGGACATCGCCATCTCCACCTTCTTTGAAAATTCCTCTTGATCCTCCTCATATGCTTGTGTTGGAGTAAGAGGAACAAGCAACACCTTATCCTCCACATGAAAGATGTTCTCTTGTTGCTCTCCATCATCCACTTCATTCTGCATATCAAGATCAATTTCACCGAATAAAGTAAGCGGTCCAGAAGGTGCTTCGATTTCTTCCACCTCTTCATTATGTTCTTCCATGACCGTTACTTTTGGATCTTCTCTCTCATCTTTGATCACAACTCCACCATCATCACAAGTTGGAATAGAGAAACTCGAAGAATCTGACCTTGGCTTCACAAATGGACGTATGTACCTCTTCTTCTGTTGCTCATCTTTCTCCCAAAAGCTTCTCTTCGAATATGAAAGAGTAGTAGCTTGGGATTGCCTCCAACTATTCTGATTCTCACGATAGTAATGGGAAGGTGCAAAATGATTCCTCATCACCACCTTCATCTCTTTCCAAGTCATGACTGGCACCACTCCATTCCTTCTTCTACTCTTAGCTAACCGATCCCACCAAGTTAAAGCATAGTCCGATAACAACCTGGATGCCAAGTTCACCTTCTTGAACTCATAATAGTTATGATGATAAAAAGCTAGCTCCATATTTCTCTCCCATTGAAGATACAACTCTGGATCATATTTCCCTTGAAAGTAGGTAATGTTCACTTCTTCGTCCTTACCAAGATTGCCACGTTGGTTGTATTGTCGGGCTTTGTCTTTGTATCGACCCCCACTCTTCGAACAAATTAACACAGACTCAGACCTCATCTCCTCGCCCCATTGTTTCACCATCGCCTCTATCTTGAATTTTGTTTGTAGATCAACCTCCTCATACGACATACCGGCAGAGTATTGAAACTTTAGATCTCGTCGAGAAGTTTCTGAAAAGGTATTATGGAGAAAAATCGGAGTTCGTATGTGGATTCTACGACAGTTTTAAGAATAGCCAACGGAAAAGTTTTTTTTTTTTAAGACATCTAGATAATAAATAAACAAATCTAAGAAGAAGAAGAAAAACGAATTTGACTCTTTTTTTTTTTTTTTTGACAACGAATAGAGAAGACACAAAACGAATCTAGAAAACTAAGACACGAACGAAAGAATGATAAGGAATAATAATCTAGAAACGAATCTATGAAGACAAACGAATCTGATTTTTTCTTTTTTGACACTGAGACGAAAAAATTAAAGCAACAAACGAATATGGAATAGACAAAAACAAAAATAAAGATACAAAGAACCTGGACGGCGAACTCTGGCTCTGGTGCCAAATGATACGATCCTTGACGACTGAATAACAAAAACGCAAGCGGAAGACTCAATAAGATACAGATAAAGGATGGAAATCCCAATATACCTAAGATCTAATCCTATAAATGATATAAGTCAATCCGAAGACAGCCTATACCCCAAATAGAGATCGCCTTAGTCACACGGAGACGATGAATGACACACAAACGAGGGTGATGAACTCGATTGATTCGCCGGATAAAGAATTTCTTGGTCACACAATAAGAAATTCGAAGATAAATCTCATAAGAGAAATAAACTGAGGTATTATTGATGAATAAAATCTTATTTTCGTCACCTATGAATGAGCCTTATTTATAGACTTCAAAAAGTCCTAATTCCACAAGGAAACTACTTAAAAACTTATACTAAAAGATATCAAACCAAATCCTAGTCTAAAAAGGAATAAATTCCTTAAAATAATGCTGAAAATTAACCTACCAACTATAGTACTCATAAAAAACGAAAAATAATAAAAATAAACAACTAAATAAACTAGTAAATAATATCTTCCATCTTCAGCCCATATCATCTTTAATTCTTGGCCCATGAATTGAAATCCACGATCTACGGGCTTCATCATATTTCTCTTCTGACTTTCAACTTCCTCATTTTCCTGTAAGATCTCCTCTTCTTTCCTCCTTATAACTCCTTGGAGATTAAGAATCTCCTGATTCTTCTGGGATATCTCCTCCTCATGTCGTTCAACCATCTTCTATTCATGCTCGGAGAGCTTTCTCTCTGGGAGCTCTGCGTTCGGGTAGGCACGCTTCACGGCCGCATCAAGCAGCTCCCAGTATTTGGCCTTGTTCAGCAGGGCCTTGAAGCCATCTACTCCGATGAATTGAAGCATTGCAGCTTCCTTTTCGATGATGGAGTCTTCTGAGAAGGCTTAGCGGAGGCCGAAAATCTTGTAATACTCCGTTCCTCGATAGACAGCGTAAGTAAGGAAATCGGTGGCCTTGTTGTGGAAGGCTTCATCCATTTGTACTCTGGGTACCGCTTCTGAAGCTTCTGAGCGGCCTGCTCCCAGTCCGCACTGTATCGTTTCAAGGCTTTATCTGCTGGGGATATGGGTGGTGGTATAATGGTTGTGTGAGAGGGGATTTGGGAGTCGAGGGTTTGGGTAGGAGAGTTTGGGGTAGAAGCTTGGATTGTAGCTTGAGTGGGGGCTTGTATGGTGGCTTGGGTAGGTTCGTAGATTTGAGCGGCTTGGATTTGGTCGGGGTGGAGAAATGGGAGATCTGGGAGGGGGTAAGTGCTTATGGATTCTTCATCTTCGAATATTGCTCCTCTGTGAGCGAAGATTCCTTGTGTGTTTTTGGGGTGAGGGGGTCGAGGTTGAAAGGTGGGTTCGGAAGCTTGGGGTTGTTGGGTTGGCTCTTTCTGTGGTTGGGATTGGGGAGCTTGGGGAATGGTGGTTGAGGCTTCGGCTTGGGGCTGATTCACTTCATCACCCTCCGGTGAACAAGCTTCCATATCCTCTGTCGTTTTTAATAGTGAATCTTCAAGAGGGTCCTCCTGCTCCACGCTTGGCACCGCTAGTGAAGCGACTCGCTTCAACTTCTTCTTGGGAGCCGCTCGCTTGGCTGGTGAAGCGGCTCGCTTGGATCCCTTTTTCTTCCTTTCTGCAGCGGGCACTGCAGGGCGAACATTCTTTTGAAGAATGCCACGATCGATTAGCCTTCCTGCCTTGACGAGATCATGGAAGATGCTTGACTTTTTGTATTCAAGCGTCCCAGTCCATTCCCTCCCTGGGAACAACTGTTCCAGCGCATATGATAGCTTCCCGAAGAGGTGAAGCTTTCCCTTCCTAACGATGTTGACAGAGCTGCCCTCCTCAAGCTCGAAATCCTTGGCAGCTTCTTGGATGTTGCGGATGAACCAGTTGTACCAGTTGAACTTGCTTCCCATCAAGCTGTCGACGATCGCCGTCACAGCAAAAAGCTTTATCGGAGACTTGCCCAAGTCCTCCGATGTTGCACACCACTAATTTGGTGTACAACTCACAGATAAAGTTGTAGGGCTTCTCCAGATCAGTCCTCATGTTGTTGCCTCTATCCTTCCATGCTACATCCTGCTTCCCAGCGAAGCGAGGGTACTCCACATGTACCGATAGATCCATTTTCGTGAATGAGTCGACTCCTTCTCTTGGTAAACCCAGAACTTCTTCAATTTTCAAGAGATTGACATATGTGAGCTTCCCTGTGTTCGGATCCGTGATGCTGGATCTCATTTGTCCTTCCCTCAGATTCAGCAGGAACTGTGCCACATGCTTGGCGAGAATCTACGTCAGTCGGACGGTTACTAGCTTCCATAGTCCGGCCGTGGTCACGGCCCTACGAAAGAATCCATTAGGTTCCACAATTGCTTCGTCGAGATACGGCTCGACGTTGATATTCTCTTTCGCCTTTGAAAGAAACTCCTCCATGGTTTGAGTAATAATTTTCTTCACCATTTTGAAATAATAGAGAGGGATTGGTGAAAATATAGGGTTTGAGACTCGTGATTTGCAGAAATTGCAGAGAGTTTGCACGAAAATGGCAATTTGGGGGGGAGGGGGGGGGGTGATAAAACTTCTGCGTTCTACATCGATGCCCTTATATAGCTTTAGGGTTTAAGCTAACGTGGCGAAAAGAGACACGGTAATTTCGCCGTAACTTCGACGTGGGCGGCGGCGATGGACGACGTGGCTGACGTGTCGCGGCTAAATTCGGCATCACCGTGGTTAAAAGTGAACCACATAGGTGAGTCAGCATGGTGCGTGGCATGCTGTAATTCGCTCGCTTGAACGGCTGAGATCCAACGGCTCAGATTTGAAGATTGTGGAGGTCCAACGGTTGGATCGCTAGCAGTTTTGGCGCTTCAATTTCGCAGTGAACTCCACGCGCCCGGTTTCTCGGACCCTAGTACTATTCTGCATTAAATGCAAAGTAAAAGTGAAATAGGCACTCGAGTGTACCCAGCTCATATAGCTCGCTTGTACTTGCTCGCTTAGAGATAGTAGCTGCTTAGCTTTTTACTCGCTTGAGAAGTACTCGCTTGCCGTGACGGGTGTACACTCTCTTGCGATGGCTAGCTTGAGTGACGTGGCACTCGCTTGACCATATTAAAGCGACTAACTTAATAATTAAAATTTATGTGTTTTAATTTAAAATGTTTCTGACTATCATACTTCGAGGATAAACAAGGATGTTTTCCTCTATGTGTTTGTGTCAGATTCATTTGTGTTTTCCACATAGCGAGTGAAGGTTTCTAGCACATTTCACTTTGCTTAGTGTACTTAAATTGAAATGCTTACCAGTCAGTCTCGCTTCGTAGGAGACTGATACCTCATTGTAGACTTTGAGTAATGGTCTTCATGGCATTCATCTCTTCCATCTTCCTCTACGATTAGAGAGTCCTCCATCGAAAGAATGGTGGGGGAGAATGGACAAAAACACTCGGCAGCTCAACTCAGTTAAGAGTGATCATAGTTAGTGTTTTATCCATGATGAATGGGAGATGAGAAGACATGCTCCTCTTCGGCGGAAAGTGGGAAGAGGACGCAAGGTCTAGGTGCCAGCCCTGCCTAAGCTTTCACCATTTTGACGAAGGAAGGCCCGATTCAAGACCCTTCAACTTTTACTAGAAAAGGTACTTGCAAGCGTTTATACCCACTTGCGGGAATCCAAGGCTAGGTAACAGCTTTCCTTGCTTGCTTTGGAAGTAGATCAATCCTAGAATGATCAATAGTTCCCCCTTAACCATAGACATAACAATCCTGTTAGTTGGTAGGGATCATCTTCCAACACTCCACCTTTCTCCACCTTATAACTTCTTCAAGTGAGTGAGATTGAAGCAAATCGCTTGACTTGATAAAGATCCAAGGCGAGGGTTGCTTGAAAGCAAGCTTCCACTCCCCTTGTGCATACCAGAACTAGCACTCTTCACCGGGGTCTAGTAACCTTAATTCCATGCATAGCTGGTTGAAGCGAGACTCAGCTAGAGGCTTGGTGAGGATATCGGCCCGCTGGAGATCGGTATGGATTTTCTCGAGCTTGATATCCTTCTTCTCGACATGATCACGAATGAAGTGATGCCGAATCTCCACATGCTTGCAAGCACTGGATTCTGCGAAATACAAATGGCACTATTGTTGTCGCAGAAAATTGAAATCTCTTTTGCTTCAACTCTATAATCCTTCAATTGCTGACGAAGCCATAAAATCTGAGAACAACAGCTACCGGCGGCCATATACTCAGCTTCAGTCGTTGAAGTAGCTACACTTGTCTGCTTCTTCGAGAACCGCGAGACAAGCTTGCTTCCCAAGAACTGACAAGTGCCCAAAGTTGATTTCCTATCAATTCGGCACCCTCCATTAGCCTTGTAAACAAATCAAACAATTTTGACTCGATTCGTGATTCGAATTCGATTAGCCTGATTCGTATTCGTTATTTTACGATTCGAATTCGAAAACAAATACTTTTTATGATTCGATTATTATTCAAATCCAAATAAAAAATTATGATATTCGATTTGATATTCGTGAATATTCGATTTATATATATATATATATATATATATATATATATAAAATATATGCTATAATTTCTAAGCCCACTTTAAAATATTATTTTATAACCACTTCAAAAGCCCATACTCTATAGCTCAACAAGTCAACACTCAACAGTCAAGCCCAATTTTTATTACTACCTCCATCTCACGAAAGTAGTCCATCTTTCCTCTTTGGTCCGTCTCATTTATTAGTCCACTTTCTAAAAATGGTAAAGAATACTTGGCTACAATTAACTCTCTCTCTTCATAATTAAATACAACCACATATTTTTTTCTTTATTGTTCTTTATTCTAGGGTGTATTTTTACCCTATTATCTAAGTGTTACATTATCGTTTTCTTGTCGTATTTTGATAGTTTAGCTCATGTTTTGTATTGTTTATGCTATTTCGAGTTAGATTACGCTTTTGGGTTGTTTTGAGTGTTTTTAGGGCTTTTTAGTCGAGAAAACCCAAGATGAGATGAGAGGATGAAACCAAGGAAGAGATGAAGTATTGATCCCAAGTTTTGACTTCTCACGATTTTGTGGAAGATTTAAACTGGAAAAGTGAAAGTATAGCATTGAAGAGGGGTTCGATAGGAGCGTATAGGCGAAAACGGAAGTCAATTCGGAGTTCGGATGAGGAAGATATGATCGAAACAAGAAAGTTGCGCAGAACTCTCTCGACCCTCTCGACCACTCTCTCGATCGAGAGAGGTGTCGAGAGGTGGCTCCTGTTTTCCAGCCGGGATTTTTCCTAAAAGGCAATTTTTTACTTTTTCTTGGTTTCCTTGTACAATTAGATAATGGATGTAAACTTCTACCCTATAAATACCTCTAAACCTATCATTGTAAGTAACCAACAAAAGTTCTCTAGTCCCCACCATACTTTAGATTAGTTTTTCTCTACACTTTTATATTTTAGCTTTAGATTTAATTCATGTATTTCTTGGAAGACAATTGAAGATTGAAGATTCATCAAGATTCAAGAGTTTTTCTATCCCTTGTTCTTTTACTTTATGTTTTTAATTATGTTTATTCTTCTTTCTACCTATCTTTTAATTATGTCTAGCTAAATTCCTTAGTTGATTTTAGGGATTGAATGCCTAATTGAATGTATGTGAGTATTTCTTTGATTACAATTAGCCTTTCAATCTAGGTGCATGTTTCATGGTGCTTATTCTCATGCATGATTAATTGGCCACTAATTATGTGTGCATAGTTATGTTTTTATGCCCTAATAGGATAATTGCATAATTGATCTCATGAATACATGGTATGGTGATTTAATTATCTTAGTCGAGGTTGAATTATCATATGTTCGTATATAGTCGATTTAGGTGTCATAGTTGAACCTAGTTGATTATATTATTGATACTTGTTCTATTTTGCACTTGATTTGATATCTATGAGTCCGAGAGGATATTAGGATCTTATTAGGAGACGACCTACATTGTCTTATGTTACGACGGTGGAACACGTTCAGCAGCAGCAAGCACGAACAGAGGTGGTAAAGTCGAGTCGAGCAGAAACTCTCCCCGCAAGAAGCTGTACGCCCCGGTAGTGCTCACGGAACAGGAGTAGCTTCCCAAAAGGTGAAACGACTTTCGTCTCGGAGGTAGCAGCACTGCAAACCACCGAGCCCCGGCGAACTGGATGCAGACGAGGACTGAACTCGTGTGAAATGTTCAAAGAAAAAGAATGCAGAGATATGATTTTCGTGTATCTGCTAATGGCCAAGAAGGCCTCTATTTATAGGCATCAGCCCATGGGAGGAGTAAATGGACACCATTAAGGCCCGCGTCGGTTACAGCAGCCCATTATGCCCATTATGTTGGTGGACGAGAGTTAAAAACGTTTGAACGTTTGAATTTGGTTCATTGAACCTGGACGAACTAGATCTTGAGGGCTGGGCTAACTCGTATTGGGCCTGAATCTAGGCCCAATCCCATTTGCTTTTCTGGCCCAAAAAGATAATACATGGAGGCCCAAGCCCAAGCTCAGTCACAGGCCCAAAGGACCACCCAAAGGACCAATTGCCAAGATCCAAGTCCAAGTCCACGGCCCCGGCCCCGAGCCACGAGCCCGAGCCCGTCCCGGCAGGCCGGCCGGCGGCGCGCGCGTGTGTGTGTGCGCGCGAGAGCCCGTCACTCACTATCTGTCCCACTTGATTAATTAGCCCATTAGTATAGTTAGTTAAGTACACAACTAATTAATGTTCTTTAATCAATGTGGGACAAATTTATTACAAGAGTTTATCCACCTTGTAATAACTCCACCAACTCTCAATCTTTGATATATTATATCTCACTCACCGGAATTCGGATTTGAGCATATCAATATACCACGATCATCTACTCTCGGAGTAGATTAATAATTTATCATTTAATTTAATAAATTAAATATAAATTATTATTCATTTATTTGGTCAAAGCCAAATTCCAACAATCCCCCCCATGAGCGAGATAGCCTTATGCAAATGTATGCAAATGCAAAGCTCAGTCCTCAAGAGACTTTATTGTATTAGGATAGGTGGTTTTTTGCCTTGAACCTCTCCATAGTCAGCCTCATCGAGTATACCGGCGACCTAGTGGACATGATGCCTTGAACTAGTTCTCCTTGGTGTATACTGAGACAACGACGTTGACACAATATCGTCTCAATCTCATCCGTTCTCACGTTTGTGTCCATTTCAGGCCCTGGATCACCTCTTTTGATTCATAAGTATATCATCGAAGCGGCCTCTACTTCTTACTTATATAGGTGATTCTTATACATAGCATTCTGCTTTGCTCAAACCCCTCCAAGGTTTCTCCCAAGAATCATTAAAAGTCTTATCGACTTATCCTCACCACATGCAGACAAACACTCATAGCTTTCTTTAAGGAGTGTACACACAGTTCGAGTGTTTCCAACTCGAAGTATCATAGCTTAGTTGTCCCTTTGAACCATATTATGGATACTTCCAAATTATATGGTAGGGTTACCACTACAAGCCTTCATATTGTGGATTTTAGCCCCATTCCCTTAACTAGCTTATGTAATTGATCTCGATTTATTGCTTTCGTTAGCGGATCCGCTAGGTTATCGGTTGATCTAATAAACTCAACGAGATAACACCACTTGAGATCAAATGTCTAACAGTATTATGGCATCGATGTATGTTTCGAGACTTGCCATTATACATACTATTATGTGCTCGTCCTATAGCCGCTTGGCTATCTGAGTGAATCATCACCGACGACACAGGCTTCGACCAACTCGGAATATCCTCGAGGAAATTTCTAAGCCATTCGGCTTCTTCACCAGCTTTGTCCAAAGCTATGAATTCCGATTCCATGGTCGATCGTGCTATACACGTCTGTTTTGAGGATTTCCACGACACAGCCCCTCCCCTAATAGTGAATACGTAGCCGCTCGTTGAAAACGAGTCTTTTGCATCAGATATCCAGTTCGCATCACTATACCCTTCAAGTATAGGGGGTTCCCTCGTGAAGTGAATTCTAAAATTTTGAGTATATTTTAGATACCTCAAGACCCTTACAAGAGCTTTCCAGTGATTATCACTCGGATTGCTTGTAAATCTACTCAATTTGTTCACAGAACATGCTAGATATGGCCTTGTACAATTTGTAATATACATCAAACTGCCAATAATCTTAGCATACTCCTCTTGAGCAACAGAATCTCCTAGATTCTTGCTCAAGTGAACACTAGGATCCATAGGAGTCTTAGCTGGTGAATACTCAAAAGCGTTGAATTTTCTGAGTACTTTCTCAGCATAATGAGACTGAGTCAGAACAATTCCATCCGGCTTTCTTAGAATTCTCATTCCAAGTATCACGTCGGCTAAACCCAAATCCTTCATGCTAAAGTTTCTACTTAGCATTCTCTTCGTTTCTAAAATTATACGAGTGTTACTACCCATGATTAACATGTCATCTACATATAGACAAACTATAACATAACCGTTATTAGTCGTCTTTATGTAAACACACTTGTCACACTCGTTAATTTTGAAACCATTTGACAACATTGTTTTGTCAAACTTTAAGTGCCACTGAAGAGGCGCTTGTTTCAATCCATACAGAGACCTTTTTAGTTTGCATACTAGGTGTTCTTTCCCTTGTATTACAAACCCTTCCGGTTGCTTCATACAGATTTCATCATCTAACTCACCATTTAGAAACGCAGTCTTCACATCCATTTGATGAATCTCAAGATTGTGCAAAGCAGCAATAGCGAGAAGCACTCTAATATATGCATGTCTCGTTACAGGTGAGTAAGTGTCAAAGAAATCATATCTTTCTCTTTGTCTAAAGCCTTGGACTACAAGTCTAGCTTTATACTTATCAACAGTACCATCGGCGTTATACTTTCTCTTTAGGATCCATTTACAGCCTAAAGACTTACTTCCTTGAGGAAGTTCGGTTAGCACCCAAGTATTGCTTTCCATAATGGAATCAATTTCACTGTTGATAGCTTCTTTCCAAAGATCTCCATCTGATCTAGACAGAGCCTCCTTGATCGTTCTTGGTTCGTCATCTAACATCATCACAGCATAGTCCGGACCAAAGCTTTTTGGAGTCTTTTTCCGATCACTACGTCCTGGTTCTATATCCAAAGGATTAGACCTTGGCCGTTTACGACTAGTTGATTCCTCAACGCTCGGCTCAGAATTTGAGTTTTCTTCCACTTGTCTATAACTAGCAGATTCTAACTCAACATTCTCGTTAGACGAAACCCGACCTTTATCCTTGCTAGGATAAATATTTTCGAAGAATATTGCATTTCTTGACTCTATCATTGTTCCCACATGCATATCGGGTATCTCCGATTTATGCACAAGAAAACGATAGGCGCTACTGTTTAGTGCATATCCAATAAAGATACAATCAACTGTTTTAGGTCCAATTGCAACTCGCTTTGGAAATGGCACTTCAACTTTAGCCAAACAACCCCACACCTTAAGGTATTTGTAAGAAGGTTTTCTTCCTTTCCATAGTTCATATGGAGTCACCTCTTTACCTTTGAGTGGGATTTTGTTCAAGATATAATTAGCCGTTAAGACAGCTTCCCCCCACAAATTTTGGGGTAATCCTGAACTTATCAACAAAGCATTCATCATGTCTTTAAGAGTTCGATTCTTGCGTTTTGCAAGACCATTAGACTGTGGTGAATAGGGGGCTGTCGTTTGATGAATTATACCACTTTCGTTGCACAATTCTTCAAACGGAGCTACATATTCTCCACCTCTATCACTTCGAATCATCTTAATGCGACAGCCAAGTTGATTTTCGACTTCATTTTTGAAGTGTTTGAACGCTTCAATTGCTTCATCTTGTCCTCTTAACAGGTAAAGATAACTGTACTTTGTACTATCATCGATGAAAGTAATAAAGTACTTTTTCCCACCCCTCGTTTGTACAAACTTCAAATCACGTACGTCTGTATGGATTAACTCGAGAGGTGTAGTGTTCCGTTCTACCGACTTAAAAGGTAGTTTCGTCATTTTTGCTTCAACACAAACTTCACACTTATCATGTGAATTTATGTTCTCAACATTTAGTAAGTTCATATTTACTAGTCTCTTTATAGCATTTAGATTCACATGTCCTAATCTACAATGCCATAAATTGGAACACTCAAGCAAGTAAGCAGAAGTAGAAGCATTCTCATTATTTCCCTTCTTGGGAGCAGGGGTTAAAACAACAGCAGTGCTAAGCTTGAAAAGCCCATCAATCATGTGACCACGACCAAGGGGCTTTCCCTTCTTACTAATAGTAACACTATCAGCATCAAACACTAGCCTAAACTTATTCTTAACAAGAATAGAACCAGATACAAGATTTTTGCGAATGTCCGGAACATGAAGAACATTGCGCAGGAGCAGCTGTTGACCCGAAGTCAGCTTCAAAGCCACGTTGCCAATCCCAACAACTTTGGAGGTGTTGGAGTTGCCCATGTGGATCTTCTTGTCCGCACTAGCCTCCTTGTAGGTGGAAAAAACATTCTTGTCCGAGCACACGTGCACGGTCGCAGCAGTGTCCACATACCAAGCCTTCGGGCTATCAACATGATTAGCCTCGAACACGACGGCAGCAAGGTCATCCTCATCCCATTTGTCTTCATTGTTGTCGACAGCATTGGCATGATCTTTGGCCTTCTTCTTTTTCGGCTTAGTGCAGTCCTTAGCCTTGTGACCCGGCTTGTCACAATTGTAGCACACCCCCCCAAACTTAGGGGTAGGTCCCTTCTTAGAAGGGCCCGGACGAGAACGTTTGGAAGAACCTCCGGACTTGTCCGTCTTTTCCATTAGGTTGGCTCGAGCTTCCATAGGAGCTTTCCCTTTCGTCTTCCTAACTTCTCTCAAGTGTGCCTCCACTTGAAGCTTTTTCACCAAGATTTGCTCGGTGATCTCCTTGCTCTTGTGCTTCAATTGCTCTTGAAAATAACACCAACTTGGAGGGAGTTTCTCGATAATGACAGCCACAGTTAGAGCATCGGGCAAGGTGATTCCCTCGGACTGAACGGCATGAGCGAGAGTTTGAAACTCGGCCACTTGTTCCATCACTGGGCGGGAATCCACCATCTCATACTTAAGCCATCGAGACACTACGAACTTGCGGGTACTCGCCTCGTCGAGAAGGTACTTGTCCTCGAGAGCAGCCCACAATTCCTTAGCTGTCTTGATTTGGCAGTAAACACCATACAGGCTCCTATCAATGTAAGACAGAAGGGTGTTCTTACAAAGATAGTCGCCTTGGTACCAACTGTCGGAGCGAACCCGAACTAAGAAGTCCATTTCCTCCTCATGTGGCATCTCCGGTTTGTCCTCAGACATATACTGAAGCAACCCAACCGTAGTTAGGTAAAACATCATCTTTTGCTGCCAATGACGGAAGTCTTGGCCCGAGAAGACAGGAGGTTTCTGAGCTAACCCCTTCATGGAGGAAGTCTGAAGAGGGGCCATGGTTGAGTTCTGTTGACCTCCAGTTCCGTTGTTGTTGTTCACGTTGTTGTTGCCGTTGGAGAACATCGCTGCAGCAACAGAGGAAGAGTTGACTCCGATGGTTGTCATCTTGCTAGGCAGAACGTGAGATACAGCTTCTTGCGACTATTACGACGGTGGAACACGTTCAGCAGCAGCAAGCACGAACAGAGGTGGTAAAGTCGAGTTGAGCAGAAACTCTCCCCGCAAGAAGCTGTATGCCCCGGTAGTGCTCACGGAACAGGCGTAGCTTCCCAAAAGGTGAAACGACTTTCGTCTCGGAGGTAGTAGCACCGCAAACCACCGAGCCCCGGCGAACTGGATGCAGACGAGGACTGAACTCGTGTGAAATGTTCGAAGAAAAAGAATGCAGAGATATGATTTTCGTGTATCTGCTAATGGCCAAGAAGGCCTCTATTATGTTGGTGGACGAGAGTTACAAACGTTTGAACGTTTGAATTCGGTTCATTGAACCTGGACGAACCAGATCAACGAATCTGGACAGATCTTGCGGGCTGGGCTAACTCGTATTGGGCCTGAATCTAGGCCCAATCCCATTTGCTTTTCTGGCCCAAAAAGATAATACATGGAGGCCCAAGCCCAAGCCCAGTCACAGGCCCAAAGGACCAATTGCCAAGATCCAAGTCCACGGCCCCGGCCCCGGCCTCGAGCCCGGCCCGGCCGGCCGGCCGGCGGCGGCGGCGGCGCGCGCAGTGTGTGTGTGCGCGCGAGAGCCCGTCACTCACTATCTGGCCCACTTGATTAATTAGCCCATTAGTATAGTTAGTTAAATACACAACTAATTAATGTTCTTTAATCAATGTGGGACAAATTTATTACAAGAGTTTATCCACCTTTTAATAACTCCACCAACTGTCAATCTTTGATATATTATATCTCACTCACCGGAATTCGAATTTAACCATATCAATATACCACGATCATCTACTCTCGGAGTAGATTAATAATTTATCATTTAATTTAATACATTAAATATAAATTATTATTCATTTATTTGGTCAAAGCCAAATTCCTACATCTTAATCGGAGTGTTAGGTTATTTTCGTGTATCACATCTAGATTGGATTAAATTGGTTAATTGTATGCATTGGTTACTTGCATAGATTTGATTAGGTAGGCTTCCCTAGAATCAACCTTGTTCCTTATTTGATTTATTTGTTTCCTTATTTGTGTTCTCTTTTATTTATTTTATTTATTTATTTGCCTAGGATTATAATACCACATTCTTATTTTCTTTATTGCCTAGACATCAGTTTAATTCTAGAGTAGAGGTATTGTGTGTGGTTTCGGTATATCAATCCCTGTGGATACGATACTCGTGCTTCCCTTTTACTATACCTATTTTGTGTGGTAGAAAATAGTGCGATCAAATTTTGGCGCCGTTGCCGGGGATTGATTAGATTTCACATAGATATTTCGATATAGGATTAATAGGTGATTTAGGCGCTTTTATTTTTTCTGTTTTTATTTGATTGATCTAACGTTTTCTTGGTCTTATCTTTTGCTTTTAGAGGTAATAAAGATGGATCGAGACGAAGTTGAGATTGATCAATCACCACCATCCACCATGGGAGATTCACAACCAAAGAGGACTCTCTATGATCGGTTCTATCGAACCTATCCTCAACAACTCCCATTGGAAAAGACTCCTATAGAAAAGATAATGGAGAGCTTTATATCCACGTTGGAGTCGAAGTTCGAAGCCTTGGAGCATAACGTCACTACTCTCGGAAACACGGTCATAGGTATGAGCACTCATATCAAGACTTTGGAGGCGCAAGTAGAACAATTGGATAAGGCCCAATTCGTACCCCAATTCTATGCTAGTGAGGCACAAGATGAGGAGTTTGAGGAGTTCGAGGCCCCGAAAATCGAGAAAGTTGAAGATGAAAGTGACTCGGAGTTGGAAGAGACAAGAAGACGAAGTCCGAAATCAGGGCCTCTCGACACCTATCTCGATCGAGAGCCCTATCGAGAGGTCAACACTGGAGTACAGAAAACCCCTCTCGATACCCCTATCGATCGAGAGGAGGATCGAGAGCTTTATGACGAGGAGCTTCAAGATGACCCTATCGACACCTCTCTCGATCGAGAGGCTGGTCGAGAGGCTGCCGAGAAAAGTCAGAATGTTCCTCTCGACATCCCTATCGATCGAGGGGGGGGTCGAGAGGTCCCTTTTTCGATCGAAACATGCAATTTCTTCTTCAATGACTTTTCCCTTCAATATTTGTTCGATTCCACGCCCGATGAAGAGTCCATACACACTAGTGGAGTAGTTGAAGATGTTCGTGTTCGAGTTCGAGGGTTCGACTTTCCGGCCACCTTCGTGATCGTGGAGATGGAGGAGGACGTCAATCAACCACTGATTTTGGGACGTTCGTTACAAGTGGAGATTGTTTCAACATGGAATGTGGTGATCTCATATTTCGAGTACAAAAAGAAGAGCTCAAGATTTCGGTTTTAGGAGCAAAAAGAAGGAAACTCGAAGATGGGGAAAAAAATAACTTTCATTTTTATCCATCTTGATAAGAGGTATCGTCGGGCTAAAGACGTAAAACGTAGCACTTGTTGGGAGGTAACCCAACTCTATCTTTAATTTCCAGTTTTTGTTTTATTTATTTTTGTTTTTCTTTGAGTCTTATCTTTTATTAAGCTTTTTATCCAAGAATTTTCGAAGCTTGTGAGTTGTAGGTTTTCTTGACGAGGTTTCGACTAGAAGGAGAGGATCGATAGTAAGCTAGCTTCGGTGAAAGGTACGCTCGTTAACTTAACCACTCCTTCTTCTTAAACTTATTCCTTCATCATGATTCGAATTAAGTTTGGGGGAGGGGGAAGTGTAGCTTTGTTAACTCGTTTACATGGGTTCTTGGATTGTAGCTTAATTTTTGGATATTTTATTAGTAGTTTTTATTTTTTTTGAGTCTTAGGTATTTAAATCGAGTCGAATAAGCATGTGATGATAGTATTGTGAATTTGGCCGATGATAGAAAATTTTTTATGGATTTTTGGAGAAAAATTTCATGATCTTTATTATGCATGGAACCTTGGCGAAGCGACGCATTTTATTTGATGAATTTGAAGCATCTTATGATATCGGGAATTAGCTAGTTTGAACCCGTGAGAATTGAGCTATTTGTGCATATTGATGCCTATTTCTTTGATTGAGTGATCATGTATGCTTCATTGTTTCTAGAACTTGCCCTATTTCTCCATCAAGTCCTTAGTATACTTATGAACTAGGAGATGATCTTAGGCCATCTTTCTTTAGCCACATGATTCCCATACACTAACCTTGATCATAATCTTTGTTTACCCCCTTTGAGCCTTTTTATGAGCCTTTCTTTCTTAAGCTTGGATGATAGGAGGTTTGGATGGATAACGGTACCCTTTAGTGGATTTAGTTGGTGATGTGGGAGGTGTTGAAAAGAATATTTGTTGTGGCGTAGAAAGAGAAAAGGAAAATAAATTTTAGATGCTTGTTTAAGTATAGTTAGCTATCCCTATAAGCTTAGAAAAGAAAAAAAAAAAAATATATATATATATATATATATATATATATATATATATATATATATATAGAGCCTTTGTTCAACATTAGAAAGAACATTTATTATTTGAGCTCTAGAAAAAAAAAAAAAAAAAAAAGAATATAAGCATAAGGGGATAGTTAGCTTGAATTGTATTGTTTGCTTCTATGATAGTTTGAGTTTGTAATTGGTGTGTTGGATGGTAGAAGATGGAGATAAAAATCCATACTTTGGTTGGAGTTGAAAAGAGGTTGATGATTTGGAATATTTTTTGTCACTTAGCCTATACATTCCCTACCTTAACCAATGTCCCTACATTACAAGCTTTTATAAAGACCTTTTTGATCTTAGTTTGTGGATATGGCATTAGATGGAGATGTTGAGATTAGGGGCAAGCCTATGGTAAACATGTTGTAATACATTGATATTGAGTGAACCCTATGATGTGCATTATCTTACATCTTTTCTTTGAGAGAGTTGAGAGTTCACTCCTATATATATAAATCTCACATGTTTGGAGAGTGTTCTTTGATGGATTGGCATGATTTGATTTTGTTGAATAGATTGTGTTATTGATGCTAAGGTTGTGTGCATAGTTTTGATCATGATTATGAGTTTATTTTTATTTTTATTTATTTATTTTTTTTTTTTTGAAAAACTTTGAGGCCTATATAGTTCACAATGCTTGAGTCCATTGTTTATTTTGTTTTTGTTATTGTTCGGGACGAACAATGTTTAAGTTTGGGGGATTTTGATAGGGTGTATTTTTACCCTATTATCTAAGTGTTATATTATTGTTTTCTTGTCGTATTTTGATAGTTTAGCTCATGTTTTGTATTGTTTATGTTATTTCGAGCTAGATTACGCTTTTGGGTTGTTTTGAGTGTTTCTAGGGCTTTTTAGTCAAGAAAACCCAAGATGAGATGAGAGACGATGAAACCAAGGAAGAGATGAAGTATTGATCCCAAGTTTTGACTTCTCACGATTTTGTGGAAGAATTAAACTGGAAAAGTGAAAGTATAGCATTGAAGAGGGGTTCGATAGGAGCGTATAGGCGAAAACGGAAGTCAATTCGGAGTTCGGATGAGGAAGATATGATCGAAACAAGAAAGTTGCGCAGAACTCTCTCGACCCTCTCGACCACTCTCCCGATCGAGAGAGGTGTCGAGAGGTGGCTCCTGTTTTCCAGCCGGGATTTTTCCTAAAAGGCAATTTTTTACTTTTTCTTGGTTTCCTTGTACAATTAGATATTGGATGTAAACTTCTACCCTATAAATACCTCTAAACCTATCATTGTAAGTAACCAACAAAAGTTCTCTAGTCCCCACCATACTTTAGATTAGTTTTTCTCTACACTTTTATATTTTAGCTTTAGATTTAATTCATGTATTTCTTGGAAGACAATTGAAGATTGAAGATTCATCAAGATTCAAGAGTTTTTCTATCCCTTGTTCTTTTACTTTATGTTTTTAATTATGTTTATTCTTCTTTCTACCTTTCTTTTAATTATGTCTAGCTAAATTCCTTAGTTGATTTTAGGGATTGAATGCCTAATTGAATTTATGTGAGTGTTTCTTTGATTACAATTAGCCTTTCAATCTAGGTGCATGTTTCATGGTGCTTATTCTCATGCATGATTAATTGGCCACTAATTATGTGTGTATAGTTATGTTTTTATGCCCTAATAGGATAATTGCATAATTGATCTCATGAATACACGGTATGGTGATTTAATTATCTTAGTCGAGGTTGAATTATCATATGTTCGTATATAGTCGATTTAGGTGTCATAGTTGAACCTAGTTGATTATATTATTGATACTTGTTCTATTTTGCACTTGATTTGATATCTATGAGTCCAAGAGGATATTAGGATCTTATTAGGAGACGACCTACATTGTCTTAATCGGAGTGTTAGGTTATTTTCGTGTATCACATCTAGATTGGATTAAATTGGTTAATTGTATGCATTGGTTACTTGCATAGATTTGATTAGGTAGGCTTCCCTAGAATCAACCTTGTTCCTTATTTGATTTATTTGTTTCCTTATTTGTGTTCTCTTTTATTTATTTATTTTATTTATTTGCCTAGGATTATAATACCACATTCTTATTTTCTTTATTGCCTAGACATCAGTTTAATTCTAGAGTAGAGGTATTGTGTGTGGTTTCGGTATATCAATCCCTGTGGATACGATACTTGTGCTTCCCTTTTACTATACCTATTTTGTGTGGTAGAAAATAGTGCGATCAGTTCTTGTGCCAATCTGATAGTGGACTACTTTCATGAGATGGAGGTAGTACTAGTTATTAAATTGAAAAAAGTTAAAAAAAAATATACAATAACAGAAAAACGAATCGGAAAAACGAATCGAATCTTCGAAGTGAATCGAATATTTTCGAATATCATTTCGAATCGAATACCAAGCAAATATAGTATTCGGCAAAATCGAATCCGAATTCGAATCTTCAAATAACTAAACGAATCCGAATCGAATTGAGTGATATTCGACTCGATTCGATTCGTTTACAATCCTACCCTCCATAGTCAGCTTCGGAGTATCCTGTAAGCTCCAGATTGTCTTCAGCAGGATACCATAAGCCCATATTAACAGTGCCCTTAAGATAGCGAAGGATTCGCTTGGCAGCTTCAAAATGGCTAAGCTTGGGATTGCATTGGAAGCGAGCACACACTGCAACTGCAAACGCGATATCCGGCCTGCTTGCAGTGAGATAGAGAAGGGATCCGATCAAGGATCGGTAGTCTGTAACATCCATAGACTTCCCTTCAAGGTTTGGTTCCATCTTCCAATTGTTGTTCATCGGAATCTTCACAGCTTTGGCATGCTGAACACCAAACTTGGCAAGCATATCTCGAGTATACTTCGCTTGACTGATGAAAATCCCATCATCTTGCTGCTTCACTTGAAGACCTAGGAAGCAACTCATCAAGCCTATCATTGACATCTCGTACTTGGTCTTCATAGGCTCTCCAAACTTCTCGCTAAGCGACTGGTTTGGCGAACCAAATACGATATCGTCGATGTAGATCTGAACCCATAGCATGTCTTCTCCATCATTGATGGTGAAGAGAGTTTGATCTATCTTTCCCTTGCGGAATCCATTATCCACTAGGAACTGAGATAGTGTATCATACCATGCTCTAGGCGCCTGCTTCAATCCATGCAGGGCCTTCTTCAATCGATACACCTTATCTCCCTGCTCAAATCCAGGTGGCTGCTCCACATAGACTTCTTCTTTAAGCTCTCCATTGAGGAACGCGCTCTTCATATCCATCTGATAAACTTTAAATTTCTTGGTCGCTGCATAGGCAAGAAAGAGTCTGATGGCTTCAAGCCTGGCCACTGGAGCGAAGGTCTCATCGAAATCGATTCCTTCCTCTTGGCAGTAGCCTTTGGCGATGAGCCTAGCTTTGTTCTTCACGACGTTATGGTCCTCGTCCGTCTTGTTCTTGAACACCCACTTTGTGCCAATAACATGCTGGAATTTGGGATGATCCACAAGATACCATACGTCGTTTCTGATGAATTGATTGAGCTCTTCTTGCATGGCGATCACCCAATTTGAATCTGCTAGAGCTTCCTCCACGCTTGATGGCTCGATATTGGACCAAAAGCAGCTGAACATGGCGCTTTCTCCAATCACTTGGCTTCTGGTCACCACGCCTTTGGAAAGATCTCCAAGAATTTGGCTAGGTGAATGATCTTTGAGCCATGCACGCTTGGATCCTCCAGCTTCTGCTTCTTCTTCAAGCGGGTCGCTTGCCCCATCCTCTGAAGCGACCGGAATGGGTGTTTGGCCTGCAATCTCTTCCTTGGATTTGGGGACAGCTTCATCCTTTTGAGCATCTTGATCACTCTATTCTTGATTCTTTCACCTCTTCATCTTCTTCAAGCGTGTCCCATGTCAGTGGACTGACAGGCTCCTCGCTTGAAGTCTTTTCATTCGCTTGAACCTGTTCCTATGAAAGACTTAAGGTAAATTCATCAAATACAACATGGGGTGATTCTTCCACAATTAGGGTTTTGCAGTTGTACACCCTGTAAGCTTTGCTAGATGTAGAATATCCTAAGAATATTCCTTCATCAACTTTGCTTTCAAAGGCTTTCAACTGTGACTTCCCATTGTTGTGAATGAAGACCCGACAACCAAATATATGGAAATAAATAATGTTAGGAATTCTCCCTGTCCATATTTCATATGGTGTCTTGTCAAAGCGTTGATTGAGCAGCGTTCGATTCTGAGTGTAGCATGCAGTGTTGGCAGCTTCAGCCCAGTATTTCATTGGTAGCTTTGAGTCTGCTATCATCGTACGAATAGCTTCCTTGATGATTCGATTTCTTCTTTCAGCAACTCCATTTTGTTGAGGTGTGCGAGCTGCAGATGTTTGATGCGCAATGCCATGCTCCATGCAGTAAGCTTCAATTGTAGAGTTAAGAAACTCTATGCCTTTGTCGGAGCGAATGGTTGCTATCGCTTGATTTTTCTCCACAGCGTGTCGCTTGAGCAATTGAGGAAGTTTGGACAGCGTCTCCTTCTTACTAAATAGAAATACAACCCAAGTGTAGCAAGAGTAATCATCGACTACCGCTAGAGTGTACTTCCTTCCATTGACGCTCACAGGAGTGACTGGTCCAAACAAATCCATGTGCAGCAGCTCCAGTACTCGCTTGGAAGATGCTTCTTCTGAGCTGGCGAAGTGCTTCTTTGTCTGCTTTCCTCGTTGGCATGGTGAGCAAGTATGGTCTTTGACGAAGACCTCATTCGGTATGCCCTTCACCAAGCCTTTACGAGCTAAGCGGTTGATTGACTTGAAGTTGAGGTGGCTTAAGCGTCGGTGCCATAGCCATCCAGTCTCCGTTGCACTTCTAGCGACCAAACATGTATCTTCCTTGTAGCTCTCCCATTGAGCAACGTACACATTCCTCTTCCTTTCTCCAGTAAGAGCAACTTGGGAGGTAAGCTTGTTTCTCACAACACATTTGTTGGAGATGAACTCCACATTGTATCCCTTATCACAAAATTGTGAAATGGATAACAAGTTGTGCTTGAGTCCTTCAACGTAGGAAACATTTTCTATGCTCAGCTTCCCAATCTTCAGCACACCGTAGCCTTTGGTGATTCCACGAGAGTTGTCACCGAAGGTTACTTTTGGACCCCTCTTCTCTGTGTAGTCTTGGAGTAGAGACTTCATGCCCGTCATATGTCTTGAACATCCACTGTCCAAGTACCATGTAGCTTGACCTTTGCTGGGCATAGGATCCACGACGCTCACCTGCAATTAAGCCATTTTTGGTACCCAAATCAGTTTGGGTCCTTGCAGGTTAGGTTTCTTAGGTACCCACACTTGCTTTACTCTCCTTCGAGTGTAAGCTTGTGTCTTAGGTTCCTCGGCCTTTCTAAAATGTGAACTCTGCTTGAATGCAGCTTCACAAGTGCAGCAGTGTGTGCATTGAGGGAAGTTACGAGAGCGGCTCGCTTGAGACATACCCATGCTCTTGCCTTTTTGCTTATATCCATAAGCGTCTCGCTTAGGATTAGCCATAGGGTTGGAGACTGACCTGGGATTTCTAGTCTTGGGAAGCGTCTCGCTTGGTTTCTTCTGCGAAGTCAACTTTGGCTTTTAACCATGACTCGCTTGGGAAACCTTTGGGGTTTGAAGCTTCCTTTTGGGAACTTCAAATACTTCCCCCTCAACGTAAGCACGATTGGACCATCTCCAGTCAGACTCACTTGACACATGGACATTAGTTCGCTTTATCAAAGGAACATCCTTTGTCCTTGGTGCCTGGTATTGAGACTTAGAAGCTTCAACAGCTTTCCCTTTACCTTTTGAATGGTAAGCTTTAGCATTATTAGTGCTAGGGACTGCTGATTCTGGCTTTCCCTTAGAAACTTCCCTTGAAGATATAGACATCTTCATGGGTAATTTCTTAGGGATCTCAACCCTGCCTTTGTCTTTGCTAGTGGTCGCTTTGGATGCAGTGGGCATTTCCAAATAAACTGATGGTGTTGTGTTAGTAGCACCAACAAAGACAGTAGACTTGTTAGGTCCACCCTCATATCCAAGTCCTCCCTTTCTTCCAAAAGGAAGAAGTGAGCTTTCTAGTGCCTGCCTAGCGAACGAGGCTTTATTTAAGTTGGCTACTAGAATGGATTGGGTTTCCTACCTATCTTCCAAGCTCTTATGTCGAGCAAAGAGGTCCTCAAACTTACTCGTCATAGCCCTTAGATTAATCTTGACTTCATCAAGTTCAGTGGCTAGCTTTCGGTTTTCTCTCTTGCTATCCGACAATGCTTGTTCTAGCACTTCGTGGTCGCTTAACAATTTATGGTGCTTGTTAAGCAACTCACTCCATGTAGAGGAATGAACTTCCTCATTTTGCTTGTGTGCAATTGTAATTGAATTGAGTGGGGGATAGAAGAATACCTCTCCTGTGTCCTCGTCGATGAGCGCCATCAAGCCTAGATCCTCTCCCTCGCTAGAGTTCAGATCTGTGAATGTGTCTGAGTCACTTGAGATTTCCTCGCTTGGAGTGGCTGGCGACTCGCTTGCAACTAGCACCCGACGTGGAGCGTCCCTCCTGGCCTTCAATTCTTCTTTCTCTTTAGCACTTAGCTTTGGGCACTCAGACTTGTAATGGCCCATCTTGTGGCAATGATAGCATTCCACATCCATCACATCTCTGGCGATTGGCTTGGTAGATTCTTCACGCTTTCCTTTTTCTCGAGCATCAGTGCTCTTCCCTTTGTATTGCTTGTAGAATCTCTTGTACTTTCCAACTCGTGAGTTCATCTTGTTGAAGTTCCTTGTTAGAAATGCGTAGTGCTCCTCCAGCTCTTCTCGTGACATTTTTGAAATGGACGACTCGCTTGACATCTCGGCAGCTTTGCATGCAACTCCTTTGCTTGGTGTTGGAGCTTCATCATCAATAGACATCCGATTGAGATCAAACTCATGCGCCTTGAGTTCAGAAAATAGAATTTCCGGTGAGAACTTTGATAGATCTTTTGTGGCGAGGTAGAGCTCCTTCATGGTCTGCCACTTTCTGGTAAGAGCTCTAACAATCTTGAGATTGACCTCCTTGTTGGTTAGCTCCTTTCCGAGTGAAGCGGGTGTTGAAATGATCTTGGTGACATGTAGCTCAAAGGCGTCGATCGACTCGCTTGGCTTCATCGTCAAGCTTTCAAACAATCCCATCAGTACGGCGAGTTTGTTTTCTTTGATCTTCTCCGTTCCTTGAGAGATTAGGGCAAGTGTGTCCCACATCTCTTTAGCAGTAGTACACTTCCTTATCCTAGGAAGGTAGGCGTCAGATACGGTGCTCTACATGATGTGGCGCGCTAGACCATCCAGATTTGCAACTTTGAAATCGTTCATGGTGTAGTCCTCTTTGTGCTTCTCGACGTAGTCATGTCGGACGTGGGCTTTTACTTTCCTTCAGCAGCTGAGATGTTGACCGTGATGATCTTCATTATGGTGATCGGTCCTTCCGTCACAGCTTCCCACATTCTGTCATGGACAGAACATAGAAAGCTTTAAACTCGAAAGATCCAAGTCTCATAGCCATCAATAGAGAACTGGGGTAGGTTGGAGGCACTGTGACTAGACATGGTAAATTATCAGTAGTAATGCAGGTATGCGTGAGTGAGCTTTTATGCACTTAGAAAAACAGGATCGGTTCAATGAGACAACGTGAAACGAGAGGGGACTCGCTTCAGGTATTCAAAGCAGTGGCTCGAAAGAACCCCTGCTCTGATACCACTTGTTGGTCCCGGTTTGAAAGAGGATCACACGTAGAGGGGGAGGGGTGGGGGGAGAGAATACGTGTGATAGAAGTTTTTCAACTTCTTTTCAACTTTACTCAGAGTAGCAAGAAGTCGGGTCGCTTTAAGGCTTAAGACCTAGCCGAAGCTTGATCTACAGTATAAGCTTAACTCTGGACCTAAGCGTGCGCTTGATCACAGAGTGACTCGCTTGCAAATGCAGAATTTAGGTGAGCTAGTCTTTCCTAGGTATTTAAAAGCTTTGTTTGAGTTTGTTTAGATGCACATGCAATATGATAATCAAAGCAGTAAGATATTGAAAGCTTAAGTAAGGAAATACGACTCCAGAATTTAGAGTGGTTCGGTGATAAAACACCTACGTCCACTTTGTTGCACGCTGCAACAGATTCTTCTCACTAAGAATCTTGAGGATTACAGGTTCCCCAAAAACCTATCCTGGATCGAGCTTCACTCGCTTGGATCCGAAACAACAACTAGGAGATTGTGGGTTCTCCACTAACCTAGCTAAGATCGAGCTTCGCAAAATCGAGGACAGTGCAAGCTTAGATCTACACTATACGATCGAGGTTTCTACTATCGAGGAAAGTAGAACCTTAGATCTTTACAAGACAACCTTTCAACAACACTCAAAACCTAACTGACTTGACAAAACAAGGGTTTAGGGTTTTGGTTTGAAAACTCTCTAAGTGAAGAACTCTTTACAGTTTAAGTGCAAAGGGTAGAGTTCTTCTCTAAGCTTGGATGTGTGAAGTAGGCTTAGAATCTGGGAGAGTGAAAGTTGCGGAGACAAGCTTCGATGTTGATGAAGCTTGGAGAACACTCAGACAAGAACTCGAAGAATTTGCTCGAAGGCTGTGAGTGCTTATTTGCTGTATAAGCTGAAATCTCAGGTAGTGTTCTACTCTTCTCCGTCTCTGGCCTTCACTATTTATAGTGGGAGATTTGGACCGGAGCCGTTGAAGGTTGGTGGCTTTGTCCCTCCACACTCGACAGTACTTGCCTTTGACCTGCAGCTTTTCAGACGCGCGCTTTGTCTCTTTCCCGAAAATGGCTAAGAGCCAAGTTCAACAGTAACTGGAGCGTCCAGTACTGTAGCGGCGGCTCTATCGGTCTGGCAGTCAACTCCGGTGCTCCATTCTTTGTGTGTCACGTGGAGATCCGCAATTAATGTCTTGATCTTCACTGGACTTGAGTTTGAACTCTTAATTTGAATGGGGCGGGAAATTTGATTTGTCGCTTTCAGTTAGGAAGTGGCTTGCTTCGCTTTAGTTTCTTGAGCGTCCGCTTTAGTAAGTGTTGACTCGCTTTGACTTTACTGTAGCGCTCGCTTCGCTTCGGTAGACTCGCTTCACTTCAAAACACACTCAAGCGAGTGGCCTTCACTTGAAAATCTGCAGTCTAAAACCTAAGCGTCTAAAGCAAAAATTAAGCCTTCCTAACATTATAGGCTTGAAAATTCTAACCTATCTAATCAAAATAGGGTCGCTTGGGAATAGGATTACATAGAGGGTTTTGGGATCTAATCAAAACATATAATATATTTATTTAAAGCGTCCCGTTAAGTTCCCCCGTAACACATGAATCCTTAACAATTCCCAACATTTGCCGAGATATATCGGTAGGAGTGGTCTCCTTAAGTTCCTGATTTGCCGAGATGTATCAGTAGGGGTGGTCCCCTCGTGCGCATTTATTTCATACCCGAGATACGTGTCTCAAGGGTAACACACTTTCCTCGTTAGAAAAGTGATAAATGGCTTCCCACACGAACGCCCAGAAGCTCTGGGGCTTGCTTTCCTCGAAGGTGTTGGTACCGTAGACCCCGCGGCGGTGGTCGAGGGAGACGTCGGAGATGCCTGCGGAGGCGTTGGTGGCGAGCTTTTCGGCCACACCGGGGACTCCACCGTGGATCTTTGGGCTTTTTGAGGTCATGGCCCTCGTCAAAATCTGCGTGGAAGAGAGGTCGGCTGGGTGATCCGGGCCCCACGAGCTTGGTTGATGTGGATTTTCATGGATATTGAAAAAGTGGATCTTCATGGCAGAAACATCTGCATCAATGGACTAAAAACTCGTTTCCACTTGCTTCTTTTCCTTTTCTTCCTTCTTCATCTCCTTGTGCGTCTTTCTTCGCGACGGTCGATTGCGTTCGAAAACACAAAATTTATCGTTCCCACAGACAGCGCCAGTGTTGAATCATATTTTCGTAAGGCAATAAACGTAACGAAGGAGAATAAAATGACACGAGTGATTTACGTGGTTCGATCTAGGGGAATAGATCTACGTCCACGTAGAGAAAGAAAGTGCGACTATATTTCATTAAGATTCTGCGTAGGAGAGTACAAAGAGTATCAAGAGTATATCTCTTTTTCAGAGAGTGTTTATCCTCTTTTAAAAACCTCTCTCATAATGGCCCTTGATTGCCTACAATAGTGGGGGAGGTTTTTAATAACCTCTCTCATAATGGCCCTTGATTGCCTACAATAGTGGGGGAGGTTAGTTACTACCCATGATCCCACGTTTCCTCATTTACTTCCATTATGGATCTCTTCTTGGGCTTGGACTCTTCATTGTTTGGGCCTAGGAGTTGGGACTTATCCCATCAAGCAGATTTTGAAATTCCTGATACAAAAGACGATCGTAGTTGTAAGGCAAATATTTGCGCTTAAGATACTTTCGAAACTTACCCCACTATATACACTATATAATCGTACTTTTTCGTTGACAGTGGCGAGTGGTTTTGAGATGATACCACAAAGATGAATCCCGCCCATGCAAACGTGATGTTACTAATGCAACACAACGATCATCAATGACATCCTTTAAATGAAGTAATTTTTCACTAACATGAATCAAATCCAAATACTCATAGTGGTTGTTTGTTCCGTGAAATTTGGGAATATCCACGCAAAAACTGGATTTCCATCGGTTAATATCACATAAGCAGCGACCACCATGACAGCTCAAATTTGCAAAAGGATTGCCAACAATGAGAGTGTCTTCTTCATCAGACGAAAGATCGAATATGGTAGATTCATCATCATGAATATGGTCGTCCCTACTTTCACGAACGGGCGGGAGAAGGTGTGACACACAGCTGAAAAATTTCCTCCTGCTTTGCGCGTATGTCGGCAAGTCCTTGGGTGACCGCATCTACTTGCTCACGCAATAATGTAATCTTGTTTAGTTGATTAGCATGTCGGGTGGCATACAGAGATTGGGACCGACTCTGGATACCAATTGACCCATTACAAGCGTGAACATACAAGAGTTAAAGGGAAAACCCTATATTTTCTTCATTCAGTATCAGATGTGTTTCTCCTAAACAACGAACCCTTTTATACTAGGGTTAAAACATCAAAAGCCCAATTAAAAATAGTCCAAAAGGTAATAATAAAAGTCTAACAAACTAAATATTGTAATATAAAAGCAAATGTTGTAGCAATTTCACAATTCAACACCCTCCAATTAAAAACAAGCCACAGTTTTGTTGCTGCAATCTAACAATAATATTATTAATTTGTTGTGTCATCTACATCATTCTCTCCGTCATTGGAACGATCCGCCCTCAAATTTGTTCTTCATGGAAGGCAGTTGAGAATCGCTTTCTTCCTTCGTTGAGTCCAAAGAATTTTCTCCTTTGTCCCGAGTAGGAAATATCATCATTTATTAGAGGCAATAATATCATTTATTACATAAACTGATGTGTGACAATTTGTAGAAGATGATCACATGATCACTGTTTTCAAGGTCTCATCTCCATCAAAATGTAAGGGTTAAATTTTTCCATTAAAAAAAATAAGACAATTCGTGTGGGGACGGAGAGGATATAATTCTAGACTAGATTTTTTGTGCTAGTGTTTGGCATTTTCGAATCTAGATATTAAATATTGTTATTATTATGTGCTTAGTTAGTTGAATTGTGATTGTTTAATTAGAATGCTTGATCAACCTTTTTCGAATTTTAAAGAAAAGAGATGAGATCAGGAGATTAATTTGTTACCAGAATTAAGTTTAACTAACACAGTTTTAATTGGGAACATGTGAGTTAATCGGTCAATTAATTCTTACTTTAAAGACATGAGATTAGGGATGGCAATTTACCCGCGGATACCCGATACCCGCGGGTACCCGACCCTAATAGGTGCAGGTTTGAGGGGCATATAGTACTCCCGGGTAGCTTCGTGGTACAAATTTATTACCCATTTAGTTCGCGGGTACGGGTATGGATAGTCACTATCCGTACCCGCGATACCCGTTTACCCGTTAGTAATATCCGTAAAAGTATCCGCGGATATATCCGCGAAAATACCCGTAAAATTACCCGTGACTATACATGTTTACCCATTAGTTAATTTTTCATGTTTATAAATATAATTACACCTATATTATTATAAAATAAAGTAAAGAAATACATTTAAAAAATATTAAAATAAACAAATTAATTACTCCTAAACGGGTACCCGCGGGTTGCGGGTAAATGGGTATCTGCGGGTGGCGGGTAGGCGGATACCCGACGGGTGGTGAATACCCGCGGGTGGCGGGTATGGTTGGCAGATAGTACCAGTCGCGAGTTCGCGGGCGGGTAGCGGGTACGGTTTTATTCGCGGGTACGGTTATGGGTAACCACTATCCGTACGCGCCGTACCCGATTGCCATCCCTACATGAGATTTTATTTAGGTATAATTGATAGTTGGAGTTACTTTAATAGGTGATTGACATCTAAATACACAAATTTCGGGGTCATTTAGTTTTTTTACATACTTCAACTTTTAGCAACAAAATACATTAACTTTCAATATGGTGCAATTTTTCACAAACACAAATCGAAATTAGCGTCAATACAATGGCACTATTCTTACTAAAATGATATAGTTTCAATTATAATTTTTCCAAATTAAAACAAGTATTATTTCAAATCCACCTCACCCACCTCTCTCTCTCTCTCTATTTATCTCCGTCGATGCATCATGCAACGATAAAGTCGCACTGATCGCCGGATTGTCATTCTATGATACGATCCTTGTGAGAATCGTAGAACTCACGCATGCGGAAGACTGAAAACTAACGAACGATGGAAATCCCAATACGTCTACGGACTAAACCCCCCTAAGTACTATAGATAAACCGAAGTCTCTATAACCCAAAGAGAATGGTCGCCAAGCCACACGGGGACGATGAATGACACACAACGAGATTTGATTTACTCGCTGATTCGCCGGATAGAAAGTTCGTCTTGGAACAATCAAGAAGAACTCGAAAACTCTCAAGAGAGAATAAAAACTCACAATATTATTAATGATAAGATCTAATTTTCGTCCATAACATATGAGGCATATTTATAGGCTTCATAAAGTCCTAATTCCACAAGGAAACTAGTTAAAAAATTATCTTATAATATACCAAACCAAAACCTAGTCTAAAAAGGAATAAAATCACTAAAATAAAGCTTAAAATAACCCTATCAACTAGAAAACTAAATAAAAATGAAAATTAATAAAATATAAATAAAAACTCAACTAAATAATCTACTAAATAATATCTTCAATCTTCATCCCATATCATCTATAATTCTGGGCCTCCGGGCTTCGAACCATGACTTACGGGCTCCATCATTCCCCTCCTCTTGAAGAGGATTTGTCCTCAAATCCTGGCCGTCTCCTACGTCAAAAGGAAAGAAATTTTGTTTCTTGATCTCTTCACATTTCTCCAACTCATTCAGTCCTTCGAACTCGATTTGATATTTATTCCCTTGAATGGATAATAGATCATGAAATGCATATATTTTTGGAAGAAACATCATCAATTTCCTGCAAGATATAATAAAAAGAAGGAGATAGATGATGATGATCAATGGTGGACCAAACTTTCTCCTCGCACCCATGTGCCCCCATAGACCTCCCTTCATCCATTTTCAACCTCATGGACTTCTCCTCATCAATTTTCAACTTCAACTCACCATTCTGAGCAAGCAAAGACTCATGCATCAATCCAATCTCATTTGTCTCTATTTTCTCCTCAATGGACTTCACCATCTCCGCCTCATTTGACAGTTGCACTTGATCATTCTCACCCTCTTGTGTTGGAGTAAGAGAAACAAGCGGTACTTCATCCTTGACATGAAGGATGTTCTCTTGCTGCTCTCCATCATACTCTTCATTCTGCACACTTAGATCAATATCACCGAATAAGGTAAGCGGTCTAGAAGGTGCTTCGATTTCTTCCACCTCTTCATTTTGTTCTTCCAAGACCGTCACTTTTGGATCTTCTCTCTCTTCTTTGGACACAACTCCACCATCATCACAAGTTGTAGTAAAGAAACTTGAAGAGTCTGACCTTAGCTTCACAAATGGACGTATGTACCTCTTCGGCTGCTGCTCTTCTTTCTCCCGAATGTTTCTCCTTGAATATGAAACATTGGCTTGAAGCCGCCTCCAATTTGTCTGATTTGTAGGATAGTAATGCGAAGGCGCATAACGCTTCCTCATCACCGCCTTCATCTCTTTCCATGCCTTGATAGGCTGCTCTCCATACCTTCTCCTACTCTTCACAAACTGATCCCACCAAATAAGAGCATAATCAGAGAACTCTATTGCTGCCAACTTCACCTTCTTCTGCTCAGAATACTCTTGACAATCAAACATCTGCTCAACTTTTCTTTCCCACTCGAAGTATGCATCGGGATCAGTCCTTCCATGGAACAAGGGAATATTTATCTTGATGTTGCCCAGATCATTCTCTTGCCTCCTCCGACCTCTATACCCACCGTGACCATCTTCTACCACATCAAGCTCTTGTTCCTCCTCATAGTAACCCATCTCCACTTCTCTATCATGACGATCAATCCGAGGGTCTCTATGAGGTCCATGGAGAAAACCACGTCCACGTCCAGTTTCCCTACCTCTGTCTCCAAAATGCCCTCTATTTCCAAAGCCTTGGGGAACTTCAAACTCCAACTGCTTCGTTCCTTCAACAACTGTGATCCTCTCATTTATCGTTTCTAACTTGGTGTTAATCGTGTCGAACTGCGTTGTCATAGCTGCTAGCATCTTACTGAATTGATCTTCCGGTTTGTTGTTACCGGATTGATCTCCTCCGTCGTTCGCCATACCTGTTTTTTTTTTTTTTTTTTTTTTTTAAACAAAGAAATAAAGAAACAAGAAAAAGTTAGTTAAAACAAAGGCCTCACCACCTCACCAGCACTCGTGTATCGCTCAAGGTTGAATCACTCAGCACACGTGTATCACTCAAAATCAGTGGCTTTTACCCTCTAATAATCTCCCCTTTCTAGCCTTTTTCCACTCAAATCTCTCTGAAAGCTCTCAAATTCCCTCAATCTACCACTTGAACCCTCGACAAACGAATCAGGAGCACAAAAGTAGGAAGGAAAGATATCGGAATGACAAAAACTGGAAATCTGAAGAACACGAAAAATTGCAAAAAGTTCAGTGAGCTATTTGACCCTTAAAACGATCGAATTTTGCCAAATAAGAAACCGATTAAGGCATAGCCGAAACCACTGTCTAGATCTCTTCAAGAAGTTTCCAAAAAGGTATTATCGAGAAAAATCGGCCCAACGGATCAAAAGTTATGGTCATTTTAAGTTCTACAGACAGAAACTCAAAAAACGAAGACGAAAACTCAAAGAAACGAATACACAACTGATATCCCACTGAAGAAACACACAAGAACCAACCCAAAAAACACAGTGACACACTAGGGCCTTCGAATATATATCTTTTTTTTCTTTCTTTTTTCTTTTTTTTATTTTTTAATTATTAGTCGAAACTTTTGCCCCCTAATATGTCACGACAACGTGTAGTAAGACACACACACTCTAATGCGTGTTATATAAGGTATGGGATATATATTCTGAATAAGTTTCCTATTCTTGCAAGGAAAGAAATCGACTACTCCTTAATAACGAAGAAAAGAAAACAAGTCTGAATGAATACTCAAAATGAATCTGAATACTCGACGCTGATCACACGACACGAAACGAAAAGCTACAAAGAATTTTTTTTTTACGACTCTATGAATAACGAAAACGAGCAAACACAACACAGATACGATTTTTTTTTTTTTTACACGAACGAAACGGAAAACGAATCTGACAACACGACACGAACGAAAAACTAAAAGGAAATGATAAACCTGAATGTCGGGATGACGACCTGGCTCTGGTGCCAAATGATACGATCCTTGTGAGAATCGTAGAACTCACGTACGCGGAAGACTGAAAACTAACGAACGATGGAAATCTCAATACGTCTACAGACTAAACCCCCTAAGTACTATAGATAAACCGAAGTCTCTATAACCCAAAGAGAATGGTCGCCAAGCCACACGGGGACGATGAATGACACACAACGAGGTTTGATTTACTCGCTGATTCGCCGGATAGAAAGTTCGTCCTGGAACAATCAAGAAGAACTCGAAAACTCTCAAGAGAGAATAAAAACTCACAATATTATTAATGATAAGATCTAAATTTTCGTCCATAACATATGAGGCATATTTATAGGATTCATAAAGTCCTAATTCCACAAGGAAACTAGTTAAAAACTTATCCTATAATATACCAAACCAAAACCTAGTCTAAAAAGGAATAAAATACTAAAATAAAGCTTAAAATAACCTTATCAACTAGAAAACTAAATAAAAACGAAAATTAATAAAATATTAATAAAAACTCAACTAAATAAACTACTAAATAATATCTTCAATCTTCATCCCATATCATATATAATTCTGGGCCTCCGGGCTTCGAACCATGACTTACGGGCTCCATCATTCTATATTTTATCTTTTCTCATTTTGAATTTTGATTAGAGGTGGCCACATTTATGATTCTGGGCCAGAACCGGAACCAAAGCACATATCCTGTCGTTTACCCCGCCAGTCAGATTTTTGGAGTTGTATGCCATTGGCCGAAACCAAATCAACCTTAACATCCTCCACCACAAACTCAAATAAATAAATCAAAGGTTGCGTTCTCTTTGATGCGAAAAAAAATGAGAGAAAAGAGAAAATTATTCTTTAAATCTCACCCTTTTTATCGCATTTTCTCACCAAGGACAAAAATAGTCCAAATCAATAAGTAAAGGTTAAAAATAGTCCTCCATAAGTGAATGATATAAATATAGCTCTCTTTTTGAATTTGAGACAGTTATACCCTTAATAACTTAATTAAGGACAAAAGTGTTTATATTTACCACGACCAGATCACACACGACCACGACCATATCACACACGACCACGACCATTCACGACAATGCACGAATACGACCAAATTTACACATGATCATGACCACTGACAAAACATTTCTTCTTAAATTTTGCAGATGGCGGTGAAATCAATGATTGTATATTTTAGAAGAAGGTGGTAAAATCATATTTATGTTAGGGGTGAATCAAGATTCTCACTTATTCCTGCCAATAGCCTTTACTTTGAGAGTGTTACATAAGCTTGAGGAAATCATTGTATTTGATAGGAAAAAGTTTAACATTTCGATCAGTACATTTGTTGCAACAATTGATGCCAGAAGCTTGAAAATGGATATCAATAATGAGTTATACAGTTATACACGACTACACACGACCACGACCACACACGACCATACACGACCACTCGTGACCATACACGACTACGACAACCCACGACCATACACGACTACGACCACATTCAAACACCACCACGACAACGGACAATTCAATTGTTTTTAAAATTTGCAAATAACAATTAACATCTAACCTCTCTGATTGGTGTTTAGTTGTTAGGTTTTTCGTTGTGTTTTCGTGTTCATTTTCATTGTGTTTCGTGTCTTTTAGTGTGTCTTTTGGCTATGATTTGGTTGTTTGGAGTTTTTGGTACTTGTAGGATAAAAAGGGCGGAAACGAGAAGAAAAGCAATCATTGACCTCGAGTTCTAACCTCTCATGATTTTATTGAAGATTCATTTTGGATGTAATGAAAGCATTATATCGAAGAGGGGTTTGATAGGAGCGCATAGGCGAAAACGGAGGTCAATTTGGAGTTCGGACGAGGAAGATACGATCGAAACAAGAAAGGCGCGCAACACCAATGCGAGTGCAACGTTGGACGAGCGTCCAACGTACGTTGGACGACCGTCCAACGTTCCGGCCAGCTTTCCTTTCCTTCTATAACTAGGTTTTCATACCTATTATAAATACTACCCATTGTACACGAATTCTACAACCTTTTACCTTAGTTTAGCTCTAGTTTAGCATTCAAATACTTTAGTTTAGTTTTCCTTTGTTCGATCCGGATCGCTACTTCGTTCTTCAATTAATTCAAGTTTTTACTTAGTTCTTCGTTCTTCGTTTAATCTTGTAAGTTCTTTATTGCTTTCTTTTATTTGATTTAATTGCTCCCTAGTTCCTTAGATTTAGTTCTTAATTGCTTAGTTTAATATTGTTCGTTCGTTTTCAAGTTCTTAGATTAGATTCGTTTTTCTTAGTTTTCAATTCCTTCGATTTCAAGTTTTCATAGTTAGATTTATTTGCTTAATTTTCAGATTTAATTATTATGTCTAGATTCGTTTTCTTCGTTGCCTTCTTTATTGCTTTCCTTTCAATTCTTGTCTAGGTAGTTTAATTGATTTCTTTTAGTTTAATTCTTAGATCTATTTCTTGCTCTTTAGATTAGTTATTTACTTGCTTTGATTTATTGCTTTGATTTATTTTATTGCCTAGGATTTAAAAACCAAAAAACCCAAATTCTTTTTACTTGCTTTCTTAGATTTAGGCTAGTTTAGGATTTTTGCTACACGATTATTTGCCCTGCAAAGTTTTCCTTGAGATTCGACATTGGGTTTTTACTTACTAAGTGCTAGGATAGATTTCGTTCTATTGCGAACACTTTTTAGTGAAACAAATTTTGGCGCCGTTGCCGGGGAAAACTTTAGGCTATTTAATTGTGTAGTATTTTGTTTATTTATTTTTATTTTTATTTTTTGTTCGATTTTTTTTTCTCTTCCACTCGGTGCGTTTAATTTGTTTGTTGAGTGTTGTGTATGCAAGGTCGTCGAAGTCTCTAAAGGAAGTTGACACCTCACATCGACGACATCAATAGGAAAAATGTGCTCTTAACCGCGAAGAAGGAAGAAGAAGACGAGAGCTCGAAGCAATGGCACAAAATAAATGGAGAAGTCGCACCGTGGCTGCCATCAAAGCGAGCCAACAACGTCTTCACGCCTCACCCACCCCAGCTGGTCATCTCTCATCTGTACCGAAACAGGGTGATCCCGGAAGTTTCAAATTAGATGTTGTTTTGGATAATGGGGATAGTGTGCCGGGTATGTTGGATTTGGGGGCAGCGGTGAACTTGATGCCATACTCGATTTTCGAGAGAATGGGTTCGAGGTATCTTAAGCCCACCAATTTTTGCATCGAGCTAGCCGATGGTTCTTTGTGTCGTCCCTTGGGGATTGTGGAAGATGTTGCGTTACTTGTGAGAGGAATTCGAGTTCTCGCCGATTTTGTTGTTCTTGATGTGGGGCGAGGAGCTAGGAGTGAGAGAGGTCATCTTCTCTTGTTAGGGCGACCTTTCATGGCTACTACTCAAACTCGAATCGACGTTGGATCCGGCACTTTGAGCATGGCCGGTGTAGGAGGTTCGGTAACTTTCTCAATTTTTGATAACTATTCTTCTTGTCCTAATTCTTTTATCCAAACATGTTCGTATGTGCATATTACTAATGATTTGGATGAGAAAAAGGTAGAGGACAACTTTCAGGTTGCTATTCATGAGGAAGAAGCCATTATTGATGAGTTCTTGAGCAAATTGGATGAGGAAGATATCGTGGAGGAGGTTTTGAGCAATGTGCAAGGCATGGAGGATCACAATAGTCATATGGAGGAATCGGTTTTGAGCTTACAACAAGAGGAAGAAATCATGGACAACTTTCTTGCCAATCTCGACGAGGAAGCACATTTTGTGGTGGATCCATCATCAAGTTTTGAAGATCATGATATTTCTTACATGGATTTTCACACAAGTGTGGGGGAGATGAGTGTCCAAGATAACCCTCTTTTCGAGTTTCAAGCCGAAGAGAAAGAAGAGTCCACCTTTGCACCGAGAGTCTCCTATGGATGGTTAAAGACGTTGCTCGTTGCAACAGATTTTGGATGAGAATTTTTGGTACGTCAAGCTAATGACAATAAACAAGCGCTTGGTGGGAGGCAACCCACTTTCTCTATTTTATTTTTGTAGAGTAGGATTTATTTTCTTTTTATTTTTGCTGTTTTTCGTTCGTTTTCTTTTGAATTTCGTGCAGGGAATAGTTTACAAGGAGGGTATGATGAAGAGAGAGATCGAGCCGGACCCGAACGATCCCCGTTTTTGGGCCCCAAATGATCCCCGTTTTTGGGCCCCAAATGATCCCCGTTGGAATGATCCCCGGTTCCGAGGTCCATACAACCCATAGCTTTGTTTTGTGTCTTTCTATTTTTGTTTTGAGTCTTTTATTTCTTTGTTTTGTGCACTTTTACGCTTTGGTAGTTTGTTTTGGTGTTTGTTTTGTAGGTACTACTTGGAGTCTTTCGAGATTTTGAGTTATTGGTCGTCATCTTGCGATAAGTTTCTTCTTTCCTTCTCCTTTTTATTTTCTTGCAATGGGGACATTGCTTGATTTTAAGTGTGGGGTAGGGTCTTTGAAACTTTTGGCATGAAGTTTTTGTGGTTTTGTTGTCTTGTTGATCGAGTCTAGTTGATCGAGTCCTCATGTTCCCTCACTTAGGAATTTGTTTAATTTTGAGCCCTATAAGCATGTAACTTAGGATCAATGTGAATGATTCAACGATGGAATCTTTAGTTGTTGGAATTGATTTGAGCATAAATTAGGTTGGTTTAATCTTGAGTTGTTGTTGATTATGATTCGATGAGTTGTGGGGCACGAATTGATTTGAGTTTGAGGAAAATGATTTATGATTTTTGGTTGAGTGATAAATCTAGATTGTTGCGACTTGGATTGCTAGTTTACTTTCCCCTTAGAAAAGAAAAGAAAAAAAAAGAAAAAAAAAAAAAGAAGTGTGTTTATATGTGAATAAAAGAGTTGATAGGATTCTGCTCCTCTTACTTGTAACGTATGAAAATACTAGAGTAATGAGCATGGGAAACCACATGAAAAGGCTTCGAGAGACCCTCGAATGATCACATTTCATGAACTTTGTCCTAGATGATACTCGTGTATATTAGAATAATGTGTTCGTAGGCATTCTACCCCTCTTGACAATGGGTGCGGAAAACCGCACTAGGAGGCTCGATGTGACCCATCGATGATTAAACCTAGTGAATTATGTGCCAAAAACGTTCACTTGTGTAAAAAAAAAAGAAAAAAAAAAGAGAGTTGTTTATGTATTGAATAAAAAGGGGAAGTAGGCTAGACGTCTAAAGTTGTGGTGATCTAGATATTTGTGAGATGTGTGTATCATTGCTTTTCCTCTTGCTTGGGTTGATTTATAAGCCACATAGCTCGTTGATGATGATTGATCGTAACTTGGGATTAAAGTGACCTCGTTTGAGTTTGTCGATTCCGGTAATTAAATGTTCTATGATTTGAATTGTTTGGATTGAGTCTAAGTTGTATGTTTATATTGCTTGAGGACAAGCAAAGTTCTAAGTGTGGGGGATTTTGATTGGTGTTTAGTTGTTAGGTTTTTCGTTGTGTTTTCGTGTTCATTTTCATTGTGTTTCGTGTCTTTTAGTGTGTCTTTTGGCTATGATTTGGTTGTTTGGAGTTTTTGGTACTTGTAGGATAAAAAGGGCGGAAACGAGAAGAAAAGCAATCATTGACCTCGAGTTCTAACCTCTCATGATTTTATTGAAGATTCATTTTGGATGTAATGAAAGCATTATATCGAAGAGGGGTTTGATAGGAGCGCATAGGCGAAAACGGAGGTCAATTTGGAGTTCGGACGAGGAAGATACGATCGAAACAAGAAAGGCGCGCAACACCAATGCGAGTGCAACGTTGGACGAGCGTCCAACGTACGTTGGACGACCGTCCAACGTTCCGGCCAGCTTTCCTTTCCTTCTATAACTAGGTTTTCATACCTATTATAAATACTACCCATTGTACACGAATTCTACAACCTTTTACCTTAGTTTTAGCTCTAGTTTAGCATTCAAATACTTTAGTTTAGTTTTCCTTTGTTCGATCCGGATCGCTACTTCGTTCTTCAATTAATTCAAGTTTTTACTTAGTTCTTCGTTCTTCGTTTAATCTTGTAAGTTCTTTATTGCTTTCTTTTATTTGATTTAATTGCTCCCTAGTTCCTTAGATTTAGTTCTTAATTGCTTAGTTTAATATTGTTCGTTCGTTTTCAAGTTCTTAGATTAGATTCGTTTTTCTTAGTTTTCAATTCCTTCGATTTCAAGTTTTCATAGTTAGATTTATTTGCTTAATTTTCAGATTTAATTATTATGTCTAGATTCGTTTTCTTCGTTGCCTTCTTTATTGCTTTCCTTTCAATTCTTGTCTAGGTAGTTTAATTGATTTCTTTTAGTTTAATTCTTAGATCTATTTCTTGCTCTTTAGATTAGTTATTTACTTGCTTTGATTTATTGCTTTGATTTATTTTATTGCCTAGGATTTAAAAACCAAAAAACCCAAATTCTTTTTACTTGCTTTCTTAGATTTAGGCTAGTTTAGGATTTTTGCTACACGATTATTTGCCCTGCAAAGTTTTCCTTGAGATTCGACATTGGGTTTTTACTTACTAAGTGCTAGGATAGATTTCGTTCTATTGCGAACACTTTTTAGTGAAACACTCTCTAAACCTTAAACCCTAAACCCTAAAACATAACCCTTCTACACCCTAAACCCTAAAACACGAAATCCTAAACACAAAAATCTAAAAGTTTACCCTTCTAATCCATAACCTTAAACACTAACCTCAACTCCTAACCTCTCTAAACCCTAAAATACTAAACCTTCCAGTGCTACCCAAGTTTATTAGTGATACAAGACTACACACGACTACGACCACATTCACACACGATCACGACTACTAACAGTCCAATTAATTTTAAAATTTGCAAACAATAATAAACTCCTAACCCTTCTAAACCCTACACACTAAAACCTAACCCCTCTACACCTTAAATCATTAATACTAAAAACTAAAAACTAAAACCTAACTCCTCTAAACTCTAAAATACTAAACCACAACACCAAGTTCTATGTAGTGATACATGACTACACACGATCACGATCACACGCAACCACGACCACTTACGAAAATACACGACTACGACCACATTCACACACAACTAAATGTAACGACTACGACTAGGAGTCGTGTCACACGACCAAGGAGAACGACGGAGGAAGAGCTCGGCAGTGTGCCACTTCGTTGGAGGTCGAAAAACGGTGAGAATCACAATAAAGGAGGGGCAACAACGGAGGAGGAGTGACGTCTCTTCATCGGAAGTCGGAAAATGGTAAGAATCACAATATAAGAGGAGCGACAACGGAGGAGGAGCAGCGCCTCTTCGTCGAAGAAGCAGAGAAGATCAGAGTGCCGAACAGCCAAGAAGATCGGAGTGGTGAGCAACAGAGGAGTAGGGAGCAACGCCGACAATGGGAGTAGGAGAAGCGCCGAAAACGGAGGAGGAGGAGCGCCTCTTCGTCAAAGAAGGAGAAGCAAAGAGAGAGAGAGAGAGTGGAAAGGGAGGGGGGGGGGGGGGGGGGGGGGGGGATGATCGACGGGAGGTCGGAGGGCGTGACAACGGAGGAGAGAGCGGCGCCTCTTCATCGATAGAGAAGGAGAGAGAGAGAGGCGGAGGTATGCGAAGTTGTAGGCGGTTTTTTTTTTTTTTTTTTTTGTGCCTTTTCTTTTATAATTTAATTTTCCAGTTAAATTAATTAATTTGTCCTTAATTGTATAATTAAGGATATAATAGCTCCAGATTTAAAAAGAGGACTATATTTATACCATTTACTTATGATGTGCTATTATTAAGAGGGAAAAAGGAAAATACCCAATTTCAACTTAAAAAACAAAATTTTGCTTTGTATGTTAAAAAACACAACTTATACCCATATTTTCAAATTTTGTACCAAAATACCCTTGTAACAAGCAAAAAGTAAAAAGCAAAAAGCAAAAAGCAAAAAGTAAAAAGCAAAAACAAGGGTATTTTAGTGTTACAAATCGTACTGTGTTCCATACAAATAAGTACTAGTAATCTTTTTTTTGTGTTTCGTACTGCGTACTTAAGTACGCAGTAAGATTTTCTTCCTTTCGTACTTTGTAGTTAAGTACGCAGTAATATTTTCTTCCTTTCGTACTGTGTACTTTAGTATATCATGTAAATTGAACAAAAACTTACACAAGACTAGTAATCTTTTTTTGTGTTTCGTACTGCGTACTTAAGTACGCAATAAGCTTTTCTTCCTTTCGTACTGTGTACTTTAGTATATCATGTAAATTGAACAAAAACTTACACAAGACTAGTAATCTTTTTTTGTGTTTCGTACTGTGTACTTAAGTACGCAATAAGCTTTTCTTCCTTTCGTACTGTGTACTTTAGTATATCATGTAAATTGAACAAAAACTTACACAAGACTAGTAATCTTTTTTTGTGTTTCGTACTGTGTACTTAAGTACACAGTAAACTTTCTTCCTTTCGTACTGTGTACTTAAGTACACAGTAAGCTTTTCGTACTGCTTACCGAACAAATCAAATAAGATTTTCAAAATATATTCCAATTCATGTGAGAGAGAGATAGAGAGAGAGAGAGAGTAATTGAATGTTGGGCTCGTAAAAAAATATGGGTTCTTCTTACAAACGAGCACAAGACTAAAACCCCAACAAAATCATACAAAAAAGTAACACAACTGATTACATAAATTATCAACAAAATCGACTGCCCAATACATTAATCATCAAGAATTTCACTACTAAACTTCATATCCATCATTCAAAAGAAGAAATTAAAACTCAATTCTTTCATTCTTCAAAATGCCGAAAAAGCAAACCTTCTTGACTTGCATCCACCCAGAAGCCTGATCATCTCCTCCATCACTATTCTCCATCAAAATCTTCACAGCCCAATTTATTCTCCATCACTATTCTCCATCAAAAATCCACTCCTCCTTCCTCCACTCCTTTCTCTCTCCCTCACTACGTTTTCTCCCTCCTCCCCTCCTCCCCCGCCTCTCTCATCGACGCCGCCACCCGCCGCCGCATCCCCCTCTCCCACCTTCCTCACCTCGTCCAAACCCTAGCCTCCAACCTCCGCCTCAAATTCGAAATCCGCAAAAACGACGTCGCTTTAATACTCTCTCCGAATTCGAGTCACACTCCAGTTCTCTACCTCTCCCTCCTCTCCCTCGGCGCCATAGTCTCTCCGTCCAATCCTCTCTCCTCCGACTCGGACATCTCTCTCCAGATCCACGTCAGCAGGCCGGCGATCGCTTTCGCCACCGCCGGAGCCGCCGCCAGGCTACCGCCGCTGCGCGAGGGGACGGTGCTGCTCGACTCTCCGGAGTTCGAATCCCTTCTGCTCCCCCGCGGCGCCGAATGAGAGAGAAAGAGAGAGAGAGAGAGAGGGTAGAGAGAGAAAGAGAGAGTGAAGAAATAAAATAGAGAGAGATGGTGATGTGTATAATGAAGAAAAATTGGTTAGAAAAAAGAGAAAAAGTAAATAGTAACTCCGAACCTAAAAAGCAGGGGCATTTTTGTCTACCGAAGCAAAAAATGGGTATTTTTTTGTGTTTTAAACTTCCAAAGCAAAATTTTGTTTTACTAGTAGAAATTGGGTATATGACTATATATTCTCTATTATTAATCTTTACTTATTGATTTGGGCCATTTTGGGGAATTGACACTTTTATCAATGAGGATGAATTTTATTCCTTAAATTGGAAGAAATATTATTACACCAAATTGAAGAGATAATATTTTATCTCCATTGTAATGCAAATGAAGGGTGGAAAATAGAAAAATGTGAGAAAAGGTGAGAAATATGGAATATTTTTGGGTAATTTTCTCTTCTCTCTCTTTTTCTTTCGCATCAAAGAGAACCCAACCAAAATTTATAGCTGGCGAGCTACGGTGACCTAACTAGGAAACATAACCAAATATGAACAGGCCAGATGACATGCACAAGCAGGAATTCGGAAGCCACAACCAAGATTTATCCAACCTCGGCAATAGAATATAAATCACGACGGTAAACATTTTTCAAATTGGGGTAAATGCTTCAACGACTCACGAATCACACTATGAAAATTTACTTGTTCATCCAAATAACAAATAGGACAGAACTATAGCTGCAAAGCTACTGCATCCTTTTCATACAAAATTGAACATCACGGCCAATGAAATTTACAGTCGACCTGCTATATCCACTTCCGACTATGACCTTTTACCTAAAGCAGAAACAATTTCCTTTTCTTTATTTTTCTAATCCACAGTTCAACACTAACCTTCTGAGTGGTTAGACCATCCCAGACAGTACAAATCAATGGCAGCAACTAAATACTCAAGTTTAATGCTTTGGGTCACGAGCTGCTGCTAGATGATCCTGTAATTAAAAGAAAAGGTCACCTGATATTTCATAATAATGCTGAACTAGATGTAAATCACTGAATGAGAAGAAAGTTTCTCTACAATCATATCGATTAAAGATGGCCGCATAAGTGAATTCCCAACATAAAATGCGAAAAAATAGCTTAATGAAGACAAAACCAGAGTCACCGTCAAATAGTTATGCTCTAAGAAGTAAGAAGCTAAAAAGTTCAAAAGCAAAGTTAGCCGCAACATGAGTTATTCCGACACCACTAAGATGGGATAGCATCACATGAGCATATGGCAACTTAGTGCATTATTTGCAGTTAGGGCTTGCAGCCCCTAAATTTTTGATAATATGCTTTCATAATTTGATATTTCGTTTAGAATATGTTGTTAGGTTGAACTTGAGGTGATTCTCCCTTTTCTTTTCTTCTCCCGTTGATCGTAATTCTTAGAGTTCAGATATTCTCAATTCCAAATTCCAAATTTCCTCCTGATTATTAGTCTAGTTTATTCAATGTACTTATACATAGCTCGATAATTGAAATATTATACACCCTCCATCCTCCAAATTCTATGCCCTTAATCCCATTTTGGGCCGTCCCGCAAATCTATGTACCTTCCGTTTTTGGAAGTGGACCCAATACAATAACATCATTTTATACCCTTACTACACTACATATTTGCCAACTTAACCACCAATGAGACCCAACCTCCACTCGCGATGTGGGACCCAATGTCCACTTACAATAAGCATCACAAGTCAATCACATTCCTTTTTAAACCTCGTGCCGATCAAACCGAGGCATGGACTTGGGGGACAAAGGATTACTTTTTAAGAGGGTTTAGCTATTTTGCACATGAACCTTTGGGCATATAAGGAAAACAAATTTCATTATGAATAGTTACTTCCCAACTTTTACTACAAAAGTTATAGGACATCGTGAGAGTTAATTGTAAAATTAATTGCAGTTCTTGCATAATTGCTAATGAAACTATTACGCTACACTTCAAAAATATAAACATGGAGGAAAACTGCTATGAGCTAATCATTTTTTAACCGTGTGAGATGGGTTGGTTTTTATTTCAATATAGAATTTTACATATAACATTATAAACTTATGTTTAGTGGCTCCTCAGAAAAAAAAAAAAAAAAAAAAAAAAAAAAAAAAAAAAAAAAAAAAATTAGCTCCAACATGATTGTTTGATAATATCTTTATACCCAATAGTATAATACTCCCTTCGTCCCACTCTACTTGAGCCAGTTGACTTTTTACTTAATATTAGGGCTTTGTAATGATTGACTATAAATGAATTTTTGGAATGTAGTTTTTTTGGTGAAGCACTATGAGTGTTACAGCCCCTATAGAATAAACTATATTAAAAAAATCTATTTTAAAATTCATCACTATAAAGCCCCAAAATTATCTAAAAAGTCAACTGGCTCAACTAGAGTGGGTCGGAGGGACTATGAAGTAAGAGTTTTATCCTCATCTAACACACTTATTATCAAATATATGTGTTCCCTTTATTGGGGAAATCCAGTAATATATGTGTTGACTTTTCCTTTTGCGTTGGTTTTAGTATTCTCAATCAGTTACAGACAAGTTTTCTGCAGAACTAGATCGTTGCAAATCTTGATACAATATATACATAATGGATCTAATCATGACATTCCACAATATTAAAAGCCAGAGAGCCAGCTCAAAATCTTTTCTGAATTGCTTGAGCCGGATGTTAATCAAGGGTTTCAGCAAATGAGCTACCACAAACAGGTCAGATTACGCCTACGCTCAGATCAAGTCCAGTCTAATTATACTTGTTTGATATAATTAGTTAGTTTCATTTTAGGAGCACTTATTACCATTTCTTTACTTTATTCCTTAGCAATATTATCGGTTTCTAGCTTTTGATACTTCTAGCAAATATCTGCTCTAAGGTCTTTATAACCGGTGATCCATGATCCGTCCCCCTGTACTTGCCTTGACAAAGTGGCTGATTATGTGGGTCCTAGCTCATTGACACACAACTTGCACAACAAGCAGTTTGAGGTTACTGAAGTTGATGCAAAAGTTTACATCAAAATTATCTGGGCAACGTTTGAATTTGTTGCCAGAAACCAATAGAGCTTGAGCCTGTGATTAGTAGCTTGCAGAAAGCAAGTAGCCGCTGATTATTAGTCTTACTATCATATCTTTTGTTATTAGTTAAGTGAGTTAGACTTTCATCATTTTGTGCTGGGTAAGCCTGTGCATGAGCTTTTTGGAGTTGCATAAGGTTTCTCTAATTGTTTTGGGAAATCAGAAATTAATGTGTATTCTGGACGGCTCACCATAGGGCATCTTTAAGGAGGTCTATCGTAATATTTATTTTCTTTCTGTTCTACTCCTGCACTCTATCGAAAACCATTATATCTATCATGGAAAATTTGATGAGTTCCAAAACAAAGTCTGTCTATGCATCAAGTCTAATAAGTAACATATCTTGTCTCACTTATATTTGTATACGAATGTCAACTGATTCACTGCATCTTATGAATGGATAGAAAAATATACAGCTAATGTTAAAAAAAATCAACCGAAACCAATGCATTTGCAAAGTGCAAACAAAGTTAAAATTTTGAAGTGCACAACTGAAGCAGTATGATAAAATGACTAGTGAAGCAAAAACTTACTGAGATAAAATCAAATGCTTTAGAGTCCTCTCTTTTTGGGTCGTTCATCAGTGAAGTCGGAGGTTGGGCAGCAACAGTAGAATTAAAAACATCTGGAAAGGCTGAAGAATTTCCAACATTAGATCCAGAAGAACTAAAGCCTGTGCTTGACTGCAGATGCCCAAGTTGCTGAAAGTTCCATGTAGCAAGGAACTGGGGTTGAGCAAGGAGATTTTCCATGGCAATATTATTCATTGCTTGAGATGCTAATGCAGGATTGTACATCAATCCTGGTGGCAATGTATAACCCATGGCACCCAAAGGGAACATGGGAGCTGCAGCTTGAGAAGCAGATTCCCTACTCAACATGCTGTTATAGATGTTAGTTTCTTGGTGAATACTGGATGCTGAATGAACATGTTCCATGCACTTCTCAGCAGCACTTCCGTTTTTCTCCATAAATGGCTCGTTTCCATTTACAGACAGTTTCCCCATTGAGTCAATAACATCTTTTGCGGCATTTTCAAGCTCCTGAGAGACCTCAGATCTCGAGTTGAAAAAGTCAAATGGTTCAGATTCAGTTCTATTAGCTGCTGCTGGGGCTTTCCTAGTTTCCAACTTATTAACTGCCATATCAGAAAAGAAATCAGCTTTGTGACCTTTATCATGACTGGTATAAAAGGAGACATCTGCAAATGGGTCATCATCGACCTTCTGCCAGTAGGTGCTGTCACCACCACCAAAATTGTCGCTCAATAAGTCATCGATCAGTGGAGCAGTAGACGGCTCCACAGCCACAGTACTACGCTCAGTCTCAGCTTTTTGAGAATCTCCCTCTCCAAGAAGATCATGTGAATCACTAGTGTCTAGCAAGTCTGGCATCTTTGAAGGCTGAGGGGTCTTTGCTAATCTTTCAACTTGATTGATTCCTCCACCACCTTTTTCACCACTCAGAAGACTCAGCACCTACAAAAATCACACCAATTGATGACTTTTTTCACCGGGCAACTGAACAAAGGGAAAAGACCACACTGGAGGCTAGAGATAATAAGCTTGCATCAAATCTTGTCAGAAAACTACAGCTGTCCTCAGAACCTAACAGTTTAAGGTATTAAGCAATAACAATCAGCTGCTGCTGTCTTATATGCATCATCCTGAGTTATTTGTGCAGGATTGAAGTGATTACTTTAACCAGCAATGGCCCCAACTTTTGAGGCAGCGGGCATGTGGAATAGAACAAGATGCTGACAGGATGAAATAATTATAGACCAACCTGTGAGATGAATGAGAGCTTACAAGGTCCTCAAATTCGTCTGTTTTTCATTTTTGTAAAAGTTTCATACACATCCTGGCAATAGGTATTTATGAGCTTATAAAATGGATGCAGAAACTAAAGGAGCCTGAAGTTCTTTCTGAATAAAAAAGAAGGAAAAAACAAAAACATACTTCCAAAACACCTTTAAATTGTCATTTCGATCAAAATAAGTTGCATCACTAACATCTAAAAAGCTACTTCACACACAAACGCTTTAAAAACTTATTTTTAAACGTAGGTCTTACTGTCATGTGAAGTCTAAGAACGTAATAAAAAAATGCACTTTTAAGAAAGCCCAATCATATAACCCCTAGAGGGCTTAATGAAGAAACAAGAACTGTTTCCTGACAAAGAATTCATTAAGCAGAAACAGCGTTAGTAATGTAATTTAAGAAATTACACCTCAAAAGTGTGAAATCTTTTAATTTTTCTCTAAGAGGGTGATTGGTGTGGAAGGATGAAATAAGGTTCGAATACAATGAATTCAGAAGTGAAATAGTAATAGAAAATGGAATGACGTTTCCTATTATTGGCATGCTTGTAGAAAGAACAGGATTAGCCACCAGCTTCTTTACATAATTTAGACAAATTTAGTGAGTTTTGTTTTAAGGTCAAACTTTCTTTTACTAAAAGGAAGTGTAGTGAACTAGACTATTAGAGTCTATTATCAATATAATCTCTAAAAAAATCGCATGACCAAACTATATTTAACCTTTTTTATTTATTTTCTAGTATTAAATAAAATTCCATAAGGCTTTATAGTCAAATAAAATAACTAATAATTATAATAATATACTCCGTCCATCACACTGATATGGGTTTTAGTGGGTTAAAATTTTGCCATTTTAGGAAATATCCCTATTTTAGCAGGATGGACAAAAATATAGAACTTATACCAATATCAATGGGACAGAGGGAGTATTTAAGTAGTATATATAGCAATGAAGTGTACTCTACTTATCATGATCTCATACACCGAATCAGTTTTACAGTGTTGTCAATTACCTATATGATCTCAAGTACATAATTATTTTTATCCTTTAACAGCATATTCCCATAACTTACATTCATATTGCTACTGTTTTTATTAGAAAATACTTATAACTTTGATTTTTTTTAGAAGAAGAGTATGAAGAAATTAAGTGCTCCCTCCGTCCTCAATACGGTGACCCTCAAGGTTGGGCACAGGTTTTTTTGCAATTTGATGATATAGTAATAAATTAATATGTTAAAGTGTTAAAGTGGAATAATTGTGGGTCCCTTTGGTATTTATAATAGTATTAAAATGTTAAAGTATTAAAATGTTAAAGTATTAAAAAGTAGGTGGATAAAGTGTTAAAGTGTGGGGTCTACGTCCTAAAACGGAAAAGGTCAGTAGAGGACGTCCATTTATAGTAATAGTGTCAGTAAATGGAGGACGGAGGGAGTATATAAAATAATATAAATTCATTTCACCTATCTTTCGAACTACTTTGATTAATATATGAATATAATACAGCACATTAATGTAAAAGATTCAAATACCAAATTATCTATCTACACTTAAAGACTAAACGACAATGCATACCACCACCACCACCACCTTAGAAGAACGTATATTTTGCCAATTTCAACAAAAATTCCCTTGTCGTTACTATTTTTGTATATTTACATTCTAATTTTTTAAACATATTAATTGATGATCAAGTAAATTCAAATTTGAATATAAAATAGGTCCGTTTGTTAACCAAAAATTGATATCAATCATAAGGATGTGAAGGAAAATATTCTTATCTCATTCTCATACCAATCACCACTAAATACTTTTAACTGGTCTTCCTATAAAAAGGCAAAAATACACAAAAATTTAAAATTTTACCTTATCAGCCTTCTCCCTCAGAGAGGCTTGGGGAGATTCAGAACATTGGATCACCGCATTTCGGTTGTCACTAAAATAAGAAGATATAACAGAAAAAACTCCATCATCTTTCTTCCTTAGCACTGCCTCCAGGACAGAAATGGCTTTCATGCGAACCTGAATGAGCAGTTCAGATCATTTAGTAAGCTTGGAACAAATTGCTTTTGGACATGCAATTCAGAAAGGAACAAGCTAGAGAAGTCTTTTAAGTTAATAGTGCATAAACATCATTAGGAAAATAACACTCTCAGCATTTATGCCCTTTTAAGAACAATAGACCTGCATTTCCATGTAAAGCAATGTCTGGATTCAGGAATATACCTGCCACGCAGGTGATTTCAGCTTTGTTTCGATTGCATGTGCTAAAGACAAAGCATCAAATTTTGAAGCCTCTATCAGGAAACTATGAAGTGCATCTCGAGTAGGCTGTAAACGTACTCCACCAGATGTTACAATTGTCTCTAACAGTTTCTCCTCACAAGTCTTCTGGCCATAAGATGATTCATATATTCCATTACTCGTTTCTGCGTGGGACGTACTGAGACCTTGGGCCCAACTACCAGAACCAACATTTTGAGAGAACCGGGAAGAGCTTTGCGCGTCAGCATTATAATCAATTGATTCATATCTTGCTGAGTAATCTCTATCCTGAGCCAAAGATCGCTGAAGATTTGGGCTTCTATAACTCCCAGTGTCATTGGTTTTCCTCAGAGACGGGGACTGAGCCAAACTACTCAGTCCTTGTTTGATTGTGGCACTTCCAATGTCAACAATTTCATCAATGAAGGACTTCTTATCTTCTGAAGGCAATTCATAGCTGGTATTCCCAAATCCTTGAATTCGACTGCCAAGTTTACTTTCCATAGGTTCAGCTTTGGCCTCATCTGATTTGAATAAAGCAGAGAGTGTTTCCTGAGCTGTTTCGCGGACAGCCTTGTTCAGTGCATCACCCTTGAAGGGATCTGGCTGGCCCCTATAGTGGATTAACTGACGTACAGCAACAGAATTCCTTTGCATCTCCCTTCTGAACTCATTACCTGACTTTCCCACTGCATATTTGATGACTCTTAATGCCTGAGGACATAGCATGCATACAGAAAACCGGGATAATATACATGCTTTGCAGGTTGACTGAAAGTTAGCAACTAGAAATGGGGGGTTTAATTAATGTGTGTAGATACCACAGAGAATATGATGAATCTATTACATATACGGAATCTCCTATATGACCATACCCATTGTGTAATCATCAGTGGATCAATGGAGAGCCAATCACAGCCTTGTTCGGCAAACATGGATCGAGACATGGATTTTAAATTGAGCTATTCTCCTCAGCTCTTATTATAAACATACCAGAAAATAATGCAGACAATCACTTGAATTCATGCGATACAGTCTATCGAAATGACATCAAGAGCTTCATTGAGGTTCATAGCATACATTTTTATCAAACTGAAACCCATTAGAAAACGAAACACACACACACCAGATTAAATGAGAGTTTTTGAAGCACAATCTTGTGTGCTGACTAGCTCTATAGAGATCAAAATTCAGTTCTCAAATCATAATTACATTTGGTTTCACAATCAAAAGCAACCCTTTTGCTGCAACAAACTCGCAAGTGGAGGCAACCACTTATGCCATTACCGATCAAAAAGTAGCCCAAATACAGTCCAATTTCCCTCAATTGCTTGATAACAAAACAAAAACAAACGAAGAAACGGAGAGAGTAATTAAGAGAAAGAGTAGTATAGATGAAAGACCTTCTGCTTAACAATAGGCGACTTGTGGTCAAGGCGCTTGAGAATAAACTCAGAGACTTCCCTAACAATGGAGGGATGCGAAGACCGCAGCAAATCGCACATTTCTTCCAATTTGTAAACCGGAGTCACCTTATCCTCATCCGACGTGGCGCCGTCCACCATTCTCGACCTCCAATACGACTCTACCGCCCTCCTGCTCTGCTCCATTCCTCCCAAGAACTCAGCCGCTCGACTTATTGATCAGTTAATCGCTAATTGATCAAATTGAAATCGAGAAGACAAACTCGGAATCGTGGGATAACACAATTTTTTGATTGAATTCGTTGTTGCTGAACGAAACTTTAAAATGACAAGTCTCGGGATTTTCCTGAAAAGGTTTTTGGGTTTGGTTTTGGTTTTGTTTATAAAATGAACGAACAATTTTTATTTTTTTTGTAATATTAACTAGTATTCGCCCACGCGCGATGCGCGACTCCATAAGTTACGAATATTTAATAAGAGCAGCGAAATGGAACGTAAACATAACACACTAAGAGCAGACAAATATAATGTTAGTGCACTACAACAACACAATATGTTATACATTTCGGAACACTTCCTTATATACAACATTTGTCGTCCCGGCTGATGCGTCAACGTCAGTTACTAAATCAAAAAAACTAAACCCGTAAAAAAAATGAATCCTAAAAAAAACTGAACCCTAAAAAAAGAGACTATTTTGCAAATGTGAATAAGAAAAAGAAAAAAAAAAAAAAAAAAAAAAAAAAAAAAAAAAAAAAAAAAAAACGTAAAGTCATGTATTGATTTAAGTGAAAACGGTAAATTACAGTTTGTTTATGAAATTTACATATATGAACAATTAGGTTTTTCATGATTTTTTTTAAGTGAGTTATAAATATTGTGTCACCCAATGTATGGTATATTTATTTTATTTCTGTTCTATTTTCGGGCCCATTAAACTTTGGCCGATATCTTATTGTTTTAGACCACTAAGTTAAATAAAATTTACAGGAAAGAAAACTGGAATAAATAGGAGAAAATTTAACACGTGACATTAAATAAAATAAAAGTAAATTATAAATATTTGTTAAAATACAAAATTACAATTGTTTGAAATACAAAATCAAAATATCAAATAATAGAAAATGAGATGAGAAGATTTTTTTTTATTCAAAGTATAGCAATATTGGTGTCTATTTGTAGAGAATTGAAAATCATAATTTATGGTATAATTTTTAATTTTTTTAAATATATTTATCTCCATTATTTTGAAAATAAGATTTATTTTGATGTAATTATTTCCACCAATAAATATTTGCCAAGTGGCAAGGAGGAAAGAGAAGAGGGGAGAGAGAAGAAAATATGACGGAAGATTTTTTGTGTTCACACTGGGCCATAGTTCTTAGTTTTAGACCCCTAAATTATAGTTTTTAGGTTTAGACCCCTGAAATTTTCATGTATTACAAAATTGACCCCGAAATCAATGTAAAATTAAAAACTGCCAAAATTGTAATCTCTTTATATATATATAGATTACTGATAAAAAAAATAGAAAAAAAAAAGTAAAGGGGGAAAGAAAATAATCGCAATAATAAACAGTTCAACATAGTAGTGTAAAGGGCGGTGGCGACGGTTGGTTGTAATTAACTGCCAATATTGCTCAAGACTAAAAGCATCAGTATTAGAGTAAGGGAGTACGGCATATGCTAGATAAAAAGTGTACTGACTAAGAATGAGTATGGAGCATTCGAGTACGGGAGTACGGCGTATGCTAGACAAAAAGTGTACTGACTAAGAATGAGTATGGAGGATGCTCAAAAGTGGTGCATTAGAAATAGTGTATATTGTTTATTTATGTGTTGACCGGACATTTTAGTGTGTTATTAAATTCTTATTTTGTTTTAATTTTTTTTGTCATTTAAATACGAAATTTTAAATTAATCAATGTGTATTACATATTTGAAAATTTACAATAAATATTAATTGAAAAAAATTAAATAAAGGAAATAATTAAAAATGAAAACAACAAAAAAAATTGAAAAGAAAAAAAAAGGAAAGAAAACGTTTAAATAGGGGAAAAAAAGGAAGAAAAGAAAAAAGGGGAAAAAAAAAAAAAGGGAAAAAAAAGGAACGAATGGCGCAACACCACGTGGCGTATAGTGTGCGCATCAAGCGCATGCGCAGGCATACACCTATGTTTACGTCGTACACCACGTGTCGCATTGCATCGGCGTCCGTTTTGCGAACGACGTGCACACGCCGATGTGGCGATGCCACGCAAGCGCCACATGGCGTGCGCACGCGGGAGGCTTGTTGGGCATCGTACACATTAAAGCGCAGCGAAAGATACAACTTCGAAACCCAAACAACGATCGTGATTTACGTTTTAACTTACGTGTTAAGAGACATTACGATTCGTCATGTACCGGGAGAGAAACTTACTTGTTTCTCCACTTGACAAGGATCTTCCAGAGCTTGAATCCCCACTATGGTGTTCATGTGCTACGTAGAACCGAACTTGGGACGATCCCGAGTGAACGTCTTTCTTCTCGATCGCTAGGAAACCTAGAAGAGAAGCTCAAGTGCGGCGGTAGTGTTGTGAGTGTGATCTCTCCCTTTTGCCGTCCCATACACTCATGTATATATATGTGTGAACCATCTCAACCTAGTTGAATGGGCTTTGGGCCTGGGCTTAGGCCAACACTATGAGCAAATTAAAAGTGGGACCGAAGCTACTTCCATTTATAGCATGCATGTCATTTGTCCTTTTCGAAAATGATTTACAAAAATATACAATCAATAAATGATTTTACTATTTTTTTCATAAGTTTTTACGACATATTTGAACTTATCCAACCGTACGATAATATAATATACATTACCAACAAGCTCGATTTCAAAAATCAGCTTGTTTGGAGCTCAAACGTTCATTGAGACATTTCATCGAACACCTGAAGTGCACATAAAATCTGCCTCTTCCTTACCTTAAAACCAACCATTGAGGCATTCCATCGAACATATATTATGCGCCTCAACAACTGAGTTTTCACCCCCAAAATCAGCACGAATTTTATGCACTTTAGCCTAACTTCATTCTATAGTGCATAGTAGAAAACTAATCATACTCAAAAAGTTTCGCTCCATTAAAATCATACTGTTGGTCCTGGATTGATAAGTAGGGTTACACGTATAGGTAGGGGGGAGGGGGGTGAATACGTGTAACAGAAGTTTTTCAACTTCTTTTCCAACTTATCAGAGTGAGCAAGACAGGGTCGCTTGATACTTAAGAGCGAAGCGAATGCTTGATCTTCAGTAAAGCTTTCTAAGGACCGAAGCGAATGCTTGATCCCTAGCTTGACTCGCTTGCTGAAATGCGGAATTTAGTGAGCTAAAATCTTTCCTAAGTATTTAAAACTCAGTTTTAGGTTTGTTTATATGCACGTGTAGAAAGGATATAATCAAAGCAAGTAAATATTGAAAAACTTAAGGACAAGAAATACAAAACCAGGGTTTAAATTGGTTCGGTGGTAAAACACCTACGTCCACTTTTTGTTCCACGCAGGAACAACTTCTCTCCACTCAAGAAACTTTGAGGATTACGGGTTCCCCAAAAACCAAACAAAGGATCGAGCTTCGCAAGCTTGGATTCACACTACAGCTAGGAGATTACTGGTTCTCCAAAAACCTAACACTTAGATCGAGCTTAGCACAGTCGATGAACGTGCAAGCTTGGATCTATTACAACTAGGAGATTACGGGTTCTCCACTAACCTAACACTGATCGAGCTTTTTGCAAAGCTTGGATCTTACAGCAACCTTTACAACAACAACACTAACACTCTTGACAGACAAGGGTTTTGGTTGGGTTGGAAAACACTCTAAGTCAAGAATCCATTACAGTGAACATAAGGGTTAGGATTCTTCTTCTAAGCTTGGATAAGTATAGTGGCTTAGATCTAGTGAGTGAGGGTTGCAGAGACAAGTTTCGACGGAACTGAAACTTGGAACACTTTCTTACAAGAACTCAGGAAGGTTATTGCTGGAAATCGAGAGTGCTTGTTTGCTTTGAGCGCTGGAAATTATCATGAAAGTGTTAAAGTGTTCTCTTCTCTGCATGCCTCTATAATATAGTATGGGAGGTGGGTAGAAGCCGTTTGAAAGTTGGTGGCTTTGTCCCTCCACACTCGACAGTACTTGTCTTTGACCTGCAGCTTTATCAGACGCTCGCTTGTCTTCTTTCCTGAAATGGCTAAAAGCCAACCGAAACAGTAACTGGGCTCCTTCAGTACTATTGCGGCTGCTTGTCGGTCTAGCCGGTCAACTCTATACTCCAATCTTCATGTGCCACGTGGAGATCTGCAATAAATGAGGTTGATCTTCAGAGTTTGAACTTCGAGTTTGAACTGGAGCTGGTAGTTGAACTGTCGTTTTCACGCTTTGTAACGTGCTCGCTTTGCTTTAGTCTGAGCGCTCGCTTTCGCAGAGTCGGATTGACTCACTTTGACTTTATCGGGAGCACTCACTTCGCTTCATCCGGGTAGACTCGCTTTGCTTCAATACAGACTCAAGCGAATGGTCTTCTCGCTTCGCTTGAAACCTACAGTCTATACCTAAAACGACTAAAATGAAACAAGCTTTCCTAACATTACAAGCTTGAAAAATTCTATCATATCTAATCAAAATATGGTCGCTTGAGAACAGGATTAACATAGAGGGTTTTGGGATCTAATCAAAATAAATAGAAACATTTTATTAGAGCGTCCCAATAGGTTCCCCCTTAACAAATGAATCATTAACAATTCCCAATAAATACCCTAGCTTCAATACCAACATACAAAACAAGCCTGGACAAAGATAAACACACAACAAGCAGCAAAGAAAAGTAACAGTCTCGCCAGAACCCACCGTCGGGGCGTAGGACGACGTCTGTCTCCTCCGTCGTTCGCTTCCTCCTCCATCGCGAACAGATCTACCACCGTAAGCTTCCTCCTTCGCCGCCGTCCACCGCGAGATCTGCCGTCGTTCACTTCTTCCTCGGCCACCGCCGTTCGCATATAAGAAAGTGATAGAGTTTAGAGAGAGAAATAGAGAGAGAATGAGAGGCGGAGGAATGCGCGAAAAAGTGAGAGGGAAAATTAGGTTTTTAGAGAAAAGTAAGGATATTTGTGTCTTTCCGCGTCAAAACGGGTATATTTTGAGTTTTTTAAATGAGTGTCCTTATATTGATTTTGTTATCCCATATTGGGTAGTTTATTATAATAACTCTTTTTGAATCTTAGCATAAAATTTTTAATTTTAAATATTGATTTAAGGGAAATAGATTATGTCGTAACTTAATATATAAATTTATTAACTTACTTGAAATTGATTGAATAGAAAGAAAAATACTCTAATTCTATATTCTGAAATCAGATAAAGTTTATAATGTATTTTACAGTTTATACATGGTGCGTAATTTTATTTTATTTTACTTTATTACATATTGAGCGATTGTGATATACTTTTATTTCGTACATTGCACGGATGCAAAATTAGTATATATAAAAAGAGAATTCAATCTATTTGAAATCAATTTGGGTGACAATTTTGTAAATAAAAGCAACTTCAATGTTAAAAGAAGGCAAAACACATTTTCGGGTCCCTGTACTTTTATTTTTGGTTTCATCGGGCCCCTCTACTAAAATTTGTTTTAATAGGTCTTTGTACTTTTATTTTTAAAGTTTATCAGGTCCATATTTAACGATTCCAAACAATCCGTTAAGTTTTCCGTTATTTAATTTTCACATCATCATTTATTTATATATGAAGTATTATTTTCCACATCATATCCTATTCATATGCAGACATAAAAAAACAAAAACAAAATCAAACGCTATTCATTTTTCCGAACGCACAAAAAGAGTTTCAAGATCGAACTATTATCCCGTTTTTGAGAAAATAAAAAAATAAAACGAAGAAAAAAGGAAAAAGAAAAGAAATGCAACAAGTTGTAAGAAAAGTTGGAAGCTCACGTGTCCATACAAATCAAATGGATGTTGCACTTCTTTTAGTTTCTTTTTTCTTAGTTTTTTTTTCGAAAATGGGACAACAGTTCGATCTTGAAACTGTTTTGTGCGTTTGGCAATATGAATAACGTTTGATTTTGTTTTTTTTTTTTTTTTTTTTGTTTTTTTTATGTCCGCATATGGATAGGATATGATGTGGAAAATATTATATAAATAAATGATGACGTGGAATTCAAATAACGGAAATTTAACTGATTGTTTGGAACCGTTAAATAAGGACCTACTAAATTTTAAAAATAAAAGTACAAGGAATTATTAAAACAAAATTTAGTAGAGGGACCTGATGAAACAAAATATAAAAGTGTAGGGACCCGAAGATGTGTTTTGCCTTAAAAAAATACAAGTATAATTTAGATTTATTGATTAGAACTAATATAAACCAACTACTCCACGTCCATTAACTCATCCACTGGTAAATACATTTGGATCATGAATTAATTTTAGAAATACAATTAATCCAATATCATCCACTAATTTATAAATAACAAATCAATAAATGATGTTATTAAATTGAGAAAAGGACACAAACATGTAGTATATTGTTAAGTTAATAAGTAAATTATAATTCACAAAACATACTATTCATTAACTTGAAAAATGTCGATTGTTTTCAACTATAAGATTTATGTTAGGAGTATTAATTAACCACTTATAACCCATCACAAACCCATTAGCTGATTAGCCCATGATGTTTGGTGAAGTTAGAGAAGCGCTTAAGAAAATGTTGAAAAAAAAGAATTATGTTTTGAAAACAATTATATTATATAGAATTATATTTTTAAAAGTTGTATATGTTTACTCTCGTAATCGAATTGGCTACCGATTTAATTAATAACAATTTCATCTATATTTCCCCCATTGAATACAAAATCGATAAATCAATATGTAATTAGGTGTTATTGGGTGAAACGGATGAAACTGAATAACTGCAAACAAAATTAAATTTTGAAGAATACTTATTATTTATTAATATTTTTATTTTCACATTCATGGAAGTGGAAAGTAATTTTGATAATTTAGTAATTACATATATTATATAAGATTAATTATTATTGCATTATTATTTTACAACGAAGCAAATATTTATATGCATCACACGAGTGCAAAACTAGTATATATTAAAGTAACCTTTTGAAATTTTCAATTGATTTCAAATCAAATAGTGGCAATTTTATAATTTAAATGTCAACTTTGGGTAAACTGTACTACTATAGTGTGAACAAAATTTTAAACCACCTCTCTAACACACTTACACTATCTTTATTTTCATCAAACTTTCTCTCTCTTCAATATATATAAATATATAATACATTATTTTTTCACAACAAACTTTCTCTCTCTTCAATATAAATAATATATAATGTATTATTTTTTCTCAACAAACTTTCTCTCTCTTCAATATCAATATCAATATCAATATCAATATATATAATAGCGTTAAGGATCGCTATCCTACGTGGCATCGCGTATAATTTTTTTGAATATTTTTGAATATTCTCAGTGATTTGGATTTTTTATTAATAATTTAATCCAATTATATCACATTAAGGAATTTTTTCCCACATCGAATTTTTACAATAACTTAACAATGTATTACCTATATAAATAGATCTATATATATTTCCAACAAAATTAATCTTTAATTTGAGAAACTACATAATTAATGTAAAAATCTCAAAAAAATAAATAAAATGATTTTCTATTTGTTTAAAATTTCACTCTTCATTTTGCTGTGAGTCGTTTTTTTACTAATACATACAATTGTCGCAAGATTACGATATAGTTTTTGATACTACGTTTCATGTATAAACTAATAAGTATAATACGTGAATTGCATTTTAAAGATGCTAATCAAATAAATAAATAAAATATTCCTGAGGGTAAGGAGATTAAGGGATACTTAAATTATATTTTTTCATTAAAATTTTATTTAATATCACGAAATAAATTGAATTCCGTCGAATTTTGACGGGCACTACACAAGTAAATAATATATAATGCATTATTTTCTCTCACTTCAGTATAATACCACTCCGGTCCCCTATACTTGACTCATTTGCTTTTTGCTTTTTCGGCACGCATTTCCACCGAGACGTAGTAAGGGTTTTACGATATAATTTTGAAATATTATTTCTTTTACGGGATACTACAACACTTGTAGTATCCCGTAAAGAAATAATATTTCAAAATTATATCGTAAAACCCTTACTAAAAAAGCAAAAAACAAATGAGTCAAGCATAGGGGACCGGAGTGGTAGTTAATTTATTTAACACATTCATTCAAAATATTTTTTTTCCAGAATTTCACCCACTTATCTCAAAGAATAAGATTTCTTTATTTTTTTTTTAATAATTGAAGATATTGGTTTATGTTTTCGAACAAAAGTAATTTCACACATTTTTTCTATGTGATTTAATATGCACTTTTTTTTTGAATAAAAATATATATATGAGGTTAAATTCAAATTGTGCTATTCAAAATTTACATTTTTTTTATTGATATTTCATTAATATATACTTTAAAAAGTTTTTATAACATAAAGATAAATATCAAAAATAAAAATCTTGATACCGAAAAAATATAAACTCATAATTAACGACTCGGCTATAATTTTAAATCTAAATAAAGTTAAATTAGATCATGGGTTAAATGCATAATAATATATAAACTTTGACTTGATTTTCATTTTAACACAATCTTTTAAATTCTAAAAAAATACATCAACATTCATATATGTTCAATTTTAATAAGCATTTGACGCAATGTAAATAATCATAAAGCGGTAGCCTAAGTGATTATACTTTATGAAAAATAATTAAAATAACAAATCTAGATGTATATAATTAAGAAAATTGTGGAGTATTACCAAAAAAAAAAAAGATGGAGAATTTTTTTGCTTTCATAAGTTTATTGTCTTGGGACAAAAGTTATATGTGGAAATGTAGTAAACTAACAAAGTATCTTAAGGAAAATTTAAATTTGATCAAAACTTAAAAAATACAAGTTTTACCCAATTTATTGGTAACGGGTCTAAAATACTCCCAATGTGATGTCACTTTCATCTTTCACTTTCTCTCTTTTTTCTCCCATTTTTTGCGTGCATCCCCTCTCTCTCTCAGTCAAATTTTATCTCACCTCCTTCTTCCTTTCTCTCACCCCCTCCATGCTTTTATTTCTGACGATGGCTAGGTTTTCGGCGACGGCGATTGCGACGACGGCTAGGTTTTCGGCTAGGTTTGCACCGCCTCCCACTGATCTAGGGTTTCGAAGACGACGACAAGGGTTTTCGGATAGGTTTGCACCGCCGGCGTCGAGTGGTGCTAGTGCCGTCGCCGGTGTCTTTTCTCCTCCTCGCTCATCAGCGGACGCTCGCCATCGCCGATGCCGTCGCCTCCTTCTCTGCTGCGTCGTCGTGGCTAGAAGCTCTGTGCTTTGCCGGCGTTGTTTCAGCAACCAAGTGGGTGTTCAAGAACAAAACTGATGGGGACCACAATGTCGTGAGGAACAAAGCGAGACTCGTCGCTAAGGGCTACTGCCAAGAGGAAGGTACTGATTTTGATGAGACCTTCGCTCCAGTGGCTAGGCTCTAAGCGATCAGATTATTTCTAGCCTATGCAGCGGCCAAGAAATTCAGAGTCTATACCAGATGGATGTGAAGAACGTGTTCCTCAATGGAGAGCTCAAGGAAGAAGTATATGTGGAGCAGCCACCAGGATTTGAGCAGGGAGATAAAGTGTATCGCTTGAAGAAAGCTCTTTATGGATTGAAGCAGGCTCCAAGAGCTTGGTACGATACACTTTCCCAGTTTCTTGTGGACAATGGATTCCGCAAGGAGAAGATAGATCGAACCCTCTTCACAATCAATGATGGTGAAGATATGTTATGGGTTCAGATCTACGTCGATGACATCATATTTGGTTCACCAAACCAGTCGCTTAGCGAGAAGTTTGAAGAGCTTGTGGAAACCAAATATGAGATGTCTATGATTGGGTTGATGAGCTGCTTTCTAGGCCTTCAAGTGAAGCAGCAAGATAATGGAATTTTCATCAACCAAGCAAAGTATACTCGAGATATGCTTGCTAAATTTGGTGTTCAAAGTGTGAAAGCAGTGAAGATTCCAACGAATACCAATGGGGCCAGATCTTGAAGGGAAGTCTGTGGATGCTACAGGTTATAGAGCTTTGATTGGATCCCTTCTCTATCTCACAGCGAGCAGGCCAGATATCGCATTCGCTGTTGGAGTATGTGCTCGCTTCCAAAGTAATCCCAAGCTTAGTCATTATGAAGCTGCCAAGCGAATCCTTCGCTATCTCAAAGGTACAATCAATATGGGTCTCTGGTACCCGAGCGAGGACAACTTGGAGCTTACAGGATATTCAGATGCTGACTATGGAGGGTGCCAAATTGATAGGAAATCAACTTCGGGCACATGTCTGTTCTTGGAAAGCAAGCTTGTCTCATGGTTCTCAAAGAAGCAGACAAGCGTAACAACTTCAACGACAGAAGCTGAGTATATGGCTGCCGAAAGCTGTTGTTCTCAAATCCTATGGCTTCATTAGCAGTTGAAGGATTACAGAGTTTAAGAGTAGGAGATTCCAATTTTCTATGATAATAACAGTGTTATCTGCATATCACAGAATCCAGTGCTTCACACTAGGTGCAATCATGTGGAGATAAGGCATCACTTCATTCGTGATCATCTTGAGAAGAAGGACATCAAGCTCGATAAGATTCATACCGATCTCCAGCGAGCTGATATCCTTACCAAGCCACTAGCTGAATCTCGCTTCAATAAGCTATGCATGGAATTAGGGTTACTAGACCCTGGTGAAGAGTGCTAGTTCGAGGATGCACAAAGCAAGGGGGAACCCTCGCTTTGGATCTTCATCAAACCAAGCAAGTCACTTTGTCCTCACTCGCTTGAGAAGAAATAAGGTGGAGTTAGGTGGAGTGTTGGAAGATGTTCCCTACCAACTAACAGAATTGTTAAGTCTATGGTTAAGGGGGAACTATTGATCATTTGAGGAATGATCTACTTCCAAAGCGAGCAAGGAAAGCTGCTACCTAGCTTAGGATTCCCGCAAGTGGGTATAAACATTTGCAAGTACCTTTACTAGTAAAGGTTGTAGAGCCTTGTATCAGGCTTTCATACGTAAAATGTGAGTGTTTTGGCAGAACTCTCACTATGACCCTTGTTTCCTCTTCCCTCGATCCGTTGAAGAGGAGCATGTCTCTCATCTCCCATTCGTCGTGGATAAACACTAACTTCATTCTCACCCTCTTTGGGTCGAGGTGCCGAGTGTTTATTCATTTTTCCCTCTCATTGAGTAAGCATTGTCGTATACTCCCCATAAGGGTCGAGCGGTTCTAGATGCTTATTCATTCTTTCGATGGAGGTCTCTCCAATCGTGGAGGAAGATGGAAGAGATGAATGCCATGAGGATGCATACTAAAAGTCTACAATGAGGTATCAGTCTACTACGAAGCTAGACTGACTGGTAAGTGTTTCAATTCTTAAGTACACTATGCAAAGCGAAGCGTGCTAGAAACCTTCGCTTGCTAAGTGGAAAACATAAATGTAATCTGACACAAATGCAAAGAGGTGAACACTATTGTTTATCATCAAAGTATGTCAGTCGAAAACATTTTAAATCAAGCAAGCAAAATTTAAGTTCAAAGTTTATTTGCCTTAAAATGGTCAAGCGAGTGCCACGACACTCGAACTCACCATTGCAAGCGAGTGTGCTCCAGTCACGTCAAGCGAACGCTTTACAAGCGAATAAAATAAGCCAAGCAGCTACTATCGCTAAGCAAGCAACTACCAAGCGAGACGTACGAGCTGGGTGCACTCGAGTTCCTACTTACTTTTTACTTTGCATTAAATGCGTACAGTACTAGGGTTCAATAAACCGGGCGCGTGCAGTCCACTTCAAATTTGAAGCGCCAAAACGCGAAGCGATCCAGCCGTTGAATTGGAACAATCTTCAAATCTCAGCCGTTGGATCATGGGCGAGAGTGCAAGCGAACCAGAGCGAGACACGTACCATGCTTAATCACCTATGTGGTTCATCTTTTACCAAGGTGACGCCGCTTTTAACCGCGACACGTCAACCACGTCGTCACTCGCTTGCAGCCATGACGTGTTTTTACTGTCTCTCTCTGCCACGTCAGCTTCAAACCCTAAAACTATAAAAGGGGAACTGTGTTCACTGCAATATTCACGACCCCCAAATTTGCCATTCTTGTGAAATTTCTGCAAATCTCTCTGCAACTTGCCAATTCTCTTTTCTCTCTTAATCCCTTCTTATACCCCTACCAAAATCTACTCTCTCACCATGGGAAAGAAGAAGTCTGTCTCAACCATGGAGGAGTTCCTTGAAAAAGCCGAAAATAATATCAACGTCGAGCCTCATCTTGAGGAATCTATCATTGAGCCCACCGGATTTCTCCGAAGGGCAGTGACATCTGTAGGCTTGTGGAAGCTTGTCACTGGCAAGCCCTCAAAAATCCTTACCCAAACTGTTGCAGAATTCCTATTGAATCTGAAGGAAAATCAGTACATTACCAGTATCACCGATCCTAGCACAGAAAAAGCAACCCGCGTCAGTCTTATCAAGATAGCCAAGGTATTCAAGTTATCAGAGGAAGGAGAAGAGGTACTGTCGAATGTCGGCCTCTCTGTGGAGGATGAGTACATTCGTTTTGTAGCGAACCGAACTGCTGTGTGGAACCAGCGCAGCAAGAACATGAGAGGAGATCTTGAGAAACCATACAACTACATCTGTGAGTTGTTCACCAAATCCATAGCGTGCCACATTGGAGGATTAGGCCAGATCACAGACACCAAGATGTTCGCGATCACAGCAATCGTGGACAGTCTATCAGGCTCCAAATTCAATTGGAGCAAATGGTTCATTCAGAACATTTAAGAAGCAGCCAAGGATTTTGAGAGTGATCCTAAGAACCCTTACAACATCGTGAGAAGGGGGAAGCTTCGCCTGTTTGGAAAGCTTTCCTATGCCTTGGAGGAACTTTTTCCGGGCCGTGAATGGACTGGGACCCAGCAGTACAAGAAGGTTAGCGTCTTTTCAGACCTAATCAAGCCCGACAGGCAATTGGTGGATGGAGGTATAATTCATGTGGATGTGCGCCCCGCGGTGGCCATCCCAAAAGTGATGAAGAAAGGAGGAAAAAGGAAGAAGCGTGCTGCTTCGCCAAAGAAGAGGAAAGCGGCCGAGAAGAAAACCAAGCGAGTCGCTATGCTTGTGCAGCCAAGCGAGGAGGAAGCCTCACCCTCTGGGACCTTGTTGGGAGAGTCCATGTTGAAAACCACAGAAGAAGAACAAGCCCATTCACCCAAAGGAGAAGAGGTGAATCAACCCCAAGCCTCTCAAACTCAACCTATTCAGCCCCAAATCACCCAACCCCAAGCTATCCAATGTATCAATGTGCACAGAAGAGTCGTTCTCGAAGACGAGGACTCTGCAAGCACGCACACTATTGCAAAAGTTCCATTCCTTGACCCAGACGAAACCGCAGCCTACCAAATCTTCGAGCCTTCACCCTCACAAACCATAGAAACCACCATCCCAGACTTCCCCACCAATACTATCGATACCACCCTACCCTCACAAAGAGCCATTGAACCACCACCCATAACACTCCAAGAGAAAGCTCTCGAACGTTATCGCGAGGACTGGGAGCAGTCCGCGATGAAAGTGAAAAAGAGGTATCCGATGGTACAAATGAGTGGAGAGTTTCTCAACCAAGCAGCCAACTTCTTGACGTACATCGCGTACAGGGGTACGGAGTACTACAAGATTTTCAACCTAAGGAAAACGTTCTCTGAGCAATCCATAGCAGAACAAGAAGCTGCTCAATTTCAATTCATTGGCGTTGATGGGTTTAAGGCCCTCATCAACAAACCAAAGTACCTGGAGCTGCTCGATGCAAATAATATTCGTCTTGATAAAAAATATAAAATTAATCACTTTTATCAAAATACCTCTAACTCCCTTTTCGAAATCACAAATTTAAGGTTGTAAATTTTTATAAAAATATAAGACAATTCACGAATGTATAATGTCGTAAGAAAAGGGTGCAAGTATCCATATATGAATGAAAGATGGAAACAAACAAATAAACAAACAAACACTTCCTTCAAAGTAGAATTAAGCTGTATTATACGAGCAATTTGCAAGGAATTAGTTAAGAACTACTTGCACTTCAACACAGCAAGAAACATCCCATTAAATCCTACTTCCGACGAATCCACCATGCGAGCAAACTCGAGCTTCCGTCGTAAGGTCCTTTCGAAGAGCTCGTCGACGATCTCATTTCCAAAGTGATTGACAAAAGTTCTCTCCGATGCTGCTCTATTGTGTATTATTGCAGCCTCAGGGTCGTCTGAGTTTAGCTTTATTTCTACCATTTCCATTTTCACTATTTCGAAGCATCCATTTTCTTCAACCACACCCTTCCGGGCTTCGCCAGCATTCCTGGCCGCGTCCTCCTTCATCCGCTCAGCCAAGGCCCTCATCACCTCGCCTTGCGAGGTGGCTAGGTCTTCTTCCCGAGCTCGAACTGTGGTCAGCTCGTTCTTCAAGAATCTGACCTCGCCTTTGGCCGCTGCGACATCGATCTTGGCTGAGTCCAGCTAGTCCTTCAACGTCTTGATCTCAGCCGGGGCGGCGGAAATATCTTGGATGAGATGAGCCTTCATCCTCCAGAACCCCAGCCCGTTCCGAGGCTCGGGAATATTTTGCCACGACCTCGTGAAGTAGCCGGACCTCGGTGTCAGAGGCCCGAGTGAGCTCGTCCACGCTGGAATCAACTGCGAAGTATGCAAGATCAGCTTGACAACAATATGATTATAATAAATCTACATAGCCAAAAGAATATACCTCGGGGAAAGGTGGCGGTGGTGCAAGAAAGCCGGTGATCTGGAGATCTGGAGATCTGGCTCGGATGACATCGTCACATCCGCCGGCTACGGAAGCCCTGACTTTTCAGCTGTTGGAACGGCTGAGTGATTGGAGGTGGAGACCTTGTTGGTCCCGGTTTAACAAGCAGGAACACACATAGAGAGGGGGGGGGGGGGGGGGGGTGAATACGTGTGTTAGAAGTTTTCAAATTCTTTTTCAAGCTTGTCTCAGAGTGAGCTAAGTGAGCAGCTTGAAGCTTAAGACCAAAGTTGATGCTTGATCTACAGTCAAGCTTTCCAGACCGAAGCGAGAGCTTGATCTCTAGAGTTGCTTACTTGCTTGAATGAGGAATTTAGTGAGCTATAATCTTTCCTAAGTAATTTAAATCCCAGTTTAAGTTGTTTACGTGATTGTGCAATATGATATAATCAAAGCGAGTAAACTTAAAAAGAGTTGAGGGAGAGAGATACTACACAAGGGTTTACAGTGTTCGAAGATCAACACTCCTATGTCCACTTTGTTCCAACTCCAGGAACGAATTCTTTTCACTCAAGAAACCTCAGAGATTACGGGTTCTCTGAAAATCCTAAGTAAAAATCGAGCTTCACACTATCGAGGAAAATGTAAGCTTGGATCTTCACACACACCACAACCTTTCGATCGAGACCTTCGCAATCGATGAAAGCGAGATCTTGGATCTTATAATAACCTAACAACAACCTCTAACACGACAACAACACACTTGACTAGACAAAGACAAGGGTTTTGAGGTAAGGTTTGTATAACGCACATTCTATTTGAAGAATCCTTTACAACGTAGAGTAATGGCTAGGATTCTTCTTCTAGGCTTTGGATATGATATGAGCCTAAGATCTAGAGTAGAGCAAGGTTGTAAAAACACAAGCTTCGATGGAACTGAAGCTTGGAACACTTCTTGAAGAACTCGTGAAAAAGATGGCTTAAAGATTGCGAGTACTTGCAAATTTGAGCGCTGGAAATTTGATGAAGTGTTAAGTGTTCACGTTTCTACATGCTCCTTTTATAGTGGTAGAGATGAGTTTGAAACCGTTGATGGTAGGTGGCTTTGTCTATTCACACTCGACAGTATGGGGCTTGACTAGCAACTTTTCAGTGGGGCAGCTTGTCTGCTTCCCAAAATAGCTAACTTCCAAGCTTAACACTAATTGCGCTTGTACAGTACTGTAGCGGCTGCTTGTCGGGTCCTCTGAGTCAACTAACTCATCCAATACTTGAGAGACACGTGGAGATCTGCATTAATAGCGGTTGATCTTCACTTGCCTGAGTTCAAACTTGAGTTTGAACAAGGATGGTAGTTGAGGTGTCGCTTTCTCGCTTTGGCTAAATGGTCGCTTTGCTTCTCGAAAGTAGCCAAGTCTGGGTCTACTCGCTTCAGCTTTATCGAGTGGACTCGCTTCAGCTTTATCGGGTGGACTCGCTTTAGCTTTAAAACACACTCAAGCGAGTGGCCTTCTCGCTTCACTGAAAACCTGCAAGCTTGACCTAAAGCGACTATGTCCTTGCTTATATGTGAATTTGTAGCTTGCTATTCGTAATACTGTTGAATTTCTTGAATCTGAAGTGTTAATCTCTTTGGTATCACTGAAATCCTAGCTGATTGTGGCAATATGGTTATGAATTCGCTCTGTTATTTTCCTTGTGTGAGAAATACCCGAATGATGGATGTTAGAATGAATGTATATTGGATGTCAGTTTCGTGGTTTCTTAAGAAGCTTGAGTATGCATACTGTGAATTAATTTCAGCTGAATTGTTCATGATATTGAGTTGAGGAATAGGAGGTGATCTTAAGATCAGGTCCTCCTCATAATATATGTTGGATCTCTGTAACCGAGCTGTTTTATCTGTTGGGTGGAAGAAATCTTTCATGGTATTGAGTTGCGAAATCGGAGGGGATCTTAAGATTATGCTCTCCTCATATGAATTGTAATAACTGAATTATATCTTGTGTTTGGCTTAAAGGTTGTGAAGAATCTGAGAGAAAGTTGAATCAAAATTGCAGCAATCCTAGAACGCATTCAGCTCATCTTTCATAATTGGTTAGTTTAAAATTCTATTACATATTGCAAAAATGTGAAATTAGCTCGTGGGTTATGAGGGATTGGTAGTTACAGAGGAAGCACTGCGGCTCAAATCCAGCCGTAGGTCCCTGCATTGCCATGAACCGAAAACCCACAGAGTAAAAACATTGAAAACAGAGGGCCGAAAATGACGAGGTCACCCCATGCACCTTGATGAAGGGGCCCCACATTTAAAGGCAGAACCTCTTAGAAGCCCTATCTAATAGGCAAAATCCTCGTAAGCCCTATATAATAGGCAGAACCTCTCAGAAGCCCTATCTAATAGGCAAAAACCTCGTAAGCCCTATATAATAGGTAGAACCTCTCAGAAGCCCTATCTAATAGGCAAAATCCTCGTAAGCCCTATATAATAGGCAGAACCTCCCATAAGCCCTGTCTAATAGGCAACATCTTCGTAAGCCCTATCTAATAGGCAGCACTCTTGTAAGCCCTACACAGTAGGCAGAACCCTTCAAAAAGCCCTACATAGTTAGGCAAAACCATGCCAAAAGCCCTATGAGAATAGGCATCGTACAAAAAGCCTTACCTAGCCAGGCGCTACACATAAAGTCCTGCACGATCAGACACCGTGCATTGAGTCCTATGAAAATGGGCACTATACGTTCAGTCCTGCATAACGAGCAGAATCTTAAAGAGCCCCACACCATGACATTGAGCCCTGCAAAAGCAGGCACCACTATTTCCTGCCTTATACGGGCAGGAGCTACTCTTTAAAGCATTACATAAATAGACAATGTCTATGAAAACTCATACAAATGATCCCCAGTCATCTAAGACTCATCAAAAGCAAACCCTATCTAATTTTAAACCTCATTTCGAGAGCATCTGATGTTGGGGTTGTTGTATATCTAAAGCAAAACCAGTTGTTTTAGTGGTTACGACACAGGTCCATTGTTAACAATCCCTATCTGGAAGAATATGTATAAGCAAGAATAAAGCTCATTATCTCATGTTATAGACCACATGTCGATCTGAGTTCGGAGAGGATCACGAAGGTCGTTAATAATGATGAGATATAAACAGTTCACAGTCGAGATAGCTTGGGCTGAGCTGTCGGTCTAGACTGCAGCTTAATGGTAGTGATGAGTCCTAGTCACTAATTATGTTGGTACGGTGGAACGTATTGAGGATCAACAGAGATAATGCTCTTCTGATACTGACCCTGTATCATAGGTGATATAGGTGAAGAGCTACACATCACAGGCTTTAGCTCGATCTTAACCTTGGTAAACTATTAGATGTATATGTATTCTTTGATGTTACTTTGATTTACGAAGATATGAACTTCTCGTTAGTTCATCTCAATCATGTCGTACTTTGGGTAACACGGAGATGCATAGTATGTCTAATAAGTGTTATCAATAAGCCGTGTCCTATGTGAGTGTAGGTTGACGTTATCCCCTCAGGGAGTTCACAAGGATTATTATACCAAGTCATGCATGCTGATTAAGTTCAGGTATATAATAAGGTGTGAACGGGTACTACCTGAGGAATAAGAGATTAATGAATTAGGAGCAGTCATGGTAGCTCTAATTAATTAATGGATATGGAAGGTCTTAAACACGGGGGTCAAACTAAACAAAATACCAAACCCAATCTACATATTTGGGACAGAGCGGTGAATCAGTTATGACTCTTTAGTGGAGTGCGTCATAGCTCTAATGAGATACATGTTCAGGGGTGGACATGGAAATATCGAATTAGATAAGGCCCAACTCTTTCTGGTATCCGATCCCTAGGATGGCCCAAATAGACCTCGAAAAACGATCTAAATAGTATTATTGAGTTTGGACTCAATAATTGTACTCAGGCCCAATATATGATATATATTGGATTTATATCCGATGAATGAATATTAAATATAATTAATTTAGATTTATATCATATTGGATAAGATTAAATCTAATAAGATAGGATTTATTTATTTAAACCTTATGGGGATAAATATCATATATATATATATATTTATTTATTCTTCTACTGGTAATAGGTTTAATTCTATTTGTTAGAATTAATTCCGGAAATACAGTTGCATAACGGAACAAATTAATTCCTAATTAATCGTGCATTAATTATGGGAATAAGATTTGTGGTTATGAAAAAAGAATAAATATGGGATTGGCATAGATATGGTTGGAGATAAATAAGGAATCATATCTCCTTATTTATGAGCCATATAAATACTCTCAAGTCTCTCATCAGAAACCCTAACTAGCACACAATAGAATTGTCAGAGAGTTTCATGCGAAACCCTAGGGGAGAGAGAGAGAGTGGCCGCGAGTTTTGAGTGAAGGAGATCGAGGTTCCAGAGATCTCGAGACGCCCACCAAGTCTCGGATCTAGAGGTGTGGGATCACATCCTAGAAGATCAGAACCGTAGATCGATCAGACACGACTCAGATTCCTCGTCCTCCATAATCATAAGGTATGTACTCGAGCCCTTGCATGAACTTATGTGCACGATCGAATTGACACACCCAATCTAAGATCTGGGATTCGGGCGGCTTTCAAGCAGCCGTCCCAACAAGTGGTATCAGAGCCCGAGGTTTTGGATTGCCTCTGTGTTAATTCGAATTTTATGTTCATGCATTCGAGTAATCATGATTATGTGTGCATGCTGCTGTCCGGGAAAATTATGTGCGTTATTTATCGTTTTTCGTTTTATCGTTTTATCGTTGTTCATTTGTTTTTTAAATCGGCGAGATAATAAGGTGCTGATTAGATTAGGATTCGTTTTTGTATTTTTTGATTTTGTATTGTTGCTGGAAATCGAAGAATTGCTGGGGAACGAGGTCCGAGGACGAACACGAAGACGAAGGCAACGACGGCCGCAGGCGGCGGCGCGTCGGCCAATGCACGGCGGCGGGTGGCGTATTCTGCCGCGTTTCACGCGGCTGCCTCCTTCGTCGTTTCACGACGGTCGAACCCTAGGGTTTCATCCTAGGGTTCAGGCGAGCCAGAGACGAAGGACGGCGGCGGCAGAAGCGTCGGCGGACGGCGGGACGGGCTGGTGCAGCGTGGCGGCGAGAAACCCTAGGTTTCTCAAGCCTGCCGGCGCAGCTGTAGGCCTGAACCGCGGATGCCCGGCGGTCCAACGCCCGGCTCGACGTCGGGACGGAGCCGTGACGGCGCCAGACGACAGGTGGCGGCGCGGCGAGGGCTACGGCGGCGAGTTGCAGCAGCGGCGGCCGAAACCCTAACGGGTTCTTGGCTCGCGCGCTGCTGGGCTCAGGCCCGTGGCCCGACGACGGTCAGGCGACGACCGGGAGGCACGGACGGAGGTGGACAGGAGGTCCGGTGGTCCCCTGACCACCGGCGGTGGCGGCTGTGGCGTGATCGTACGGCAGCGGCGGCGGCTGGGTTTTTCCCCTGCGCGCGCGTTGTTGCCGGAGCTTGCCACGGCTGCTCGGGCTCGAACCCAGCACCTCCGGTGGTGCTGGGACGCCGGCGAGGCCAGTGGGAGCGTCCGGTGGCGTTCCAGCCACCGGCGGTGGCTCGCGGCGGCGGCACTGCTTTGTGCAGCGGATACGGCGACGTCGACGGCGTTCTCGGGTGACGGCAACGAGCAGTGGCTCGGACTGGGCTGCAACGGACGCACCCAACCCGGACCCAGCCATGTGAGCCTCATCGTGAGCCGAGACGGCAGCCCCGGTGCGTGCCACGGCGGCGCGTGGTTTGCACGCGTGGCTCGGCGGCGGCGCGTGGCCGGATTTTTCGAACAAAGGGTTGTTCGGTTTTTCCAATGTTCAGCCCATTACGTTGACGACGGCTAGGGTTTTCCGAAAGCTTGGCATGATCGTCGACGGCTAGGGTTTTTGTACCCTAGTTCGTTCGAAATAAATCTCTTTCCGTTTTTGGTAATTAGGGTTTTCCGCACCCTAGTTATTTCGAGCAGTTGCTACTTTTGGAAGGTGGACTTGAAGATCGGGGTTGACTTCCAGTTGAAGATTGAAGACCGGAGCTTGTTCCGGGATTTTTTAATTAAATGTAATAGATAGGGCTTTCTATTCCCGGTCGGCAGCCTATTTATTTATTTAATTATTATGCATGCTATCGATGATTTAAATTACGCAATGAGATGATTAGCATGTTTTACATGTTATTGTTGCTTTCATTATTTGCGTAATAGAAATAACATGCATAGGGGTCATAGCATGCCGGTTTTAATGATTTCAATGCGAGCATGTTTTATTACTTGCGCTTAGAAATCATGTGATAGGACTTAATTGTCTATGTGCTACGTTTCTCACACAAACCCTTAAAAAGACTAAGCGGTAAAGTTAATCGATTATTTGTTAATTGATTTAAAGGACCTCCATATTTGGTTTAAAAATGAAATAATTAGCATTCGGGTTGACATTGAGTCTTCCTCCCTATAGGAGATGCTAGTTATGGATTTCATTGGTTTAGACTTCATAAAAGGACAATTTGATTTAAAATGAAATAATTAGTATTCGCGTTGACAATGAGTCTTCCTCCCTATAGGAGATACTAATTATAGAATTCATTGGTTAATTCAAATATTGATAATATAGGAAAAATGATTTTATAAAGGTAATTCCTCCTTTCGGTAGGGTTGCTCTTAATAGAATTAATTTTTCGGAATATTAAAATATGGTTGTAGCTTAGCTGCTTATTGATGAATCCTCCTATAGAGGTCACTTCTCGAATTAGCAGGGTCCTGAGGCACGGGTTATTATTTCTTTGTTTCACAAAGGTCCATGTGATGGGATAGGAAATAAAATGACTGCGGTCATGGTCGGTAATTTTATAGGTAGCATCCACCTATAGTGGACTATTTGTAAATAGTATCGGGCTACTCGTTTGTTGGTTCAATGTTAATTTAGGGTTTTTAACATTGATAACATAAATTGTTTTTGCTTACGAGTTGTTTATTTACTTGTTATTTATTTCAGATATGTCTATTGTTTCTATTCGCACGAAGATTTGTCGTTTTGCTTATTCCGATGGTGTTCTGGACTCCTTTCGATTTCGACTACTCAGTTTCCTGGCACGGAAGGAGATTAGTTTCTTGAGGTTTGAGGATTTCCTCAACTTTAAGAAATTTATTATGAGGTTTAAGAACCTTGTATACATGTACGTGTCATATGGTGGCGTTATGTCGGGAAAGTCCGTTTGCGAGGTTCTCCTTGCATGTTTTCCGAGTTGGTTCCTGGCTCTTAGGGAAGCAGTCGTCCAGAACCATATCATTCATGAGGATCCAATTGCCCTTATAGGGGAGTTGCTCGTGGTTGACAGGGAGAGGATTGGTATATTACAGACTGCCTATGAGGCAAAGAGGAACTTCTGGGATCGTCCTGTTGATAGGAATGTCGATGTTAATCGGCGTTTTACGGCTCAGGATAACGAGACCATCATAGATGACTATCTCCAATCACTGAGGATCGATGATTTTGAGTATGAAGGACTCGTTCATGATGTGAATGAGCTGAACTCTGATCAATCCATTCAGGATGTGGGTGATTTTGAGTATGAAGGACTCGTTCACGATGTGAATGAGCTGAGCTCTGATCAACCTATTCAGGAAGTGAATGATGCCAGGAAGGAGAGACCTCCAATAATAAAGGTCTATCAGAGGAGGAACAAGAAGTTGAAGATAGATGGAGGTATGTCAGACTCTTGTAACATGAAAAACCAAATTATACTAGTTTAGTCCTCACGGACGGATTTAACTGGTGGATATTAATTATGGTTTGTTGCAATCTTTGTAGGTTCAGCTACGAGGAAAGAGTAGGACGACTTCAAGTTCTTGAGCTCGACAAGCATCATTCCGATGATGCAGTTGTCCAGAAGACTTGAAGATTTCTTATCTTAGTTTTATCTTGGTTTTTGGACATTAGATTTGGTTTATTACTTGTTCACTACATTAGTTGCCTTATTTTGGCGGATACTTATGTTTTTGGATATTGATGGATGATAGATTTCTTACATTGTATTAGAGATTTATTTCTTTAATACTAGTTGTTTTGATATATCATTCGTAGTGGGTGTAATAATTTTGAATCTTGAGAGATATTCCAAAATGTGTTATGATAAATGTTGCACTTCTTGTTCGAAATTGTCTTTTAATAAAGTACTACTTCACTATGTCTAAATCTATTTCTTCTCCTTATTTGAAATGAATTGATTAACATTCATGTTGATCATAGATTTCATTGTGATTTAAAATGAAATTAATTAGCACATATAATGACTTCGGGTCTTCCTCCCTACGGAGAAGCTAATTATAGATTTCATTGGTTAAATCTGTTCGGAAATAAGGATAATTTACACACGAAGTGTCGCAAGTTCAATGTTAGACTTAGTGATTAGTTGGATAAGTAGTCATTTTTCAAGAAAAGACAAGTATTTATTCTTGATTAATGTCCAAGAATAAAAGGAATTTATGGATTGGAACATCATAAGGCCGGAAGTACAAGACAGATAACCGCAAGGATCTGCACAAGATTATTTAAGGATCCTTGTCACAGTGGGAGTATTTTCGGGTGTGTCTCGAAAATTGTGAATTGTTCATCAAGAAATCTAATTTCTTGGACAATGAACAGACCAAGTTGACTGTTAAGGATAAGTTAGATGAAAAATGGTTGCATATCATTGATTAGTCTTTGAGTTTAACACTCGGAAGACTTGTAAGTTGTATGCTCATATTTGTTGAGGACATACATAAGGGAAAATGGATGTAGTTTGAGAAAAATAAGCTTTCTCTCAAAAGTTCCATGTTTCGGGACAAACACATTGAAATGTGTAATTCAATGATTAAAGCATTCATTTGTCAGAGAACACATATAAATTCGCTTATGAAATGTGTTGACAAATGGTATATCTTTCATCTACAAAAGACGTTAAAATGGTTGTCTTGTACATTGTGTGATAATATTACTAGCACTTGGAGACAATGTGAAAGTATTATCTGACACAATAGGTGGTGATTATCCGAACAGTTTAGAAAAAAGGTTAGGAGTAATGTTAGATATATCTACGGATAGTATAACATTATTCAAGTACTCTTCATAGACTACTATTATGGCAAAGTTTGCAATATACTTAGATGTTGCATAAAGAGCCAAATATATGTTAATGCTTAGTGCATGGTAATGGATATAGTCTATCATTCTTAATCATTTGAGGACACGGATAATCGAATGGTAGCTAGAAACGACATCATCGACCTTTTACTATGGATTCACGTAGAAAGCAGAATGCCTTGACGATTCTCACGCAGTGAAATGCTGCTAGGGAGCTAGATAATTCAGGGCTTGGCTTCGTGAATTGGCAGTAATCTCAAATTTGCTAGGATTCTTACACCCCCTGGAAGAATTCTAAGTGCAGTAGCAAATTACTGAGATTTAGAAATGCCAGTAACAACATAGTGAGTACCGAATATTAAGGCGATATCGCGGAAAAATAGAAACACTAGAGGAATGTACGATGACGGTTCCTTCACTAAGTGTAACATGTCAGGTATACGGTAGCACATGGCTGACATGTCTTAGTGAGCCTCCCACAGGTAAGGTAAAATCTTTGAGTATAAGTGGGAGAAAGTGTATGATGGTTGTTAACGATTGCGATTGTTAACATTGTACATGGATGAAGTCATATGGTTTCCTGTAGACGCGTTGGTATACTAAAAGGTTTTACTTTAGTATAAGTGGGAGATTGTTGGGGTTGTTGTATATCTAAAGCAAAACCAGTTGTTTTAGTGGTTACGACACAGGTCCACTGTTAACAATCCCTATCTGGAAGAATATGTATAAGCAAGAATAAAGCCCATTATCTCATGTTTTAGACCACATGTCGATCTGAGTTCGGAGAGGATCACGAAGGTCGTTAATAATGATGAGATATAAACAGTTCACAGTCGAGATAGCTTGGGCTGAGCTGTCGGTCTAGACTGCAGCTTAATGGTAGTGATGAGTCCTAGTCACTAATTATGTTAGTACGGTGGAACGTATTGAGGATCAACAGAGATAATGCTCTTCTGATACTGACCCTGTATCATAGGTGATATAGGTGAAGAGCTAAACATCTCAGGCTTTAGCTCGATCTTAACCTTGGTAAACTATTTAATGTATATGTATTCTTCGATGTTACTTTGATTTACGAAGATATGAACTTCTCGTTAGTTCATCTCAATCATGTCGTACTTTGGGTAACACGGAGATGCATAGTATGTCTAATAAGTGTTATCAATAAGCCGTGTCCTATGTGAGTGTAGGTTGACGTTATCCCCTCAGGGAGTTCACAAGGATTATTATACCAAGTCATGCATGCTGATTAAGTTCAGGTATATAATAAGGTGTGAACGGGTACTACCTGAGGAATAAGAGATTAATTAATTAGGAGCAGTCATGGTAGCTCTAATTAATTAATGGATATGGAAGGTCTTAAACACGGGGGTCGAACTAAACAAAATACCAAACCCAATCTACATAATTGGGACAGAGCGGTGAATCAGTTATGAGTCTTTAGTGGAGTGCGTCATAGCTCTAATGAGATACATGTTCAGGGGTGGACATGGAAATATCGAATTAGAAAAGGCCCAACTCTTTCTGGTATCCGATCCCTAGGATGGCCCAAATAGACCTCGGGAATCGATCTAAATAGTATTATTGAGTTTGGACTCAATAATTGTACTCAGGCCCAGTATATGATATATATTGGATTTATATCCGATGAATGGATATTAAATATAATTAATTTAGATTTATATCCTATTGGATAAGTTTAAATCTAATTAGTTATTATTTAATCATTCAAGGATAAGATCAAATCTAATAAGATAGGATTTATTTATTTAAATCTTATGGGGATAAATATCATATAAATAAATAATATATATTTATTTATTTATTCTTCTACTGGTAATAGGTTTAATTCTATTTGTTAGAATTAATTCCGGAAATACAATTGCATAACGGAACAAATTAATTCCTAATTAATCGTGCATTAATTATGGGAATAAGATTTGTGGTTATGGTAAAAAAATAAATATGGGATTGGCATAGATATGGTTGGAGATAAATAAGGAATCATATCTCCTTATTTATGAACCATATAAATACTCTCAAGTCTCTCATCAGAAACCCTAACTAGCACACAATAGAATTGTCAGAGAGTTTCACGCGAAACCCTAGGGGCGAGAGAGAGGGTGGCCGCGAGTTTTGAGTGAAGGAGATCGAGGTTCCAGAGATCTCGAGACGCCCACCAAGTCTCGGATCTAGAGGTGTGGGATCACATCCTAGAAGATCAGAACCATATATCGATCAGACACGACTCAGATTCCTCGTCCTCCATAATCATAAGGTATGTACTCGAGCCCTTGCATGAACTTATGTGCACGATCGAATTGACACACCCAATCTAATATCTGGGATTCGGGCGGCTTTCAAGCAGCCGTCCCAACATCTGAGACTAATTCTCTGAAAATCGTCAAAACGTTTGCAGAACCTCGCAAAGATGGCTGCTAACTCAAATACTCATCAGGGAAAGGAATCTGACAGACTCATCCGCACTTTTGAGGGGCAAGGATCTGCCTATACCATCCTGAGAATACCCTTTGGACTCAAAGACAACAAGGCTATCATACACCAACACAATGATGCCCTTGTAGTAGCGGCAGAAATAGAGGGGTATCAAGTACGGAGAATATTCATTGACACGGGGACCCCTGCTAATGTGATCCTCATGAGCTGTTTCAATCAGATGTCCCAAGGAAAGCTTCTGAAACCAGCCAAAGTAGCTCTTCAAAGTTTCTCGCAGAAGCCTATCATGACAATAGGATCAGTAGATCTTACGCTCACCTTAGGTGAATGACATGTTAAAGCATCAAAGCTGACTACTTTTTGGGTAGTTGATCAAGAGTCCTCCTATAACGTCAATTAGGAAGAGCTGCTCTGAACTCTTTCCAAGCAATAGTATCAACGTATCACTTAATGATGAAACTCCCCGCGGGAAATCAAATAGGATGGGTATCGGGTAATCAAATGATCTCACGGAAATGCTATATCCAATCCGTCAAAACGGGGGAGGCCAAGAAGTGGACTGTTCTAGAGCCCGTTGCTCCCCGACACAAACCAGAAAAAGTGGAGGGCAAGATCAAGGAGGCTGATACTATTAAAGAAGGGCAAAGTTTAATGGTCCCTGCGGAACAATTGATAGAAGTGGAGTTGATCCCAGGCGAAAGGGGTTTACAACCAAAATTGGCACTCAGATGCCTCATGATATATCATCACAACTAGTAAGATGCCTGCAAAAGAATGCAGATGTCCTCGCTTTCGGTTCATCTGACCTGGTGGGGGTGGACGCAGCTGTAGCACTACACTGCCTAAATGTGGATCCTTCGGCAAAGCCAGTAAAGCAAAAGCTAAGACAATTTGGCACTGAGAAAGATAAAACCATCAGGGAAGAAGTTGCAAAACTGCTAGAAGCTAAACATATTAGGGAAATACAATTCCCAGAATGGCTATCAAATGCAGTAATGGTAGCCAAGGAGAACACAAGCACCTGGAGGATGTGTATTGACTTCAGAGATTTAAACAAGGCCTGCCCAAAAGATCATTACCCTCTACCTAGAATTGAACAATTGGTAGACTCTACATTCGGGTGTGAATTGCTATCTATGATGGATGCATATCAAGGCTATTGGGAACCCTATGCAGTTATTTTGATGATGTTTTTCAAAACCACACTTAGGCATTGCACGGCATGATATTATGTTCATCTATTCTAATTGAGTCTGTTCTCCTTAAAGAATGAGGCCGTTGTCCATAACAGCCTCACTTATTAAAGGTCAACTAGCTCTCCATTATTCATGCTTTGCAGGTTCTTCGGCCAGGCCCTTTGAGCTCTTTCATCTAGCTGCCGAAGACAGGCTGTTGATCGTTCAGATGGATCAACCTCCCTCCACATAGCTGCCACCTCTGTTGTCAGCTGTCTGGACCCACTCGAAGTGCTGAGTCACTACTGCAACGGCTCTATGCCACGTCAGTTGTTTTCTAACGGCTATATTTTGCAGGACTCACAATGGCTAGTTTTTTGAACTACGCCTATATAAAGCCTTCGTCAACAATGGTTCAAGCACGGGAAACTCATTAATCTTAAGAGCCAAATCGCTGCAAGAAATTCTCTCAAAGTTCACATCCATTCAACACTCGAAAATCCTAGAGCTTTCCCAAGTGTTGAAGATAGAGAATTTCACCATTGTTATACTTCAAGCTTGTTGCGTTTACTGCTGCATCAAGCTCCTTGTACTCTCTCTCTCATATATTTAGTGATAAGCTAGTATAGTTGAGATTGTACACTGATATTCGATTGTAAATCGAAAAGATTGTATGTTGTATGAAACTGATACTCAGTCAGTATAAACAAGAGAGAAGTAGAATCCAAAAGTAAAGGGATTCGTAGATCTAGCTTGATCTACCATAGAAGTAGGATAGTTACATCTGAACCACGTAAAAATACTCTTGTTATCTACTCTCTTTATTCGCTTTCTTATTCGATAAAGTGCTCATACATTCACATCATATAACAGCCTCTCTTCAAAGGCTGTAAAATATTTTACATCAAGAGTTATCTAGCTCAACCTATCCACCACATTCCGTGCTTTGACAGTTTGATAGATCAAGCTTGTTCATCAATACAAGCTTGATAGATCAACCTGTCTCACTCTGTAAAGGACTGCCTGACCAGCTAGTTCTTCAAAAGACAGATTGTTTGTTTTCTAAATTCAAAAACGGTTGGCTATTGGTGTATTCCCCCCCCTCCCCCCCAAACACCAATTAACTCTTTCTGGGACCAACAAGTGGTATTAGAGCAGTGGTTCTTTTGACCGCTGCTTTGCATACTAAAAACTCTTTCAAGTTTTTGGTCAATTAGAATAGATCCTTAGTAAAATCTTTTCCATTCATATCATATCATTATCATGGAATCATCATTGATACGAGTTTGTGAGGACTTCTCAGTCCAAGGCTATGAGGACTGGAGCTTTCGTATTAGGATGTGCCTACAAGCACATCATATTCTCATGTGGAAGGTCATTGAGGAAGGACCTTCTCCTATCTATGATGATAAAGTTGAAATCACCGGGACTTCACCTGGTGAAGCTGGTTACAAACAGAAACTCAAGAATCTCCGTGATTACACCACCGAAGAGAGAAAAGAGGTTGGGCTTGATAATTTTGCCAAAGGCCTCATCTCTAGCACTGTGAAGGGTATCTACCTTTCAAAAATCAGAAATCTCGAAACATCAAAAGAGATATGGGATACTCTCAAGGCCATAAGCCTGGGATCCGAAGAGATAAAAGAGAACTAGCTTTCAATTGCTTGCAGCAAATTTGATGACTTCAAAATGTTGCAAAATGAAAATATTGAATCGATGAAAACTCGATTCACTGAAATTGTTCTCGAAGTAGAGGCACTGAAATCAAACAAATATTCTCAACGTGAGAAGAATTTGAAAGTTACAAGAGCTTTACCTGCCAACTGGCATGTATACTCGGCTCTACTTCCATCTCAATCTGATTTTAACACTCTCTCTACCGAAGAATTATTTGATATTCTAATCGGAAATGAATATGAGATGATTCGAATTCATGGATCCTCACAGCCACAATCATCTAAAAATAATGATGATAAGAAAGAAAAGGATGCTGCCTTCAAGGCAGATGAGACAAAAGAAACAACCGCCTCACCCATTGATGAGGCTTTGGTCAAGAAAATTGACCAGCTGGCTATTGATGTAGCCATGTTCTCAAAAAGCAATGAAAAGCTTCTCGGTAAAGTCTCAAAATACAAGAGACTCTATCGATATAACAAGCGAAGTTACTCAAATCGCAATGATGATCGCTCTGGAAAGAAAAGCGATGCTAAACCCTCAAAGTTTAATTCTACTAATACACCATAGGGTGCTTGTTTTGGTTGTGGTAGGCCAGGTCATTATAAGACAGACTGCCCTGACCTAACCAAGGCAGAAAGAGAAGAACTTCATGCTAAGCGAGATAAGAAGCTCAAAGAACAATGAGCTGCTCTGCTAGCTGAAGAAGCCACATAAGAAGCTCATCTCTCTGACAGCTCAACAAGCGATGATGAGGGATATATCTCTTCTGAAGATGAGGACGAAGAAGAAAGCTTCGTAGGAGACTCATCTAGAACAACCTCAAAAGATGAATCCCCAAAGGTAATCCCTAAAATTGTTCAATTATCTTTCTCTGACGATGAAAGTGCAAATGAGAAAGATGATCTATCCGAGGCAGAGTCTTGGGAAAGGATCAAAGAACAGATGAAGGAATATGCAGAACTAGCTGAGCTATTTGAGGAGGTTGTTAAAGATAATGCAGAGCTCATAGCTCAAAATGGAAAATTCAAGACTGCTCTAGAAGAAAGATTTGCTCCCTATGATGCTGAAAAGGAAAGGGAGATAGAATATCTAAGGTCAAAGATAGATATTCTAAATCTAAAAGAGAAGGAATTGGAGGACAAAGAGCTTGAGAAAAATGAAGCTCTAAAATCAAAGGATGCTGAGATACATAATCTCACCTCCAAGCTTGCAGATCTAGTGGTTCGACATGAATCACTGGTTATCAAGGAATAGAAGCTACAGATCACATTGAGCCAGCTATTGAAGAGTGGAAAGAAGCTGCAAGAAGTGCAGGCCATGCAGAGAAGTTCAAAGAACAAAAGTGGTCTGGGATATACTGGACCTACTGGAAAAGGCCCCGTATGCAACAAAGTGATCTTCACAAAGCCATATATGAAGGTACCTGATCAGAATCACAAGCTGATTCTAGATAAAATGGTGAGCTTGAAGAATCCTTCAAGTCAACCACAGGCCGTTCTTCTGAAGAATCACAAAAGCAACCAGCTTGGAGACAAGAAGATTAAAGGAGCTCCACAATTCAAGAGGGAGATTCCTAAAAACAAACCAGCTGATCGTCAGGGAGGTACCAGGAAGACAAAACATCAGAAGGTCTTTCATCCACAATACTACTATCCCACCAGATCACAAGGATGCATGTGTTATCCACATCCTGCATATCATCAACAGTGGCATAATCAATCCTTCTACTATGATGAGCCGTACTACCAACCTCAGTATAGCCGCACTCATCAGGCCAAGAAGAGCAAAATAGCCACCAGACCTAGCATAAAGAAACGGACTGCCGCTTCCACTCCCTCGGATAGAAGCAAGCCCGTGATCAAAGTCTGGATGCCCAATGCTGTTCAATCCACAACAACAGCAACAGATGTAGCACCCAATCTCAAGTGGGTTGCTAAGCTCAATTAATTGCAGGTGGGAAAGGCTCTTTGAAGGAGCCAAGCAGCTCGAGGAGCTGTATGGATCATTGATAGTGGATGCTCAAAGCACATGACGTGTGACAAAACGCTGCTATCAAGCTACTCCGAGCGAGATGGACCTCAAGTCACTTTTGGAGGAAGCTCCAAAGGAAAAACAAAAGGATATGGAGATTTGAATGTTGGTAAAACTACTATCCATAATGTCTCTTTTGTTGAAGGTCTTAATCATAATCTATTTTCGGTCTCTCAATTCTGTTCGAGTGGTAAACGAGTAGAATTTACTTCTAACATGTGCCTTGTGAAAAATGAGGAAGGAGAAACCCTTCTTACCGGAGTCATGCAGGACAAATTGTACATAGTCCAATGGGCTAATGAAAAGGAAACCTGCTTAGTGACAAAGGCCAATTCAGAAGCCAGTTGGCTGTGGCACAAGAGACTGAGCCATCTAAATTTCAAAGCTATCAACAAGCTGGCATGCAACAAACTGGTCAACGATCAATCAAATATTCGACAAAGACCATGTATGCAATGCATGTCAAGCTGGGAAGCAAACAAGAGCCTCCTTTCCCAGCATAAGCTCTCAAGCCTCAAGTCGAATATTGGAGCTTCTCCACATGGATCTCTTTGGACCAGTCACTCCCCTAAGTATAAACGGTAGAAAATATGCTCTCGTAGTTATAGATGATTATTCTAGATTTACGTGGGTTATTTTCTTATTCAAGAAAAAGGAAACTTTGGAGAAGCTGCGGGCGTTGCTCAACAAGCCGTGCAATCAAAAAGAAAAATCTATCATATCCATTCGATCAGATAGGGGAACAGAATTTCTCAATTCAATGATCGAGGAATATTGCACGAAGAATGGAATCCATCATCAAACATCAGCAGCAAGAACCCCTCAACAAAACGGAGTTGTTGAAAGGAGGAATCGCTCCTTGAAAGAAGCAGCTCGTTCTATGCTTGAAGAAACCAAGCTTCCCATGAAATTCTGGGCAGAAGCTGTCAACACAGCCTGCTATACCCAGAATCGATCTGTCGTTACTACCAGACATGGGAAAACACCATACGAGCTGTGGAATAACAAGCTCCCCAGGTTAAAGTATTTTAAGGCTTTCGGATGTTTGTGTTACATTCAAAATAATGGGAAATCTCAGTTAAAGACCTTTGAGAGCAAGGCAGATCCATGAGTATTTTTAGGATACTCGGAGATCAGCAAGGCCTTTCGAGTCTATAATAAAAGAACTCTCACTGTGGAGGTAACACCTCATGTTGTGTTTGATGAATCCACTTGCTTGTACAAAGATACAAATACAGGTAAAGAGGATGAGCTCTACAGATCAAAGAACAACCTTATAGAAGATCTGTTGATCTGGAGCCCAACCGATCATAACGAAGAGGATCATCTTGATCCTAAGATCACACAACAAGGGGGAAGTGATGCAAGTGATGTTCCTACATCAAGCTGTAATACATCAGCCGGAAATAACCAAGCTGATCCCTCTAACTCAGTTTCACAAACTGAGGCTGTTGTTGATCTGGAAAATCAAATGAAGCAGCTAAATCCTTTCACTCAACGTTTGGAATCCACCTCTCATCCAGAGTTTAAGGAACCCGCCGCAGAACAAGAGCCCGTCATATCAGAAGAAGAACAAACTCGAAGAAGACGCTGGGTGGATGATCACCCACAGGAGCTCATTGTTGGGAACCCAAACCAAGGAGTAAGAATAAGAAGGATGCATGGAGAAAGTGCCCTTCTAAGCTACTATCTCTCTCTCATTGAGCCAAAAGATGCATATGAAGCCCTACAAGACGCTGATTGGATTCAGGCCATGCAAGAGGAGCTAAATGAATTCAAAAGAAATGAAGTTTGGTCTCTCGTAGATCGACCTCATCACCAAGGCATTAATGGAGTCAAATGGGTATTCAGGAATAAAAGAGATGAATCTGGAGAAGTTGTCAGAAACAAAGCTCGTTTAGTCGCTAAAGGCTACTGTCAACAAGAAGGAATTGATTTCGATGAAACGTTTGCCCCAGTTGCAAGATTGGAGGCAATCAGATTGTTTCTAGCTTATGTTGCTCACCAACAGTTCAAAGTTTACCAGATGGATGTAAAGAGCGCATTCTTAAATGGAATTCTAGAAGAAGAAGTCTATGTCGAGCAACCACCTGGATTTGAAGAAGGTACAGCAAGGTCTATCGCCTACATAAGGCCGTGTATGGACTTAAACAAGCTCCTCGAGCTTGGTATGAGACGCTGTCCACCTTTCTCATAGAATCTGGATTCAAACGCGGCTCTGTTGACAAGACTCTCTTCACTATCAAAGTGAATGATAATATCCTTTTAGTACAAATTTATGTTGATGACATTATTTTTGGATCAAAATCTCCCAAGCTTTGTGAAAATTTTGGTAACCTCATGAAAGACAAATACAAAATGTCCATGATGGGGGAAATGAATTTCTTTCTAGGATTGCAGGTGAAGCAGTCAAATGAAGGAATTTTCATCAGTCAAACCAAATATACTCATGATCTAATTACAAAATTTGGAATTCAAGACAGCAAGCCTATCAAGATTCCAATGCTAGCAAATGGGAAGATTGATCAAGATCTTGAAGGAAAATCTGCCAACATAACACAATACAGGGGTATTATTGGTTCTTTTATATATAACTACTAGTAGGCCTGACATTACTTTTTGCAGTTGGTGTTTGTGCTCGCTATCAAGCTAATCCAAAGGAATCCCACATGGAAGCAGCCAAAAAGATTCTTCGTTATGTCAAAGGAACTGCCAATATTGGATTATGGTATCCTAGAGATGACAACTTAGAACTAACTGGCTACTCAGATTCTGATTATGCTGGATGCAAGCTAGATCGAACGTCAACTTCAGGTACTTGTCAATTTCTAGGGAACAAGCTGATATCTTGGTTCTCAAAGAAACAGACATCAGTAGCAACATCAACAACCGAGGCAGAATATATGGCAGCTGGTAGTTGCTGTGCTCAAATTCTCTGGCTGAAGCAACAGCTCAAGGACTATGAGGTCATTGTCAAAGAAGTACCTATCTTCTGTGACAGCTCAAGTGATATTGCTATCACCCAGAATCCAATTCTTCACTCTCGTTGCAAGCATGTTGAAGTAAGACATCACTTCATACGTGATCATGTTGAAAAGAAGAATGTTATTGTGGAAAAGATCCACACAGATATTCAACGAGCTGACATATTGACAAAGCCCTTGCAAGAAGAGCGCTTCAAAATGCTATGTGTCAAGCTTGGTATGTTGAACTGCAGCCAGTCTGGAGACATGGCTCCCTCAACTACCTAATCAGAACAACGACCTGCCATCACAACGAGCTGATGTACATATAATGTACAGAAGGCTGTTGTAAGAAATTACAACTACCTTGCTCACTCTAGGGGGAAGTAAAGGCAGTGAGTTGTATCACTCACTGTCTCCTCATTTATTATAAATCTCCCTTAGAGCATTTATTTCAATTATTGGTATTTAATATGTTTTGCATGTTTGTTTTTATTCCTCATATATCAAAACACTACAATTGGAGAAGATATTGTTAGAAGCAATGATTACCCTTTTTGTTTAACAAAACTTCCTTTTTGGGGTTTTATGCTTCGATAATCGAGATGCATTAATGTGAGGACTGGACGTGAGACACAAAAAGTCGCGACTGGGCATTGACTGTCGTTTCCCTCTGCACACGCGCGACTCTTCGCCTCTCACGCGCCTCGAAAAGATGCATGTTGTCAAATCGCCACTTTTTAAAAGTGGATGACGGCACATCTTATTCATCTCGGCCGTTCGATCAAGATGATCAAGGCCGTTCCTCACTCTCTATAAATAGGGATCCCTCCATCCCTTTCATTGACATTATTTTACATCCGCCATTTTTGTGCATCATATTACTTCTCTGTAAAAACACTATTCCAAAAACCCTAACTCCATTTTTCTTCACTTTCTTATAAGAGAAATGGCCACCGACGAACAAACCTCTACTTCCGGCCAAGAGATTTCCTTCAAATGGCAAGATGCCAGGAAGTTCTACAAATCTCTTATTGTGCAGGAACCGTTCTTCGCCTACAACAATATGGGCCACTCCGGCCTTGACGACATATTTGTGAGGATGCAAAGATGCGGTCCCTTCCATCGCATCATCACCAGGGTTCCGGCGAAGATCCTACCGCTGCAAACCCTAGCTTTCTACGCCTTCTGGCGTGAGGACGAGAAGGACTCTCTCGACGATATCTTCATTCGAGCCTCAGACGACGTCATCGCCGACGATTCCTTCAACCTGCTCGAGGCGGTGTTGAAGACGTACGATCTGGAGGATTCTGGCAAGGACATTTTTCCCGACATGTCCTCCCAGTTTATTGAGGAGTCATTCCAAGCTATTACTCTTCCGGCGATTGAAAAGCAGGCCGTGTCCTACGACATGAAGGGGATGCAACGAACTCGGCTAAAACCTGAGTTTTGTTTGCTTTTTGATGTCATCCACAAGGTCTTGCTCTCTCAAAAGGGGACGAATGATAAGATGACTCACGACAAGTTCAAGATCTTGATTGTTGTTTACCACAACCTCCCAGTGAATTGGGGGAGGCTGTTGGTCCTTGGAATGAAAGGAGAAGTAGCAAAGGTCAAGACCTCCATGGATAAGGATGGTGACACCCTGTTGACCATCAAGAGGAAGTTCAACTTCTGTCTGAAGATCTCGCTGATCTTCCAGTCCGTTGTAGAACAAGCTGAGTGGGAAGACTTTGTCCTATTCAACGAATCCATCAAACTCCCGTCGAATCAGCGATAGTTCAACATGTCGCTGGGTATTAATGAAGCATCCCTCATAACCTCTGATCTTGCGATCAGACCATTCCTTGAGGCCATGGCGAAGTCAAACCCGGATTGGGAGGACTCTCGTTCCGTAGCCAAGGGGGAACCTGCTGTCCCTCCCCAGGCCAAGAAAACTTCAGGATCTTCTTCCACCCAGGGCAAAGGAGAAGCTGGTGGAGAAGTAAAAGAAGCGGGGAAGGACGACCGCCGAGGAAAGGCCTTCGAAGAAACAACAGCCCGTTGCTGCTGTTGTAAGCTCGACCCCTTCAGCCAAAGCAGTGTGCTGGGAATGAGCAACAGCCTTCCTCCAAAGAGCAACAACCTCTCTCCAAAGAGCCATCACCTCTCTCCAAAGGACAACAACCTATTTCCCCGGGGCATCAGCTTGTCAACCCGGAGCATCGGCTTGTCTACCAGAGAGATGAGTCCATTCCCACAGAGGTTGTTCCCACCGAGGTTGTTTCCACCGAGGCAGATCTTGATGCACCTCAAGGTGGATTATTGTACCATTTGAATCCTCTCATCACTCATCAAGTGTTTGACAACACTTCCATCCAGGTCGTTATCAGTGATGATGATGTTGATGATGATTCTGCCAGCCTTTATCTGAAGAAGGCCGAGGAAGATGCTCGTAGACTGGCAAAAGAGCAAGCTCTTCAGCTCTACGACGACATGGAGTTCGCGGCAAAGAAGGTCGTTGATGAACAGTTGCCCGGGGTCAGATCGACTCCCGTGGCATTTCGTTTGGCCACTCGTCTTCGCTTGTTTTTGGACATCAAGGATGCAGATTATCATGTGATGCAATCCTTTTTCGAGTTGAAGGATCTTGACAAGCTCAAGGCGGAGGAGGCCTTTCTCAAGGATGAGTTCCATTACTCATCAATCTCGGAAGCTCGTGAAGGCTTTCGTCAGCTGGTCCTTACCTCCATGAAGGTAGAAGCCAAGTCCCTGGGCGTGGACATGAAGCCGCTCTACCTAGAAGAAGCTGAGTTTTATAATTCAGCTATACCAAAAAACGAGAATGGACTGAGTCCGATCAGGCTAGAGGCTGTGACCCCAGCCCGTTCTGACATCAACGTGGACGATCTGTTCCATGATGATGAAGAAGAAAAGGAGGTGGACAAGGAAGAAAATTTGCAGACCTTCCTTTCCACACACCAGCTAAGATATATGATCTCAAAAAGGATAAAGATGGAGCTAGATGGTGTCAACACCCGTTTATCCGATGTTGAGAAGCGGCTGGATTCAAGAATTGGCCAGTTGGAGGACAAACTGACCAAGTCCGTGGATGATGTTCTTTCCACCCTCAAAACCACGGACGAAAGGCTGTTGGTCCCGGTTTGTAAGAGGAAAAACACGTAGAGGGGGGGGGGGGGTGAATACGTGTTTTGAAGTTTTTCAACTTCTTTTCCTCGAACTCAGAGTATGAAGTATAGTGCTCGCTTGAACTACTAAGACCTAGCCGAGAGCTAGATCTAAAGTATTCGCAACTCTCTTGACCTAAGCTTAGAGCTTGACCAAGAGTGAGACTTTACTCTAAATGCGGAAATTCGGTGAGCTAAATATTTCCTAAGTAATTGAAAGTGCAGTTTGAGTTTGTTTAAATGCTTTGTGCAATGTATAATCGAATAGTAAGCAAATAAAGAGATTAGGGTTAGAGATACGACACAGAGATTTATAATGGTTCGGAGATGAATCTCCTACGTCCACTTGTTGCACGAAGCAACTAGTTCTCTTCACTCAAGAACTTGAAGAATACGGGTTCTTCAAAAACCTATGTCGAGATCGAGCTTCACTTGCTTGGATCCGACGAACACTGGGTGATTCCGGGTTCACACCAAAAACCTAAACTGGACTGGAAGCTTCACTTGCTTCAGTCCGACGACAGGGAGATTACGGGTTCTCCTTACAACCTAGCTCGAGCTTCACACAGTCGATGAACGTGTAAGCTTGGATCTAGACTCTATGATCGAGGCTTCTACAATCGATGAAAGTAGAGCCTTAGATCGAACACAACCTAACGACGACGAACACAAAACCTAACTGAACTTTGTGGTTAGGGTTTTCTGTTTCGACAGAGACACACTAATGAAGAGTTCTTTACAACAAGTGCAAAGATGGGTAGAACTCTTCTTCTAAGCTTGGATTTGGAATGGGCTTAGAAATCTAGGTGTGAAGGTTGCGAAGACGAGTTCCGATGGGACTGGAACTCGGAGAACACGTGGAAACAAAGACTGGAAGAATTGCTAGAAAGCTGGGGGTGTTTGTTTGCTGTATTCGCTCAATGCTCAAATTAGTGTTCTACTTTTCTTCGTCTTCATCCTTCACTATTTATAGGCGGAAGGATGCCGAGATCCGTTGCTTAGTTGGTGGCCTTGTCCCTCCTCCTCTCGACAGTACTTGCGCAGGCTTTTGCTTTTACAGGCGCGCCAGTTTGTCTCTTTGCCGAAAATGGCTAAGTTACAAACTTAACAGTAACTGGAGCGAGCCAGTACTGAAGCGGCGCCCTGTCGGCCTGGCAGTCAACTCCACTGCTCCTCTCCGTGCTCGACACGTGGAGATCTCGCAATTAATGCGACGATCTTCAGTTGACTGGAGTTCAAAATAGGAGCGGGAATCGGGTTGTCGCTTTCTGTTAGGTAGCGGCTCGCTTCGCTTTAGAATGGGAGCGTCCACTTCAAATTGAGTCGCTTCAAGGTCATACTGTAGCGAGTACTTGGGAAGTGAGTTCTCCAAGTGACTGCTTTAGTAAGTGTTGACCCGCGTTGACTCGCTTTGGCTTTTCACTGTAGCGCTCGCTTCGCTTCACTTTGGCAGACTCGCTTCGAATCTACTGTAGCGCTCGCTTTGCTTCGCTATTCTTCGGCACGCTTCACTTCGGCTGGGTAGACTCGCTTCGATTTGAAAAACACACTCAAGCGAGTGGCCTTCACTTGAGTTTTCTGCAGTCTAAAAACGTAAGTGACTAAAGCAAAAACAAAGCCATCCTAACAGTATAGGCTTAGAAAATTTTCTAACCTATTTTCTACATCAAATTGGGTCGCTTGGGGATAGGATACTTAGGGGTTTTGGGATCAAATCAAAACAAATATTTCACTTACTTCAAAGTGTCCCATAAGAGTTTCCCCTTAACATGTAATCCTTAACAATTCCCAACAAAGGCTGTCAAAGGAAGTGAGCGACGTCACTTCCAAGGCCGTTGAGGCAGCTAAGGAATTAGCAGAAGCTGCCGTCTCCAAGGAGATTGGGAATTTTACCCAGGTCCATCTTAAAGATCATGTAAGCCTTTTCTTGGCACGTTGCTAAAGGATGAAGATGTGGCCACAAGCACCGATCTCCGTATCTCTAACAGGCTGATAAAAGAGGTGGATGACAAGCTGTCGAGTCTCAATACCCTCGTATCCACCTCAGCATCTGCTGCAAATCAAAGGGAAACAGCTGTTAGTGGAGACATCTCAGCCCTTTACTCTTCTCGAGAGACTCTCACTTCCCATGTCGAAGCCCTCCAGGCTGAAGTGAAAAATCTAACTGGCGTCATCACAGCCCTTTCTGATGATGTCAAAAAGAGGGAAGGAGAGATGGAGAAGAAGGCTGAGAAGAAGCAGAAGTAGAAAGAAAAGAAGAAGTCCAGAGAAGGTTTCACTACCGACAGGCCGTCTCAATCTCCCTCAATTGCCGATCAAACTGGAGGAGTTTCTGATCAGCAAGGCGGTTCCTCGTCAGACACAGCAGAAGAAGCTTGCCGTATAACAGAAGCTGTGCTAATGGGCGCAAATGCAGATCAGGCTGTTGATCCAAATGTTCAGAAAAGAATTCAAGCTGAAAAGAAGGCTGAACGTTTGAAGCTTGATGCTGCCAAGGCCGATACCCTGAGGAAGATGATGGAAGATGAGAAACGGGCTTCCCTAGCCCAGGCAGAAGTGGACCGTGACATGAGGCAGAAGCAGGCCAACCTCTATCAGCTCAACAAAAAGTACCTCAAGAGTAAGGCACAAGCTGCTATTGAAGGAAGAGACTGACTTGGCCTAGACCTTCAGCCTTAGTGGGAAGAGCTTACCATTTCTTTCATTTTGCTGCACTTCTGGATTCAACTCTCTCCATACAATCAAGAAAATCATGGCGGGGCCTTTAATCTCTTTTTAAGGCACTATTGGGATCGTAATCTCATCAAGAGAGTTGTGAAGCTGGCCAGTGAAGCAAATATCGGTCTTCCCGTCCCTGCAAAAGAAACCTTCTGCTGCCCACTTCTATCTGATGGAAAAACAATGGATTACACCGCCATCAATGAGGGTGTTCGAACTTCTGCTCTGAATTTTGAAATCTCTCCCTCTGACCCGCGCTACAAGCAGATAGAAGATGGTATCTATGCAAGTATGGGATTGCTGCCCAGAAGAGAAGAAGCTCAATCGGCTGCTGGATCATCTAAGTAGCTGATTATTATTTCTTTTATTTATTGACCAAGCTTGTAACTGTACATCTCCATCTTCCAGCTAGTCATATATAAAAGTTATACTTTCTGTACCCAAATGACAAACTCTCTTTGTCTAGGCTGCTTACACACTGCTTTACAGTTTTATTATCAATCTGCCTAACATGATCTAATCAATCTGTTTTAACAATCTCGTTAAAACAAGTTCTTCATCTTATTAGGATCTTTGTAAAGTGTTGGGTTTTGACATCATCAAAAGGGGGAAATTGTTGGGAACCCTCTGCAGTTATTTTGATGATGTTTTTCAAAACCACACTTAGGCATTGCACGTCATGATATTATGTTCATCTATTCTAATTGAGTCTGTTCTCCTTAAAGAATGAGGTCGTTGTCCATAACAACCTCACTTATTAAAGGTCAACTAGCTCTCCATTATTCATGCTTTGCAGGTTCTTCGGCCAGACCCTTTGAGCTCTTTCATCTAGCTGCCGAAGACAGGCTGTTGATCATTCAGATGGATCAATCCCTCCACATAGCTGCCACCTCTGTTGCCAGCTGTCTGGACCCACTCGAAGTGCTGAGTCACTACTGCAACGGCTTTATGCCACGTCAGCTGTTTTCTAACAGCTATATTTTACAGGACTCACAACGGCTAGTTTTTTGAACTACGCCTATATAAATCCTTCGTCAACAATGGTTCAAGCACGGGAAACTCATTAATCTTAAGAGCCAAATCGCTGCAAGAAATTCTCTCAAAGTTCACATCCATTCAACACTCGAAAATCCTAGAGCTTTCCCAAGTGTTGAAGATAGAGAATTTCACCATTGTTATACGTCAAGCTTGTTGCGTTTACTGCTGCATCAAGCTCCCTATACTCTCTCTCTCATATATTTAGTGATAAGCTAATATAATTGAGATTGTACACTGATATTCGATTGTAAATCGAAAAGATTGAATGTTGTATGAAACTGATACTCAGTCAGTATAAACAAGAGAGAAGTAGATTCCAAAAGTAAAGGGATTCGTAGATCTAGCTTGATCTACCGTGGAAGTAGGATAGTTACATCCGAACCACGTAAAAATACTCTATGTTATCTACTCTCTTTATTCGCTTTCTTATTCGATAAACTGCTCATACATTCACATCATATAACAGCCTCTCTTCAAAGGCTGTAAAAGATTTTACATCAAGAGTTATCTAGCTCAACCTATCCACCACATTTCGCGCTTTGACAGTTTGATAGATCAAGCTTGTTCATCAATACAAGCTTGATAGATCAACCTGTCTCACTCTGTAAAGGACTGCCTGACCAGCTAGTTCTTCAAAAGACAGATTGTTTGTTTTCTAAATTCAAAAACGGTTGGCTATTGGTGTATTCCCCCCCCCCCCCCCCCCCCTCCCCCCATACACCAATTAACTCTTTCTGGGACCAACAAAGGCTATCATCAAGTCAAGATGAATCCATCAGATGTCCCAAAGGCCGCATTTGGGGTCTGCGCTGGGACATTTGGTTTCCAAAGCATGCCCTTTGGGTTGAAGAACGCGGGCGCTACCTATCAAAGGATGATGGATAAGATTTTTAAGAGCCAAATTGGCAGAAATATGGAGGTATATGTTGATGATATATTGGCCAAGAGAGTGCACGCTCAGGATCATATACGAGACTTGGAAGAGGTGTTTGCAGTAGCCAGGTTGTATCACCTTAAACTAAACCCGGCCAAGTGCTCATTCGGTGTCCAAGCCGGGAAATTCTTGGGCTACATGGTTACCCCCAGAGGGATTGAAGTTAACCAGGCTAAAGTACAGGCTGTGCTAGATATGACACCCCCTCGAAACATTCGGGAAATCCAAAGGCTCAATGGGCGAATTACAGCATTGAGTCGCTTCATCTCTAGATCAGCCGACAGAAGCCTACCCTTTTTCAAAATTTTGAGAAAGGGAAGTAGGTTCGAATGGACAAGTGAATGCCAGAAAGCCTTTGAAGAATTGAAAGAGCATCTAGCAGAACTGCCTCTGCTCACTAAGCCGTTGCCACAGGAGGTCTTGTATTTATATATAGCTATGGGGGAAGAATCTATCAGTTCTGTACTCCTGAGGGAGGAGGGGCTAACTCAGAAGCCTATCTACTATACAAGCAAAATGATACAAGGAGCAGAAATGCGATACCCCAGCATCGAAAAGGCTGCGTTAGCAGTAATGGTCACGGCTAGAAAACTGAGACCTTATTTCTTATCACATAAGGTGATAGTTAGGACGAATGAACCATTGAAGCAAATATTGGGTAAACCTGACCTATCAGGGAGATTAGTCAAATGGGCGATAGAGTTAAGCGAATATGATGTAGAATTTGAGCCGAGAGTAGCTATTAAAGCTCAGGCATTGGCTGATTTCTTACAAGAAACCACTAGAGGGGAAGAAGACGAATATCAGTGGTGGAAAGCCTACGTTGATGGCTCAGTCACCAAGGAGGGAGCAGGGGTAGGGATCTTTATCCAAGACCCTAAAAGCCATATTTACAAATTTGTTGTTAAACTAAACTACCATGTTTCTAACAACGAAACAGAATATGAGGCTCTGGTCAGATGCCTTGACTTGTTACATACTATGGGTGCAACCCACGTGGTGGTCCATTCGGATTCTCAATTAGTAACGCACCAGGTCCTGGGAACTTGCGAGAAACGAGAGGAACGGATGGTGGCATACGCCAAACTTGTGGATGAACTAATGGGACATTTTACCAAGTCCGAGGTAGTCCAGATCCCTCGAGAAGAGAATATAGAAGCCGACAAGCTTGCGCGAATAGCTAGCTCGGTGGAAGAAACGTGGGCGGATGAAATTGTGCCATGCAACGCAGATGCTAAATTGATCAAAGCCGAGATACATGCTATTGAAATAATAGAGGATTGGAGAACTCCGATCATCAGAGCCCTGAAGGAGCTCCCCGAAAATGCAGAAGCCACAACTTTGGCTAGTGAGGGTAGGTTGCCACGTCCATTCAAAGCTAAATTTTGTCTAATAGGGGACAAACTATACAAAATGGCATTTACCCACCCTTACCTCAAATCTTTGTCGGAACCCGAAGGAGAATACGCGCTGCGTGAAATACATGAAGGTGTTGCAGGAGCACACAATGGATTCAAAGATTTAGTAAGAAAACTACTCAGGGCCGGATTCTTTTGGCCTACAATGGAGAAAGATGCTACGAACCTAGTCAAAAAGTGCGAAAGCTGTCAAAGAAATGGAAGGCTCATCCACAAGCCCACTGAAGAGTTGGGAGCCATGATAGCACCCTGTCCTTTCGATAAATGGGGGATTGATATAGTGGGAAAATTCCCCACAGCTACAGGTGGAAGGATATTCTTAATTGTAGCCGTAGACTACTTTACTAAATGGGTTGAAGCTGAGGCTGTAGTAAAAATCACGGAACAAGTGATAAAGAAGTTCATCTGGAAAAACATATGCTGCCGATACGGAATCCCAAGGATCTTGGTTGCCGACAACGGCGCCCAATTTACAGGATCCTTGGTACGAGCCTGGTGCAGAGAAATTGGCATTGAACAAAGATTTGTGGCTGTAGCTCATCCGCAGGCTAACGGGCAAGTTGAGGTAACAAACAGGACCATTGTAAATGGCATCAAAACCAGGCTAGAGAAAGCCAAAGGAAACTGGGCTGATGAGCTGGATTCAGTGTTGTGGGCATATCGAACCAGTCCTAAGACAGCCACAGGAGAGGCTCTGTTCAACCTGGTCTATGGGGCAACGGCAGTAACACCAGTAGAAGCAGAGCTTAAATCGCTAAGGATATTAGCCTATGACGAAAATCAAAACTCCTCCCTGATGAGGGAAAATCTGGACATGGTTGGAGAGCTTAGAAACCAAGCCCTTCAAAAGGCAGAAAGATACAAACAACAGGTGCGGGAAGCATATAATAAGAGAGTGCAGGTCCGGAGGTTCTGCAAGGGAGACCTGGTACTAAAGAGGCAGATGCCCTCAAACCTATGGGAAAGCTAGATGCAAATTGGGAAGGTCCATACTTAGTAAAAGAAGTATTGAAAGGAGGAGCCTATGAATTACAGGATGAGGAAGGAAGGGTGCTGCCTCGGCCTTGGAATGTAAACAATCTAAAGAAATACTATGCTTAGAGATTTCCTAAAATCCACTCCGTGGAGAGCAAGAGAAAGCACAAGAGAATGAGGAGGCTCCTTTTACAGAGTAGGTCATCCAAAAGGGAGGTAGATTTTTGAGCTATTAAGCAAATGAGTTATAATTCATTCAATCTCTCATAACTCACTTGGGGGGGGGGGGGGAGTAGGGGGATACCCCCTATATCCCATTATCTCAAAATGCATATATCCCATTATCTCAAAATGCCCATATCCCATTATCTTAAAATGCCCATATCCCATTATCTCAAAATGCCTATATGCATGAAAAACCGGAAACGTTGAGCAAACATTATATAATTTCTTCAGCAAAGTCAAAAAGCATAGAGTAGACTCCCTAGTTAAGGAGACCAGAAAAAGTAAGTAATTGTTTCAAACTTAGAGTTATAAACACCCCATCTAAAATCAAAAGAAGTTGTTCATAACCAAAGAGATAAGGGTAAAACAGACTAAACAAAAACACCAGAGTCAGGAAGGGAATCTGAAGAGCTCGGGGAGGAGGCGGAGGAGCCACCGCTAGCCTCTGCAGCTGAACCTGCCAAAAAGGGGGTAAAATAGGAAAATTAGCCTCCCCCAAATAAACTTAAATGACAAGTAACGATGGGGCAGTGTACCTCCTTCCAGTTTCAATTTCTTGTTCTTCCTCTCATAGACCATCTCCACCGGGGGTTCTCTCTTGTCCTCAGCTCGTATGGACGTCTCGGTATCTCGGGCCCTCTCGATTGTGAGCAGATCAGTCATTAAGGTGGCAACACGCCCGTTACGCTCTGAGTCATGAACAATGGCATCCCCTGATGCTGGAAACCCACCCACCAGGGGCGCAAGAATGACCTCGCATTTTTCCGCCTCTGACAGGTGCCCATCATACATTTCGTGCTGGGCAAAGAGGTTCTTCAGCCTTTGAAAGTAGGCCCTCATATTAGGGAAATCCTCAAATTCCAGGAAATCCATTTCCCTCCTGGTTAAAAACCTGAGTAAATGGAATCGAAGAGAATCGGAGACATCCTCTGAATAGGCCAAGTCGCAAGTTTTCCGATGAAGGGAATCGAAAGACATGCCTAAATAGTAAACATAAACGGCGCAAGTCAAAAACGATAAAGCTGAAGAAGCTAGTCAGATGCAAAAAGTTAAAATTGCTTTACCCCTAACCTACAATACATCCAGTAAAAATAGCATGTAATATCGCTAAAGATGGAGTTATCAAAAAATCCTTGAAAAACTAGTTTTCCCTTTCATTCTTAAGGAAAATAAGAAAACAAAGGCAAGCGGGAAAATTGCTCCTCAGTCACAAAACCACCGACAAACAGGGGGATTACCCGCCCAGTCCCGGCGAAATGAAAGAAGAGAAGTGATAGCCTTGCGGAGCACAAGATAAGTGAGAGAAGTGAAGGGACTGCCTTTCTCTCTTCTGCGAACAGTTTGAAAAGATGATAAAGAAGAAGGAAAAAGAAGGAAATATTATATCCCTCTACCCTCGGAAAACTAAACGTCGCGCTATTTTTCCACGCGATAAGACCCGTGTGACGCCATAATAAAATAAAAATCATCATCATTCCCGCCTAGGTACTAAACCAGAAGCTTGCAGCACACGCTTCTGGAACCGGGGGGAGTAGCTGATAGGGACTAAATATCAGCTTTACCATATGGCATCTTCCCTTTGATAGTTAAAAATAAGCCTTGAAGACAACAGATGCTTTGAGGGGAACAGACGCTTCTCGCGAAGTAAAGAATGTTGGGATCTGCTCAGAATTGGCCTCCGAACATAAGAAGCTACACCAGATCCTTAAGCATCTGCCGAGGTCCAAGGATCTGCCTAGCACGCTGTCCGCGTGACTCTACCTACCTTGGAGCGAGGACCACAAAATTAATGACGAAGAGAATCTTGTCTCCTTAAAAATTCCTTTCTTGTCCTCGCTCAGTACGAGCATTCACTTTCTCACCCTCTCCTTCACCTATAAATAGTGGACGATCTCACCACTCTAAACAACTTAACTCAACTCTTCACACACGCATTCTGCGTACTATTCCATTCACTCTCATATTCTATAGTAAAGCTCCATCAGGCCGGAGCAATTGGAGCGCTCGAGGTCTTCTCCCGGGAAACCTCGCTCATCACCACCTTCATTTCCATTCTCACCACGGGAAAGATCATTCCCCATCATCTCGAAATTAAAGGTATAATCCTCGTTGCTAAGAGAGGACGAAGCCCAAAAGTGCCTCGCGCTCTCTGTTTCCTCCTCTCTACTTCCCTTTCCCCTTCGTTTTTCCACTTGAATGAGCCCTGAGCTCCATGGATTTAGCTGGATTGTGATTACAAATACCTTTTATTCAACATTTGGCTTTATTCTATCTTTTACATCTACATGGAAAATGCTCTGTATAAAATGAGTGGTTATGGCCGATAAATCGCATAAATCTCTTACTCTCTACTGTTGTAATCCTTTACTTATGAATGCTCTTTGCAAATATGATGAATAATCATTTAAATTGTTGTGGATCTTCAACCCGGATCTATCAATACCTTATGCTTATTGTAGACAGAGGTGATCTACCAGTTCTGATATTCTATAACGTATCCCGATCTTCGCGATCTTCAAACTTGGTGGGCGTTTGATGAACTTGGAAATTGAATTTCCTTCCTTGACACTTCTTTATTTTCACCTTTGCATGTGCTTTCTAGTAAGGAAAAGAGCAACTTCAAATTTCTTGTTTCGTACTGCAATTACTAGTACGAATTTAACATAAATATCGACAACATGAATGAGGGGGGGGGGGGGGGGGGGGGGGGGGGTGACCACCGGAGAGTAATTTTCTTGGAGATGTGCACTAGTCTAGAAGAAAAGTAAGCATAATTGAAGCGTAATTGCTATTTAAACTTGCCGAATTTTTACTACTTTTGATCCATGTATTTAAGAACACTATACGAATTTTTTTCTAATTCTACCAGTAAATTTATTTATTTTTGGTATTTCTCTATTTTCACCTTTGCATTTGTCTTTCTAGTAAGGAAAACGACAACTTCAAATTTCTTGTTTCGTACCGCAATTGCTAGTACGGATTTAACATAAATATCGACGACGTGAAAGAGGGGGAGAGGCCACCGAGAGGAATATCTTTGGAGGCATGCAATAGTCTAGAAGAAAAGCAAGCACAAAATTGTTATTTAAACTTGCTTAATTTTTATTACTTTCGATCCATATACTTAAGAAAACAGTACGAAATTTACAAATTCTACCAGTAACGTGCATAATTTTTATCATTATACATTACCGATACTTAGAGCATTTCCAACCCACACTTCATTTTGAAGTATTACTTCATTTTGGAGTACGAAGGCCATTCCAATCATTCCAACCGTACTCTATTTTGCAGTTAGAGTATGAAGTATTGAACGAGTAAAACTCTATATATGAAGTTTTAGACCATCTCCAACCCAGTACTCTATTTTACAGTATGCTATACTTCAAAATGAAGTATCCCGTACTCTATTTTAAAAATCTATTCCAACCACGTACTCTATATATTTAATTTATTATTATTTTATATATAATTTTAATAACTTAACAATATTGACAAAATTTAAATTAATAATACTATGATTTATTAACATATATTGAAAATTAAATAATAACTAAATAAAAAAATTATGGCTTCTTGAACTATTAAATTGTAAATTCATCATTTTTAAGCAAAATATAAATTATATTAATCATCATAGCATACATTATATGGCTAGTGCAATTTATGTAATGTTAATTTTTTCTAGAAATGCTTTAAATGTGATTTTTATAAATAGAAGTAAATGAAACAATATGATATACGAATTAGTATAATTATTTACAATGAAAAGTATAATTAAATAATTCAATATCTACAATTAATTTTTTTTTAATAGTGAAAATAGAGTATGAAGTATTGAACAGTAAAACTTCATATATAGAGTTTTACTGTTCAATACTTCATACTCTAACTTAGAGGTGTTCAAAAGAACCGGAACCGGCGGTTAAAACCGTAACCGTAACCGGAACCGGAACCGGCGGTTCGGAACCGGAAAAGGAACCGGTGGAACCGGCGGTTCGGTTAAGGTTCCTAAGGTTTGGAACCGTAACCGGCGGTTCGGTTCCGGTTCCGGTTCCAAACCGGCGGTTCCAAATTTTGGAACCGTCCAATTTATATAAATTCTGTTATTTTTATTTTTTTTCTTAAATATAATTTATAAACAAATATAACATTATTTGTTAAACTTCATAAATAATAACTAAATATATATATAATTTGACTTTTTTCAATTATATAAGTGTTACTCTCAAACACTCATTTGTTATTTCTTCATTGTGAGATATTGTTGGTCCCGATTTGTTATAGGAAAAATACGTAGAGGGGGGGGGGGGGGGGGGGTGAATACGTATTTTGAAGTTTTTCAACTTCGAATTCCTTAACTCACAGTATAAAGTAAAGTGCTTTTTGAAATACTGAGATCTAGCCGAGAGCTAGATCTGAAGCAATCACGAATCTCTTGACCTAAGCTTAAAGCTTGATCAAGAGTGAGACTTTACTCTTTGTGCGGAATTCGGTGAGCTAAATCTTTCCTAAGTAATTAAAATCTCCATGTTATGTTTGTTTAGATGCTCGTGCAATGGATAATCAAACAAAGTAAAGAGTTCAGGGTTAGAGAGATACGACACGAGATTTATAGTGGTTCGGAGATAAAGCTCCTACGTCCACTTGTTGCACTCGGCAACTGTTCTCTTCACTCAAGAACTTGAAGATTACGGGCTCTTCAAAAGCCTGGTCAAGATCGAGCTTCACTCGCTTGGATCTGACAGACGCTGGGTGATTCCGGGTTCACACCAAAAACCTAAACGGGACTGGAAGCTTCACTCGCTTCAGTCCGACGACAGGGAGATTGCGGGCTCTCCTTACAGCCTAGTTTCGATCGAGCTTCACACAAACGATGTAAGTGCAAGCTTGGATCTAGACTCTATGATCGAGGCTTCTACAATCGATGAAAGTAGGGCCTTGGATCGAAACAACCTAACGACGACGAACACAAAAACCTAACGAACAGATTAGGGTTTTTGGTTTACGACGACACACTATGAAGAACTCTTTACAGTAGATGCAAAGATGGCTAGAGTTCTTCTTCTAAGCTTGGATATGGAATGGGCTTAGACTCTAAGTGTGAAGGTTGAAAAGACGAGTTCCGATGAGACTGGAACTCGGAGAACACTTGGAAACAAAGACTCGAAGATTGCTCTAAGGCTGGGAGTATTTGTTTGCAGTAGGCGCTCGAATGCTCAAGTAGTGTTCTACTTCTCTTCGTCTTCATCCTTCACTATTTATAGGCGGAGGGATGCCGAGATCCGTTGTTTGGTTGGTGGCTTTGTCCCTCCTCCTCTCGACAGTACTTGCACAGGCTGGATGCTTTTGCAGGAGCGCAGTTTGTCTCTTTGCCGAAAACGGCTAAGTTACAAAACTAACATCAACTGGAGCGAGCCAGTACTGTAGCGGCGCCCTGTCGGCCTGGCAGTCAACTCCTCTGCTCCTCTCTGCGTTCGACACGTGGAGATCTCGTAATTAATGCGGAGATCTCCAGTTGACTGGAGTTCAAAATTGGAGCGGGGAAGTGTGATGTCGCTTTTTGGTAGGTAGTGGCTAGCTTCGCTTTGAAGTTGTAGCGTCCGCTTCGAATCGAGTCGCTTCAGGGTCACTTTGTAGCGAGTACTTGGGAAGTGAGTTCCCGAAGGGACTGCTTTAGTAAGTGTTGACCCGCGTTGACTCGCTTCGGCTTTTCACTGTAGCGCTCGCTTCGCTTCGCTTTGGAGGACTCGCTTCGATTCCACTGTAGCGCTCGCTTCGCTTTGGCACGTTTCGCTTCGGTTGGATAGACTCGCTTCGATTGAAAACACACTCTAGTGAGTGGCCTTCACTTGAACTATCTGCAGTCTAAAAACCTAAGCAAAATAAAGTCATCCTAACAGAGTAGGCTTAGAAAAATTTTCTAACCTATTTTTTAAATCAAATAGGGTCGTTTGGGAATAGAACACTTTGGGGTTTTGGAATCAAATCAAAACTATTTGACTCACTACGATGTGACTCATAGGAGTTCCCCCTTAACACTTTGTTCTTAACAATTCCCAACAATTTCCCCCTTTTTGATGATGCCAAAACCCAAAACAAATTTTTAGACTAAGAGGTTTAGCCTACCTAACCGTGGAAGGAACTTCAAGCGAATGCTTCCTTTGCATGTTCGTTTGAAAATTTTCTTTTAGGTTCCTTTCCCTTTTTTTTTCGGTTAAGATGTTTGAGTTTTGTAGCATAATAAAAAGGCATTCACAAAGCTTGTAAATGACACAAGAGTTGACAGAAAATAAATATGAGATATATGAACACAGTTCACAAAATATCGAGACTTGAAACTCAAGGGTTTCCTGCAGCCTCGTCTTCCTCCGTCACCTCCTTCTCTTTCTTCTTCTCCTCGGTTACTTCCTTGATGTAGTATGCAGACATGACATTCATTTCCATCGTCATGATGTTGTGCTGACTTGGTCTCCACCTGCGCTCCATTCTCAGAGCTTCATCAACTTCCTCATCGATAATCCTTCGGTTGGGAACCAAGGAATTCGGCTGAAACGGCATGGGATACTCCTTTACTGCGGGCACCTTAACAATGAGAGATAAGGGCTCATCCTGCTCCGCCATAGTAAAGATTTTCCGCCGTAGCCGTTCGTGATAATGGCACAGGAAGTTGTTGAGAGCGTCCAATCTCGAGCACTTATCTTGATAAGGCACTACATGCCAGTAGTAGTAAGCCTTGATGAACTTGTCCTTCAAGATAAGCCACGTGTCGAGAAGGTCTCTCGATATGAAGTCCTCGATTTGCCTCGAGTCAGGATGGTGATCTCTCCACATGGCCAGCTCCTCCTCTGTCATGCTTTTCAAATCCTTCATGACTAAGTTGAATTCTGCACTAGTGTCAGTGCTCCACTGGGGCAGCATCTCATTGACACGCTTGCGAATGTAGTCATGTTCTCTGGGAGGGTAGCGGCCGGAGTTGATCATCTCCATCGTAGTGACTCGGCAGGTGTCCATCCAAGCTTGGGCCTGCACAGCTTCAGATTCCTCAGGAGTGTGAGGAATGTAGGCACTTCTTGCGATAGCGGACTGGATGAGTCTCACTTCATTCCAGTGCGACTCAATCCGCTCATCAATTTTCTCTAGCCTCTTCCTCCTCACCTCCTCGTCCTTCTCCTTTCTCTTCTTCTTCTCCTCTCCCTGCTTTTGTCTCCTCTCGAAGCGGATAGATTTTTCAGTGATGGCCTTCTGAATTTTCTGGCGCTTGGCCGCAGGGTCATCTTCTCTGGACTCGGGTGCAGTCCGCTTCAAGGTCTGTATCGGTGGAGGCGGTGGAGGCATATCTGTCTTTGCCGTGGATGGGGATGGAGTGATCACTTGACTAGCAGAGGCGGCTTCAACCGTAGTCGAAGCGGGCTTCGCAGCTGGAGCGGGCACTTGAGAGGATGAACCTGAAGCACCTGCCTGCAAGCTTCCAACAGGGCTCTCTGCGAAAGCTCAAGTTCCTTCTCCATTGCGCGAGCAATTGCCTCATCCTTAAGAATTTGCAGCTCCCTTTGCTCTTTGGTAAGCGGAGCAACAACTGGAGGGTGAGTGGCCATTGACGAGCCAAGCAACTTCCCGGCAGCTGGACTTCGAGGCTCTTCAAGAAGCTTGTCTTTCCCTTTCTTCCTCGCCAGCTCTGCCCGAGCTTCATCCATCTCCTCATCTGCTCCTCCACTTCCACTTCCACTTCCCCCTAGGATCAAGCCTCCTGCTTCAATCCTCTCCACTACTTCTCCTCCGATTCCACTTCCACCTGCGATCAAGCCACTGGCTTCGATCGCGCACTCACTTCCTCCTTCCAACAACTTCACTCCACCTTCTCTTCCTAGTTCAGTTGGCTTTTCAATAATTTCCCCCCTTTTGGCATCATCAAGACTGCCAGGGGTTCGAATGGTCACCGTTCCGCTGATGGATTGGTGTATGTCGTTGAATCTGCTCAGAACAGCTTGGAGCACCTTCTCAGCACGCTTCGCAAAAACATGCTCTTTGGAGAGCACGATCTCTGAGGTTTTAATGGATATTTCCTCAAGCAGATATTTGCATTGTTGCTCCCTCTCTTTCACAAAGACCATTAATCTCTCCAACGGCTCCACTGCTCTGAAGCGGTCATCAAGCTCGGCTTCTATATCTGCACGGATTAGCTTGCGCTCTTCCTGCAGTTTGAGATTGAAGAATTTCTGTGAAGCTTCCAATTCCGCTTGAGCAGTAGCAATGGCGTTCTATTTTTGCTTTAGAGTCACGTAGACTTGAGCAGCTCCGGCCATTCTGATTGCAAATTCTCCGGCCTTCTTTTGTGCCTTTTCAATTTCGACAGCAAGCTGAGCTTGCTTGAGAGCCACATCAATTCCTGCCTTCTTCCTGCTCGTCAATTCAGCATTTGCCTCATCAAGTTTGCTGTTGAGGACTTGAATTTCCTTCTCAAGGCCGTGGGATTTCAGTTTAGCTCTCGTCAGCTCACTTCCTAGCTTGATTTCCTCTTCCTTCTTCTTATCCAACTCCTTTCTCTCATTCTCCAACTTCCTCCTCAATTCCTTCTTCTCACCTTCTAATGCCACAAGCATGGCATTCACTTCTCTCAGCCTGCTTCGCTCAGCCTCAAGCAGTTGCTTGGACTCTTGAGCATCTTTCTCCGACTCCTCCGCTCGCTTCACCTTTTCTCTCAACAGACTCTCCTTCTCCGCAAGTAACCTCTCCTTCTCCTCGACTTTCTCCTCCAGCTCACTCCTCTTCCTGTCAAAATCTGCACGCAGATTAGTGACCTCCAATACCTTCTCAGTCATCTCCCCTTCCTTCTTTGTGATCTCACTTTGAAGGTTGGAGATTTCCACCTCCTTTGCCTCCACTTCCAACTCGTGCTCCTTCATCAATCGGAGTTCATGCTTAGATGGCACATGTTCTGGGACGGATGCATCAGGATATTCACGCACTACTCTGGCATCCAGCATCTCCCAGTAGTTGGCCTCATTTATGAACACATGGAAGCCATCTGCTCCGATGAAGTTGAGCACCTCCACCTCCTTCGCTTTGACATCCTCCTCCTCATAGCCTTCAAGAGATTGAAGATCTTGTAGTATTCTGTTCCTCTGTATGTGATATACGTGAGGAAATCAACGGCTCTTGTGAAGAAATCAGTGGTCATCTCCACTGAAGGGTATCGGTTGCGAATCAATTCTGCAGCTTGCTCCCGGTCCTTGACATACCGTTCTAGAGCATTCTGCTCCGCAGATGGAGGTGGTGGAGTTGGTGGGATTGGGATGAAGTTGGTGTCGGCTGTTTGGGCGGTATCAGCTGATTCTGCTGATGAGGACGGAGAGTTGGGTGAGGAAGCTTGGGTGGTTTCCGGTAGGGTGGTTTGTTGAGTGGTTGGGACGAAGAAAGAATACATCCCTTCTATATTAGCACTGCAGAAGGGTAGCTTCAGGGCTTGGAGTGAAGAAGTGGATTCCTCTTCATGTGTGGAGTAGGGAGATTTCTGGGGATGGGGTTGTGCAGTGGTGGAGGTTTGAGGTTCGGGTGGCTGTTGGGTTTGAGTTTGTGGGGTGGTGTGTTTGGTCTTTGGGAGGTGAAGGTTGGGGTTGGCGTTCTCTTTCTGGTGAGGGTTGGGGTTGCTCTTCTTCCACTATCTTGTCGAGCGGCTGCTCCTCAGCCTCGCTCGACCCGACTATGGTGGTTACACTTCTCAATCTCTGCGGTCGCCTTGACCTTGCTTTCCTTGGAGCTCGCTTCGATGGTGAAGGAGCTTGGACTTCTTCTTCCGCCTCGCTACAAGATTCAGCGACTGGAGCGGAAGGGAGGACTATCACATTGATGCAATCCCGATCCATTGGGAGCTTCTCAGTTTTCCATGAATCAAAATAAATGGTGTTCTTTTTGTATGGTGTCGTATCCTTCTTGCCTGTCCACCTCATGTTTTTGAACAGTGTCTCCAAGGCGTAGGAGATTCTGGAGAAAAACTTTAATTTCCCCTTTCGAACGATTTCACTGGTACTTCCCTCCTCGTACTTGAAATCCGCCGCAACTTCATGAATCTGGTTAATGAACCAGCGGTGCCAGTTGAAGCTTGTCCATGTCAAGCTGTCAACTATGACAGAGGTGGCGTAGATCTTGGTGTCTGACAGTTGGCTCAGCGAACCAACTCCACAGAGTACAGACTTCGTGTACAACTCGCGGATCAAGTTGAACGGAGCCGCCAAGTCATTTCTGATGTTGCTCAGCTTCGGATTCCCAAACTTCACGCCTCTTCTTTTGGCAAACCGAGCGTACTCCACTTGAGTTGACATACCAAGTTCTGACAATGAAACTGGTCCGACCATCGGCAAATCGAACACACAGGCTAGACGGCTTAACTCGACCACCACAGGCTTTCTCTCCTGTGGATCGGTGAAGGTTGACGTTTCCTCTCCTTCTTTGAGATTCAAAAGAATCTCGGCGACGGCCTTGGCCAGAATCCGCTGTGGCTTCGCCGTCACGAACTTCCACAGGCCGGCCGTGGTCACAGCCCTGCGGAAGAAGCCGTTTTCCATCACCACATCTTCATCAAGATGTGGTTCAATAAAGATGTTTTCATTGAGGGTTTTTAGGAAGTCCTCCATCGTTTCGGTTTTCTCCTTCTTGCCCATGATTTATTTGTAGAGATTTGAGAAGAGTTTAAGATTTTGAGGGGTTTGAGACTCGTGAGTTGCAGAGGCGCAGATCTTGCACGAGAATGGCAATTTTAGAGAGTTGTGAATTTTTCTGCAGGTCTCCGTCGTTGCATATATATAGCACTAGGGTTCAGCTGACGTGGCAGGGGCAAGACAGTAATATCTTCGTAGATCCTGTGCGGAGGCGGCGGACCCTTGGTGATGGATCTGATGTGTCCGGCGTCATCACAGGAAAAGTGAACCGCCAACTTGACTTGGCATTGCCACGCGGCAGCCTTTGATTCGTCTCTCCAATAGGCGTCGATTCAACGGTTGAGATTTAGAAACTGTTCAGATTCGACGGCTGGATTGAGGGCGATTTTCCCGCTTTTCTCGGCTTGACGTGCACGCGCCTGTCATTTCTCTTTCTACGCGCCGCTGCATTAAATGCTAAAGTAAAAAGTGAAATTTTGCACTCTAGTGCTGACAGCTCATACGCTTCACTTCGTACTCGCTCGCTTCGAGAGTAGCCGCTTGGCTTCTACTCGCTTGCGAAGTACTCGCTTGGCGTGACTGCTCCGCACTCGCTTGCCATGACTTGCTTGAGTGACGTGGCACTCGCTTCGTCATTTGTAGCGACTGGAATAAGAAATGAAATTTCTTTGCTTTATTTAAAATGTTTCTGACTTACATACTTCGAGGATAAACAAGAATGTTTTCCTCTTTGTATTTGTGTCAGACTCATTTCATATTTTCCATATAGCGAGTGAAGGTTTCTAGCACGCTTCAGCTCACTTAGTGTACTTAAAATTGAAACTCTTACCAGTCAATCTCACTTCATAGGAGATTGATACCACTTATTGAAGAATTCATTTTTGTGGATTTGATCAGCACTTGATGAATCCATTTGTTGATATTGCTTTGTAGCTTGTTGATACCACCTGTTGAATACCACTCCACTTGTTGGATACTTCATCTTCTTGGCATTCATCTTCCTCTACGAATTAGAGAGTCCTCCATCAAAGTGAATGGGGGAGAGAATGAATATGGTACACAAGCTTACTACAACCCAGAGGGGAGCTTCACGTAAGTGTACATATTCACGACGAATGGAGGATGAGTACAAGTCCTTATCTCAGAGCAGAATAGGACAGGATGACAATGAGAATGCTCTGACAAGACAATCTCGTATTTTACGCAGAAGCATGTCACCAGCCCTGCAACCTTTTGAAGAAAAAGGTAACCCTTCAAGCTTCCTCCTACAAGCTACAGAATGAACTTGCAATCGACTCACTTGACCCAGAATAGGGTTAATTGAAGAGATGCAAAATTCAAAGTGGGGGAGGAATGGATAGATATCCGGCAGCTCAACTCAATGAAGAGTGAGTAAAGGATGGATGTTTATCCACGATGAAGGAGATGAGAAGACTTGCTCCTCTTCAGCGGAAAGATGGGAAGAGGACACAAGGTCTAGGTGCCAGCCCTGCCTAAGCTTTCACCATTTTTACGTGGGAAGGCCCGATACAAGACCCCACAACCGTTACTAGAAACGGCACTTGCGAGTGTTTATACCCATTCGCTAGGAATCTTAGGCTAGGTAGCAGCTTTCCTTGCTCGCTTTGGAAGTAGCTTGCTCCAAGAGCAAACAATAGTTCCCCCTTAACCAATGGCTTAACAATTCCTGTAAGCGGGTAGGGAACGTCTTCCAACACTCCACCTTTCTCCACCTTATTTCTCCTTCTTCATGCGAGTGGAATTTTGAAGTGACTCGCTTGAGTTGGTGAAGATCCGAAGCAAGTGACGCTAAGAAGAACTAGTGACCACTCCTTCGTGCATCCTGGATCTAGCAGTCTTCACCAGGGTCTAGCAACCCTAATTCCATGCATAGCTGATTGAAACGAGATTCAGCTCGAGGCTTGGTGAGGATATCTGCTCGCTGGAGATCGGTATGGATTTTCTCGAGCTTGATATCCTTTTTCTCGACATGATCACGAATGAAGTGATGTCAGATTTCCACGTGCTTGCATCTGGTGTGAAGCACTGGATTTTGCGAGATGCAGATCGCACTGTTGTTGTCGCGGAATATTGGAATTTCGTTTGCTTCAACATTGTAGTCCTTCAACTGCTGACGAAGCCATAGAACTTGAGAGCAACAGCTTCCAGCGGCCATATATTCGGCTTCAGTCGTTGAAGTAGCTACACTCGTCTGCTTCTTTGAAAACCGTGAAGCGGAGCTCGCCGCTTCAACTAACTTTAATGATCTTGTTTTGCAGGAAAAATATAAGCAGATTAGAGCGGAAATTGAAGCGGACCCTGAGGCTCGCTTCAAAGCGGTTGAGCCGCTTGAGAATGTGATGGCGGAGCTCGCACCAAAGCAAAAGGCACTGGTCGAGCGCGAGAACCAGTGTGCCTATTTGCTTGAGGAGGTATCGGAGAAGACGGCGGAGATAGTGCTTGCCAAAGAAAGTCTGTTTGCCGAGCGTACTGATGGGACGCTCCGTGCAATGATCAACGAATTCGCAAGCCTCTGCTGTGCCATCGACGAAAAAGTTATCGTTCCTGTTCCCTCTGGCAAAATTGATGATGCCAAAAAGGGGGAAGGAAAGAAGTCTGAAGCTAAGGAGGAAGGAAAGAAAGAAGGAGGGAAGGAAGGAGAAGAGGAGGAGGTTGAGAAGGCGAACGACAAAGGCTTAGTTGTTTTTCAAGAGAAGCCAAAGCTGCTCGCTTCATCTATGTCCGCTGCTGCTGCACACAAAGCCAGAACATCCTCTCATGTCGCACAACAAATTGAAGCCGAGGCCGCTTTTGCTACCACTCTGGAGATGCAGCAAGCGTTTGAGCTAATGGAGACGGGAGTTACAGTAATTCCACAGATCCAGCCACTTCAGAAAATGCCATCCCAAGCGGCTCCTTCAACATCTACTCAAGCACTCGCTCTCACCACACCTCCTGCTGCTGAGAAAAAGAAATCAATGCCACCACCAAAATCAGCACCAACAAAGACACAACTCAAGCGAGCCGCTCCAGCAGAGAAAGAGGTAGATCCTGCGGCTAAGCGCTAAAAGATCAAAGCGAGCCTATCTGCTAAAGCCTCTCGCTTGGAGGAAAAGAAGAAGGAGGAGGAGGAGATGAATAGAAAGGCCGAAAGGAACGAGGCAGTCAGAGTCGCTCGTATGAAGAAAGTCAAAGAGAGAGCCTTTGCACTGCTTGAAGAGAACTTGTTGATCCAGTCGTGCCTCCTGCGCTGTGAATACATACCATTCACTCCCAATGAATCGGAGGTATGTGCCATAGATGCAGATGTCAATGCTTGCAAGAAGAACATAAATGAGATGGTGGAGTCTAAGAGGTACACCAGGGAAGAGATAGACTTCATCAGGAAGCTGATCAATTCAAGAGCTCCAACCTTTAACTCTGAGCAGAGTGAGAGGTTCAATCGCATGATTAAGGAGATGATCAACAGATCCTTTGGAGAGGTTGAGGAAAGGAGAGCGAAACATCCTGATGCTTGCTTCATCGAAGACTTCATTTCCGATGAGCTGAAGGAAGCATGGAATGAGTGCCGCATCAAATTTATCAAGGCTTATTACTACTGGAAAGTAGTCCCTTTCCAAGACACCATCTCCAAGCTCGATGTCTTGAACAATTTCATGGTATTGACTTATGATCCGCTTCGAAGGAAGATCTTTATAGAGGCAGAGCGAGCGGAGCCCAAGAAAAAGATTATCAAAGTCCCAGAGCAAGTACAGTTTCCTATGCCCAGAATTCCGAACTTAGATATCCCCAACCGAAGAATTCTTGATGCTGAGATTGATGAAGCCTTGGAATAGGAAAGCTTGCATAGAGAGAGCACAGAAACCCCCAAGTCTATGAAGCCTAAGGTTTGTGCAGCATACTATACTGACAAACCTTGAACTGTTATTGTGCTACGCTTGATTCATCTATCTCAATTTACTTTTATGTCAAGCGTGTCTCTCTTACATTAAAGTATTTATATGCTTTATGTGATTTATCCTTATGCTACAAAACTCACACGATAACCATAAGAACTTAAATAAAAAATGGATAAGGCTAAGAAAGATTCAGTCGCTTGAAGTTCTTACAGTGGTTAGAATGATGGGTTTTGGCATCATCAAAAAGGGGGAAATTGTTGGGAATTGTTAAGGATTCATGTGTTAAGGGGGAACTTAACGAGACGCTTGAAAAAATATATTATATATTTTGATTAGATCCCAAAACCCTCTATGTAATCCTATTCCCAAGCGACCCTATTTTGATTAGATAGATTAGAATTTTCAAGCCTATAATGTTAGGAATGCTTAATTTTTGCTTTAGACGCTGTTGGTCCCGGTTTGTTAATAGAAAAATACGTAGAGGGGGGGGGGGGGGTGAATACGTATTTTGAAGTTTTTCAACTTCAAATCCCTTAACTCAGAGTAACAAGTAAAGAGCTCGCTTAAAAACTTAAGACCTAGCTGAAGCTAGATCTACAGTACGTAGCTTGCCTGCTTGACCGAAGTGAACACTTGATCAAGAGGGAGTCTTTACTCGTATATGCGGAATTTGGTGAGCTAAAATCTTTTCCTAAGTAATTAAAATATCCAGATTAAGTTGTTTAGATGCAAGTGCAATGGATAAACAAAGTAAAGAGTTTAGGGTTAGAGAGATACGACACGAAGATTTATAGTGGTTCGGAGATAACGCTCCTACGTCCACTTTGTTGCACGACGGCAACCGTTCTTTTCACTCAAGAACTTGAAGGTTACGGGTCCTTCAAAAACCTGGTCGAGATCGGGCTTCACTCGCCTGGATCTGACGAACAACGCAGTGATTACGGGTTCACTACTAAGACCTAAACTGGACACGAAACTTCACTCGTTTCTGTCCGAACAACAGGGAGATTCCGGGCTCTCCTTACAGCCTAGCTTCGATCGAGCTTTACACAAACGGTGTAAGTGTAAGCTTGGATCTCAACTCTATGATCGAGGCTTCTTCAATCGATGAAAGAAGGGCCTTGGATCTGGACAACCTAACGACAACACTCAAAACCTAACAGACGAAGTATAGGGTTTTTGGTTGACGACACACTATGAAGAACTCTTTACAGTAGATGCAAAGATTGGCTAGAGTTCTTCTTCTAAGCTTCGGATATATGAAGTGGGCTTAGAATCTAAGTGTGAAGGTTGTGAAGACGAGTTCCGATGAACTGGAAACTCGGAGAACACTTGAAAACAAAGACTCGAAGATTTGCTCGAAGGCTGGGAGTGTTTGTTTGCTGTATGCGCTTGAATGCTCAAGTAGTGTTCTCTTCTTTCTTCGTCTTCATCCTTCACTATTTATAGGCGGAGGGTTGGCTGAGATCCGTTGTTTGGTTGGTGGCCTTTTCCCTCCTCCTCTCAACAGTACTTGCGCAGGCAGTAGCTTTTGCAGGTGCCCAGTTTGTCTCTTTGCCGAAAATGGCTAAGTTACAAACTTAACAGTAACTGGAGCGAGCCAGTACTGTTACGGCGCCTTTGTCGGCCTGGCAGTCAACTCTTCCGCTCCACTCCGCTTTCGACACGTGGAGATCTCGTAATTAATGCTACGATCTCCTATTGACTGGAGTTCAAAATATGGGCGGGAGTTGTGTTGTCGCTTTCTGGTAGGTAGTGGCTTGCTTTGCTTTAAGTTGTAGCGTCCGCTCTGAAGTGAGTCGCTTCAGGATCATACTGTAGCGGGTCGCTTTCGAAACGAAGTTTCGTAGTGACCGCTTTAATAAGTGTTGACCCGCGTTGACTCGCTTCTGCTTTTCTTTGTAGCGTTCGCTTTGCTTCGCTTTGGTGGCTTCACTTTGACTCCACTGTAGCGCTCGCTTCGCTTCGCTGGTTTCGGCACGCTTCACTTCGGTTTGCTAGACTCGCTTCGCTTTGGAAGAACACACTCAAGCGAGTGGCCTTCACTTGAATTCCTGTAGTCTAAAGCTAAGCAAAATAAAGCCATCCTAACAGATTTAGGCTTAGAAAAATTCTAACCTATTAACTACATCAAAATGGGTCGCTTGGGAGCTGGACACTTGGGGTTTTGGGATCCAATCAAAAACAAATGGCTTCGTTTATCAAGTATCCCTCAAAGTTCCCCCTTAACAAATTGGTCCATAACAATTCCCAATAATTTCCCCCTTTTTGATGATGCCAAAACCCAAAGGCTAAGATTTAGAAAATTCCAGCCTATCTAACCGTGAAGGGAACTCCAAGCGACTGCTTCCTTTGCAGTTTCGTTTGTAATTTTTCTTTTAAGTTCCTTTCCCTTTTTTTTTCGGTTAAGTTATTTGAGTTTGTAGCAAAAAGGTAAAGTCATTCACAAAGCGAGTAAATGACACGAGAAGAGACAGAAATAAAGGTGAGATAGATGAGCAAGGCAGTTCACAAAAAGATATGTTTTAGAAGCTTGAAACTCAAAGGTTCCCTGCAGCTTCATCCTCCTTCTCCTTCTCCTTTCCTTCTTCCTCCTTCTTCTCCTCTTCTTCTGCAGCAGTATCCACGTAGGCTGATAGAACTCTCGATTCCATAGAGTCTACTGTGTGGATACTGGGATTTCTCCAAGCGCTCTCCAGCCTGAAGGCTTCAGTCACTTCATCATCAATAATTCCTCTGTCTGGAATATCAGTTCCTGGATGATAAGGCATGGGGAATTGCTTTATGGCAGGAATCTTGACAATCAGAGGCTTGGGCTGAGTCAGTTCAGCGGTGGTGAAGATCTTCCTCCGCATCTTCTCGTCATATGTGCACAGGAAGTTACTGAGAGCACTCATTCGAGAGCAACGATCCTGAAGTGGCACTACCTCCCAAAAGTAGTAAGCTTTGATAAACAGATTCTTGTAGTCTAGCCACAAATCGCGCAGATCCCTCGGAATGAACTCCTCAATCTCCCTGGCATCTGGGTGATCAATCCTTCGCTTGGCCAACTCCTCTTCTGTCCTGCTTGACAGTTGAGCCATGACCTTCTTGAATTTTGCTCCCGACTCGCTGTTCCACGATGGACGCTTTGCATTGAGTCGTTTGCGAATGTAATCTTGTTCATCATTGCGAGGATATCGACCCGACTCCACCATCTCCTTTGTAGTCACGTCGCATGCGTCAAATATGGCTTGAGCTTCACACGCTTATGACTCATCTGGTATGAAGGGAATGAACGCGCTTCGGACCAACGAGGACTGAATGAGCAATACTTCACTGAAGTGCTCCTCGATCCGTGCGTCAATCACTTGGAGACGCCTGGCGTGACTCCTCTTCTTTCTCTCCTCTTCGCTCCTTCCCTCCTCTCTTTCTTTCCTTTTTCTTTCCTCCTTTCCTGCTTTTGAAGCAACTGCTTGCTTGACCTTTTGGCGCTTAGCCGCGGGGTCATTACTTTTCATCTCTGGTGCAGTTCGCTTCATTGGCATCTTTGGTGGTGGGGGCGGCATGTCTTTCTTCGTAGCTTCACTAGAGGGGACAGTTGTAGATGAGATGCGTGCAGCTGTTGAAGCTAGTGCGGCGGATGAAGCTGGTGCGTCCACTTTGGGTAAAGCGGCCGCTTGGGAACTGGACGAAGCACCTGCATTAACAACGTATTTGGTTAGTTGCTCCATCTCCCATGCCAAGGCAGCATCCTTCCTCTTTTCCTCCTTCGTTAACACTGTCACCGGAGGATGTCGTGCAATCGATGCACTTAGCACTTTTTCTTGAAGTGGTCTACTGGGCTCTTCAAGCTGTTTTAATAACTCCTCCTCCGTGAGTTTTGTCTTGCCCAGAGACCTCGCTTCATCCTCCTTCTCACCTGCACCACTTCCTCCCTCCAACATCAACTCCACACCGACTCTCCTTCCTCCTGAACCTCTAGCATCACCTTGCTCTACTTGCCCTTCCCTCATTTGTCCTTCCCCCTTTTTGGCATCATCACAGCCAGGGGTTAGGATTATAGATTTTCCAGAGAGGGATTGTTGTAGTGAATTGACTGTGTTGAGGACAGTCTGAAGCATCTGCTGGGTTTTGTCCATGGATGGCGCTACTATCTCAGCAGTCTTGATAGATATCTCTTCAAGCAGATATTCGCACTGCCTCTCTCTCTCGACAACGGACGCCATCATACTCTCCAATGGCTCCACCTCTCTGAAGCGAGCCTCCAGCTCCGCTTCTACAGCCTTGGGGATCTTCTTGGTTTCTTCTTGAAGCGTGAGTTCCAAGTGTTCCTTGGACGCTTCAAGTTCTGCCTTCATCACTGCAAGCCTCCTTTCTCTTCGATTGAGAGAATTGTGAAATTCGGCATCTGCAGTGATTCTTACAGTGAGAGTTTCTTTCAGTCTCTTGACTTTCTGTAGTAGAATAGAAAGTTCTGCTTTCTCTAACTCAAGATCTTGTGCACTCTTCCTCCGACTCTCTAGTTCTTTCTTATCAGTCTCTCTCTCTTGCTTCAGTAGCTTCATTTCAGTCTTGAGTGAATCGAGTGTCTTTTTAGTGCTCAGCAGCTCGCTTCCCGTCCTTATCAGTTCCTCCTCTCTCTTCTCATACTTCTCCTTCACCTTCTTCACTTCCGTCTCCAACACCTCCTTTTCCTTGACAAGAGAGGTCAATTTAGTATTAACCTCCCTCAAGCGGCTTCTTTCTGCATCAAGCAAGCCCTTGAGTTCTGTGATAGATTTGGTGTTGTCATCCACCAGCTTCACTTGCACCTCCAGCGCCTTCTCTTTCTCTTCCAGAAGCCTTTCCTTCTCCTCCACCTTTCCCTCCAACTCCTTCTTCTTTTTGTCAAAGTCTTCTCTAAGACCAATGACCTCCCCCGCCTTCCTCTCCAATTCATCGCTCTTCTTGGTAATCTCGCTTTGGAGACTGGCAATCTCAGCATCCTTCATCTCCATCTCCTCCTTATACTCCCGGATGAGCTTCCTCTCTTGTATCTTTTGAGAGCATTCATCTGTGTGGGGGGTTTTGGAGATTTGGAACTGGGGAAGCATGGAAGTATGGGCGGTATCGGCTGTTCCCGCCGATGTTGAAGGGGATTGGAAAGGTGTAGCTTCAGTGGTGTCAGGGATATGGGTAGCTTTAGTAGGTGAGGATTGAGATTTGTTAACTTCAATGTCCTCAAGCGGCTTCTCCACCGCCTCGCTTTCTTGGACAGGTGAAGTGTCTTGCTTCAATCTCTTCTTCCCTTGCTTTGTAGCCACTCGCTTCAAAGATGAAGCGGCTTGCTTTGCTTGGGAAGCTTCAGCTTGTACTTTCACAACTTGCCTTGCTGCGGGCACTTCTACAACTAGAAGTCCCTGATCCATTGGGATTTTTGTTTTCTTCCACTTTTCATAGAAGATGGTGTGCTTGTTGTATATGATCGTGTCAGAATCCGGCCATATCATCTCTGGATAATTCATTTCCAGTGCGACAGACAGCCTTGAGAAGAGTTTCAATTTTCCTTTGCGCAGAATCTTATCTGGAGTTCCTGGTACGAATGCAAAATCGTCAGCAGCTTCGTGGATTTGCTTGAGAAGCCACCCGTGCCAGTTGAATTTCGTTCCAGTGAGGCTGTCGATGATCACGGTGGTGCCGATCAGCTTCGTCTCTGACAGCGTGTCGAGGGAACCGACATAGCATGCAATGCTCTTCGTAAAGAGTTCGCAGATGAGATTGAAGGGTTCCTTCAAACTTTTGCGAATGTTGGCCTCCTTGAAGTTCAGATCTGCTCTGGCGGTTGCAAATCGAACATACTGCACTTCGGCCGAAAGACCGAGATCTAGCAGAGAATCTCCTCCTTCTCTTGGTAGATCGAACACCTCGATGAGTTTACTCATATCAACCTCCACCGGCTTCCTGGTTCGTGGGTCAGTGAAGGAAGATGTATTTTGTTCCTTCTTCAGATTCAGCAGAATCTCTCCAATGGCTTTCGCCAGAATCTTCGTCGGTATCAAAGTTACAAACTTCCATAGACCGGTCGTGGTCACGGCTCTACGGAAGAAACCATTCTTCTCTATGACGATAGGGTCGAGGTGGGGCTCGACGTTGATGTGATCGCCAACTTTCGTCATGAACTTCTCCATCGTTTCTGTACTCTTCTTCTTGCCCATGGTGAATTTGAAAGAAATTTGAAGAGAATTTTTACGATGAAATAGAAAGGGGTTGAGACTCGTGAGTTGCAGAAGTTGCAGATCTAAGCACGAGAATTGAAATTTTTGAAGGCTGTGAAAGGTTTGCAGTTCTGCCTCGTCCCGAATATATAGAGTTAGGTCTTGGCTGACGTGGCAGGGGTATTCTGGTAAAATCACTCCTAGGGTTTTGTGCGTGGGCGGCTACCTCCGGTGATGGAACTGACGTGTCCGGCGTCATCACTGGAAAAGTGAACCGCCAATTTCGCTTGACGTGGCCACGTGGCTGTTGATGATTCGTCTCTCCCAACAGTAGTCAATCCAGCGGTTGAGATTTCGAGACGGTTCAGATTCGACGGCTGGATTGAGTGCGATTTTTCCCGCTTTCCTCGGCTTTGACGTCCACGCGCCTGTCGTTTCTTCCTCTACGCGCCACTGCATTAAATGCTTGGCAGAAAGTGAAATAGGCACTCGAGTGCAGACAGCTCATACTCGCTTCGTGCCTACTCGCTTCGAGTTGGGCCGCTTGGCCTTTACTCACTTGAGAGGCACTCGCTTGAGTGACTGTTCCGCACTCGCTTGCGATGGCTAGCTTTGAGTAGCGAAGCACTCGCTTGGCCATCTGAAGCGACTGGAATAAATTTCTTTGCTTAATTTAAAATGTTTCTGACTTACATACTTCGAGGATAAACAAGAGTGTTTTCCTCTTTGTATTTGTGTCAGATTCACTTCATATTTTCCACGTAGTGAGTGAAAGTTTCTAGCACGTTTCACCTCACTTAGTGTACTTAAATTTGAAACGCTTACCAGTCAATCTCACTTCGTAGGAGATTGATACCACAATTTGAAGACTTCATTAGGTTTGGACTTCATGTTGAATCCACTTGTTGGAATGTTCATCACTTGTTGTGTGTCCCATCTTCTTGGCGTTCGTCTTCATGGCATTCATCTTCCTCTACGAATTAGAGAGTCCTCCATCGAAGTGAATGAGAGAGAAAATGAATATAGTACACAAGCTTACTTCAACCCAGAGGGGAGCTTCACGTAAGTGTACATATTCACGACGAATGGGGGATGAGTACAAGTCCTTATCTCAGAGCAGAAATGGACAGGATGACAATGAGAATGCTCTGACAAGACAATCTCATATTTTACGCAGAAGCATGTCACCAGCCCTGCAACCTTTTGTATAAAAAGGTAAACCTTCAAGCATCCTCCTACATGCTACAGAATGAACTTGCAGTCGACTCGCTTTGACCCAAGATTGGGCAAATTGAAGCGATGCAAAGTTCAAGGTGAGAGGGGAATGGATAGACATCCGGCAGCTCAACTCAGTGAAGAGTGAGTAAGAAATGGACATTTATCCACGATGAAGGAGATGAGAAGACTTGCTCCTCTTCGACGGAGAGATGGGAAGAGGACACAAGGTCTAGGTGCCAGCCCTGCCTAAGCTTTCACCATTTTTACGTGGGAAGGCCCGATACAAGACCCCACAACCGTTACTAGAAACGGCACTTGCGAGTGTTTATACCCACTCGCTAGGAATCCTAGGCTAGGTAGCAGCTTTCCTTGCTCGCTTTGGAAGTAGCTTGCTCCGAGAGCAAACAATAGTTCCCCCTTAACCAATGGCTTAACAATTCCTGTAAGCGGGTAGGGAACGTCTTCCAACACTCCACCTTGCTCCACCTTATTTCTCCTTCTTCAAGCGAGTGAGATTTTGAAGTGACTCGCTTGAGTTGGTGAAGATCCGAAGCGAGTGACGCTACGAAAAACTAGCGACCACTCCTTCGTGCATCCTGGATCTAGCATTCTTCACCAGGGTCTAACAACCCTAATTCCATGCATAGCTGATTGAAACGAGACTCAGCTAGAGGCTTGGTGAGGATATCTGCTCGCTGGAGATCGGTATGAATTTTCTCGAGCTTGATATCCTTCTTCTTGACATGATCACGAATGAAGTGATGTCGGATTTCCACGTGCTTGCATCTGGTGTGTAGCACTGGATTCTGCGAGATGCATATAGCACTGTTGTTGTCGCAGAAGATCGGAATTTCATTCGCTTCAACATTGTAGTCCTTCAACTGCTGACGAAGCCATAGAATTTGAGAACAGCAGCTTCCTGCGGCCATATATTCGGCTTCAGTCGTTGAAGTGGCTACACTCGTCTGCTTCTTTGAGAACCATGAGATCAGCTTGCTTCCCAAGAACTGACACGTGCCCGAAGTTGATTTCCTATCAATTCGGCACCCTCCATAGTCAGCGTCTGAGTAACCAGTGAGCTCCAGATTGTCCTCCGTTGGATACCACAGCCCCATATTGATAGTGCCCTTCAAATATCGAAGAATTCTTTTGGCAGCTTCAAGATGGCTGTGCTTGGGGTTGCTTTGGAAGCGAGCACAGACTCCAACTGCAAAAGCAATATCTGGCCTACTTGCAGTGAGATAGAGAAGTGACCCAATTAGGGCACGATAATCTGTAGGATTCACAGATTTTCCTTCTTCGTCTGGCTCCATCTTCCAGTTGGTATTCATTGGGATCTTCACAGCTTTAGCATGCTGAATACCAAACTTGGCAAGCATATCTCTAGTATACTTCGCTTGATTGATGAAGATACCATCATCCTGCTGCTTCACTTGAAGACCTAGAAAGCAGCTCATCAAGCCAATCATTGACATCTCATATTTGGTCTTCATTAGCTCTCCAAACTTCTCGCTAAGCGACTGGTTTGGTGACCCAAATATGATGTCATCTACGTAGATCTGAACCCATAGCATGTCTTCTCCATGGTTGATGGTGAATAGGGTTCGATCTATCTTTCCTTTGTGAAATCCATTTTCCACTAGGAATTGAGAAAGTGTATCGTACCAAGCTCTGGGGGCTTGCTTCAACCCATACAGAGCTTTCTTCAAGCGATACACTTTGTCTCCTTGCTCGAAACCCGGTGGCTGCTCCACATACACTTCTTCCTTCAATTCACCGTTCAGGAACGCGCTCTTCACATCCATTTGATAGACCTTAAACTTCTTGGTTGCTGCATAGGCTAGAAACAATCTGATAGCTTCAAGTCGTGCCACTGGAGCGAAAGTCTCGTCAAAGTCGATTCCTTCCTCTTGGCAGTAGCCTTTGGCAACGAGACGCGCCTTGTTCCTTACTACGTTGTGGTCCTCGTCCGTCTTGTTCTTGAACACCCATTTGGTGCCAATGACGTGCTGAAATTTGGGACGATCCACGAGGTACCATACGTCGTTTCTGGTGAACTGGTTCAGCTCTTCTTGCATGGCGATCACCCAATTTGAATCGGCTAAGGCTTCTTCTACGCATGTCGGCTCAATGTTTGAGAGAAAGCAACTGAACATGGCACTTTCTCCAAACACTTGACTTCTGGTCACTACACCCTTGGATGGATCTCCGATAATTTGACTTGGTGAGTGATCCTTGAGCCACGCGCGCTTGGATCCGCCAGCTTCATCTTCATCGTCTTCCTTGTCACTCGCTTCACCGTCTGAAGCGACTGGATTGGGTGCTTGGCCTGTACTCGCTTCAGGAGTCTTGGGGGCAGCTTCATCTTTTCCTTGGACCTTCTGCTCGCTTGAGCCTTTGATTTCTTCTTCATCCTCAAGTATGTCCCAAGTAAGAGTGTTGATGGGTTCCTCACTTGACTTTCCGTCTTTAGATTGATCCTGTTCCTGTGGATGACTTAAAGAAGATTCATCAAATACGACATGGGGTGATTCTTCCACGATTAGGGTTTTACAGTTGAATACCCTGTAAGCTTTGCTTGATGTAGAATATCCTAAGAATATTCCTTCATCAGCTTTGCTTTCAAAGGCTTTCAACTGTGACTTCCCATTGTCATGGATGAAGACCCTACAACCAAAAATATGGAAATAAGATATGTTAGGAATTCTCCCTGTCCATATTTCATATGGTGTTTTGTCGTGTCGTTTGCAGAGAAGTGTTCGATTCTGCGTGTAGCATGCTGTATTGGCAGCTTCAGCCCAATACTTCATTGGAAGTTTTGAGTCTGCAATCATTGTTCGAACAGCTTCCTTGATGATTCGATTTCTTCTTTCAGCAACTCCATTCTGCTGTGGTGTGCGTGCTGAGGAAGTCTGATGTGCTATGCCATGCTCCGTGCAGTAAGCTTGAATGGTAGAGTTCAAGAACTCTGTGCCTTTATCGGAGCGGATGGTCACGATAGCTTGATTCTTCTCCACAGCCAATCGCTTGAGCAGTTGTGGTAGCTTGGTCAGAGTCTCCTTCTTGCTGTAGAGAAATACGACCCAAGTGTAGCGAGAAAAGTCATCGACTACAACTAGAGTGTACTTCCTACCATTTATACTAACTGGAGTAACTGGACCAAACAGATCCATGTGAAGCAGCTCGAGCACTCGCTTGGAAGAGGCTTCTTCAAGACTGGCGAAGTGCGTCTTTGTCTGCTACCCTCGTTGGCATGGTGAGCATGGATGGTCTTTGATGAAGACTTCATTCGGTATGCCTTGCACCAAACCCTTACGAGCTAAGCGATTGATTGCTTTGAAGTTGAGATGGTTCAAGCGTCTGTGCCATAGCCATCCAATCTCTGTAGCACTCCTTGCTACTAAGCACGTCTCCACTTTGCAGCTATCCCATTATGCTATATACACGTTCCTTTGTCTTATTCCAGTAAGCACAATCTGGGATGTGAGCTTGCTCTTCACAATGCACTTGTTGGAAATGAATTCTACCTTGTATCCCTTGTCACAGAATTGTGAAATGGATAACAAGTTGTGCTTAAGTCCTTCCACGTAGGTTCTTCAATTGTGAGTTTTCCAACTTTCAGTGCGCCGTATCCTTTGGTGCTTCCTCGAGAGTTGTCACCAAATGTAACGTGTGGACCCTTCTTCTCTATATAGTCGTGAAGTAGAGCTTTCATGCCAGTCATGTGTCTCGAACATCCACTGTCCAAGTACCAGATTTGATGACCCTCACTTGGCATGGGATCCACGGCGCCCACCTGCAATTAGACAGATTTTGGTACCCAAATCAGTTTGGGTCCTTGCAGGTTAGTTCCCTTAGGTACCCACACTTGCTTCACTTTCTTTTGAAAGAAAGCTTGTGCTTTGGGTTTCTCGACCTTCGAAAACTGTGACTTCTGCCTTAAAGCAGCTTCACATGAGCAGCAGTGTGTGCAAGAGGGGTAGCGGCTCGCTCCAGTCCTACCTATGCTCTTCCCACTTTGCTTAAATCCTGAAGCGACTCGCTTCGGATTAGCTTTGGGTTTAGAGACTGACATAGGGTTTCTAGTCTGTTGAAGCGGCTCGCTTGGTTTCCTCAAAGCGGTCCAACTAGGGTTTTGACCCCGACTCGCTTGAGTAACCTTGGAAGTTCGAAGCGGCCTCTTTGGTCCTTCGAGTTCTTCCCCCTCAATGTTAGTCCGGTTGGACCATCTCCAGTCCGGATAACGTGACACATAGACATTACTCCTTTTCTTGAAAGGGAGATCCTTTGTCTCTCGTGTCATGGCTTGAGGCTTAGAAGCTACAACTGGTTTCCCTTTACCTTTGGATTGGTAGTCTTTAGCATTGTGAGTGCTAGGGATAGTTGTATTTTGCTTACCCTTAGATTCAGTCCTTAAAGATATAGACATCTTCATTGGCTTCTTCTTAGGGCTCTCAGCCATTTTGCCTTTGTCTTTGTTAGTGGTCGCTTTGGATGCAGTGGGCATTTCCAAAGTGACTGATGGTGTCGTGTTTGAAGCACCAACAAAGACAGTTGGCTTGGAAGGTCCACCCTCATATCCAAGTCCTCCCTTTCTACCAAAAGGTAGAAGAGAACTCTCTAGTGCCTGTCTAGCGTATGATGCTTTATTTAAGTTGGCGACTAGAGTGGATTGGGTTTCATACCTTCCCTCCAAGCTTTGATGTCTAGCGAAGAGATCCTCGAACTTACTAGTCATAGCCCTTAGATTAAGTTTGACTTGGTCAAGCTCAGTGGCTAGCTTTCGGTTCTCCTCCTTGCTTTGGGACAAAGCTTGTTGCAGCACTTCGTGGTCACTTGACAGTTTAACGTGCTTGTCAAGCAGCTCACTCCATGCAGAGGAATTTGCTTCCTCTTGGTGTGTGTGTGCGAGTGTAATTGAACTAGGTGAGGGATAGATGAATACCTCTCCTGTTTCTTCGTCGGTGAGCGCCATGAGTCCAAGATCCTCTCCATCACTGGAGTTGGGATCAGTAAATGCGTCTGAGTCGCTTTGTGGATCTTCAGTTGAAGCGACCGGAACTTCACTTGCTACAAGCGCTCGCCTTGGAGCATCCCTCTTGGCTTTCAGTTCTTCTCGCTCTTTCGCACTCAGCTTTGGGCAATCGGATTTGTAGTGGCCCATCTTGTGGCAATGGTAACATTCCACTTCCATCATGTCTTTCGGGATCGGCTTTGTCGTCTCTTCTCTCTTCCCTTTTCCTTCTCGAGCATCAGTGCTCCTCCCTTTGTATTGCTTGTAGAATCTTTTGTATTTGCCCACTCGAGAATTCATTTTATTGAAGTTCTTGGATAAGAACGCAATGTGTTCTTCCAACTCTTCCCTCGTCATCTTGGCTAGCGACTGCTCGCTTGGCCCTTCGGCAGCTTTGAATGCTACTCCTTTTGACGTAGTGGGTGCTTCATCCTCTTCGTCGAGGTTCATTCGATTTAGATCGAATTCATGAGCTTTGAGTTCAGAAAATAGAATCTCTGGTGTGAGCTTTGATAGATCCTTGGTTGCTAGATACAGCTCCTTCATAGTTTGCCACTTCCTTGTGAGAGCTCGGACAATCTTCAGGTTGACTTCCTTATCCGTGAGTTCCTTCCCAAGCGAATTGAGAGTTGCAGTGATGTTGGTGACTCTCAGTTCGAAGGTGTCGATGGATTCTCCTGGCTTCATTATCAGGCTTTCAAACTCCCGCATTTGTACGGCGAGTTTGTTTTCTTTGATTTTGTCAGTGCCTTGAGAAATGAGAGCTAGAGTTTCCCACATCTCCTTCGCTGTTGCGCACTTCCTAATCCTTGGAAGGTAGGCGTCCGACACGGTGCTCTGCATCGTGTGGCGTGCGATCTTGTCAAGATTGGCAATCTTGAAGTCGTTGGGAGTGTACTCATCTTTGTCCTTGTCTACTAGTTGTTGTCGAACATGAGCTGCTTGTCCTTCCGCTACTGGAACATCCACAGTGATGCTCTTCTTGATTGTGATAGGTCCTTCTTCTATGACCTCCCACATGCGGTCATGGACGGAGCATAAGAAGCTCTCCACACGGAAGCTCCAGATCTCGTAGCCTTCAATGGAAAACTGTGGAAGACTAGAAGCATTCATGGTAAACAGTTAGTAGTAATGCAGTATGCGTGGGTGAGATTTTGATGCACTTAGGAAATAGGATCCGGTTCAGTGAGACAACGTGAAGTGAGTAGGGACTCACTTCGGATATGCAAAGCAGAGGCTCGAAAGAACCGCTGCTCTGATACCACTTGTTGGTCCCGGTTTGTTAATAGGAAAAATACGTAGAGGGGGGAGGGGTGAATACGTATTTTGAAGTTTTTCAACTTCAAATCCCTTAACTCAGAGTGACAAGTAAGGAGCTCGCTTTAAACTTAAGACCTAGCTGAAGCTAGATCAACAGTACGTAGCTAGCCTGCTTGACCGAAGTGATGACTTGATCAAGAGGGAGTCCTTACTCGTGTATGCGGAATTTGGTGAGCTAAAATCTTTTCCTAAGTAATTAAAATATCCAGATTAAGTTGTTTAGATGCAAGTGCAATGGATAAACAAAGTAAAGAGTTTAGGGTTAGAGAGATACGACACGAAGATTTATAGTGGTTCGGAGATAACGCTCCTACGTCCACTTTGTTGCACGACGGCAACCGTTCTTTTCACTCAAGAACTTGAAGGTTACGGGTCCTTCAAAAACCTGGTCGAGATCGGGCTTCACTCGCCTGGATCTGATGAACAACGCAGTGATTACGGGTTCACTACTAAGACCTAAACTGGACACGAAGCTTCACTCGCTTCTGTCCGAACAACAGGGAGATTCCGGGCTCTCCTTACAGCCTAGCTTCGATCGAGCTTTACACAAACGGTGTAAGTGTAAGCTTGGATCTCAACTCTATAATCGAGGCTTCTTCAATCGATGAAAGAAGAGCCTTGGATCGAAACAACCTAACGACAACACTCAAAAACCTAACAGACAAGTATAGGGTTTTTGGTTGACGACACACTATGAAGAACTCTTTACAGTAGATGCAAAGATTGGCTAGAGTTCTTCTTCTAAGCTTCGGATATATGAAGTGGGCTTAGAATCTAAGTGTGAAGGCTGTGAAGACGAGTTCCGATGAACTGGAAACTCGGAGAACACTTGAAAACAAAGACTCGAAAATTTGCTCGAAGGCTGGGAGTGTTTGTTTGTTGTATGCGCTCGAATGCTCAAGTAGTGTTCTCTACTTTCTTCGTCTTCATCCTTCACTATTTATAGGCGGAGGGTTGGCTGAGATCCGTTGTTTGGTTGGTGGCCTTGTCCCTCCTCCTCTCGACAGTACTTGCGCAGGCAGTAGCTTTTGCAGGTGCCCAGTTTGTCTCTTTGCCGAAAATGGCTAAGTTACAAACTTAACAGTAACTGGAGCGAGCCAGTACTGTTACGGCGCCTTTGTCGGCCTGGCAGTCAACTCTACCACTCCACTCCGCTTTCGACACGTGGAGATCTCGTAATTAATGCTACGATCTCCTGTTGACTGGAGTTCAAAACATGGGCGGGAGTTGTGTTGTCGCTTTCTGGTAGGTAGTGGCTTGCTTTGCTTTAAGTTGTAGCGTCCGCTCTGAAGTGAGTCGCTTCAGGATCATACTGTAGCGGGTCGCTTTCGAAACGAAGTTTCGTAGTGACCGCTTTAATAAGTGTTGACCCGCGTTGACTCGCTTCTGCTTTTCTTTGTAGCGTTCGCTTTGCTTCGCTTTGGTGGCTTCACTTTGACTCCACTGTAGCGCTCGCTTCGCTTCGCTGGTTTCGGCACGCTTCACTTCGGTTTGCTAGACTCGCTTCGCTTTGGAAGAACACACTCAAGCGAGTGGCCTTCACTTGAATTCCTGCAGTCTAAAGCTAAGCAAAATAAAGCCATCCTAACAGAATTAGGCTTAGAAAAATTCTAACCTATTAACTACATCAAAATGGGTCGCTTGGGAGCTGGACACTTGGGGTTTTGGGATCCAATCAAAAACAAATGGCTTCGTTTATCAAGTATCCCTCAGAGTTCCCCCTTAACAAATTGGTCCATAACAATTCCCAACAAGCTTCAAGATGGCTATGCTTGGGATTGCTTTGGAAGCGAGCACATACTCCAACTGCAAAAGCAATATCCGGCCTACTTGCAGTGAGATATAGAAGGGATCCGATCAAGGCTCGGTAGTTTGTAGCATCCACAGACTTTCCATCTATGTCTGGCTCCATCTTCCAGTTCGTGTTCATCGGGATCTTCACAGCTTTGGCATGCTGAACACCGAACTTAGCAAGCATATCTCGAGTATACTTAGCTTGATTGATGAAGATTCCATCATCCTGCTGCTTCACTTGAAGACCTAGAAAGCAGCTCATCAAGCCAATCATGACATCTCATATTTGGTCTTCATAAGCTCTCCAAACTTCTCGCTAAGCGACTGGTTTGGTGATCCAAATATGATGTCGTCCACATAGATCTGTACCCATAGCATATCATCTCCATGATTGATGGTGAATAGGGTTCGATCTATCTTCCCTTTGTGGAATCCATTATCCACTAGGAATTGAGAAAGGGTATCATACCAAGCTCTGGGAGCTTGCTTCAACCCATATAGGGCTTTCTTCAAGTGATACACCTTATCTCCTTGCTCGAAACCCGGTGGCTGCTCCACATACACCTCTTCCTTCAATTCACCGTTGAGGAACGCGCTCTTCACATCCATCTGATAGACTTTGAATTTCTTGGCCGCTGCATAGGCTCGAAAAAGTCTGATCGCTTCAAGCCGTGCCACTGGAGCGAAGGTCTCATCGAAATCGATTCCTTCCTCTTGGCAGTAGCCCTTTGTGACGAGTCGCGCCTTGTTCCTCACAACGTTGTGGTCCTCGTCCGTCTTGTTCTTGAACACCCACTTGGTGCCAATCACATGCTGGAATTTGGGATGATCCACGAGGTACCATACGTTGTTTCTGGTGAACTGATTCAGCTCTTCTTGCATGGCGATCACCCGATTGGAATCAGCTAGGGCTTCCTCCACGCATGACGGCTCAATGTTTGAGAGAAAGAATCATATGGTGTCTTGTCGTGCCGTTTGCAGAGAAGCGTCCGGTTCTGTGTGTAGCATGCCGTGTTGGCAGCTTCAGCCCAATACTTCATCGGAAGCTTCGAGTCTGCAATCATAGTTCGAACGGCTTCTTTGATGATCCGATTCCTTCTTTCAGCAACTCCGTTCTGCTGAGGTGTGCGTGCTGAGGAAGTCTGATGTGCAATACCATGCTCCGTGCAGTAAGCTTCGATGGTAGAGTTCAGAAACTCTGTGCCTTTGTCAGAGCGGATGGTGACAATCGCTTGATTCTTTTCCACAGCCAATCGCTTGAGCAGTTGTGGTAGCTTGGTCAGTGTCTCCTTCTTGCTGAAGAAAAATACAACCCAAGTGTAGCGAGAGAAGTCGTCGACTACAACTAGAGTGTACTTCCTTCCATTCACACTAACTGGAGTGACTGGACCAAACAGATCCATATGAAGCAGCTCGAGCACTCGCTTGGATGAAGCTTCTTCAAGACTTGCGAAGTGCTTCTTCGTCTGCTTCCCTCGTTGGCATGGTGAGCATGGATGGTCTTTGATAAAGACTTCATTTGGTATGCCTTGCACCAAACCTTTTCGAGCTAAGCGATTTATGGCTTTGAAGTTGAGATGGTTCAAGCGTCTGTGCCATAGCCATCCTATTTCTGTAGCACTCCTTGCGACTAAGCACATCTCCTCTTTGCAGCTTTCCCATTGTGCTATATAGACGTTCCTTTGTCTTATTCCAGTGAGCACAATCTGGGACGTGAGCTTGCTTTTCACAATGCACTTGTTGGAAATAAATTCCACCTTGTATCCTTTATCACAGAATTGTGAGATGGATAGCAAGTTGTGCTTAAGTCCTTCCACATAGGAGACTTCTTCTATTGTAAGCTTTCCGACCTTTAGTGCGCCGTACCCTTTGGTGCTTCCTCGAGAGTTGTCACCAAATGTAACATGTGGACCCTTCTTCTCTATGTAGTCGTGAAGTAGAGCTCTCATGCCGGTCATGTGTCTTGAACATCCACTGTCCAAGTACCAGATTTGTTGACCCTCGCTTGGCATGGGATCCACGGCGCTCACCTGCAATTAGACAGTTTCTGGTACCCAAATCAGTTTGGGTCCTTGCAGGTTAGTTCCCTTAGGTACCTACACTTGCTTCACTTTCTTTTGAAAGGTAGCTTGTGCTTTGGGTTTCTCGACCTTTGAAAACTGTGACTTCTGCTTTGAAGCAGCTTCACACGTGCAGCAATGTGTGCAAGAGGGGTAGCGGCTCGCTTGAGGCTTACCTATGCTCTTACCCGCTTGCTTGTATCCTAAAGCGACTCGCTTCGGATTAGCTACAGGCTTAGAGACTGACTTAGGATTTACAGTCTTTCGAAGCGCCTCGCTTGGTTTTCTCGAAGCGGTCCAACTAGGGTTTTGACCCCGACTCGCTTGAGAAAATTTGGAAGTTTGAAGCGGTCTCCTTGGAGCTTCAAGTTCTTCCCCCTCAGCGTTAGTCCGGTTGGACCATCTCCAGTCCGGATAACGTGACACATAGACATTACTCCTTTTCTTGAAAGGGAGATCCTTTGTCTCTGATGTCTTGGTCTGAGACTTAGAAGCTACAACTGGTTTCCCTTTACCTTTGGATTGGTAAGATTTAGCATTGTAAGTGCTAGGGATAGTTGATCTTTGCTTGCCCATAGTTTCTGCCCTTGAAGATATAGACATCTTCCAGCCATTTGGCCTTTATCCTTGTTGGTGGTCGCTTTGGATGCAGTGGGCATTTCCAAAGTGACTGATGGTGTCGTGTTTGAAGCACCAACAAAGACAGTCGGCTTGGAAGATCCACCCTCATATCCGAGTCCTCCCTTTCTACCAAAAGGTAGAAGTGAGCTCTCTAGTGCCTGCCTAGCATATGAAGCTTTGTTCAAGTTGGCAACTAGAGCGGACTGGGTTTCATACCTTCCTTCCAAGCTTTGATGTCTAGCGAAGAGATCCTCGAACTTACTAGTCATAGCCCTTAAGTTAAGTTTGACTTGGTCAAGCTCAGTGGCTAGCTTTCGGTTCTCCTTCTCGCTTTGAGACAAAGCTTGTTTCAACACTTCGTGGTCACTTGACAATCTGATGTGCTTGTCAAGCAACTCACTCCATGTCGAGGAATTAGCTTCCTCTTGGTGAGTGTGTGCGAGTGTAATTGAGCTAGGTGAGGGATAGATGAATACCTCTCCAGTTTCCTCGTCGGTGAGCGCCATGAGTCCAAGATCCTCTCCCTCACTTGAGTTAGGATCTGTAAATGCATCGGAGTCGCTTGATGGATCTTCAGTTGAAGCGACCGGCATTTCACTCGCTACGAGCGCTCACCTCGGAGCATCCCTCTTTGCTCTCAGTTCCTCTCGCTCTTTTGCACTCAGCTTTGGGCAATCAGATTTGTAGTGGCCCATCTTGTGGCAGTGGTAGCATTCCACTTCCATCATGTCCCTTGAGATCGGCTTGGTCGTCTCTTCTCTCTTCCCTTTTCCTTCTCGAGCATCAGTGCTCCTCCCTTTGTACTGCTTGTAGAATCTTTTGTACTTGCCCACTCGACAGTTCATTTTGTTGAAGTTCTTGGATAAGAACGCAACATGTTCTTCCAGCTCTTCCCTCGTCATCTTGGCTAGCGACTGGTCGCTTGGCCCTTCTGCAGCTTTGAAAGCTACACCTTTTGACGTCGTGGGAGCTTCATCCTCATCGTCGAGGTTCATTCGTTTCAGATCGAATTCGTGAGCTTTGAGTTTGGAGAACATAATCTCCGGTGTGAGCTTCGATAGATCCTTGGTAGCTAGGTACAACTCCTTCATTGTCTGCCACTTCCTTGTGAGAGCACGAACAATCTTCAGATTTACTTCCTTGTCTGTGAGTTCCTTCCCAAGTGAGTTGAGAGTTGCAGTGATGTTGGTAACTCTCAGCTCGAAGGCATCGATGGACTCTCCTGGCTTCATTACTAGGCTTTCAAACTCCCGCATCTGAACGGCAAGCTTGTTTTCTTTGATTTTGTCTGTGCCTTGAGAAATGAGGGCTAGGGTTTCCCACATTTCTTTCGCCATCGCACACTTCCTTATCCTTGGAAGGTAGGCGTCCGACACGGTGCTCTGCATCGTGTGGCGTGCGATTTTGTCGAGGTTGGTGACTTTGAAGTCGTTTGGAGTGTACTCATCTTTGTCCTTCTCTACGTACCGTTGTCGAACATAGGCAGCCCGACCTTCGGCAGCTGGGACGTTCTCAGAGACAGGTTTCCTGATTTCGATTGGTCCACCTTCGATGACCTCCCACATCCGGTCATGGATGGAGCACAGGAAGCTCTCAACTCGGAAGCTCCAGATCTCATAGCCTTCAATGGAAAACTGTGGAAGACTAGAAGCATTATATGTAGACATGGCAAACAGTCAGTAAAGATGCAATATGCGTGGGTGAGGTTTTGATGCACTTAGAAAGATAGGATCCGGTTCAGTGAGACAACGTGAAGCGAGTGGGGACTCGCTTCGGATATGCAAAGCAGAGGCTCGAAAGAACCGCTGCTCTGATACCACTTGTTGGTCCCGGTTTGTTATAGGAATTCGGTGAGCTAAATCTTTCCTAAGTAATTAAAATCTCCATGTTATGTTTGTTTAGATGCTCGTGCAATGGATAATCAAACAAAGTAAAGAGTTCAGGGTTAGAGAGATACGACACGAGATTTATAGTGGTTCGGAGATAAAGCTCCTACGTCCACTTGTTGCACTCGGCAACTGTTCTCTTCACTCAAGAACTTGAAGATTACGGGCTCTTCAAAAGCCTGGTCAAGATCGAGCTTCACTCGCTTGGATCTGACAGACGCTGGGTGATTCCGGGTTCACACCAAAAACCTAAACGGGACTGGAAGCTTCACTCGCTTCAGTCCGACGACAGGGAGATTGCGGGCTCTCCTTACAGCCTAGTTTCGATCGAGCTTCACACAAACGATGTAAGTGCAAGCTTGGATCTAGACTCTATGATCGAGGCTTCTACAATCGATGAAAGTAGGGCCTTGGATCGAAACAACCTAACGACGACGAACACAAAAACCTAACGAACAGATTAGGGTTTTTGGTTTACGACGACACACTATGAAGAACTCTTTACAGTAGATGCAAAGATGGCTAGAGTTCTTCTTCTAAGCTTGGATATGGAATGGGCTTAGACTCTAAGTGTGAAGGTTGCGAAGACGAGTTCCGATGAGACTGGAACTCGGAGAACACTTGGAAACAAAGACTCGAAGATTGCTCTAAGGCTAGGAGTATTTGTTTGCAGTAGGCCCTCGAATGCTCAAGTAGTGTTCTACTTCTCTTCGTCTTCATCCTTCACTATTTATAGGCGGAGGGATGTCGAGATCCGTTGCTTGGTTGGTGGCTTTGTCCCTCCTCCTCTCGACAGTACTTGCACAGGTTGGATGCTTTTGCAGGAGCGCAGTTTGTCTCTTTGACGAAAACGGCTAAGTTACAAAACTAACATTAACTGGAGCGAGCCAGTACTGTAGCGGCGCCCTGTCGGCCTGGCAGTCAACTCCTCTGCTCCTCTCTGCGTTCGACACGTGGAGATCTCGTAATTAATGCGGAGATCTCCGGTTGACTGGAGTTCAAAATCGGAGCGGGAAGTGTGCTGTCGCTTTCTGGTAGGTAGTGGCTCGCTTCGCTTTGAAGTTGTAGCGTCCGCTTCGAATCGAGTCGCTTCAGGGTCACTTTGTAGCGAGTACTTGGGAAGTGAGTTCCCGAAGTGACTGCTTTAGTAAGTGTTGACCCGCGTTGACTCGCTTCGGCTTTTCACTGTAGCGCTCGCTTCGCTTCGGTTTGGTGGACTCGCTTCGATTCCACTGTAGCGCTCGCTTCGCTTCGCTTTGCTTCGGCACGCTTCGCTTCGGTTGGATAGACTCGCTTCGATTGAAAACACACTCTAGTGAGTGGCCTTCACTTGAACTATCTGCAGTCTAAAAACCTAAGCAAAATAAAGTCATCCTAACAGAGTAGGCTTAGAAAAATTTTCTAACCTATTTTCAAATTCAAATAGGGTCGTTTGGGAATAGAACACTTTGGGGTTTTGGAATCAAATCAAAACTATTTGACTCACTACGATGTGACTCATAGGAGTTCCCCCTTAACACTTTGTTCTTAACAATTCCCAACAGATATGTTTATTGTTTTTATAAGAGTATTACACTTTTCAAGCTTCTTATTTATTTGATATGTGATATCTAACACATCTCAAACTATGAGAAGAGATGCATGAGGAACACCTATAAAATTGAAAGAATGTTCAAAGCCTTATGAAATAAAAAAATTTAAAATTAAAAAATAATAATAATAATTGTCCGGTTTTTTTCCGATTAGAACCGGAACCGGAACCATGTTTTTGCGGTTCAGTTTCGGTTCCTCCCTCAACAGAACCGGAACCGGCGGTTCGGTTCCGGTTAGAACCGGAACCGGAACCGTGGGCACCTCTACTCTAACTGCAAAATAGAGTACGGTTGGAATGGCTTCCGTACTCCAAAATGAAGTAATACTTCAAAATGAAGTATGGGTTGGAGATGCTCTATTGTTCAATACTTCATACTCTATTTTCACTATTAAAAAAAATAAAATAATTGTAGATATTGAATTATTTAATTATGCTTTTGTGATAAAAAAAAATTATACTAATTTGTATATCATATTATTTTATTTTATTTCATTTACTCCTATTTATAAAAATCAAATTTAAAGTATTCTAGAAAAAATTAACATTACATAAATTGCACTAGCCATGTAATGTATATTATGATGATTAATATAATTCATATTTTGCTTAAAAAGGACGAATTTACAATTTAATAGTTCAAGAAGCCATAATTTTTTTATTTAGTTATTATTTAATTTTCAATATATGTTAATAAATCATTGTATTATTCATTAAATTTTTGTCAATATTGTTAAATTATTAAAATTAAATATAAAAGGATAATAAATAAATATATAGAGTACGTGATTGGAATAGATTTTTAAAATAGAGTACGGAATACTTCATTTTGAAGTATAGCATACTGTAAAATAGAGTACTAGGTTGGAGATGGTCTTAACAACACAATACGAAACTTACAAAATCTTACTAGAACCGTACAGAATTTTTATCACTTCGCTCTATACACTTAAGAACACAGTACGAAACTTACAAAATCTTACTAGAAATGTGCTTAATTTTTATCACTTCGCTTTATGCAGTTAAGAACACAATACGAAACTTAAAAAATCTTACTATAAATGTCTAAAATTTTTATTACTCCGCTCTATACACTTAAGAACACAATACGAAACTTACAAAATCTTAGTGGAAACGTGTATAATTTTTATCACTTTGCTCCATGCACTTAAGAACACAGTACGAACTTAAAAATCTTACTATAAACGTCCAAATTTTTTATACTTCACTCAATGCACTTAAGAACACAGTACAAAACTTAAAAAATCTTACTATAAACGTCTAGAATTTTTATCACTTAACTCTATGCACTTAAGAACACAATACAAAACTTACAAATCTTACTAGATACGTGCATAAATTTTATCACTTCGCTCTATGCACTTAAGAACACAGTATAAACTTTAAAAAAATTACTATAAACGTCCAAAATTTTTATCACTTCACTCTATGCATGTAAGAGAGAAGAGAGAGAGCGTTGAAGATAGAGAGAGGGAGATGGGTCAGGAAAGAGAGAGAAAGTGGGGGAGGTGAGAGATTGTGTTAGAGGAGAGAGTTGTGCCATTAATGTAAAAAGGTGAGGGCATTCTAGTCCTAAATTGGAATATATGGTGATTTTTTTTTGTTTTTTACTTCCAAAGCTATACTCCCCCGTCCCACTTTACATGGTTTTCTTTCATAATCGGTGGACGTCCCACTTCAATTGGTCTGTTTCTAAAATGGAAAAACTTAACCCTTACTTTTTAACGTGGACCCCCTACTTTTTACTTTTAACACCGCATATAAAATCATATGCAGAAATGAAACAAAACAAGTAAAGTGGGATGGAGGGGGTATATGATATTTTAAGTTGGAAATGAGTATTTTATTTTTGGCAAAGCACATCATTAGGTTCTTATACTTTAAACTTTTGTTTCATTAGATCCCTATACAATTTTTTTATTTTATCCTTATATATTTTGATTTTATCAAATCCTTATTTAACGGTTTTAAAAGATCAATTAAGTTTTCAATCATTTATTATTAAAATAATTCAAATCAAATCTCACCATTTAATTTATTTTACTCAAATAGTTCTTTGTGTGAAAGTCCACTTGCTACCACGATTCCTATGCAAAACCTCAAAACCTAGCAATGACGGAGATATATCGAACAAACTGTTGAAGAGTTCGAAGAGGAAGACGTTGGAACGAGGGTGACAGCGCCGATGACAACAACACCGTGTAGAGGCAGTGTAATTTTATCATTTTCGTCACTCTTTCGCCTAATTGTTGTTTTCTTTTGATATTTTAGCAATTAATTACAATCTTTGCGTTGCAGAAAGTGTGTGGGTTATTTGCTCTACAGAGAACCCTAAGCTTAGTTCAAGCTATCAGAATCATGGAGTCTCTCTTAATTTGAACAAAGATTTAATTTGGATGAAAGTTACCCTTTGAAGGAAGAGCAGCACCAGTCCACCGAAATTGAGAGCTCAATTTATGCCGTTATTACAATTAATTGCAAGAAATCTTAACGAATTTGTTGATTTAGGACTAGTTAATCAGAATATGCCATAATTTTACATGGTGGGGTGGATTATGTAATAATAAATAATGATGTGGATTGAAGTAACGGAAAACTTAACAAATTTCTTGGAACCGTTAAATAAGGATTTGATAAAATTGAAAAATAAAAGTACAAGGATCTATTCAAATAAAAAATTGTAAAGGGATCTAGTGAAACAAAAATTTTAAGTACAATGACCTAATGATGTGTTTTGCCTTTATTTTGTCTCCTACTTTTATGTGTAGTATTTATTTATTCATCATCTTCATCATCATCATCATCATTTAATAAATATTTTATATATATTAAAATTGCATCATAAATAATTTGTATTTTTGTAGCATAAAATATATTTTAATTATTGTTTTTTATTTAAATCAGATGCTTAAAAATTAGAATACAATTTTCATTTTTCTTGTTGTTTTCAAACGTTTGCATTAAAATTTTGAGTATTCATTTTCCTAAGAATCACATTCGTAGAAATCATATTCTCAATCAACATTACTTCCTGCCAGTCAAACGAGCCCTTAATATACTTTCAACAATTTTACTCCTTCCGTCCCATACTCATTCCAAAAGAGAACAACACAAACGACACAATAGCTAGTGTTGTAAGAGATAAGGTATTCTATATTAAAAAAAAAACATGCTCCGTAGCCCACTGTTAATACACTTACTACGCCCACAAATGAAGTGAAAATAATATTAGCCAATCAAAAGAAATTAAACCCGAATAATAAAAAACTGCATACATGACATTGCATATCAGCGGTAGTGTGTGCATGATGGGTAGAGAATGATTTAAATATATGCCCAACAATCAAAAGAATTAAGCCCTAATAAAAAACTACAAACATGACACCGCATATTAGCGGTAGTTTGTCCATGATGGGTAGAGAGACATTTCCATTTATATTATATCAGTTTTAAGAATATAGTTTTCCCATTTATTTTATGTAAACGTACAATTAAGTGAAATATCTTAATAAAAATATAGACAATTAAAATGTAACGGATGCAGTATTATCTAATACCAACTATTACTACTCCATTCGTTCCAATTATATAATGATAATTTTTTCCCAACATATAAATTAAAATGAGAGTGATAATAATTAATAAAGTAGTGTAATAAGTTATAGAGAGTTAAAAATTTTCTAATTAAAGTAATCTATATCGATGGAAAAAGAAATAGAATTTATTCTCAAATGGAACGGAGGGAATATCATTTTAAAAGTTTTTTTTAGTGTGCTAAAAGAAAGAAGGAATATTCATAACAAAATAGAGAATTATTGGAAAATGACAAATTCATGATGAAAAAAAACGTAATCTTGAGATTATTCAAATCGTTTCTCGTGGAATAAATAATTGAAACCCGACATTTTTTACCCGTTGGAATTGAAATTATGTAATCACCGTTCTCGACATGTATTGAGGAAACAATGTTGTGACACCCTTCTTATATACATACATATATTTATATATGCGTTCAACACAACGTCTTTGCTGCCATCAAAACTCTTTAATTGCATTGATGGATTGAAATTGAGTTGGAGTGGTCTCGTTAACCATCGCAGGATCTAACTGAGAATGGTTCGAGGAATAGACGCATGAGAGAGAGAGAGAGAGAGAGAAGAGATATGGTATCATGGGTAGCTTTTATGAGAGTAACCGGCAGTTTTTAAAACTGATGTTTAACTTTATCCAAGAAGATACGTATATAACCAAAGTTTATTCAAAAAAGTTGAGAAAAAGAAGGAATATTCATAACCGTTATTTTGTTATTTTTGTCGGGAAAAAGAAACTGACATTTTTTTTTGTTTTAATACATTAATAGATTGACAAAATAGCATTGGATTTATTTTGAAAAATGAAAAACATAAATTGAACCAAAGAACGCAACATTTTTGTACTAGTTTTACTTCTTTTGAATAGCTAGTAATTCGCTGTTTTTATAAATATAAAAATTGATTATGAGAAGTTATGTTTCACCATTAATTAAACAAAGTTTTAACTTGGGTGAAGTTAATATATCACCTCCTACACATGGTCCACATAAATTTTCCTTTCTTAAATTTTGCTATTTTATAGGTTACAAACTTACAGACCGAATTAATAGATCAAAAACAATTAAAAGGTAATATTTATATCTACATAGGTTAAGTGGGAAGGGGTTACGAGAAAAGGAGAAAAAAGAACAATACCATTTGAACAAAAGGAAAAATCTAAGCCTGCAATTAGTGGAGGTGGTATGAATAAAGTTATCTTCACACGTGGCTGGTCTGATGAGGGGTAGACATGGAAGACACTTTGTGTGTGTCTTTAGGATCGAAGCTCCGAAAATGGGGCTATATTTAAAGAGGAATGATGTACTACTCACCTTCGTGAGCACTTTCGTCATTTTTTTGTTTCTACATTTTTTTGTTCGATTTTTTCAATTGTAATATATTCTAGTACCTTATAAATATGGGGCACACTCCTGTTAGGCCGGCCTCACCGTGAGGCCGGATTACGATTGTCACTTTTGTTTATAAAGATTGACACTTTGAAACATTGGCACTTTTGTTTACAAAGATTGGCACTTTTGTTACATTGACACTTTTATTCATAATAATTGGCACTTTTACGAAAAATACGTTAATAATGAATATTAATTTTCATGTTATGGAAATAAATTATATATATATATATATATATATATATATATATATATATATATATATATAGGGGTGAGATCCTGTACAAAATAGGTTTATCGTAAAAAATAAAAAATGATGCATTTTATGCATAATTTATAATGCATGATATATATAACTATAATGCACAATGCATTATATGCATTATCTATACAATCATAATGCATTTTCAGTAAAATCATAATGCACCAGTTAATCTACACCGTAGATCACACATATCAATGGTCCAGATCACTTCTCATTTCTTACGGAACCTGTCTTTTGTATGTGATCACTCCGCTATATATATATATATATATATATATATATATATATATATATATATATATATATATATATATATATATGGATTGGTTCATATGCTAACCATATTAGTTAGTGAGAACTAGGAACTAATCTAGACCCTCCATTTCAATAGATTGATGGTTATGATTTATTCATGAAAATTAATTAAATAAGACATATTTTGTTTAGGAAAAGGATATTAATGTAATCTTCATTTATTTAAACCATATTTCAAGGGATTAATCACTCATTTAAATTTTCTCTCATACGTTTAGCGGCATGCCGTAATCATCTTCTCTTCATTCTTCTTCTTCTTCTTCTTCTTCTTCTTCTATCTTGACATTTTCATCTATGTTTTTATATTCTGTTTTCTTTTTTTCTTTTTTTTTTTTTAAATTTTCATATACAAATTATTAAGCATAAATAAATAGGAAGATTGCATATAAACATGATTATTTAAGCATATGAATAAATCTTAGTTGCATTCGAATATTTATCTATGTTTTTTTATTCTGTTTCTGTTTTTTTTTTTTTTAAATAATTTTCATATATACAAGTTATTAAGCATAAATAAATAGGAAAATAGCATATAGATATGATTATTTAAGCATATGAATAGGTCTTAGTTGCATTCGAATATTCATCTATGTTTTTTTATTCTATATATTTTTTTTGTAATTTTCATGTACAAGTTAATAAGCATAAATAAATAGGATCGTAGCATATTAATATGATTATTTAAGCATATGAATAGGTCTTAGTTGCATTCGAATATTCATCTATGTTTTTTTATTCAATTTTTTTAAAAAATAATTTTCATATACAAGTTATTAAGCATAAATAAATAGGAAGATAACATATAAAATGATTATTTAAGCATATGAATAGGTCTTAGTTGCATTCGAATATTCATTGTCATTCACAATTTGTCATCGTCATTCACGATACTTGAACATGAATTGATATAAAAATAAAATAAAAAAAAAGCATGTAATTTTCATATACAAGTTATTAAGCATAAATAAATAGGATCGTAGCATATAAATATGATTATTTAAGCATATGAATAGGTCTTAGTTGCATTCGAATAATCATCTATGTTTTTTTATTCTATTTTTTAAAATAATTTTCATATACAAGTTATTAAGCATAAATAAATAGGATTGTAGCATATAAATATGATTATTTAAGCATATGAATAGGTCTTAGTTGCATTCGAATATTATCTATGTTTTTTTATTCTATTTTTTTTTAATAATATTCATATACAAGTTATTAAGCATAAATAAATAGGAAGATAGCATATAAAATGGTTATGTAAGCATAGGAATAGGTCTTAGTTGCATTTGAATATTCATTGTCATTCACAATTTGTCATCGTCATTCGCGATATTTAAACATGAATTGATATAAAAAAAAAGATGTAATTTTCATATACAAGTTATTAAGCATAAACAAATAGGAAAATAACGTATAAATATGATTATTTAAGCATAGCAATAGGTCTTAGTTGCATTCAAATATTTATGTTAATTAATAGGATAATTAGTTATAGGAAGTGGCGACAATCTTGGAACGCATAATCTTTTTCTCTCTTTTTCCCCCTAAACTACCCTTTAAAATTAGAAATAAATCATTAAATAAGTAAAATAGATAATTTGAGAATTAATATCCACCATTAGATTTTTTTAAAAGGAGTGGATAGGATTGGTTCCTAGTTCTCAAGATTGATACCATCTCCCATAAGAACCCACCCCTATATATATATATATATATATATATATATATATATATATATATATATATATATATAGAGGATGGATCATATAGAAATAAGTCCTGATGTGAGAAATAGGAATAGATCTGAACCATTGATCTAAATTTGATCTATGGTTGTAATTGATTTAAGCATAATTATAAGGTATCATAAGCATGACTAGGTTTAAGCATGAATTTGTACATTAAAAAGCATAATGGTGTTATAAGCATAAATATATACTGACTTAAGCATGATTTTGTATAGTTTTAAGCATCTTTCTCATTTTCTCACGCAAGGATTTATTTGCACACGAACCACTCCCTATATATATATATATATATATATATATATATATAGGGTAGCACTCTGGTGGAAACTAACCTTAAGTTGAAACTTAGAAACTCACCATATCCATTGATTAGTGCTAGATCAATGGCTGAGATTAATCACAAATATATGAATTAATTTAAAAAATGTCAATTATGAGGGATAGAATTGTCAACTTTTTTTTAAAAAAATATAGAAACAAATCATGTTTCCATAATAATAGGATATTTACTATAACCACCTACCACTACTTTCACTCCTCTCCAGCAACCGAGAATTGAGGAAAAGAAATCTTCAATGCAACAATAACCTCTCCCCAGAAAACGCAGCCGTCAAAATGACGAGTAGAAGAACGGAGAAAACTACAGGAAATCGACAAGAAAATGCAGGAAAATCGACGACTATGCAACGAAAAAGATCGGCGAAAAAGATCGATAGAAAAGTGAATAAAACGCAACAATGAATGTGCCATCAACAAATACGCAGCAGAAAAAGAGATGAAAATTATTGCAGGGAAAAGAGAGAGGGAGAGAGAGAGAGAGAGAGAGAGAAGAAAATTGCAGAAAAAGAAGAAGATTGTCGACGATTTGAAGAAGTAGCATAGAACCAGATACAATGCATCAAAATCTAATATAAATGCAGTAAAATGTGTTTATTATGCATTCAAAAATATATACACGAAATAACATAATACACAAATTTTATTTAATATGTATCGAAAAATTAAACTAAAACCATAACCCATTAGGGAAATCGAAACCCTATTTGGGAAAGTTACACTCTAACTTATAGGGAATGATATACCCTAACATGTAGGGAAATTAAAAACCCTAACTTGTATGGAAAACTAACCCTAATACGAAAAGCTGAAGCCTCGTATAAAATGAAATGAAAATGCATTAGAATGATCTCTATAATGCAACAAAATTGACATAATATGCATTATGTCCAATATCTACAAATAACTTGATAAAATTTACCAAAGAAGAAGAAGATCAATCGAAACAATCCAATTAGAATAAAGAAATTATCTTAATGGTGTAGGCAGTGATCCACTTCGTGTTCGCCTCCCCCGAATTGATCTTCTCCATCCACCTCGTCGCCGTCTTGCAACTCAAGGGGTAGTGGTGCTCCACCGTGTAGTTCCAGCAGAACTTGTACGAGCAGCCGCAGGTCACGTCTCTGCAGCCGCCGGGATCCATCTCGACGGCGAACGCACACCCGACGAGACACCACTTCCGCCGGGCACAAAAGCGTCAAGCAGCCGGTGCTGTCGTCGATCGCCGTCTCAAGGTCGTAGGTCTTCCAGCAGCCGGTGCAGAAGGATTGAACTTGTCTTCCAGATAGTTGTCATTAAAATCATTATCACCTATTATACATAATAAAAATGCATCAAAAAATACTATAAATGCAACAAAAGGTATACGAAATGCATTATAAAGAAACAATTTATTAACAAGTATATTTTTCGATTCGTATCAAAATGATTACACAACCTATTTCATACAAACGTTTATGTCCAAAAGTACATCTAAAACATCATTGCAGCCCAGATTCACTTCACAAAAAGTGGAGCCGCGAGGAATGGGCAAGCATCATTGCAGCCCAGATTTCCGTGGAGGAAAAAGTCGAAGCCGCTTTATTGGCCGATGTCTTTTCTCCCGATGCTATTTTAGCCAAGCGGCATCAACTACGAGGCTTTATGATTTATCCATCGGTCCTCTATAAAAAGATTGAATCTCGTGAGATTTCTATTAGTCAAAATCAGATGGGAAGGGGAAGAAGAAGAAGAAGAAGAAGAAGAAGAAGAAGAAGAAGATAAAATCTGCAAAAATACGATGAGAATGAATCTTGACAAGATATTATCTTAAGATTTATTAACATAACCGAAAATAAATAAAAAAATTAATGCATAACCATTTTAGGAAGTTTCAGTTTTTTAGAATTAAAATTACACTTATATCCCTAAATAATTCCTAAAATGTATTAAAAAAAACCAAAAATTATTATTTAATAATTAATATGAAATCAAATCTGATCCATTAGATCTTCAAAATCAACGGATATGGACGGTTTCTAAGTTTCAACTTAACATTAGTTTTCACCTGATATATCCTCTATATATATATATATATATATATATAGGGATTGGATCACATGAGAACCTTTGAGATTGTGAGAACTAGGAACCAATCTACTCCACTCATTTTTAGTTGATCAATGGTAGAGATTTTACTTTTAAATTCCATAATTTTCGTTAATTACGGCAATAGAAGGGTAAAAGAGTAATCACAATTTTTTAGTTTCCTAAATTTATGGTAACCACCTTCTCTCACTCTCACTTACATCCGACATTTTTATTGAAAATACTTTTTCCTAATTCATATTTCTCGTATAATGCTTAGCATCAAAGAGATTGGTCATCGTGTTCATAAAATTAACATGGCTTAATCCCGATTCTTAAACAATCACATCTATTTTTTTCATCTCATGCAATGGATTTTTCTCGTAAAAGGTATATTAGGTTGAGGGTTTATAATTTCTCTTTTGTACTCATTGTTTAGTTTTTTCATGTTGCTTAAATTCCATGTTTTTTCTAGCATCAATTAATAATAATTATTTTGTAAGCATATTATAATAACTATTTATACATAAATTATATTTATACATATTGATGTCGGGTTTATAAAATTAATTTAAAAAAATTGGGGTTTAATTAGTTACCAATTAAACTTCCTATTTAAAATATTTAATCATCTAATATCCATTACTTAGTCACATTTTGTTTATTTGCATATGAAGCATGCACTTATCGTTAATTAAGCATGAATGGTATCAGTGCTTTTAAGGTTATAGATAATATTTTCTTAATTGTTTTTAGCTCTCTCAACTTGACGCAATGTATGAAGCATATACTTATTGTTAATTAAGCAAGAGTCGTATCAATGCTTGCAGGGTTATATATAATTTTCAATAAAGCTATTTGGCCATAATGTGGCCGGCCACACAACGACATTTTTCATAATATACGTAATTTTAAAAATGGTAAATGATAACTATAGTTTATTACTTTTATATTTTAATTTTTTCTTAATTGTTTTTAGCTTTTTATAATTTATTTGATACTTAATTATGATTCATATTTGTCTTACAAATTCTTAGGGTTATGGAGTTTAGTGTTTAGGTTTTAGTTTTAGGTTAAGTGTTTTAGGGGGTAGAGGGTTTAGGGTTTAGTTTATAGATGATAATGTTTTTTTTTTTTTTTTAGCTTTTTATTATGTATTTCATGCTTAATTATCATTCATATTTGTCTTATTATTTTTTTATTGTTTAAGGTTTACAGGTTTTGGGGTTTGTGGTTTAGGCTTTTAGGGTTTAGGGTTTAGGATTTAAAGGCTTAGGGTTTAGGGTTTAGGGTTTAGGGTTTTTCCGGTTTAGTTAGGGTTTAGTTTATAGATAATGTTTTTTTTTTTAGCTTTTTAAAAAAATAGTAAGACAAATATGAATGATAATTAAGCATGAAATATATAATAAAAAGCTAAAAAAAACATTATCTATAAACTAAACCCTAAACCCGAAAGCTCTAAACCCTAAACCCTACCCTAAACCCTAAACCCTAAACCTTAAATCCTAAACTCTAAACCCTAAACCCTAAAAGCCTAAACCACAAACACCTGTAAACCTTAAACAATAAAAAAAATAGTAAGACAAATATGAATGATATTTAAGCATGAAATACATAATAAAAATCTAAAAAAAAAAAACCATTATCTATAAACTAAACCAGCCCTAAACCCTCTACCCCCTAAAACCCCTTAACCTAAAATTAAAACCTAGACTCTAAACTCCATAACCCTAAGAAAATAGTAAGACAAATATGAATCATAATTAAGTATCAAATAAATTATAAAAAGCTAAAAACAATTAAGAAAAAATTATATATATCCCTCTGCAAGCATTGATACGAAATATTGATAATTAAATAATAAACCTTGCCAAGAATAATTAAGCCCTAATGGAAAAAAAAAAGTGACCCCCTTGGGAGAAAATTGAAGCCTAGGGTTTATTTTTTTCAGATAGGGTTTAGTTTCCATTATTTTCCATTGACAAGGTTTAGTTTTAATTAATGCAAAAATAGCCTCTTTGGATGCTTATTTTATGATTTATGATAGCACAATTCTTATACTTACCGATATATTCCTTTTTTAGATATATAAATGATAAGGATCACATGAACATAAATAAGTATTCCAAGTACATGTATTAAGCATTTCAAAATGTGCAAAATAATCAACAAATGATGTAATAAAAAGGCAATGTAGTATTAAGTAATAAACATTGAGATATAATAAAATAAGCATCAAAACAACATGTATTCGAAATTTTAATAAATTATATTACATTATAAACTGCCTATTCAAATAAAAAGTTAACAAGGTCTAAATAAATAGTAATAAGCATCGTAATAACATGAAAATCCATTTATACAAAATTAATTAAGCATTTCGTAATGTATAGTTATGTGTATTTGCCTGCTCCTTTTTCATGCTTTTATATGCATTATATTGTAATTTATTGGTTATAGAAGAATTGTATATTAATAAAAATAAATGCATCGCTAAAAGAACCACAATTAATAATTAAATAAAAGAAAGTGAATGATATTTGATCTCCACGTCCAATACTTATTTCCATAATTATAGGGATGCAACAGTTTTGGAATTAATGAAATAGACGAGAATACCCCTTATCTATTTTTTAAACAGTTTATTCCTGATTATGAGGTTCAATTTATGGCCATTGATCTACTATAAATTAAGGATGAGATTGGTTCCTAGTTCTCACCAATAAAAGGGTTCCCATATGAACCGTCCCCTATATATATATATATATATATATATATATAATCCCTCCGTTTTTTTTATAAGTCGTTTTAGCCTTTTGTCTTTGTTTTTTTTTATAAGTCGTTTTCATATTTCAAGATAAGATTTTCAATTTCCAACTAACTATTCTTCACTTTTTCTCTTGTTTTCATTATCTTCATTTATCGCAATTAATGTTTATCTCTTCTTCCAAAATAATTTCATCTATTTTTACATGAAAAATGCGATTTACGAGGAAAAAAATGAACAATAAAGAATAGTCATTAAGTTTTATTAATTCGTGTGCTTGAGCTAAAAACGACTTATAAAAAAAACGGAGGGAGTATATATATATATATATATATATATATATATATAGGGAGTGGTTCTTGTGAAAACTCCTCTTAGTATAAAAACTAGAAACTTTTCTAATACATTGATATACTTCCTCTGACCCATGATTTCTTGTGCGTTTTTCATTTTGGGACGTCCCACGATTTCTTGTGCGTTTCCTTTTTGGGAAAAATTAACAGTTTAAGTGCACAATTAGTGATCCCTTATTACAATTAACAAAACCCTAATAAATAAAAAATAATTCACAAATAATTTATATAAAAAAAAAATCAGAAAAAACAATAAAAAAAAAAATTCCACAAAAATTAAAAAACACATCTATTATCCAACCACAAATTATCTCCCACCCACCAAATTAATTCCACCCAATTCATTATCTTCTCACAACAACTCTCTCTCTTCCTCTTCTTTGTTGTTCTTGCTCTCGTTTCTATCGAAAACCCTAAATTCCCAGCCCCGTCGTCGCCATGGATCCACCCCCATCCGATAAATCGGAATGGAGATCAACCCGCAACCGACCCGTCGCCGTGAATCCCCGCGGCGGCTGGCTCACAGGCTGCGAGGTGCGTCGCCGCCGTGTTATCCGCCGTTGGGCTTCCACCTCCGAACTGAGCCCAAGCCCTCCTCCACCTCCTCCTCGAATTAAAACGCCCATTTCACCCGGGCGATACGGCACCCTCCGCTCACCACCGACAGTGCGCAGCCGTGCAACTTCTCCAGGGCCGCCTCCTCCTCGCGACGAATATGTGTATGTCCCTCGATTTGAGGAACTTAATTACGCCGTCGCCGCCTCGCGAGGACGGGAGTGTACGCCCCCCCCTTCCGTTGGGCAACCCCTCACCAAACGACGGAGAGGCCGGCGCGGCGGTTGGCGTTTTCAGCCGCCCCAAGCGTCGAAGAGTCCCCCCAACTTTCTGAGCAGCCTCCGCCGTCGCCGTCCGCTGTTGAGGAGGAAGGCCTCACGGACAGTGATCCCTTGTCCAAAAGGCATGTGTATTACTATAGGGATGGATTTCCAGTCTACTTCCCATTCCATCCCACCACAGAAGAGTGGGCTTTCTGTGATGGAGAAGCTGATCGGAAAGCAGCTGAATAATCTTTTCTTCACTCCTCCATTCCGGTCGGCCGCCCTTCATGGTTCCTTCGACCTGAATCCCCTTTACAGATGAAGTCTGTAATGGGGATTCGGGTCGGGAGGAGGTTGAACTAATCTGATGGTTTATGTGCAATGTGTTAATGGTTATTGATGGAATATGTTGCTGTGGTTTCTTGCTATGGGCAGTATTAGGTTTGAGTAATCTATGTTCCACTATCCCTCTGATCTGTAGTTGATGTGCCACTGTTCCATTGAATTTGTTTGACTGGTTTGATTCTTGATGGGGTTTTTGTCCTATGAGTGTATGTATAGTTGATATGTTATGTGATCTCTGATCTATGCTGCATGTTTTGATTCTTATTGGCAAAGTTTTTGATCAATTTGAAAATGGGACAGTGGTAAAACAAAAGAAGCATTTTCCATTTCAAAAGATGTTAAGTACACTAGTCTTTTGAAATCCCAAATGCTAACATATACAAAAGCTATGATTAGTCTATATGCCTCTGCAAAAAAGTGTTTGTTACATGTGATGAAACCTAACTAATTGCAACCATTGCCAACTGTGATTCAATCCCTGTCAGCTGCTGCATTCCCAATCTTTGAATCAAATGCTCAATTCCTCTGATCTGTCCATTCTCTACTAGATAATCTATGCTTTGCCTTGCTAATTCCATTGGAATTGTTAGACTAATTGGCAATCTCCCTTCTCTAATCAACCTGTCCTTTCCCATGTGTGGTATCTTGTAATTGTTGTGGCCTCTGACCTTCATGATCTCTGTTAGGCAGCCTTGCAGTGTGAGAAATACTTTGTTCAATGTCATTGGTGGTAAATCATGAAATGCAGTTTGCACTGCCATCACTAGATCATCCACTGTTCTACATACTTTCCTATGCTGCAGTGATTGAATAGCATTGAAGAATCCCAAGTCATTTATGTTTGTGTCTGGGGAATTTGGTGGCTGTTGAACTAATCTGATGTTGAATCCATCTGTGCTTGCAGCTAATCTGAAATCTGGATCTGAATCAATTATATGAGGCTTTGCATTATCTTGTTGGATGAAGATGTTCTTATCTGCAGTTGCTGGCCACTTGTTTCTTATTGCAGGGACAACCTAGTTTCATATTTCATCAAAAAGCAATTCTATGAGACAACTTACTAGTGCTATGATTATGTTATGAGCATAAGTATTGCATTTAAAAACATGTAGGGCAGTGGATTGCTGGTACCTCATTCAAAAGACATGTTTTCATCACTTCTCTTGTGATGGAGTCAACTGCTTTGGTATAGGGTGTGCCCTTTTTTCTGTGCTTGCTGTTTTTGATTGCTTTATGTTGAGTGGTGAATGGGAAGCATCCTATTTTGCCATCAAATAGGACTATGCCATCATCTCTTAGTATTGGCCTACTCACTGCACACAAGAACATGATTTTGCCAATAAACCTCTTTGATTTGCATGCTCTATATGGTTCATCTTCCCCTGGTGCAAGGTAATACCTGTAATATGAAATGTAAAAGGTAAGTATAGATGTTGTTTGATGACCAATGATGTATAACACACAAAACTGAGGTCAGTCCCTCCATGTACCTGTTTTTTCCTTTGGTGATGAAGAACCACTTCTCATCAATATGCACTATATTGTGCATAGATGAGTATTTCAATGTGTTGAGTCCTCTGTCCAATTGGAGCATTTCCAAACTGAACCTCAACCTAAGGAATTTGTTATCTGCTGTTAAGGAAGGTTTAATGTAGCTTGCAAATATCTTAAAAACCCCTGCCTTCCCCCATCTCTGTAATGTAGATTTGCTAACTCCAATCTTCTCCACCATCGATCTATAACATGATCTTTCACTTACATCCATTGCCCTAAGAACTGCATAGGTGGGCTTCAGGTTATGGTTTCTTTTTCTCCCCTTTTTTTGTGATTTTCACTGTATTGCTAACCCTTGTATTTGCTGTTCTCTTGCAGTTTTCCAGAGCCTAGAAACAGTGTTACGATGGATGTGGAATTGTTGTTGGGCTTCAAGCATCCTACCTCGTTTTGGCTTCCCATTCTTTGTAGCTTGAAGGAGGAAGTGCACAACCAAATTCTGCTCTTCATCTGTCAGGTTTTTGGCCCTCTTCACCATTTCTTCTTCTTCTTCTTCTTCTTCTTCTTCTTCTTCTTCTTCTTCTTCTTCTTCTTCTTCTTCTGTGATCACTTCTTCTTCTGCTTCTCTTCTTCTTCTTCTTCTTCTTCTTCTTCTTCTTCTTCTTCTTCTTCTCCTCTCTGCTGGAATCTGACTCTTCTCTTCTCTCCTCTGTTCTGTTTTTTTTTTTTTGTTTTTTGGCAGATGAAGAACCAAAAATAAGGATGAAAGAGGGGGATATGCTGCACAACTTGCATTAGGCAGCCTTGATCAAATTTGAATTGGGCGCCATTTCCATTTCCCCCCTTCAAACTTTGTTTCATTTTTTTATTGGGAGATTAAACCCATGTGCCTAATTTAAAAACAATTGTTTTAATTTCAGTATATGGATTGCAGTTGGTTGGAATGAAATGGCAGAATGTGTTCTTATTTTTTTGATGTTCATTTGCTGGTTTGGAGTTCATTTGCTCTGTTTTTTTGTTGAATGGAGTGAAGAAAAATGGAATGGATGAATGGAATGAAATGGCAGTTGAATGGAGTGAAGAAAAACCAATAAAAAAAAAATTATTGTGCATAAATCGGAAATGCATTTAAATAAATAACAGAAAAAAAAATATTACATTATTTTTAATATTTAATCGAAATTAATGTATAATGCAAAACAAATAAACAAAATAACATCCCTAAACAACATACTTAAAACACTAAACACTCTCGCCATAAAAACCGTGCCGAAAAGAAACGCACAAGAAATCCTGAGCCGGAGGAAGTATGAAAGATAGACGGTTGAGATGAGTACACGTGTGAAAGAAAGATATGACAACTAATTAATTATAAATAATTTATAGTTTAAATAAGGGTAATGGTGTCATTTAAAATTTTGCAACGCACACGTTTTCTATAATAGTGCCATTATTTTTGGAAATTAAAATTTCGTTTGCAAAAGTGATTCTATCCCCTAAAAAATTAACGTAGTTTTTTACATCCCATTAAAAAATTATGGGAATCGTTTTATTTATTTTTTCCTTGTTTGTAGAGTATCAAATATTTGTATGCATCAAATACTTTTCGTCATGCATATTTCATTTAATTGTTGTGCATTTTTTTTATATATTGTTGTGCATTCAATATTATTTACTGTGTCATATACTTTTAGCTGTAAATTATAAAATCTTTTATCAAGCATTTACTTGATAAAGTAATGCATATTTTGCTAGTACAATATGCATTGATTTGATAATCACGTATTTTTTTAGTTTTAATACATTTCTTAATCATATGTGCATTAGTTTGCTCATAAATGCATTTTTTTACTATAATAATGCATTATGGTTACTGTGCAAAAATGCATCCCTATAAAAATAATTTTTAATGCTTCTCACTAAATCATATGTTAATTATGTTTTCTGCAAAAATGCATTATCATGTATAGGTAATGAGATGCATATATTTAATATAATTGTGCATAATATTCTATTTCATCCATAGTAATAATAAATAAAAAAATCCCGATTGTGCAAAATAAATCGTAGTCATGAAACTAAAGCCTAGTCAACTAAACTCTACCTAGGAAAACTATATCCTAGCTAGTCAATAAAACTTATAAACCCCAGCAAGTAAAAAGTGAACCCTAAGAGATTAAATATTAGGATTTATATCCTCAAGAAAAATAAATCCTTGTCGGAGAACTAAATCATAGATGGAAAAACTAAACTTTAATTGAGAAAACTAAACTCTACGGGAAAAAATATGAAACTCTAATAAAGAAAACGAAACCCTAGCTAGTTAGGGAAAACTAAACCCAGACCGAAAAAGCTAACCATAGTTGGAATGCATGACATTATTGACGATAATGCACACAATCAAATATTGAAATATGCATGCATTTTTTTGTGCATATTCTTTTAAATCCTTATGCATATTTTAGAGAAATGGTAAACTAAGCAATAATTTTAGATGCATTATACACTTAAAGATAATGCACAATCAATTCATTAAAAATGCATTGTCTTCTTTTAGCACATGCTAAACAAAAATAATACAAAGGAATTTAAAAATGCATTATACCATTAAAAATTATAAACGTATTAATTTAACAATGAGTAATTAATGTGTATTTTACATTTATTCCATACAATATTTCAGTTGGATTCAAATAAGTTATATTGCATTTATAATAATGATGAGAAAAATAAAAGTGAAATATTTTAATTTGGCTATTAACGACGTGTGTAATGAATTTCATTCCCATAAATTAGGAATAGCAGTTACATTCCAGAAAATGACATATCTACCCAATTAAATAAATAAACTATGGAAACAAATCGGATAACTAATATAAAAGAATAAACTAACCAAATTAATTGTAACCGTCAGATTTCCTAGATCAATGGCCAGAAAAAGTTTTCAGTTTTCACAATTTAATTAGTTTTCACATGATCCACTACTATATATATATATATATATATATATATATATATATATAGGGTTGGGATATGGTGAAAACCACCCTTAGTGTGAAATATAGAAACCTGTAACAACCCTTGATTATAGTTGAATCAATGGTCAAGATTAAAACTAAATTTATCAATTTGAGATTTAAAAATGCAATAAATTAAATCTGAAAGGGTAAAGTAGGAATTTTGTTATAGGGAATTTGATCTTAATTAGGTAGTGGCCATATTTTTAGGGATTGAGTCAAGACACAATATTGAAAAGATATTGAAAAACAAAAAACGTCCGTCCTCCATCCTTCATTGACGGCTCCTCCTTCATCCTTCATCGACGGCGCCGAGAAAATCTTTCTGCTATCCCCAAAATAATCGAGACCAAGGTATGTAGTTTCTCTCACTCTCGATTCTCTCTATGGGACTCTGAAAATATAATCAATTAGATTTGTAGTTTCCTGCATCAATTCCATCGATTAATTATTGTATGCTTCAGTTAGAGTCAGGTGAATTGCCACTCCAACTTCAATAATGACAGCGTAAAAATAATACATTCCACAAATCAAGTGCTTTAATTCCCCCTTTATCTCTTATAGGATCCCTAAGATATTTGCAATGAGGGTATTGCACACCACTCCCTTCGATGAGTGTTACACGTTTTCATGTATTGAAATTTCCTTTATGATTAGTAACATTATTTATTCACTCTTTGTCCATACAACTAGGGATTTCCAACATGTGCGCACTTAATATTTCATCCGAGGTACGGTTGGTTTAAGCTACTAGAATAATTATATATGGTCGTGGCCTACTAGCTAAACCATGAATAAAACATGTTCTGATTCTAATCCATCGATTCCATCGATTAATTGCAGTAATTTTTAGAAGATTTATTTCAAAGATTGGTGCATAAATTTGTTTTCCTTTAATTATTTGTGTTTGTGACTACTTTTTTTGGGTGGAGATGCAAAATATTGGATTACCACACATTTATTTGTGATGCATATAAGGTGTTCGATATAATGCATAAAAGAAATTTTTGCTTAAATTTGTGCAGCAATTGCAACTGCAGGATGCAACGAAAAACGAGTTGCAAATGTGGAAAGTGCTTCTTGCTACTGCGATCTTGTTCAAGGGACAGATCCAGCAGAGATAGAAAGAAAGATTATAGATTGGGTATGTAAGAGTCACGAAATGTTTAAGGACAAATAGTTTTAGTCTCTTAATTGCATTCTACTGGTTTAGACATTTTAGAATGTTATGTTTTTGGATGATTTTAAATATAATTGTTACCTTTTTGATGATTTAATTCATTTCTTACAACTTCGTAGTGTTAGTATTGTTACATTGTAATAAAGTTATAGTAGTTAACATGGTTTTGAATGGCTATAAACTGCATTATAAAATACAGTGTTATAATATGACATGCGAATATGCAGCAAAATGTATTATAAAATGCATCGACACAAAAAGTATATGCAGAAACATGTACAAATAAAACGTATTGCAATAGTGTAATATCTTAAAAATGCATTATCTTATTGTATTGTGTTAAAAAATGCATCAATTTCAACACAAATATGCATCAACATTTTTAATGCATTTCTTACAACTTCGTAGTGTTAGTATTGTTACATTGTAATAAAATTATAGTAGTTAACATGGTTTTGAAGGGCTATGACCTGCATTATAAAAAATAGTGTTATAATATGACATGCGAATATGCAGCAAAATGTATTATAAAATGCATCGATACAAAAAAAAAAAAAAAAAAAGAAAAAAAAAAAAAAGAAAAGAAAAAAGCAGTAACATGTACCAAAAATACGTAACGTAATATTGTAAAATTTTAAAAATGCATTATCTTATTGTATTGTGTTAAAAAATGCATCGATTTCAACACGAATATGCATCAACATTTTTAAAAAAGTAATTACGTATTAACTGTTATTACATGTCGTTAATTAAACAAACATACATAAGTTGATATAATACACACTTCGAAAAGATTAAATCATTACATTGCATTTTTTTTGAAAAAAATGCAATATAACATTAAGCACAATGCAACAACTAATATAGATGACTATAAAATAATGTAACTAAAACCACACAAGTCTTTTTAATATATTAAAACTAGGGTGACAATAAAATTTGTGTGATAATACCGTACTTGAGTTGTGATGAAAAAAATTAAAAACAAAGATCTAGGAAAACATTAACCAACGTTATCACAATTCCTAGCATCGTGTTTTGCCATCTGCTTACACTTGCTGCATTTTCTCAATGGCTTGTTCGCATCACGTAGCGCCTTCTCCTTCCTTGACTTTAAACGACTCCCACTTCCTTTCGTTTTAACTGGATAGGGCGGCAACACGTATTTGATCTGGAACTGTACATCCATAAAACGTCTCCAACAGCTGCTTCTTACCACTATAATCAGTACAATCACCACCATCGTTTTTGTACTTAGCAAACAACTCATCAAGATCTTGAATCATAAACATGGTTATCTGCTGCGTTATCCGCTTGTTGTACGTCTGTGGAACAATAATTCAATATGTGCAACAATTAGTGAACAAAAATGCATCAAAATGATTAAAAAGTGCAAATCTATCAAATATAAAGGAAAACCTCCTACATAACCTTTAAACAAAATGCCGGTCTCGATAACAACAACACAACTTAACCGTAACCAACTCATAAAAAAAAAAAAAAAAAAACAAACATAAAAATACCTTGCAAATCCATCTCTAATTTGGCTGCTTTCCACCGAATCTCAATATTCGACAACTATTTACATCCAGGTTAGGAGAAACATTAAAGTTATTTACCAGACATTTTCTGGAATACAATGAAAACGAAAGATTAAGGAGAAGCAATATAAGAATGTTGGCAAGATTATTCCATTGAAGATAATGATCAATGCTTTATCGGTGCTACTAAAATTCCAATGGGATGAATTCCAATTGAAGCTTTTATGGTGAAGTTAACTACAAAAATCTCGGTAAAAAGAAATCAAAATCATGATTTAAGAAATCAAAATCATTAACAATTACTTACATTATAAGAAATCAAAATCATAATTAATTATTCAATTAAAAAAGAACAAGGTTACTCACCCAGTGTGCGTGTACGGCTTTGGGAGAAAGAGAAGAAAGAAACTGAAAAATTTTCACGCAAATCAAAACCTAAGAAATTGAAAAATATTCAGTTACCATATAATAGATTCATGGGAGTTAATAAATCCCATATTTTTAGGAAACTTTTAAAATAATATGGTGTAATTTACTTGTTTGCCCCCATCTTCCAATTAATAATTCAATAAAACAATTAAAAAATCAGTTATACCATTTATGACGTGTCAAAATCATATCCATCGGATCTGCGAAATCAACGGTATCTATCGGTTTTCATATTTCACCAAATATTTAGTTTTCATTTGATCCACTCCCTATATATATATATATATATATATATATATATATATATATATATATATATATATATGGGATGGTTCTCATGAGAACCATTCACTTCATGAGAACTAGGAACCATTCTAGTCCATTAGATTATAAGAGATCTATGGACAAGATTAATTCCTACAATAAATAATTAGGTGATTGAATTCAATTTTTAATTAATCTAAAGGGTAGTTCAGTCAATAAAAAATCAAAACATAACCACTTACCTTATTAATAGATTGAACGTGTGTCTATGAATGGAAGAAACGTCGCCGATTCCAATTCAACAACAAATCTGTGTCGACTCGATTCAACAAGAAAACTGCTTCACAGTCGGCGAAACGAAGCAGCAACCGTCCGCCGAAATCTGCTTCGTAGCCAGCGAAACGGAGTAGCAACCGTCCGCCGAAATCTGCTTCGCATCCGGCGAAATGGAGCAGCAAATGCTGCCGAAAACTGCGCGCTTCACAGGCGACGACCTGAGCACAACCGCTGCCTAAACCTGCTTCACGGCCGACGAACCGGAGCAGCAACCAGTCGTCGGAGCAGCAACCAGCCGCCGAAATCCCACGATCTTGACTCTCCAAATATACAGCAAATGCAAATCTGCTTCTCATTTTTGCTTTGCATTCCAATTCCAAAACTTTGAGTGGGAATTTGTAATTTTTTTCGTCAACTATAATATGCTTTTTGATTGATCTTTTTCCGTTCGCTTCTTATGCTTTGAACGTATTAATGCTTTTAACAATGAAATATTATGCTTATATTTTGCTTTTGTATAGGATTATACTGTATGTCATGATCATAATAGAAATCTCACATTTTATGTGAATGATGCGTAAAATAATAATTGATTGAATGTTTTTTTTTTTTTTTTTGTTCCCGTTATGCTTATTATATTCACAAAATTAGAGTAGTCATTTATAGCTAAACTCCAATTAAGCATTCTAACACTCGTAATAAGCCTAATTTCATATCTGAATAAGCATGACTAATAAGAAAAAAATATATATACATGATGAAGCATGAAAGAATTATAGTCGTCAAGCATACTGCAAAATCAAATTAAGCATTTTAATATTAAATGACACACAAAAGAAATACGTGTTAATATTATGAGTCGTTTATATGTAAAATGTTTATATGTAAAAGTGTATTTGATGCTTAAATAGTCATTATAGTTTGCTTAAAAAATTATATATTAATCGGCACTCGAAAGATAAACATATTAATATTAAGCATCAAATAAATCATAATTAAGCATCAAATAAATTATAAAAAGCTAAAAATAAATAAAAAAATATATTATCCATCATTATCTATAACCTTACAAGCACATGATACGACGCATGCTTAAGTAACAATAAATATATGCTTCATAAGCAAAAATAAACACAATGTGACTTTATAAAAACAATAATGTTCGTTCTTTTTCCACTCACTTTTTTACACGTAACATTGTTGTTATGAGTAATAAGCATCAAAAAATATTTTAAAAAGCAATGGTATAACCCTATAACTCTAAACCCTAAACCCTATAACCATAAACCATAAACCCAAAACCCTAAATCCTAAACCCTAAACCCAAAACCCTAAAACATAAACCGTAACTTAAACACACCCTAAACCCTAAAAGCCTAAACCCTAAACCCCATAACCCTAAACCTTAAACTCTAAAAATATAGTAAGACCAATTTGAATGATAATTAAGCATCAAATAAATTATAAAAAGCTTAAAAAAATTAAGAAAACATTATCTATAACCTTACAAGCACTGATACCAATCATGCTTTAATAAATAATAAATAGATGGTAATAGCAATCAAATATGTATATAACAATGCTTTAGGGTTTAGGTTTTAGTTTTAGGTTATGGGGTTTTAGGGGTTTAGAATTTAGCTTAATCAAGTTCGTATCAATGCTAAGGTGACATAAAAATGTATATTTTAAAGCTTAATCATGTTCGTATCAATGCTTTAGGGTTTAGGTTTTAGTTTTAGGTTATGGGGTTTTAGGGGGTTTAGAATTTAGGGTTTAGGGTTTAGGATTTAGGTTTTAGGGTTCAGGGTTTCGGGTTTAAGGTTTAGGGTTTAGGGTTTTCGGGTTAGGGTTTAGGTTACTAAACAATAAAAAAATAGTAAGACAAATATGAATGATAATTAAGCATGAAATACATTATAAAAAGCTAAAAAAAAATAAAGAAAACATTATCTATAACCTTAACCCTAACCCGGAAAAACTAAACCCTAAACCCTAAACGCTAAACCCTAAACCCTAAACCCTAAAAAGCTAAACCCTAAAGCATTGATACGAACCCTGCAATGTTATAACCCTAAACACTAAACTCTAAACCCTAAAAGTCTAAACCCCATAACCCTAAACCTTAAATCCTTAACCAAAAAAAAAATATAATAAGACGAATATGAATGGTAATTAAGCATGAAATACCTTATAAAAAACTAAAAAAAAAAAAAGAAAACTTTATCTATAACCGAAACCCTAACCCGAAAAAACTAAACCCTAAACCCGAAACCCTGAAAGCCTAAACCCCATAACTCTAAACCCTAAAACCCCATAACCTAAAACTAAAACCTAAACCCTGAACTCCATAACCCTAAGAAAATAGTAAGACAAATATGAATCATAATTAAGCATCAATAAATTATAAAAAGCTAAAAACAATTAAGAAAAAAATATATATAACCATGCAAGTATTGATACGAATCTTGCTTAATTAACAATAATTATATGCTTAATTAACAATAATTATATGAATAAGAATTATTTAAATAAGCATACAGAGAAAGCAAATTAGGCATTTTAAAAACATAAAATTTGTTATTAAATATATTAAAATTAATTAGTATTTGGTGGATGCTTAATATATTATAGTTTATTGCTTTATATTTCTTATGTAGTGAAATTACATTATTTTATACATTAGTCGGTTTTATTTACTGATTGGTTCATTATATTATATGTTTTATCTATTGTTGATTGATACTTAATTTTGAATGAGTATTGCTTGCATTCATGGTCCCATATTGAATACAAATATTAAAAAAAAGACGTGGGAGAGAGAGTTTTGACGTAGGACAACCATAATTAAGCATCAAATAAATTATAAAAAGCTAAAAACGATTAAGAAAATATTATCTATAACCTTACAATCACTTATCCGACTCATGCTTAATTAACAACAAATATATGCTTCATAAGCAAATAAACCTAATGTGACTTTTAATTGAATAGTTTTCATGTTATATAATCAAAACAACCATGATCATTTTTTTACCTATCATATTTACATATAACATTGTTTTGTAGTTTTTAATTCAATTCAAGTGTTACTATAACGTATAGCTTATTAAATATGATTTGAATTCTTAATATACCTTTCATTATTATTTTTTTAGTAGTTTAATTGAAATACATACGAAATTTATAGGATATTAAAAAAAATTAATGTTCAATTAATTTATTATTATTTTTTTAATTCTCAAATAATTTATTTCTCTTATATTTTTTTTTTTTTTTTTTTGAATGCTTAGTTTAAGTTTTTCGCATGCTTTTTTTTTATTACCCAATTTCTTGTCATTACTGACAAAATTAATGATAAGCCAAAAGAAAAAAAAATACATATATTTGATATCATGGAAAAATATTGTGAAAACACACGATATTAAAAAAATAAATTAATTGATATTAGGGAGATAATTTAATTACGTTAGAGAAAAGAGAGATTAATTAAATGTGAATTTACGAATTTAGTTATAGTAATCCCACAATTTAAGGAGGGTGTAATTAAGATTACATTAATGCCCCTCTATAAATTAAAACTACCGAAATAATGATCATTAAAAGATAAATCTCAGCCATTAATCTAATATATCTAATGGTAGAGATTGGTTCCTAGTTCTCACGAAATGAAAGGTTCTCATATGATCTATTCTCTCTCTCTCTCTCTCTCTCTCTCTCTCTCTCTCTCTCTCTCTCTCTCTCTCTCTCTCATATATATATATATATATATATAGGGGCTGGTTCTCATGAGAACCATTCACTTCATGAGAACTAGGAACCATTCTAGTCCATTAGATCATGCGAGATCTATGGACAAGATTAATCCCTACAATAATTAGTATATTGATTTAAATCTAATTTTAATTATGCAAAAGGGTAGATTAGTCAATAAAAAAGAACACTATTCCACTTACCTTAATTCCAGGATACGTTAGATTTGTTTAATATGCAGATTCTCGGCCGATTCAAAATCAATTAGATTTCGAAGACGAAAGCAAGCATCGACCAGCTGCCGAAACCTGGTGGCAGCCGGCGAAACGGAGCAGCAAAACGTGCTTTGCAGGCGGCAAAACATAGCAGCATACAGCCCCCGAAACGTGCCTCGCAGCCGACGAACCGGAGCAACAGCCAGCCTCCGAAAATTGCTTTGCAACCGGAGCAGCAACCGCTGCCAGGCGACGAACCGAGCAGCAACCGCCGCCGAAACCTGCTTCACATCCACAAACGGGAGCTGCAACCAGCAGCCGAAAATTTCTTCACAGCCGGTGAAACGCAGTAACCAACCACATCGAAATCGAACGACGGTAAAGTTACAATTGTATTCTTATGTTGACGCTTTACTACAATCAACATGTACTTAAATTGAATTTGTTTTGTTGAATTTAAGCTGTAGGCACATAATTTTAGTTCACGCTTGTTGATTTTATTATTTTTCTTAATAGGAATTTTATCGAACAATTTTCATGCGAACAAATAGTTTCATGCTTTGTTATTTGAATAGATTGCTTAAATATATGTAAGTCTTTTTAATTTTCGATTTTAAGCATATCATATACTTAGATAAAGCTTTCATAAATTGATTAAAAGCAGCGATTCGTTGAATTTAAGCAGTAGCCTTAGCTTTTTAGTTTCATGCTTCATTGATTTTATTGTTTTGCTCATATCAGTGTATTTCTATAAGTCATTTCTCAAGTTCATAAGTCATGGACTTGGAGATGCCAAGGACAGTAGCTTTGGCACATAATCGGGCACCACACTCATCTCTCTTTGTCGAACACCTAATGTGCATAGATTTTTTGAATGCTATGTGATTTAAGCAGATTTTAGTTTCATGTTTAGTTTATTTTCGTGGATTTTATGTGTCGTCGAATTTATATTAATGCTTAAAATATTTTAATTTCTTGCTTAAAACATTGGTATCCTAGTTTAATACTTAATTTGTATTGTCATCGATTTTAAGCATATTTTAGATTTTATGAAAGCCTTTTGTCGAACACCTAATGTGCATAGATTTTTTGAATGCTATGTGATTTAAGCAGATTTTAGTTTCATGCTTAGTTTATTTTCGTGGATTTTATGTGTCGTCGAGTTTATATTAATGCTTAAAATATTTTAATTTATTGCTTAAAACATTGGTATCCTAGTTTAATGCTTAATTTGTATTGTCATCGATTTTAAGCATATTTTAGATTTTATGAAAGCATTTTGTCGAACACCTAATGTGCATAGATTTTTTGAGTGCTATGATTTAAGCAAGATTTCAGATTTTATGAAAGCCTTTATGATTGATGCTTAATTATCTATGAAACATTCTATCGAAAGCGTGTACATAAATTAAGCATGAATTTCGACTAATGTAAGCATATATAGTTTTTACGTTTTTTATTGTGCAGATAAGGGAAATAATTTGAGTGAAGGAAACACACATAAACGGAAGCGTGTACAAGAACTTTCCGACAATGATTTTGTTAATGAAAAGTCAAAAAAAAGGGAAACTTCAAAAGGAAGGAACCGGAACATTGGAGTATACGAAGAATGACAACGAATTTGATTTAGAGGATGTTGAACATTTTTCCTCTTAGCATAATACCCTTTGTTATTTGTTTGTCGAGATATTTTATAACAATTAGATTGATGTTTTTTTAATTAAATAATTTTGCTTATATTTATAAATTTTACTAATATTTCATGTTGCATGTGGTGGTGTTTTCTTTCATTATAACAATATTGTTTACGTTGATAATCGAGAAAGGTTTACAAACATAAATAATATTGTTCGTTATAAGCAAATTGTATATTAAATAAGACATCAAAAACAAATAAGAATTGAGTGATACGTACAAGTCAAGCATAAATAAAAAACAACACTGTTCTTTTTTTTTTTTTCCATTCAATTTTTTACATGAAATTACATTGTTGCTAGGACTAACAAGCATCAAACAAATATTTTTAAAATGCAATGTTATAACACTATAACCCTAAACCCTAAACCCAAAAAGCCTTTACCTAAAACCACAAACCCCATAACCTGTAAACCTTAAAAAATAAAAAAATAGTATGACAAATATGAATGATAATTAAGCATGAAATACATTAAAAAAAAAAGAAAAAAAAAACATTATCTATAAACTAAACCCTAAACCCGAAAACCCTAAACCCTAAACCCTACCCTAAACCATAAACCCTAAACCTTAAATCCTAAACCCTAAACCCTAAAAGCCTAAACCATAAACCCCATAACCTGTAAACCTTAAACAATAAAAAAAATAGTAAGACAAATATGAATGATAATTAAGCATGAAATACATAATAAAAAGCTAAAAAAAACATTATCTATAAACTAAACCCTAAACCTTAAACCCTACCCTAAACCTTAAACCCTAAACCCTAAACCCTAAACCATAAAACCCTAAAGCCTAAACCACAAACCCCATAACCTATAAACCTCAAACAATAAAAAAATAGTAAGACAAATATTAATGATAATTAAGCATGAAATACATAATAAAAATCTTAAAAAAAAAACATTATCTATAAACTAAACCCTAAACCCGAAAACCCTAAACCCTCTACCCCCTAAAACCCTTAACCTAAAACTAAAATCTAAACCCTAAACTCCATAACCCTAAGAAAATAGTAAGACAAACAATTAAGAAAGAAATTACATATAACCCTGCAAACATTGATATGAATCTTAGGGTTTAGGTATTAGTTTTAGGTTAAGGGGTTTTAGGGGGTAGAGGGTTTAGGGTTTTCGGGTTTAGGGTTTAGTTTATATATAATTTTTTTTTAGCTTATTATTATTTATTTCATGCTTATTTATCATTCATATTTGTCTTACTATTTTCTTATCGTTTAAGGTTTACAGGTTTAGGGTTTAGGGTTTAGTTTATAGATAAATTTTTTTTTAGCTTCTTATTATGTATTTCATGCTTAATTATCATTCATATTTGTCTAACTATTTTTTTAAAAAGCTAAATAAAAAACCATTATCTATAAACTAAACCCTAAACCCGAAAACCCTAAGCCCTAAACCCTAAACCCTAAACCCTAAACCTTAAATCCTAAATCCTAAAAGCCTAAACCCCCGTAACCTGTAAACCTTAAACAATAAAAAAATAGTAAGACAAATATGAATGATAATTAAGCATGAAATACATAATAAAAAGAGGAAATATGGTAAACTACCCTCTTAGAGATAGTAAAACCAAATTTAGGTGTGGGAATAAAAACCATCAATTTTTACCCATATTTAGGTTGGGAGGACCAAATTACCCTTACTTTTACCTTTTTCCTATCCCAAACCTACTTTCTCTATCTTCTACTTTATTTTGAATTTCAAACAAATCCCCCCATCTCTTTCACTCTCTCCCACGTCTTTCACTCTCTAGCCACAACCTTCTCTATCACTCTCCACAGCCACCCCCCCTCTCTCTCTCTGCATCTCTTCTCTCTCTCTTTCCCTCCTCCATAGTTGCCTTCTACCTTTTCCTCGCCGACGAGGAGCAACATATCAACAACGGGGAGGCCGGCACAAGGAACGTGGTTTAGGTGGTGCGCCATGTCCGCTCCGTGATGGGGACTTCCGTTTCCTCCTCAACCTCAAAGAAGATGAGGTATTCTCCTTTGCGCGCGTTCCTCGCCTTCGTCTCACCCCGACCTTTTTCTCGGCGGCGGAGCGGGTACGGGTCCCCATACAAGATCTGGTAAACCTCGGTTGATCCGTATTTGAAAAAAATGTGTCTTCTTCTTCCTCTTCCTCTTCTTCTTCTTCTTCTTCTTCTTCTTCTTCTTCTTCTTCTTCTTCTTCTTCTTCTTCTTCTTCTTCTTTTCTAGATTTTTTTACTGTGCTACTTTTGATGGGTGTGATTTTGACTTTTATTTTGTAGGTTTAGATGAGTTTGAATTTGAAATGTATTGTTAAAATTTACTTGTTTTTCGGTACGATTTTAACATTATCGTACTCAAATTCGAAATGTATTGTTAAAATTTACTTGTTTTTTGGTACGATTTATACATTATCGTACTTCTTTGTTTGTTACTTTCGATTCTTTGTTAGTTACTTTCGACGACGTTCAACATTCTCAAGTACGGTTCTCGTTCATTTGCGTTCTGTTTATATATAAAGTTTTTTGAAGTGTTGATATGAAAATTTTTATATCAAGAGTTAGGAGTTTTGGATCTTATTCTTCTTGTTTTGCTACGTCTTCTTCCTCTGTTTATTATTATTATTATTATTATTATTATTATTATTATTATTATTATTATTATTATTATTATTATTATTATTATTATTATTATTATTATTATTATTATTATTATTATTTTTCCCTGCTACTCTTCTCATTGTAAATTTAAATTTGGAATGTATTACGAAAATCTTAATTGATTTTCTGGTACGATTTTAACCATTTCGTACTACTTTATTCTGGTACGATTTTAACCTATTAGGTTTCGCCATTGAGATCCATCTATTGCTGTTGTTGGTGATGGGAGGGAGATATTAATGGTTTTTTATTTGGGTATTTCGATGAAGGGAGAAGAAGGAGAGGATGAGGAAGAAGGGGGAAGCTTCACATATTCCTTCTCGAGGTGGCCGCGACGGCGACGACATCCGAACCATGGAAACAAAGCTTAAACATTCTTCTTCTTCCTCTGTTTTCTTTTTTTCTGCTACTCTTCTCACAGTAAATTTAAATTCGGAATGTATTACGAAATTTTAATTGATTTTTCAGTACGATTTTAACCCTTTCGTACTACTTCATTTTGGTACTTCTTTAATTTTCACCTTCGCATGGGTCTTTCTAGTAGAGAAAAGGACAACTTCAAATTCTTTTTTCGTACTGTAATTGTTAGTACGAATTTAACATAAATATTGATGGCGTGAATGAGGAGAGAGGCCACCGGAGAGGAATTTGTTTGGAAGCGTGCAGTAGTATAGAAGAAAAGTAAGCGCAAAATTGATATTTAAACTTCTGAATTTTTACTACTTTCGATCTATGTAATTAAGAACATTGTACGAATTTTACGAATCTTACCATCAAAGTGGTTTATTTTTATAATTATACTTTACGCACTTAACAACATAGTACGAAACTTACAAAATCTTACTAAAACCGTGAAGAATTTTCATCACTTCACTTTATGTACTTAAGAACACAATACAAAATTTACAAATATTACCAGTAACGTAGATAATTTTTATAATTATACTTTATACACTTAACAACATAGTACGAAACTTATGAAATCTTACTAAAACCGTGAAGAATTTTAATCATTTCACTATATGTACTTAAGAACACAGTACGAAATTTACAAAATCTTACTAAAAACGAACAAATGTATTTTTTTTTCGAAATATATTTACTTGTTTTTCGGTACGATTTAACATCGTATTTCTTTGTTTTGTTACTTCGATTTATGTTCTTAAAACACAGTACGAAATTTACAAATCCTACTAAAAATGTGCATAATTTTTTTCACTTTGCTCTATGCACTTAAGAACACAGTACGAAACTTAAAAATCTTACTGTAAACGTCCAAAATTTTTATCACTTCACTATATGTACTTAAGAACATAGTATGAAACTTAAAAAATCTTACTATAAATGTCTATAATTTTTATCACTTCACTCTATGCACTTAAGAACATAGTACGAAACCTAAATTTTTTTACTATAAACGTCCATAATTTTTATCACCTCACTTTATGCACTTAAGAACACAGTACGCAACTTACAAGATATTACTATAAACGTCCATAATTTTTATTAGTTCACTATATGCACTTAAGAACATAGTACGAAACTTATAAAATCTTACTACAATTGCTCATAATTTTTATTAATTCACTACACGCACTTACCAACATAGTACAAAATTTACAAATCTTACTAGAAACGTACATAATTTTTATCATAATATTTTATGCACTTAACAATATAGTACGAAACGTAGAAAAACGTACTAAACTCGTGCAAAAAGAGAGAGAAGAAAAAGTTGAACATGGGAGAGAAGAGTTAGTGGGTGAGAGGAGAGAGAGTGTCAGTTAGAAAAGTATAGAGAGAGGAAGAGAGAAGGAGAGAAAGTTGATGTGGATAGAGAAAAAGTAAGTGCATGGGGATGTGTGTGTCAAAAAAGTGAGTGGGTGGAACAGAGAAAGGAAGGGTATTTTGGTACCAATTTTGAAAATAAGGGTAGAATTTGGTTATTTTTATTCCCATACCTACATTTGGTTTTCTTATCTATAAAGGGTCAATATAATTTTTGCCTCTAATAAAAAGCTAAAAAAAATTAAGAAAAAATTATCTACAAAGCTTTTCATTCAAAGCTGAAAATTTATTTACAAACATTTATATAATTCACAATAGAAACTAAAACAAATATAATTCAACTTTAAAAAAAAAAAAAGGATATCAATCATGGTCGTTCATCAAAATTTGTTGTATTATTCTATTAATTTAAATCACTAAGAAAAATATAATTTATAATTTTTGATATGGTAAATCGGATATTATTTTTATAAATAAAGTCAACGACCATAAATATTTCTTTGCGCATTAAATTAAACCATCACGAGAGAGAGAAAGAGATTAACGTGTGTGGAGGGGGAGATAATTTAGATTGAAATAGAGAAGAGAGAGATTGTAGTTACCATATCTATTTTATAGCAACTAATTCCACAATTTAAGGAAGGAACAATGCAGATTACGAAATTACCCTTTTCACTTAAAAAACTGCCGAAAATAATCTTCCCAATCTTCAAATCTCGGCCGTTTAATCCAACAAAATCAACGGATCATAAAGGTTCCTAGTTCTCACGAAATGAAAGGTTCTCATATGATCTATTCTCTCTCTCTCTCTCTCTCTCTCTATATATATATATATATATATATATATATATATATATATATATATATATATATATATACTAGTTTACAACCCGTCGAAAATCGACGGGTGTCAATTATTTCTAATGTTTAGATATTTTATTAGTGAAATTTATTTAAAAATATTTTAGACTATGATTCTAGATTTTTATGTACTTACAAACAATAAAAGAATTTAAGAATGATGAAGAACTAATTCAATGATGATTCATATTATATTTAAATCTTCGACGTTTAAAGACTTATAACTCAATTTCTCGTGAAATATAAAAATATATTTAAAAGTAATACAAAATACTAAAAGTAAATAAACAATATGAAAATTATATAAGAAATATGGACCAAAATAATATGCTTGGCTCCTCTTCTACAAAGCTATTGAAGTTTGAGCGTAGTCTCCCGTTACTCGTGTTTATAAGAAAATAGGTTTAAAGGGGAATATTTTGATGATAGGTGTATTTGTATCTCGTTAAGCCGTCCGTTGTTTATTTTAATAAACATAAAATATCAACAAAGTCTCTCGTAGCCTGTTGTTTATTGAAATATATAAAACAAAATGTCAATATAAAGTCACTCGTTTCCCGTGTTTATAAGAAAATAGGTTTAAAGGGGAATATTTTGATGATAAGTGCATTTATATCTCGTTCGAAATTCGATACAATCACTTTATAACGTTATTTTTTAAGTAAAATATAAATAAAGAATATGAAAATATGTCAAGTCACCCGTTATTTTTTTCAATAAAAAAAATGTCGTTATATAAAAATAAGTTAAATGCCCGTTTCGATCCACCACGTTGATCGGCATGCATACGTGTCAATTCCTACATCCTCAATTCTTATTTATCTAAAATACATATATTTGTAAATATTGAAGTATGATATATTTCAATCTCACAAAATATCTATCTTATATTTAGTTTTATATTGTATACTACTATGTATGCTTATCATATAAGTATTCGCGTAGCCCGATGTTTATCTATGCTATATATAAAAGCTAAATAGTTGAATAAAATTACAATTATGCCATTTCCCTCCAAAAGTGACAATCAATTGTCCAATGGATTGTTTTATCACTTAACTAATGGCTTAGAGCTTAAGCTTTGACTTGAGGGTATATATATTAGAGCTCAATAAAAAAAATGTATTATAAAATGCTTGAAAATTGATTAAATGCTTGAAAATGCTTGAATTATTATAAACTATTAGTTATATTTCATATTCAAATTTTGCAAATGGTGTCAACCTTTATTCTAATTGAGTTATTGCATGATATTTTATTTATGTCACAATTTTAAATATTGGACCAGCCATATGTATTACTGTTATAAAAGTTTGCATTCTTATAAAATTGATACTATCAAGTATCCCATTTTTTTAATATTAAATTTAAGGATAATAATTCCATTTTGTATCATTTGAAGAAATAAATAATTTATACGTGCAACGCACGTAATCACTATTAATAGGATAAAATCATGTATTTGAATAGTAATTTTAATATTGTTAATTTTTCTTGAATTAAAAATAATTTATATACAATAAATTGTAAAAATATTTTTTCCCTATACTAATTGTGATGTACATCCCGTGCAATTGCACGGGCTACCACACTAGTTGTAATAAAAACAAAATGCCATTACATCAAAATAAATCAAGCCATAACGCTGATTCTTGTTACATTTAAATCTTCGACGTTTAAAGACTTATAAATGAAATTGGTGTCAAAATCAACAAAGTCAAGTTTTCCGTGAAATACAAAAAATAAAATAAAAAATAATGTAATACGAAAAGTACTTAATAATTTACTACCCGCCGAAAATAGTTTATATTAATCGAAATCTACCTCTTTTGCAATCTAACATGTAACTTAATTTGATATGATTTTAGTAGAAACATATATAATTATATAAAGTCACTCGTTACTCATGTTTATAAGAAAATAGGTTTAAAGGGGAATATGTTGATGGTAGGTGCATTTGTATTCTGTCAGAATTCGATACGAATCACTTTATAACGTTATTTTAAAGTAAAATATAAATGAAAATTATTAAAATGTCAAGTTGACCGTTATTTATTATAATAGAATATAAAAGAAAAATATTAAAATAAATTCAAGTCGCCCGTTGTTTATTTTAATAAAAAGAAAATGTCAATGATGAGTCTCAAATAGTTATTTTGATTTCATCTCGCCGTGTCGTTATTTCAAGCTGCTAGTTAATTGTGATAATAAAAGTAGGTTTATTAGAGTAATATTTTGATATGAAGTATAGTGTGCCTCGTCAAAATTCAATATGAAAAAATTAATTTATATAAAGCATTCGGTTAAATACTTATTAATCATTGCATAATACTACAAATAAATGTTAATCATATTTGCATAATTATTTGCATTTAGATTCTATTATTTTTTCTATTATATGGAATTGTAATTGTTATTGTTATTTTATTATAAATAAATAAATAAATAATATATTAAAATCTTTTTTTTTATCGAAATAATATATTAAAATCCATTCATGTATGAATAGAATAATATTGAAGATAACTATTAAAGATGTAATAATAATAATAATATTATTAATAATGATAATTATAAAATAATTAGATAATATTTTTTATTATAAAAAATTGAATTTTTAGATAAATAGGAACGGAGAGCATAGGAAGCGCCACGTAGGCACATGAATTAACGTGGTGCTCCGAATCCGCTTTGCTATTATATATAAAAGGATATATATATAAACCATAATATCAAAACATTATAATACCAAGTCGATAAAAAAAATATAAAATTTTCGATATCAAATAGATTGACACTTTCATTCAGAACAATTGGCACTTTTATTCATTAAAATTGACACTTTTGCTGGAGAATTATATATCCTAAGTTTCAATTTATAATCCATATTCAACATTATAAAATTGAAGTTAAATACTAAACAATAATTATAAAACCGTAAATTGATATATGAACCCTATAAAGTAATTTTAAAATTACTACATACATACAAATTACGTATGTATATATATATATATATATATATATATATATATATATAAGATTGACACTTTTGTTTATAAAGATTAACACTTTTATTAACAAAGATTGACACTTTACTTAAACGGGTCAGGTCAACACGGATCGGGTCGGGTCGACCCGACCCGAAATTGAGTCAACCGGGTCGGGTTGACCACAGTTGGGCCGGGCCGGGTCGGGTTGGCGGGCCGGGCAGGTCAAGTGGATCCGGCCGCATGGTGCGGCCGGCCACATACAAGTTTTTGCCTATAAATATTGAAATCATTAAATCCTAAAAAACATAAAAATCAAAGTTCGATTTGTTCGTTAAAAATGCCCCGCCCTAATACAAAGTACAAACCCATCGATAATTGGAACTTACGAGCTGGCGAAGCTTAGGAAAACTTCTCCGGCGAAAACAATAGTTCAATGGATTTGAATTTTCCGGAAACAGTTGAAGATGGAGAGGATGCAATTGTGGGGAAGGTTTCCGATTGCGGCGTGGAAGAAGAGAGAGAGCGGGGTGCTAGAGAAGAGTCGCTCAGTAAAACAGGCGGAGTTAGCAGTTTCTGCGTGAAAGACGAAACAGAAAGGGTTGCAAAAGAAGAAGAAGAAGAAGAGAAGGAGATTAGTAAAGCAGAGAGGGAGTGTAGTTCAGGAGTGGTCTCGAGCAAGAGAGCATCGACGCGGAAATGGTCGTTAGTGGCTACGGAGAAGATTCTGAAATTGAAAGAGGAAGTTTACGAGTGGGAACGCGACGAGAGGCGGAGTAGAGAGAGGGAGGATGAAAAAAGTGGGGATACTGGTTTAGGGGATCAGGTTGAGTTGGGGGAGACAAATGTCGAGGGCCAAAGCGTGCAAAGAAGAAGGAGAGGGAGGCCTAGGAAGAATGTGAAACTTGAGGATGGAGTATTAGGAGGTGAGGAGACTGAGGTGGTGGAGAAGAGTATTGAGGGTCAAACTGCTAAAAAAAGGCGAGGGAGAAAGAAAAAGGATGTGGAAAGTCAGGATACTGGATTAGAGGGTGAGAATGAGGGGATGGAGAAGAGAGACGTTTTGAAAAGTGAGGATACAGGATTAGGGTGTGAGAATGAGGGCGCGGAGGGGACAAAGGCTGTGAAAAGTGAGGATACTGGATTTGGGTTTGAGGCAGAGGGGGAGGAGAAAAATGTTGAGGGCCAAAGCACTAGAAAAAGGCGAGGGAGAAAGAGGAAGGATGTGGGAAGTGAGGTTAAAGGGTTGGGGGGTGAGGCTGAGGGGAAGGAGGACATTGAGGGCCAAACCACTAGAAAAAGGCCAGGGAGAAAGAGGAAGGATGTGGAAAGTGAGGTTAAAGGATTAGGGGGTGAGGTTGAGGGGAAGGAGAAGGACGTTGGTGGCCATAGCACTAAAAGAAAGCGAGGGAGACCGAAAAAGATTGTGGAATTTGATGTTACAGGGATAGGGGGTGAGGCTGAGGGAAAGAAGAAAACTAAAAAGGACCAGAGCACTAAAGGAAAGCGAGGGAGAAAGTGGAAGGATGAGAAATGTGAGGATACTGTATTAGAGGATAAGGGTGAGGTGCAGGAGGAAAAGAATGTTAAGGATGAAAGGCTGAAAAGGACCTGGCAGAGTAAGAGGAAGAATGCAGAAAACAAGGGTACCGTTAAGGATGATAAGAATAAAGAGGCTGAACATATTGGTGGCAAAGCTCTTGAGGAAAATGTATGTGATTCCTGTTATGTTTTGACATTCTTTTATTGTCCAGTTTGTTATTTTCTGAACTAAACTGGCTAATTAACTCGATTCCTTGAAAATAATTTTGTAGGGGAAGAAGAATGAGGGTAACAATTGTCACCAGTGCAAGAGGAATGACAAAGGGAGGGTCGTGAGGTGCACCAAGTGTCTCCGTAAGCGATATTGTCTTATTTGCATAAGTAGATGGTGAGTAACTTGGTGATAGGGACTATTTTAAACTGAACTTGAGCAGTTACTTTATATTATGGCTTTTATTATTTAATCAATGACATTATCATTGGTTGGTTGGTGTCTAAAAGTCACATATCTTGAGTTCTCATACATGCATATGCAGCACACATTAAAGATTGTCAGTTGTTAAAAAATAAAATTGGATATTTTTCAGGTCTGGATTAAATGACTAAATAGGATCCCTATAATTAAAAGAGTTTGACTTGAACCAGTTTTGTTTTACAACCGTTATGCAATTTATATGCTTCCTACCATGATTTAGTAAATTATAGTATCTGTACGTCCTTACCTGAGTTGTTAATTGCGTGCCTTTCTGTCATTCATGGAGATGGAAATTTTCATGCTTTTTTCTTTATACTTATTTATGGTATATTTTGGACTCTGCATTGTCTGAATTGAACTTTTCTCAGGTACCCTCACATGCAGGAAGAAGATTTTACAGAAGCTTGCCCTGTTTGTCGTAACAACTGTAATTGCAAGGATTGCTTGCGGCTGGATGCACAACCAATTAGGGTTGGTCTATGTATTTTCCACCCTTTCATTTTCCTTTTCAACTCTTAAATATATGCTAGTGAAATCAGACCAAACAGTCATTTTGTGCTCTTGCCTGCTCTTCGTCTGATGTACTTCTTTTGTAATTGGCATATGTGCAGCACTTGAAGGATTTGAGAATAGAATTTGGTCACGAAGAAAAGATACGATACTCTAAGTACATTCTGCAAATGCTTCTGCCCTTCTTAAAACGTTTCCATGCAGAACAATTGGCTGAGAAGGAAATGGAGGCTAAGATATTTGGTATTTTTTTATTTATTTTTGCATCTCTTATAAAATTGGTTGGCATTTCTTGTAATGTAATTGCTGGATTAGAGTGGGATTTGCTAGTGTAGAACTCTTTGTGTGACAAATAGGCTTTTCATAAGAAGTACCACTATGTTGCAAGTTAGATGTGTGAGCTTAAATGCACCGTGATAACAAATAGTAATATTCATATATGATATATCATAGTTTTATATGTTCATATCATTTTAAAGTCCTGAAGCGTTGAAATATATTTGTTGAACTCATTAGAAAGTAATGTGTAACCGAGTATAAAGAGAAAATTTAATGCTCCTATTTTGGAGAATAGATGCATAGTTGGACAGTGGAATTGTAAAAATAAAAGCATATTAGAGAATTGTGACCGGGGTGAGCAGGACCAAACTGAATCATGGAGTTTGGTTAAGCTGTGTTGAGTTTGGTTTTTACGTTTTTAGTAAATTCATTTACCGATTAATTTTTTATATATTTATAGATTATTAGATAAGAATAGCAACATTTTACATGGTTTTTGGTTGGAATTAGAAAAAACACAACCAGATATACTAGAAAAGCTTCGGTTCTATTTATCCATTTGGATCAGTTCAGTTCCATAAAGAATGATTATTGTGTTTTTTAGGATATTTATAGTTTGGTCTGGTTTTGCCGTGAACATCATCTACATACACTAATTTGGACCAATTTGGCATTAATTAAATTAAGTATAATTAAATTAAATAAGTAATATTAGTAAATGCTGTGAGAACAATAGAATTAATTCCAAAACATTTCTTTAGAACAACAAAAAATAAGTACAAGCATGTCTTATCGTCTCAATGGTCAAGAAGATTGTTGTGGTTGTTTCCTTGGGGACTTCTTGGATCCGCTTCTCCCAAAAGGTTGATGCCTATTGGATTCTACACTAGTGTCTAATCTCCTTCCAGCAAACTTGGAGGAATTGAGCTGTTCAGAACAGATTTTTCTTAGAGATATAGTAGCTGGAAACTCCGGTTCATGTGTAATTCGATATATGTTTAGCATGCAAATATTGGAGTAGAATATATAGCATGCTATCCTATTGTTCAAACTCTTTATCTACAGTTTCTTTGAGCAGGATTACAGGTTTCAGATATAAGACCTCAGCAGTTGAACTATGAGGAGAATGAAAGGATATACTGGTAGGTCTTGCTTCTTAGTACAACTATTGTTTCCATAGTAGTGTCCTTCTCAGTATAAAATTTTTTCATTTTCTGTTTTTATCTATGCAGTGACAATTGTAAAACATCTATTTTTGATTATCATCGGACCTGCTTAAAATGCTCCTATGATCTTTGTCTCACTTGTTGTCAAGAGCTCCGTGAGGGACGTCTTCAAGGGGTTGATGAGGGAGTTCAAGGGGTTGATGAGGGAGTGGACCCACCTTCTGGCTACAGTCTTGGTTACTTGCATGGTGATGATAGCAAAGATGATGCATTAATTAAGACCGAACCTTTTGGTGGAATGGTTGGCGTTGCCACAAAAAATATTAAGGAGAAAAAGCCTAAGCTGAGATCTACAGAAAGGGGTATCATTCCATGCCCAGGAAAATGTAAAGATGGAATTCTTGAATTGAAATGCATATTTCCATATGATTGGGTCTCTAACTTATTGCTGAAAGCAGAACTGGACTGGGAAAAATATATTGGGGACATGCCTGTAAGATTTCAGGAGTGCTCGTGCTTGAAATTATTGAGTGAGAATGCGATACAAAGTGAAACTATGCGGAAAGCAGCTTCTCGGCAAGGCTCAAATGACAATTTTCTGTACTGTCCAACAGCTAAAGATCTTCTTCAACATGATGATTTGGAGCATTTTCAATTGCATTGGTCCAAAGGTGAACCTGTGATTGTTAGTAATGTGCTAGATACTACATTTGGATTGAGCTGGGAGCCCATGGTTATGTGGCGTGCTTTTAGACAGGTTAAAGACAGACGCCGTGAAGGTCTGATTGACGTAATTGCGATAAATTGCTTGGATTGGTGTGAGGTCAGTTCACTTTTCATTCAATTTATCCTTTATACCTTCAGTTGATGGAACTCTTGTTTTATCCTTGCATAATGCATGCTATAAATAACTCACTGCTAGAAATTGTTGCATGTATTTATAAGTTATTGATTATGTATGGGCAACTACACCAAGCCATCAGAATGCACTAAATCTCCAGCCTTGACATTGTTTTCATTTTTCATTAAGAGCCTATTAGTGTCACAATATTTTGGTAACTTTTGATCTTGTGCTGTCATGAGTCATACCGAGGACACTGTTCTCATACTTAACCCTTTATATTATTTTGTACTATACCCTCCAAAACTTTGTTCCACCCTCCATAATTTGCATCGTTTAGACCTTTTTCCATAGTAAATATTAATGAGCATGACATGGACCAGGGACCAAATGCCACTGGATTATATACGACGGATGGGTTGTGGGGTAAAGTGCAAAGAATGCCTGAAGTTTGGATTATTTAGTGTGAAAAGTGAACGATTTTTTGGCAAAGCGCTATAAACCGAAAAGCTTGCATGTCTTCATATTACCCCAAAATAACTTGCTCAATTGGAAATACATATTGATACTATTTAAGAATATGTATTTTAATCAATTTGCCGCCTATTTAGACCTGAAAATGTTTGCCTGCTTTACATTGAAGCCAAATCTTTAGAATAATTTGCTCTTTACAAATTATGAAAATTATCAGCTATTTGATTATTTATCCCTTTTAAGATCTCTTTCTTATGAAGGAGATGCTTTGCTAAATTACTATAGGAGATGCTTCGCTAAATTACTATAGAGATGCAGTTTTGGTTAGATCCCTCAATTTTGCATGAGATGACTTGTGTGCTTGAGTACCAACATTATATATTACTTAGAAAAACTTCAGTGGAGGAAGTCAATAAACATAAACTGGTAGCATATCTGTTCCCTGTCCAATATGTTGTTACCTACCTATACCTATGTAATGCTGGTTCAAGGCCTGCTAGTATGTACACTACTCGGGCCTATGGGACATGATACAATCATCAAGGTATATTAATTTGATGTGGTCCATTTTATTTAGAATTGACCTTGGAATTCACATCTAAATGGTTCTCTTGTCTTTCATTTATAAGGTATTCTATGAGATGTAAACTCCCATTTCCTCTGCAATACTACATCGGAGGCTGTGCGTGTTTTTTTTTTTTTTTAAAACAAATAATTTGAAGGTTGCGCCATGGAGGACTCGAACTCGGGACCTGTGGTCTCGAAACTTAACGCCCTACCACTAGGCCAACACATGCACTCGGCTGTGCATGTTTTTCTTATCTGTGTTTGTATTGCATTCATTGTTTAGCGCATTTAGTTGTTGATGCCAAAGATCATTAATGTAAATTGACATGCAGGTTGAAATAAACCTTCACAAGTTTTTCAAAGGTTATGCAGAGGGTCGATTTGATGATTATGGTTGGCCTGAGATTCTCAAGTTGAAAGACTGGCCTCCTTCTAAGTTGTTTGAGGAGCAGTTGCCTCGCCATGGGGCTGAGTTTATTAGTTGCTTGCCTTTCAAAGTATATTCACATCCTCAGAGTGGATACTTAAATCTTGCTACTAAACTGCCCCAGGGGTCTCTAAAACCAGATATGGGCCCAAAAACATATATTGCTTATGGAGTTACTCAGGAATTGGGACGAGGAGATTCTGTAACAAGCTTACACTGTGACATGTCTGATGCAGTATGTCCTCTTGTTTGAATATGTGATACTTGCTATGCTTTAACGTTATACTGGAGATGCTTGAACAATATGGATTTTAGTTTTATAGGCCAGATTTCTCAGCTGTTACCTGGTAACTGGTTCAACTTTTAATTCTTCTGGCTCTGTTTTTCAGGTGAATGTGTTGACACATGCAAAAGAACTCACACTTGAACCTCAGCAGCTTTCTACTATAGAGGAACTGCAAAAGAAGCACGCTAGACAGGATAAAAGGGAAATGTTAGGCAATACTGAGATGTCACATAAAATGGAAGGAGAGCTACTAGAAAGTGAAAATGGAGTAACCAAGTTGAACAAAACTTGTTCGTCTGATGTGAATGAATATCATTCGAGGACTGACATAAAGGAACCGGAGGCTTCTAATCTTGGAAATGGAAATTCACTAGATACTGAATTGGTTGAAAAAGCAACTGGGGACCTTCTGATGTTGGAACAGAAGGTTGGTGCTGTGGATGAAAGCTTTTCTGAGGCAAATTTCACCAATAAAAGTAGTTCAAAATCTAGTCTCCCAGTTGCGACGATGAGTAATCATGAATCAAAGATATTAACAGATAATCAACAGAATTTGTTGGAGCCTTCCAAAGCAGGCAAAAGTGGCCAACATAATGAGTTCGAGAAAGAGGAAAGTAAGAATGCTTACATACATGGAATCATGTCAGAAAGTTTTCAGAACCCTGAGGGTGCTGCTCTGTGGGATATTTTTAGGAGGGAAGACATTCCAAAACTGGAAGAATACATCAGAAAGCACTTCAAGGAATTTAGGCACACTTTTGGCAAACAATTGTCACAGGTGATTAATGTGGTAAACTTAGTATTCTTGTCTAAGCGCCTACTTGGGGGTAATGGATGAAAATTATAATTGAGCCTGTTTGAATATCACACTATCTGCATCTACTCTTTATTATATAACATAATCATTCTAGACGTCAATCGGTTTCTTGACATCTTTTAATTTATATTTCCTTGAAATGTTCTTGCATCCATGGATGGCCCTTTATTACCTGCTTACCTACTGTTGTTCTACAGGTTGTACATCCTATTCATGATCAAACAATTTATTTGACTATGGAGCATAAACAAAGACTTAAGGAGGAATATGGTTTGTGTTTCTCTTCGTGTTGCTAATTTGTGATTGGGTGACAAAAATTACACTTTTGGGGCTCATCTTATTTATTGTTCACGTGCATAGGAATTGAACCATGGACATTTGTTCAGAGTTTAGGCGATGCAGTATTTATACCTGCTGGATGTCCCCATCAAGTTAGAAACTTAAAGGTAGATGCACTTTTCTCAACTACTTTTTTTTTATAGAGATCTTATGAAGCGCTTTTACTTTGGGTGCTTGAATGCTGATTTCTACTTGTCTTGTTTTATTTATATGATGTAATATTGTTTTTCAATAGAGGGCTTCGTTTTCCTGTATATGGTTATTTAGATTTAATGGACTGCTTTGAATAAATAAACTATGGTATTTTGAAATAGGTTGGGTAAATCAATGCACCTGTGGTTTGATACTAGTTTCGATGTTTATTCTTATTTGTCGAGAATTTGGTGAAAATGTCAAACCTAGAACTCAAGAAACACCTATGCATTGATTTCACCATTTGATTAGAGAAAACAATATGGGACCATACAAAATTGAGGCACTTGCTTTAAATGTATGAACTAGGAGTGCAAACCCTTCTATGTTTCCCAACTATAAACTTGATGACATGGAACATCATATTGCAAAGATTGAAAAATAACCGACTTAGAGAGACCGACGTGGAACCAGTTGGATATTGCATCTTCACAAACTTTGCTACAAGTCTTTCCTCTTTGTATCCCTGCATTTGAAGTTTCAGGTTGCGTTCTCTTTGATGCGAAAGAAAAGGAGAGAAAAGAGAAAATTACCGTATAAATTCCACTCCTTTTCTCACCTTTTATCAATGAGAGAGAATTTTACTACTTAAATTGGAGATAATATTTACAACACTAAATTGGAGAGATAATATTTTCTCTCCATTGTAGTGCAAATGAAAGGGAAAATTTAGAAAATGTGAGAAAAGGTGAGAAAAAGGGTGAAATTTATAGGGTAATTTTCTCTTTTCTCTCATTTTCTTTTGCATCAAAGAGAACGCAACCTCAATCTTAAATATTTTATCACCAAACTTGATCTCATGCACAACATGATGCATGCTTCGAGGCTAGGCAGCTGCCAAATGCCTTTGTGGCTGCAGGATTGTGTGCCTTTTCTTGCTGAGGAGTAGATCTCAAGGCGCAGTGAGGTGTGTGAGCCTCACCTTATTGATGATTTTCAAGGTTTTGGGCCGTAATTGATTTTTTTTTACTATTTTTTTTTTTTTTTATTTTTATTTTAAATCTCATTCCAATCAAAGAATAGAGGAGAAAAGGATCAGCGTGGACTGTGGAGTACAATAGGTAGACCCTCAGCTATTCTGCCTCCCTCCTCGAGGAGAAATATTAGGTAGATAGTGCTGATGAGGATTCTAATGATGTTGATGATGATGAGTTAGACTTAGATGACTTTGATTCTAAATTAGTAGATTTGGTCTTATATTGAGTAACAAAAAAATAGTGAGAGCGTTTATGAGAGATGATATACTACTCTCCCTCTCCCAATGGTGGGCACCTTTGTCATTTGTTCACTTTGACATTATTTTTTTTCATTTTTGTTGTTTTATATTCTAGTATTTTATAAATTAATATAGAAATCATGAAATCTACAAAATATATAAAAGTCAATGCCCGACAGATTTGTTTTATTATTCTTTTTTTGAACTTAGAAGGAAAAACAATCGAGTTTTGATTTTTATATATTTTCTAAATTTAACAATTTTTTTATTAATTTATAAGATACTATAAAACAAAACAACAAAAAATATTGGAAAAAATAATATCGAAATGAAAAAATGGCGAAGTTGCTGATATATCTTATTAATAATTATTTAGATTCATAGTTATCTATATTTCTTATTTTATTTAGTTATTTATGGTTATGTTATCTAGGGTTAGAATAAAGATTAGATCTAGATTATTGGGTGGGCTCCAAGTTTATTACTTGGGCCTTAAGTTTGCTAGTGTATAAATATTCAGTTATGAATTAGGGTTAGCCATCTTTTAGAGATCAATAGTGATAGGACAGTTTTGCTGTAGCGGGGTTTTCCAATGGCCTCGTTTGAGGATATTTTATTTCATCTATATTCTATTTTCGTTTCCATCTACCTTACCTCCATCAGTTCTTATTCTTTAACCTTCACAAATCACCTTAACTCTATCAGTTGCTCACGAAGGGAGTATGTATTTAGAAGTGGAACAGGGAGACGAGCATAGTTGATTGTTTTGCGTGAGATACATGGTCTAGTGCTCAAAATTTCTATCACTTTCAGGCCCGTTTGGCCCATTCTTTATTTTAGCATCTCTTTTATTTATATATTTATCTTTTCAAAATGTTGAATATCTTACCAATATTAACATCATTTTTTACTTTATATCTTACATATATCACTTGTTTTGTAATTGCAGTCTCCATTATGCTTATATTCTTCCTAAATATAATTCTTGATCTACAATATTTGTTAAATTTGCTGTTGTTATGGCTGATTGCTTCTTTCTTTTTTAGTCATGCATAAAGGTTGCACTTGACTTTGTCTCGCCAGAAAATGTCAAAGAGTGTGTTAGGTTGACAGAGGAATTTCGCGTTCTACCACAAAATCATAAGGCCAAAGAAGACAAGTTAGAGGTAAAATTTCCCTTTACTCATGTTTCAATAGTTAGTTGTTCGGCCCCAAAGTTTGATGAATCTAAGTTTAGGAAACTAAGTCTTGTATCTGTGTTTGCATTTACAATGTGGTATGAACTTGTTCATGTATGTGTAAAGAAGAAACATTTTTAATGGTTCATTTTATTGCAAAATGTGAAGGAAAGACCTACTATTATGTTTCAATTTTAACGTTGGCTTCTTTGTACTCACATAACATCATTAGTTGATTCATCCAATTCTAAAGAATATATCTTTCTCAAAATGTGCATTGTTGTTGTTATTGCTATTAAATCAATTATAACGTCTTATCGATCTCAAAAAAATGCATGGACCAGCATTATAAAGCTTTTACTGGTAGACGATTCAAAAGGATTGTAATTTTTTATTTTTTTATTTACAGGTGAAGAAGATCATTCTTCATGCAGTTGGAGAAGCTGTTAAGGATTTGGAGGATTTGTCAAGGCTCAACTAGAAATGGTTTGCTTTTTACCCTTCCCTTGAATTTATTGCAACTTCAGTTGCAAAAGAATAAAAAAAGTAATTTGATCTTCTGTTATTCCCATTTTATGAACAATAAGTGGAAGGCGTCACTCATATTTGATCCATTTTTTTTTTCTCAAGGCCACAAGGCCATTTGTTAAGTAAAATGATTGCTAGCCATTCATGCAGTCATACAACACACACACACACACACACATGCATACATTGAAATCAACTATTACATGATCTATTGTCTCTGGTAAGATTTATGTGCACCGACTCCAAGCATAGATAATTTGTGTATCTAGGGAGTGCTCGGAGATACAGCTAACAGAGCTCGAGCAAATGGGGATTAAGTTTACAACTGTTATGCAAGTTGCGGCCTTCTCACTGTTATCGTGGATGAGTGTTGAATTCCTGTTAATCATGGGGAGTTGGATGAGTTTTGTAATGCTAACTCTTAGCCTTTGCTCAAGCTATCATTTGATTCGTATTGCTGTGGACGATGCATGTCAGAAATCTTACTAGGCATTATTACAAGTTCCTATCATGCCTTTGTCTTGATGATGCCCACCTACACTTGTGTCTGACTTGAAAACTTACTGTTGGGGCTGGCAGGAGTGTCTGAGTTTCTTGTGACTGGTTTTCAGTGCTTGTTGCTAGAATTATCTGTCTGGTTAATCCAAAAGGTGTGCTTGGAGCCAATCGGAGGTGGGAGCATGTGGGCCAGGATCTTATGAAGATCTTCACTATGTTGAGATGGTCGTTTCTCAATTTGGTGAGAGGAGTGTGGGAGGTTGTTTTAGGTTCTTTAGCCCTTTATCGCTCAATTTGGAATTGTGGATGCCCTCTATCCCCATTCATTCCCAGCTAGTTATTTCGAGTTTCATGCCTTGCTACATGTTTGGCATGGGGAGACTATTGCATGTACTTGTCTTTCATAGTAAATGTTTTATCGGCAAGAAATGATGAAAAGCAAGCAATTTGCAGCAAGATGTATGATATGCCAGAAGAGTGAAGATGAGGCACACAAACATGCAGCATGTTTCAGGCCTCCCATATCTTTATCCTATCATGATTCTACTAAGTTGTCAAGTTCAAACAAAATTCAGCCTAGAAATGTGAGACTATCAGTCGGCCTTCCCTTATCTTAGTTGTACCGTCTCTTTGGGCTGATTGCTGGTGGATGTTCTAGAAGCGCGGTGCACTCTATTATTGTATGAGAATCATTGTTACTCCATGCTAATGCAGCTAATGGAAAGTGGTGGATGGATAACATGAAAAGAGAAAATGTGATGTTGATGTTGGAGTTAACAATGGGAATGCTGTCTCTTGGAAAGAAATTATGATAACTGGAGAAACGGAATTATGGTTAAGGATGCTTTGTTGTTGCAGTTTTGGCAACATTTTACCTTGCAATTCATTTGATCGTATAATGCTCGACATGATGTCAGTGTTATTATGTACACGTTCTAGCTGACAGTCACAAGCTTTCACTCTAATGCTCTCGTGTTTATGGCCTTTGATTGTTTAATTTGTCGTATCATAATACACGAGCATTGCAGATCATTTTAGTTACCTTAAAGGTTCTAATTCAAACCCACGCTAGATCAACCTGTTGGATGTAATTGCAATCTGTTCTGATATGTTTGTCCGATATATCCTTCCATGTTCTAACTAAAATCTGCTTTGATATTCTTCAACAGGAACCGCATTTGCTTTGTCTCATGAAGCTCGATCACTGCTACTTATCTACTTACATGTATGTGCTCGGATGTAACTTATTCCACAATGTAATGCTAATTAGTATGCTCTTTTGCCTCATTCGTGTAGTCTGTAGTCAAACTACTTGTAACTCTACGCCTGCACAAGTTAAAACTTTGTTGTAACTTGAAATTTAACTGGCTTTTGTTCGATCCTCTTATTTAATACTTAGCATCTTCTGCTTTCTAACATTTAGCTACAACCCTTTCTCCTCACAAAAAGAAAGCAGATTTAGTTAAGCATATTTCTTAATTAAGACTTATGATTTTTGGCTGGGATTACTTTAGGCTGCGTTGAATTGCAAATTCATCAGAATTTCCATATTCACTAAATAGATGGCATGATGCAGACATTTAAAAAAGAGAAGTGATATGCTAATCACCTTATGCTTGTCACCTTCGTCAAATTTTCATTTTGACATTATTTTTTTTATTTTTTCAATTTTATTATATTCTAATACCTTATAAATTAATATTGAAATCACTAATTCAAATAAAAAATGTGAATATCAACGCTCGATTTGTGCGGTTTTCTTTCTAAGTATATAAATGAATAATAATTAATAAATAAATCGAGCTATGATAATTAAACTTTATAGGAAATATACCCTTTTACTTAAGTAGCTTAGCCGAATTCTAAATTTGACACAAACTTAACATTTAACTAATTTTACCCAATTTTCATGTGATAGGACCAAAACACCCTTATTTCACCTTTTGTACTATTTTGTTTTGCTTTAATTCAAATTTTGGAAAACATACTTTCATTCTTCTTCTCCTCTATTCTCCCTTCAGCCTCACGATCGGACTTGGTGGCTTCCCTCCGGCGATGCTAATTTCTCGTCGAAGGAGACGACTTTGTGTATTCGAGTAGATGTTCATCATTTAACCTCCTATCTTCTTCTTCCTCCTCCCTCTTACGCGAGCAATATTTTCGAGTTGATGTTCATCATATCTCGTCGGCGTTGGTAGCTTCCCTCCGGCTTCGTTCTCGTCGTAGAGGCCATCCCGTATTTGTCGTCGGAGAAGACGACTGTAACTGTTGTTACCCTAGGCGACGACTGATATATCTTTTTCCACATAAGCTAGGGTTTCGTTTTTTTGAGCGCAGAACACAGCTCGTTGTTTTTTACGAAAGCTAGGGTTTTATTTTGTTTGGATCTGTCAACACCTGTGTAGTTGAGGTCGGCGACGTTGAGATTTCGTTGCAGTTGTTGTTTTTGTACTCGAGATCACTTTTATTTATGTTCAATTTTTTCTTGTTTTTTGCTGGTAGTAGTACTCGAGTTTGAGCTGTTATGCATGTCTTAGCAAGTATTAATGATTTATGTGTTTGTTTTTTAATGGCTTTATGAAAATCTTATTCTGTTTTTGACATACGGAGGTTTGCTGTTGTTGTTTGTTACTCCCTCCGTCCCTTTCAAGTTGAGTCATTTCTTTTTGCAGTTTTTCGGCACGCTTTTCCACGCTCTTAGTTCAAGAATTTTAAGATGTATTTTTTTAAAAATAATTCTTTTACGGGACACTACAATACTTGTAGTATCCCGTAAAAGAAATTTTTCTTCAAAAATCCATTTTAAAATTCATCATCTAGAAGCGTGGAAAAGCGTGCCGAAAAACTGCAAAAAGAAATGACTCAACTTGAAAGAGACAGAGGGAGTACATAATTTATTAACCAAAAAGGTTGCATTTAAGTTTGTGACCCATTTATTAGCTTTTAATTGAGTAAGATATTGTGTTTCTGTATGGATTTTCTTACCATAATTTTCGTTGGTGTGTTTGGTTGCTTAATGTTTTATCTCACCACCTTTTGAAAATGTAATTCATCAACTCTTTATATTACCGTCATAGGAATAATATAATATATTCGTATTAACCATAAGTAAAATCTTACCTCTTTTTATTTTTTTTATTTTTATAAATTTGGTTTTGTCTTGTTTGTTATGCATGTAGGATTATATTTGTAATTCGTATCTAACAATTTTTGATATGTCATTAATAACAATTCTTACCACCTAATTTTACATTACCACACATAATGAGAACTTATTACCACATATGACAATAACTTATTATATTCTTACTAAGAGCCAACAATATCGTACTTTTGATTTTTTATTTTTATTTTTGGAAAATTAATGTCTTCTAAGTTAACTCTATTTCATAGTGGCATATGTGACGTAACAATATTTACGAGGGTGGAATGAAAGAGTACATACCGATGCCGCCAGAGGGGTTTAGTTATAAAGAGTTGATGACTAAGCTTGAAGTTCGTCTAAAGAAGGACATGATCTCGAACACATTTGATGTAGATGCATTAGTTGAAGATGAAGATGGTGAAGTTATAAGAGTGAAAGTGACTGATGATTATGAGCGGTCATTTTCAAAGTCTATGAAAGTGTTACCTGTTTTATATGTTAACACTTAACCGAAAACCAAGGCAATGACCTCTAGGCCAGACCCTGTGTTTGTGCTTGCCGCTCCGCTTCCTCACGTTGCTACTTCCATTGTTTTGGGTATTCCTTCTTGTCCAAATGATGTGATCAAGCGTAATAGGTTTGGTATATCCGAGCAGCTTGTTATAGACCAAGAAACAATCAATTTGAATGATGAACTCATTCCCTCTGGTCAGATTGAGTTTGGTTCTTTTTTTAAGAGCAAGGAACAATTGCTTTCTGCATTACATGTGTTCCATTTAAAGAACCACGTTGATTTTCGGACGAAGGTTTCAGACCCTATTAGATACCATGCAGCATGCAAGTTCGAGTTGTCATGTGTCTTTTCATTACGTAGTAAAGCAGTTGGTTGTGCATGCAAGATATACAATTTTATTCCCCACACATGTCAAAAAGATATGAGGACTTGTTCTGAACCAAGAGTGACTGCTAGAGGAGTTTCTGAGTACGTTTCTCCTAACATGTCAGTGGATGGTTGTGTTGTCAGGCCACGTGACATTCAGGGTCAACTTTTGCGAGAGTTTGGCGTTAGAGTGTCATACACTACTGCGCTAGCTGGTAAGAATCATGCTCTCAAAGCGATCTACGGAGACCATAAGAATTAATTCCAGGTTAGTACCCTAATTGTATAATAGGTAAGAATTCTTTTATTCGTTAGTAAGAGATGTATACAATTTTTTGGAAGGTTGGTATGTTTGAATGTCATAATTAATTTTAATGTTTATAATATAAAGAAGGTAAGATTTGTTATATTATTTGGTTACGTTACACAGCCATGGTAAGATTGTCATAAATAACTGATAAGATTATTTTCGTTTTGCAGATGGTTGGTAAATACTTGTGCATGCTGCAACGTATAAACCCGGCCTGATGTCGTGGTTGACTTGCAAACTTGTGAAGATATGACTTTCCAGTATTGTTTTTGTTTTTTTGTTTTTGTTTTTGTTTTTGTTTTTGTTTTTGTTTTGTTTTTGTTTTTGTTTTTGTTTTTGTTTTTGTTTTTTTTTTTTTTTTTTTTTTTTGTCTTGAGGCTGCCATAAGAGCTTTTCGCGCATGTCGACCCGTTATTGTTATTGACGCAACTCACCTTAAGGGCACATCTAAGGGTGTTCTATTCGTTGCATCTACTAAAGATGTCAATGAACAAATTGTGCCTTTAGCTTTTGGTATTGGTGACAAGGACAATGACTCTTCATGGATTTGGTTTCTTGAACATGTACGTAACAGTTTGGGCATTCCGAATGATTTGTTGGTTGTGTTAGATCAACATATAAGTATAAAGAATGCAGTACAATATGTATACCCTGGTAAGATATTTATTTGTTTCTTACTGTTAAATTTCAAAATAATTGATAAGCATTCATTTTTATTTTATTTTTTTGTCAATTTTGTTTAATAATGTTATTAAATATTTTTTTTCGAAGGTATTCCACATGGTTTGTGTACCTACCATATCCAGGGGAATTCTCAAGTATTTTGGGCAGAGTGTGATTGAAATATTCCAGTTTGCTGCCAATGCATACAGGGTACAAGATTTTAACGATCATATGCACAATTTGGAGGTGTATTCACCCATTGCACATGCGAAGCTTATTGGCATTGACCCTACCGGATGGGCTAGATGCAAATGTCCATTTCGGCATTATTCATTTGGCACATCTAATGCGGTTGAGTCAGTAAATGGAATATTGATTTGAGCTCGAAATTTGCCAATAACTTCTTTGTTGGATTATGCGAGCTAGGAAGCTCATGCAATCTTGGTTTTATGATCGTAGGAATAAGTCTGTATCTAGAGTAAATGAGTTATCAGAATATGCAGAGAAAAGATTGGGTTTTGCTATTGCCAAAGGGGATTCCATGACTGTTGACCCGATTTCCAATTTTATCTTCAATATCATTTCAAAGGATCAAAATTATATTGTTGATCTTTGCAAGAAGGAGTGTTCTTGTAATGTTTTTCAAATAGATTTATTTCCATGTTCTCACGCCGTTGCTGCCATAATGTATTGAAAAAACTTTTGTAATACCTTATGTTTGGTAGGCCTAGTGTTTTCATTGATACCTAATTATCTAACCTTTAATTTTATTTTGGTAGGTATAAGAATGAAACCCCCATGGCCTACACCCATTCATATTATACGTCTGAAGTTGTGCTCAACACCTATGCGCATTTGATCATCCCTGTCCCCGACATTTGCAATTGGAACATACTTATCAAAGTGGAGTCAAGGGTGCTTCTAACTCCATCAGATCCTAAGCAAGCCGGGCGGCCAAGAAAGAAAAGAATCCCCTCTATTGGTTCTATTCCTAATAGTAGTCATTCGTGTCCTCATTGCCGCCAGTTTGGACATAATTCAACAACGTGCACCATATAGATAGAACTGCTTGAAGAGGTATTAGTTGATAGCACAAATAATTCTGTAAAACGGAAGCGTAAGCCTAAGAAATGCGGAATATGCGATGTTCTTGGTCACACCCGTCAAAGCTGTCAGGACCCACATAGGTTTGCGGCACTGTACCTTGAGTATCAACCATTGAATCAAAAGATCCTAATGGATAATCGCCATACCTTGCAGCTTGGTTGGAATTTTCTCTTGGAGCTCTATCAAGAAGAAGGTTGGCCACTTTATCAGCAACAACATCTAGCAGATTCTTCTGAAAATCAGCTAGCATTGTCTTGTCCAGACTCTTTCGAACGACCGCTTCAGCAACCGTATCCATCTGTACAGACGAGAGAACTGCACTACCACCACCTCGAACTTCCATATCCTCCCTGGTTTTCACTTTTTCATCATCCTCTTCCATGTGCTTCTTCTTCATGTTGTCAGTTGGATCAAACTTGAATGCAAACGGACATGGTGCTGGGTCATACTCGAGAGATTTCCATAAGGCCTCTTCCTTCTCAGCAGTGTGTGGCTTGAGCATTTGAACAACTTTCCGTGTTTTGAAAGATATACAAAACTTCAACAGTAAGAATGCAGACAAATCTTACAAGTAAGCTATCATGGAGTATAATAAAGATTAAATAACAAGATAATTCTTGCAACTATCTGATGGAGTCCAAGGTTCGTTGATTCAAGATCCTGTTCGTGTTCCCGAAGAGCCGGTGACGAGAGCTCGAGCTAAGAAGTTCAAGGAAGGCTTGCAAGGATTGATCCAAGAAGTTTGGGCTAATTGGAGAAGCCCATTGGAGAAGGCGGACCGGACAACCCGCAAGTTCTTAATCTTATTAAGTGCAATCGGGCTGAAGATTGAAGACTTCAGAGTTATTTTCGTGTGTTTCTATTCAGCCCACGTGTTTGGGCTTTAAAAGACTTGTTTTTGGTTTTAATCATGTTGGTTAATGGGTTGGGCCATACCTTTGACTTTAGTTCAACTATTTCCTAGTTTGATTAGGTTTAGATGGTTTTATTTGTCTCCCTATGTATAGGGGTCTTTGTGGACGAAAATCAGATCATCTTATCATTAATATTATTGTGAGTTTAATTTTCTCTTGAGAGTTTTCGAGTTCCTCTTGATTTTTCCAAGATGAACTTTCTATCCGGCGAATCAGCGAGTAAATCAAACCTCGTTGTGTGTCATTCATCGTCCCCGTGTGGCTTGACGACCATCTCTTTGGGTTATAGAGGTTATTAGACTTATCTATAGTACTTGGGGGGGGGGGGGGGGGGGTTTAGTCCGTAGATGTAGTGGGATATTCCATCGTTCCGTTCATTCTTTTCAGTCTTCCGCGTGCGTGAGTTCTACGGTTCTAGCAAGGATCGTATCACTATTTGTGTTTGAAAAGATAAACTTAATTTAAATAGTAAGAATTCTTACAATTAAACTATCATGTAGAAATAGTAAACCATAAAAATCATGACAATTATTACAACTTTAAGTTTTTATAAAGAAAAACAAAACTTCAATAGTAAGAACTAAAAACAATCTTACAAGAAACTAGCATAGAGAATAGTAAAGCATAAAAATTATGTTATTTCTAACAACAAATCCAATAATTCTTACAACTTGTCATGAAAATAAAACTTCACTAATAAGAATTTAAACAAATCTTACAAGAAAACTAGCTGAGCAGATTGTAAACCATAAAAATCATTATGATTCTTACAACTTCAAGTTTTTTGAAAAAAAACAAAAACAAAATTTAAATAGTAAGAACTATAAACAATCTTACAAGAAACTAGCATAGATTTAGTAAAGCATAAAACACATGTTATTTCTTACAACTTGTCATGAAAACAAAAGTTCGATAGTAAGAATTTAAACAAATCTTACAAGTAACAAGCAAAGAGAATAGCAAAGCATAAAAAAACATGTTTTTTCTAACCACTAATCCAATAATCTTTTTAACTTGTCATGGAAAAACTCAAATTATATAGTAAGAATTTAAACAAATCTTACATGTAAACTATCATGTAAAATCATGATTAGTTTTAAAAAATCAGTTTCTTTTAGGCTGTGTAAATTTTAATCTTCTTATACCACGACTATTATAATAGTAATTATAATAAACCCAACAAAGTTAGAATGTAATCACCTTTTTAATCTGGGCTTCCTTTGGGTAGGGTCTGTCCTTGACGTACAAGTACCTCATGAATCTAGGTATCTGCCTCTCATCTTTCTTCAGCCCAACCATCTCACCGAATGCTGGGATTGCCTCAAAGATCCATGCCTATGCAATCAAAAGTGTCTCATTAATCAAATTAGGCAACACTAATCAATACAAAATTGATTCAAGCAATAATTCAAAGGGAATAAATCAATCACAAGTGTCTTATTAATTACCGAGAATGCCATTGTGTTCCCTTTCAAGGTGTAGTTGACTTGACCCTTGCTGTTTGGCTTCGTTGGGATACCCTTCATCGCATCCAATAGCACTTGGAATGAAATACTACCCCAGGGGAAGGCCTCCCATGCTACCTCATTTTAGCAAGACCCAAAGCCACAATGGGATTTTTTTTTTCTTACTGCCATCAAACCCAAGCGCAAATCCTAAACAAAGAAGAAGCTTGCATAGCTTCATTACATCTTCAGACGTTGGCTTGACCTGTTTTTTAAAACATAAACATATAGTAATATGTTGTCATGGATCATTAATATACACAGCTTCACTACAACAGAAATATAGTAAGATTTTTACCATTTGCCCTTCGACCTTGAACTATTTGGTTGTACAAGTTGTTCGCACGTCGCACAACCTGACTGACGGGTCACACCCAAAGAGCCTCTCGTAGGTAGAGTTCTCTGGCAAGTCCAGTTTGGTGTATGGGTCGAATGTTGAAGGCCCAAACCTCAGTCCACTTACGAGTGCATATTCAATTCTTGAGAACCTCAACACCTTCTCACCAATTTTGAAAAAGAGTGACGTTGGGTCGGGGTTTGGATCCGGAATGACTTGATGGCAAACGACATAGTGCAACATTTTCCCGCATCTAGTTGTTGTGTTGTCGAGTCTTGTGAACTCTCCCATTGCTGACCGTCTCACATTGTTAGCTTGCGGGATTGTCAGGACCTTCATCATATCGTTCACCTCACCCGTAAGGTTTTCGTAGCCTGCTGGAATAACCTTCTTATCTTTAGTCAACAGTTGAACCCTCACAAACTTCCAGTCCACCTTCATACACAACAAATACAAAGAATTATTTACTCGTAACCAAATAACTGGTAAGATTACTCCAAGATTTCAAACCACTAGTAAGATTACAGCTTCATACACAAAATACAATCCACGTTACAATCCACAAAATACTTCACAACCTTTTTTTCACATCCAAAAATACTTACAATCCAGTTTCATACACAGAATACAACCAATACAAACAATTTTTAATCCTATCCAAATCTCTGGTAAGATTACACCAAGATTCTAACCAAAAATGCTAACTGCAAACAAAAAGAATACACAACCATATACTCATATCCCATATACACATGAACAAACAACAATACCACTTCATACACAACAAATACTAAATCTAACCGCATATGCTAACAATAATTCACAAATATGAATTAACTTCACTGGAGTTTTCATCTTGTAAAAAACATTTTCTTTTTCTGTTCAAACCCTATACAAAACCCTTCTTTTTTACTAGATTACTCCATTTTGAGGCAATTACAGTCTTTTTTTTTTTTTGGTCACATGCAGTGAACTATAAAGAATAAGTGAACTACAAATTAAAACCCTAAATTTTCACTTACCTCTTCTTCGAAGAATGGGTGTCCACTGCTGTGTTGTTTCTTTCTGTCTCTACCTCTTCCGGCGCATCTTCCGCCGGAGGCGTATCTTCCGGTTCAGGCGTCTCTTCCGCCGGACGCCGCTTCTTCCGACTGGAGGAGTCTCCTTCGATTACTTTCTTCCGCCTCTTCGCACTACGCAATTCTGGAGCCATCGCGTTGCGTCTTTGGTTGTACAGAAGGATTTACGGGTGGGCTAGGCGATTTCTAGGGTTTACAGAGAGGGAGAGGGGGACGATAGAGAGAGAGAGAGAGAGAGAGAGAGAGAGAGAAGTGGTTTTCGAATGAGATAGTGACGATGGGAAGTGGAAAGGGCGGGCGAGAAAAGGGGGGTGGGTTATTTTTTTGGTTTTTTCTACAAATTTGAAATCATGGGTATTTTTGTCTCAATAACACAAAATTGGGTAAAACTAGTTAAATGTTAAGTTTGTGTTATATTTATGTTTTTGTGTTAAGATCTAACTCGAATGAGATCCAAGATCTTAGCTCACACAAATCGGAGTTGAATCTAAGCTCGAAGAAGAAACTAAAAACGAAACGAAAACGTAATCGACACCGGATTTACGTGGTTCGGCATGAAATGCCTACATCCACGGGAGAAGAGAACCAACAACTTTACTATGAATCAATGTACAATCGAGCTACAACAAGTATTCAAAGAAGAGAAAAGAAATCTGCACCTATCTGCAGATTTTCTTAACCTTTCTGCAGAAAAACCTAAGCTATGAACCCTAGCTTCGCACCTTTCTCTCTTTCTCTCTGAAACTTTAACTACTCGCGAATCACACTTCAACTAGATCTGATCACAGGCTATATACCACCGGTGATGGATCTAAACTGCCGAAGCAATCCAACGGCCAAGGATTTGTTGATCAAATCGGTCCCCACATGAGCTGCAGCAACTTCCACATGCATGCATGAGTTAGTTATAACTAACTCATCTCCACATCAGCATGCTTCCACATCACCGCCATGTCACTGCCACACCATCATCTCCTACACACTTGTCTTGAGTTGATTAGGCACACCAAAATTCTCAACAATCTCCACCTTGACTATCAACTCCATAGCAAGTGTTAGTCTCTTCTCCATCCCATTTCTCCCTTACTGAGAAACCACACCAACTAAAATCAGACAGTATCTGAACTTAGTTGATGATAAAGCCTTAGTTAACATATCAGCTGCATTCTCCTCTGTTGAAAACTTCAACATCTTCACTGTCTCCTTCTCAACTTCATCTCTCACAAAATGCAATCTCACATCAATGTGCTTTGATCTTTCATGAAAGACTTGATGTTTAGACAAGTGTAAAGCACTCTGATTGTCACACTTGATAGGAACTGAACCCTGCTCAATCCCAAACTCTGCAAGAATTCCCTTAAGCCAGATCCCCTCCTTCACAGCTTCTGTGATAGCTAAGTACTCTGCCTCTGTAGTTGATAGAGCCACCACTGATTGCAAGCAAGATTTCCAACTAATAGCAGATCCATACAATGTGAAAATCCAACCTGTTTGAGACTTTCTTGACTCTAGATTTGCTGCATAGTCAGAATCCACATAACCAATCAAACTACCATCTCCAGATCCTTCCATTTTCTGATACTTAATCCCAACCCTTGAACTTCCCTTTAAGTACCTGAGTATGTACTTTAAGGCCTCCCAATGGTATCTGCCAGGATTCCCCATGTATCTACTTGCTACACTCAAAGCATGAGCAACATCTGGCCTAGTACAAACCATAGTGTACATCACACTACCAACAACATTAGCATAAGGAACTTTACTCATTTCTCTTACTTCTCCATCAGTTTTAGGCACATGCTGTAAACTCAGTTTGAAATGCTGTGCTAAAGGAACATAAACCTCCCTGGATTCATGCATCCTAAACCTCTTCAAAACCTTTTGAATATAATCATGCTGAATTAACCACAACACACCATCATTCCTACTCCTGGATATATCAATCCCAAGTATTCTCTTTGCTATCCCCAGATCCTTCATATCAAATCTAGAGCTCATATCAACCTTCACTTGCTCCACCTCAGATAGACTATCACCAGCAACTAACATGTCATCAACATATAACAACAGATATGCAACTACAACTCCATTCCACTTCTTAAGATACACACAACTGTCATACAGAGATTTCACAAAACCTATGCTCACAACATGTTCATCAAATTTTAAATACCATTGTCTTGAACTCTGCTTCAAACCATATAGTGATTTCTTAAGAAGACATACCTTGTTCACAGTATCTGGAGTTGAGAAGCCCTCTGGCTGTGTCATATAAATGGTCTCTTTCAAATCACCATGCAAGAAAGCTGTCTTTACATCAAGCTGGTGAAGCTCCATGTCTTTCTGAACAACCAAAGCAAGCAATATTCTAATGGAACAATGCTTCACTACTGAGAAAATATCTCATTAAAATCTATTCCTTCCTTCTGAGTAAATCCCCTAGCAACTAATCTTGCTTTAAACCTCACTCTTTCCTTATCTGTCACCTCCAATTTCCTCTTGAATATCCATTTGCAGCTGACCAGTTTCTGTGATTTTGGTTTATCAACCAATATCCAAGTCTTGTTCCTTTCCAAGGAATCCAACTCTTCTCTCATGGCCATAAGCCACTTCATGGCCATAAGCCACTTCTCACCATCACTACAAGCAATAGCCTCTCTGTAGTTACTTGGTTCATGATACTCCATGTTCTCTGCAACATTTAAAGCATAATAGATCATATCTGCCATTCCAAATCTGCTTGGTGGGGTGATGTTTCTTCTTGCTCTATCCCTTGCAAGCATATAGTTTTTGAGATCATTTGCATCATGATCATCTTGATTTCTGATAGGATCTTCCTCCCTTTCCAGAATTCCCCCATCACTCTCCACCTCAATTCTAACAGGAGCACTTTCTTTGTCCTTAACCACAGACAGATATGACATTTCCTCCTCCCTGAACACAACATCCCTAGATATTAATATCTTCTGCTCTCCAGGTTCAGTGCACCATAGCTTATAGCCTTTTACTCCCTTTGGATAACCAATTAGCACTGCTTTCAGTGCTCTAGGCTCCAACTTATCCTGCTTTACATGTGCATATGCTCTGCAACCAAAAACTCTCAAGTAACTATAGCCTGTAGATCTTCCATACCAAAGCTCATCTGGTGTCTTATGCCCAATTGCTGCTGATGGACTTTTATTGATGAGATGACATGCAGTATTTGCTGCTTCCCCCAAAACTTCCTGGGCAAACCTGAACTGAACAACATACATCTGGCTTTGTCAAGAATGGTTCTATTCATTCTCTCAACAACACCATTTTGTTGAGGATTAGCAGGAACTGTCCTATGCCTTTTAATGCCCTTATCTCTGCAGTATTTCTGAAATTCTTCAGACAAGAACTCCAATCCATTATCAGTTCTTAAACATTTGAGTGAAGAACCCATCTCCACCTCAACTTCATTACACCAATCAATGAATCTACTCAAAGCATCTGACTTAGACTTCAGTATATAGATCCATAGCTTCCTAGAGTAGTCATCCATTACTGCCATGTAGTATCTCCCTCCACCAAGAGTTTCTGTCTTTGAGGGTCCCCATAAATCTGTATAGGCATAATCTAGTGGTGACTTTGAGCTGTGAGTACCCACCCCATAGGATTGTTTCTTACTTTTTCCTAACACACAATACTCACAGTCATCAAGACTTGCACCAGAACATTCACCTAGCAACCCTTGCTTCATCAGTTCTCTCAAGCGTTTCTCACCAATATGCCCCAATCTCCTATGCCACAGATTTATGTCATGTACTACACTTATCTCAGATTCACCAACAATGGACACAACATCAAGATAATAAAGACTATTGTTCCTGATTCCTCTCATAACTACATCATTACCTTTCAAGACATGCATCACTCCATTCACAGATTTGAAATGAAAACCTTTAGATTCAAGCATGCCTAGAGATACTAAGTTTCTCTTTAGTTGAGGGATATACCTGACTTCAGACAAGACTTTGATGGATCCATCATGCATTTTAAGCTTGATATTTCCAATTCCTTCAACTGGACAGACTTGATCATTGCCTAGAATCACAGATCCTGCCCTATCATTGAACCAGCTCCTGTGTGGACACATATGAAAACTGCAACCTGAATCAAGCACCCATTCATTTCCTATGGCTCCATCCACCACATTTAGCATCTCAGCTCCCTCACACTTTTCTGTGACCTCTACAACATCTTGCTTGACCCCCTTCTGCTCCATTTTCTTCTTGTATGCAAAACAGTCTTTCTTCAAGTGTCCTTGCTTCTTGCAGTGGAAACACTTCCTTGTTTCTTTATCACCTTGATCTTTTCCCTTCTGATTCCCAGATTTCTTTGAATCTTGTCCTGGTCTCTTGGTTTTACTCCCCTTGAATTGCTTGGACTTGATGTTGAGACTTTCCCCTGCCTGCGAATCAGATCTGTCCTCAACTTGCCTTTGCAATTCCTTCGATCTCAATGCGTTCTGCACCTTCTCAAGAGTGACCGTTCCATCCCTTCCATATAACATGGCATCCTTCAAGTGCTCATAAGATTTAGGGAGAGAATTCAGAAGGATGATCGCCTTATCTTCATCATCGATCTTCACATCGATGTTCTCCAGATAGTCGAGGAGCTTGTTGAAATCATCAAGCTGATCCAAAACTCCTTTTTCCTCGATGATCTTATACGAGTACAGCCGCTGCTTCGCATACAAACGAGAGGCGAAGGTCTTCGTCATGTACAAGGATTCCAGCTTCGCCCAGATCGCAGATGCAGTCGTCTCCTTCGACACTTCTCTCAGCAACTTGTCCGATAGGCAAAGAATCAGTGCACTGTGAGCTTTCTCCGCCGTTTCCATCTGCTTCTCCGTCGGAACAGTCGCCTTCTTGGACTCATCCTCCGATTTGATCGCATCTGCAAGTCCTTGCTGCACTAGTAACGCCTTCATCTTGATTCGCCATAGCCCGAAATCATTCAGCCCAGTAAACTTCTCCACGTCGTACTTCGCCGCCGTCATCTTCTTCCTTAGATCCGATTCCACTCCTATCTTCCCACAGACGGCGCCAATTTGTTAAGATCTAACTCGAATGAGATCCAAGATCTTAGCTCACACAAATCGGAGTTGAATCTAAGCTCGAAGAAGAAACTAAAACGAAACGAAAACGTAATCGACACCGGATTTACGTGGTTCGGCATGAAATGCCTACATCCACGGGAGAAGAGAACCAACAACTTTACTATGAATCAATGTACAATCGAGCTACAACAAGGTATTCAAAGAAGAGAAAAGAAATATGCACCTATCTGCAGATTTTCTTAACCTTTCTGCAGAAAAACCTAAGCTATGAACCCTAGCTTCGCACCTTTCTCTCTTTCTCTCTAAAACTTTAACTGCTCGCGAATCACACTTCAACTAGATCTGATCATAGGCTATATACCACCGGTGATGGATCTAAACTGCCGAAGCAATCCAACGGCCAAGGATTTGTTGATCAAATCGGTCCCCACAAGAGCTGCAACAACTTCCACATGCATGCATGAGTTAGTTATAACTAACTCATCTCCACATGAGCATGCTTCCACGTCACCGCCATGTCACTGCCACACCATCATCTCCTACACACTTGTCTTGAGTTGATTAGGCACACCAAAATTCTCAACATTTTGTTATCTTACTTAGGTAGTTATATTTTTGCCCCTAAACTTTTTGTGAATTTAATGATTCTAATATTAATTTATAAGGTGCCCACGAAGGTGAATAGCATATCACTTCTCTTTAAAAAATAGCACATATGTATGCATATGTTTAATCGAATATGCATAAGACTAAAAGGTCATAAGATCGATTTATTAGTTTTTAAAATTTATATTTTTATTTAGAAAGAGAAAACAACACCTCTCTAATTTATCAATTGATTATGGCCCAAGAACTTTGAGGGGGAATGCTCCCCTACTCACCAGAGCATCCTTAATGTGCTCACGACTGACGTGACATATCATTAATGAATAAATTTTTTAAATATATATCATAACTTATTAAAGAAAAGTAAAATCTATCACAATCAAATCAGTGGTTGACACATTAAGGTGCTCACGGTGGGTAGGTGAGCGTTTTGGCTCTTGAGGTATCATCTTATCAGCGGGAAAACATGAGAAAAGAATGAAATACGAAACAATATATACTCCCTTTGTCTCATTTTAATTGATGCGTTTTTTGAATGTCTGTGAGTGAAATTATATAAATGCGTCAAGTAGGACATGACAGATGTAGTATTAAATTGTGAATAGCAGGAGAATAAACATCAAAATATTATCATTAATTGTTGAAATGAAGATCCATTCCCACGTACATTTGGATGTTTAAAAAAAATCCATTAAAAAAAAAAAAAAAAAAAGATGGAAAAAGGGAGAAATCCTTAATTAGGAATTCATCATATGACGACTTTTGATCAGGACTCGGCATAGGCGGGGTTAGAGAAGCAGAACCACCTCTTCCCAGAGGAAGGCTTGGTCAAAGGCGCATCCTTGCTAGAGAAAGATGGCTTATCGGTGCTGAGACGAGGTGAATCCCGACGTTCCTGCCCGGCCCGTTTCTCGTTCCTGGCCCGGTCGAAGATCATTGAATACTGCCCCGCGGCTGCAGGATTATTCACATCCCATGATCCGAACTTAGGCAATGCATGCTTCGTGTCTTTATCTGTCATATTCAATTCGAGACGAGGAAAAAACAGAACGATGAAGGCGAAAACGATGCAAGAGTGTTTTTGTGTTTCTATAAAGTTAAGTTTTTATGGAACCATGAAACTCTCTCTATGTATCTCGCCCTCCTTATGGTATTGTTCTCTCCTGTGATCTGAGATCCAGAGCTCCCTTCCTTTTGTCTTTGAGCATTCATGCATGAGTCTAAATATAGTGCGATTAGTCAGCACGATTATCGGAAATGTTGACCCCAAAAAAAGAACATTAGAAAAATTAAACAGGTTATATAAATATATATTAAACTCATACTGATACATAATTCAGTCAGGAAAGGGATATTAACTACAATTTTGGAATTCGTTCCAACAGCCGAAATCATAAGTTATAATGTCTTCATACAGAACAAATCAATCAAAATAATATTATATCGAACAACGGGCTAGAAGGAAGATTATAATATTACGCCTTAACATATTTTTTAATTATCACAAGTAGCGGGTTGATATAATTAATATAGATGATTATGTATTTTATATTAAAATTTTATGTAAAATCAATAAATTAAATCTCGTCGAATATCAACGGGCACTGCACTAGTTAATTATATATTGTACTAGAAAAAGAAACGTGCATCGGCACGTTGAAAGCATTAAAATAAATAATGTTATATTTTATTCATTTGTAATTTTTATTATATTTTTCTGATCATATATGATTTTGCAAAATTTTATCTACAACTTTTGATAAGGTTAGGGGAAAAAAAATCATATATTTAAAAGAGAACTATCATTTTCTTTTACTAATTTTTATATTTAAAAATCATAAAAAGTGTAAGTAAAAGAAGTTTGTAAGGTTCATATTCATTAACCAAATATTTGTTTATTCTATTATCATATATACTATGACACTATAAAAAATGTAGGAGTATATAATTTATCACAAAATAAAATATATAAATACTCCCTTTGTCTGTCTAAGACATTACACTTTTCTTTAAAAATCGTAAATAGAAAATTCATATAAAGTTATAAAAAAAATATAACATTTCTTATTAAATATAACGAATACTCATCAAGCATTATTTACTAGAGTCATTTTTTCTATGCGCGAAATAATTACAAAAACATAAAATTAATTAAAATCTCATGACATGTTAACTAAATTTTGCAAGTCACAAGCGGTTCATTAATTAATAACTTCATTATTGTGATTTATAGAGAAATGATATGCTACACCCCTCCCGGTGGGCACTTTCATGGGCACCTGTGCCCTTTTTTCACTTCGACAATAATTTTTTTACAATTTTTTTATTATAATATATTCTAATATCTTAAAAATAATATAGAAATCATTACATCTAAAAATCAAAACTCAATTTGATTAATTATTAATTTTTTGAAGTTGGAAGGAAAAAATGATTGACTTTTGATCTGCTTCTATCCGAGGAGGATGTTTTGACATTGTTGGGCTTGGGAGCCTTTATCCTTCTTGGATTTGCGCGAACATGGACGATAAGGCTGATAATATGGCTCTTCATAAAATCTAGGTTGATACTGCCAGTTTGGATAATTAGACTGTTGAGGGCGATAGTAGTAGCATCCTTGTAGAGCAGGATAGAAGGACTGAGGATGATGAGATTGTTGATCAAACTGGCCATGATATCTCCATTGATTAACAGGTTTGGGGACAGTTGACGATATGATGTGGCTTTTGCAGGGCATGTCGACTTTCTTTCTTTTGAGGAACATGTTGTTCCTTCTGATGTAAGTCTGTCTTCTTATGCTGCTTCAATAGGATAGCATGAGGGTGTCAAACTGGAATCTTCAGCTTGACCATCTTGTTAGGCAGTGCTTGATGTGTGATCGATGCTATTTTCAACACACAAAGTGTAATAACGGATAAACACGAGTCATATCAACATGAATTGATGTCCAAAGATATAGAAAGTACCCCTACTCAAGTTTTCAATAATGTCTAGGCAAACAACTTTTAAATTGTTTTGTGTTTTTTGAACAATCAAATAATGTCACAGCCCGCCCGCCACAACTTGGGCCGAGCAAGGCCGCGACTCAAGAAAGGAAAAAGGTATAAAATAAACGAACGACCTGGGGTGAAACGATGCGAAAACATAGCATTAGGAATACATTGAAGTTCTCCATCATTCGTCGAGAATGAATGTGTTGCTGCATGGATTGCATGGCATGGTTTTATGGCAAGTTTTATGTATGCGTGGAGTTGTTTATTGCGCGGAGTGGTTCGTAGATTTGGAATTCTTGTGGCTCAAGGATTCGTCCGCATATTATATTCCCGCATTAATTAGAAGATTTGCATGAAGATTATATTTACCCTATTAAGGATATCTTTTAAGATATGCCTTAATTATCTCTTAGGGTTATTCGTGAAGTATATAAGCATGAAGATCTCAATTGGAGCGGCTGCGCGTCTGGAGATATTATTGAGAGCTCGTCTTCTTCGTGTATTCGAGAGTTAAGTTTATTCTTTTCATTCATCAATTGGGGTAGTTTGTTTATTGGTGAGTGATTGTAATATCTTGAACAATTTCTTGTTCAAGATCAGGATTAATCTTTTCAATTCTGTGAAAAGTGTTTCGGGTAGACTAGGGAGAGTTTACCGCGAGGATTCATTGGTGAGGAGTAGAGTCGGGTGAGGAGAGAACGTTCGGTGTGGCTAGCGTTCACGTGTCTTGTAACCCTTATACTCATCATAGTGAATTGTTTCTTGGAATAGCTTCCCCCAGACGTAGGTGTGTTTATCACCGAACTGGGTTACCAACTTGTGTTCTCAACTGTGTTACTTTCTGTGTTACGTGTTGAGTTACATTTACCTACCAAAGTAGGATTATACAATTTCAATTGGCACCAGAGCAGGTCATCGAGGTGCGGTGTTAGATCCTGGGATATCTGTATAATCCGTTGGTACATTGGTGGTGCTTGCGATGAGTACCATCAGGGAAGGCGGTTCTACGGTCAGACCACCGTTATTTGATGGCACAAGTTATGGGTATTGGAAGATCATAATGGCTTCGTTCATCAAATCCATTGACGAGGCTGCATGGACTGCAGTGGAAGTTGGTTGGAGTGCTCCAAAAGATGAAGACGGTTCAGAGAAACCTAGAACTAAATGGTCGGAAGAGGAGCTAAAGTCGTCTGGGATGAATCAGAAAGCTATCAACGCCATTCACACAGGTGTGAGTGTTGAGGTTTTTGCCATTATCTCCACGTGCAAATCTGCCAAGGAAGCTTGGGATATCTTGGAGATTACGTATGAAGGCAATAAACGGGTGAAGAATCAGAGGCTGCAACAACTCACTTCACAGTTTGAGTCCCTCAGAATGGACGAGAATGAAAGCATCTCGGATTTCTATGCTAAGTTGCTGAGTCTATCGAATGAGTTCTTTTCGTTGGGAGAAAAGCTCACGGAAGCTAAGATAGTTAGGAAAATCTTGAGATCTCTTCCCGAGAGATTTGATTACAAAGTTACTGCTATCGAGGAAGCAAAGGATGTTGATGAACTATCTCCAAATGAACTTATTGGTTCCTTGAGGACGTTTGAGATGGGTATGCGTGTGAATCCTAGTGAAAAGAAGAAGTCCGTAGCATTCAAGGCTTCATCTACAAGCCAGTCTGAAGAGGAGTTGACTGCTGAAGACATGGCGGAGTGCATTGCGTACATCTCAAAGAGGTTTGGGAAGAAATTTTTCAGGAAAGGAAATGGTGAAGGTAACTCCAGATTTCGCCGGACTGAGAATCAAAGCAGTTCTCAGAACAGAGGTCCTAATGGCTCAGAGAAGAAAGAAAATGGAGACAGGGGACCGCAGGGCCATGAATGTGATGGTTTTGGTCACATCAAAAGGGAATGTGCCAATACCTTCAAGTATCAGAAAGTCAGCAAGAAGGCGTTCCAAGCCACACACAGTGATGATGAGGTCACGGACACTGAGTTTGAGGAAGGACATGATACATCTCATTCTGCACATGTTGCTATAGTAAATGGTCCAAGGCTCATGTCTATTGTTGATGATCAGGATCCATTCAAAGTTAAAGAAGTGGAGGAAGAAGAAGATGATCAGGAGGACTATGATGAGTTGATGGATGCGTGTAAGAAGGCACTGATTTTGAACCAGAGCCTTACGGAGCAGGTCAAGAATCTTGAAAGGGAAAGAAACGCTTTAAGATCCGAGGTTGAATCTCTTCAAGAAAAGCTCAGAAGCTGCGAGGACGGAAGAAAGGAGACTGATGAAGAATTGAGTCATATTCAGAAGTTGATAAGGATGATGAATTCCAGTACTGAGAAGCTTGATGAAATTCTCAGACTTGGAAAGAGAGCTGCAGATAAGGAGGGTCTTGGATTCAACCGAAATAACTATCAACAAGTTGGATACCAATATCAACAAAGAGCTCAAAGACAAGACTGGAGCAAGACAGAGAGAGGAGTCGAAGGATGGAGACAATCCAATGATTCTGTTGGAACTCAATCTAGTGGGAAATCGGTTAGGTGTGAGGAATGGAGGCCTAAACTAACCGAAACTTCAGTTGTTGCCGAACAGAAGCCTGGAGAACAAGGAGCTACAGAGGAGGTACCCAAACAAGAACTCCACAAGGTACATAATCCAGATTCTGAAGTATTCATTCCTCTCTGTCATTACTGTCATAGACTTGGCCATATCAGACCAAGATGTCGGTTCTACCTTGGTGATAAGAGGCAAGAGATGCTCAAATATCAGAATAGAAGGAATCAAGGCCAGGGCTATAGGGCTTATGTTGTTCACACCAGTAATAGCTCCAGAGTGGGAAACTCTTGGTATATTGACAGTGGATGCTCGCAGCACATGACAGGTAACATGAATCTTCTTGTTAATGTGCAAAGTTGCTCTAATAAGTCAGTTGTGTTTGGTGATGGTGGAAAAGGCAGAATTCGAGGAATTGGTACACTGAATGTACCTGGGATGCCAGTTCTGGAAGGGGTCCTTTATGTTGAAGGCTTGAGAGCAAATCTGGTCAGTATCAGCCAGTTGTGTGATGATGGGATGAGCGTAAGTTTTGGGAAAAATAGCTGCATCATCAACAAAGGAACAGATAAGTTTCTAGAGGCAAACAGATCAGCCGACAATTGCTACATCTTTACTCCAAAGATCACAAGCTACAGGGTTGCTTCTAAGATGAGTGAAATTTGGCATCAGAAACTTGGGCACACGCACTACAGGAATATTCAGAGGCTTATTCAACTGAATGCCATTGAAGGAATTCCCAAGATCAGATTTGGAGATGTTGATATTTGTGGACCGTGTCAACAAGGAAAACAGACTCAAGAGGTACACAAGAGAGTACTCCGAATCACTACAGCCAAAGTCCTTGATCTCATGCACATGGATTTGATGGGACCCAAGCAAGTTGAAAGTCTATGAGGAAAGAAATACATTCTTTTTTGCGTGGATGGCTTCTCGAGATACACATGGGTTGAATTCTTAAGAGAAAAATCAGACACTTTCGAGGCGTTCAGAGTTTTGTGTCTAAGATTGGAAGTAGAGAAGGAGAGCAAACTCAAGGCCATCAGAAGTGATCATGGGCGTGAGTTTGAGAATCAAGAATTCATGGAGTTCTGTCAATCCAAAGGGATAAGACACGAATTTTCAGCTCCTATCACTCCTACACAGAATGGTGTGGTTGAAAGGAAAAACAGGACCCTGCAAAGCACTGCCAGAACTATGATGAAGGCTAAAGAGATTGCACTTAGACTTTGGGCTGAAGCATTTGAAACAGCTTGCTACATTTGCAATCGAGTGTACCTCAGGCCGCAGACAGAGGTTACTGCTTATGAGATCTGGCGAGGAAGGAAGCCAAATGTGAAACATCTTCACATTTTTGGCTCACGATGCTTTGTGGTAAATGACAGAGTGCAAAGGAAGAAGCTTGATGACAAGGGAATAGAAGGAATCTTTGTAGGCTACTCCAGAAACAGCCGTGCTTACAGAGTGTACCTGAAAAATCAATGCACTGTTATTGAGTCAATCAATGTTACTTTTGATGATTCAGTGGAAGGCGATGTAAACAGTGAAGAAGATGTCCTGATCATCAGTACTGCAGAGAGCTCTCAGAGTCCTAGTAAGGAGAAGGATGTCAAAGTAGAGGAGATAACACTGGAGGGTACTCAAGATGGTACTCCAACTGGTACTTCTGATATTGCCGAAACAAGAGTCCATAAAAATCATTCAGCTTCAGATGTGATTGGGCATATCAATGATGGGATGCAGACCAGGAAGAAAGAGATAGACTTCAAGAAGTTGGTTTCCCACATAGCGACGGTGTGTTTTGTCTCAAAAATTGAGCCCAAGAACGTCAACGATGCATTCCAGGATGAAAACTGGATAGCGGCCATGCAGGAAGAACTCTTGGAATTTCAGCGTTGCAATGTATGGTATCTAACTTCACTCCCCAAAGGTGCTAATGTGATTGGGACGAAGTGGATATTCAAGAATAACACAGATGAGCAAGGGAACATCACTCGTAACAAGGCCAGATTGGTTGCTCAAGGATACTCACAGGAGGAAGGTATTGATTACGGGGAGACTTTTGCTCCGGTTACCAGATTGGAATCTGTGAGATTTCTGATGGGTATGGCTAGCAGCTTAGATTTCAAGCTATACCAGATGGACGTCAAAAGTGCTTTTCTGAATGGAAATTTAGAAGAGGAGGTATATGTTAAGCAACCGAAGGGCTTTGAAGATCCCGAGCACCCAGAGTATGTTTACAGGCTGAACAAGGCTCTATACGGACTGAAGCAAGCCCCCAGAGCGTGGTACAACACGCTGGCGGAATTTCTTCTGAAGAAGGGATATGTTCGAGGAAGTGCTGACAAGACCTTGTTTGTTAAGCAACATGGAGGTCACATATTTATTGTCCAGGTATATGTTGATGATCTGGTCTTCGGTTCTAAGTCAGAGGCTCTTGTGAATGAATTTGTGAAGTTGATGACCTCTGAATTCAAGATGAGTATGTTCGGAGAATTGAAGTTCTTTTTGGGGCTTCAAGTCAAGCAGTGCGAAGATGGCATCTTCGTAAGTCAGGAGAAGTATGCTGAAAATTTAGTGAAAAAGTTTGGCATGGAGAGTTCTAAGTCAAAAAGGACACCAATGGGTACATCGGTCAAACTAACCCAGGAAGGAGAAGGCAAACCTGTGGAACAAACAGTGTACAGAAGTATGATTGGTAGCCTATTGTACCTAACAGCCAGTCGACCAGATATTGCCTACAGTGTTGGGGTCTGCTCGCGATTCCAATCAAATCCGAAGGAGAGTCATCACAAGGCTGTGAAAAACATTATAAAGTATGTCAAAGGAACGTGCAAGATTGGTCTATGGTTTGGGAAAGGAAGTTCTCTGAAGCTTACCGGATACAATGATGCTGATTGGGCTGGAAATCCTAATGATCGTAAGAGTACCACTGGAGGATGCTTTTTCTTGGGAGATAATCTTATCTCGTGGCATAGCAAGAAGCAGAATTGTGTCTCTCTATCCTCTACGGAAGCAGAATATATAGCAGCTGGGAGTGCATGCACTCAGTTAATCTGGATGACCAAGATGCTGTATGATTATGGGATCGATGAAAAAGAGTATGTCTTGTTCTGTGACAATATTGGGGCTATTAATCTTTCCAAAAATCCAGTCAGTCATTCGAAGGCCAAACACATTGAGATCAGACACCATTTTATTAGAGATCTTGTTGAAAACAAGACTTTATCTCTTCAGCATGTCTCTACTCGTGTGCAAGTGGCGGATATTTTCACCAAACCTTTAGATGGAGAAAGGTTTGAGGCTTTACGAAAGTCACTTGGGATGTGTATAATCTGAGCTGCTCAGATTATATTTATTTGATTTCGTCTATTATTTGGTTTCATGGTGTGATGGGTGGTGTTATGTTTGGTGTTATCTTTTGGGTACTTGTCTGACGTGGAATTTTTGTCAGTTGAAAGAGGGCTATTTTTCTGCGCGCCCTTTTGCTAATCCTGTTGATGCCTTGGAATTTGAACCGACTCTTGCTTGCTGCAGTGCTCTTTCTCTCAGTGTTCAATTGTGATAGGGCTTTTCTGGTTCTCTTCTTTTCCGCCGGATATCTGTGCGATTCTCCCGATTTTCTCATCGTCTCTCCTCCGGATCTCTAAATTCTTGCTGCATCCATGGTTTCGTTCAAGATCTCAGAGGGTATTGATCTTGCATTGCTGTTCGCGGCTGCTCAGCCTGCGCCCAGAACCCCTATGTTGCCGTGTTGCCGTGGTACGAACCACAAGACCTGTGTGAATCTCTCTCTGGCAACGCTGCTGTACAAGGATTGGGCAGGGACTTCCAGTGTCCTTTGGAAGGTTGGTGTTTGAGGCTCTTGTAGAGCATGCTGAAAAGGTGGTTTTTGCTAATAAGGCTATTTGCTTCCCTCGTTTCTTGTATGCCCATATTTGCAAGTATGTGCAGTTTGATATTCCTGAAGGTACAAAGGCTCCTGCTGCTTCTTATATGAGGTTCACTAAGGCTCAGACCGGTATTGCGCCTGAGTCTCCTCCTTTCAGCTCGATGGCAGAAAAGGCATCTTCTTCCTCGATGCCTCATGAAGTAAATATTGATGGAGATTGAGGATCTGCTTATCTTAGCTGGTGGTACACCGCAAGGGGGAGCTGCTGGTGCTCCTGCTCCTGATGTTGGTGCTGCGGTTGGTGCAGATGATGATGAGGCCGTAGATGAGGAGATTGAAGCAAAACTGCCTTAGCTTGGCATTTCATGTCTGCATTCAAGGGGGAGTATAGGTTGGTATTTGTTTTAGGTTGGTATTTGTTTTTCTGCACTATGCATTCGAGTATGGTTATGTGGGTGCACTCCTTGCCTACTTGATTTTGCATTGGGTGCTTTGTATCTTGGAGGAGTTGTGTGAGTTGCATTTGTTGGTGTGATTGCATACATAAAATGCCAAGGGGGAGATTGTTGCTGCATGGATTGCATGGCATGGTTTTATGGCAAGTTTTATGTATGCGTGGAGTTGTTTATTGCGCGGAGTGGTTCGTAGATTTGGAATTCTTGTGGCTCAAGGATTCGTCCGCATATTATATTCCCGCATTAATTAGAAGATTTGCATGAAGATTATATTTACCCTATTAAGGATATCTTTTAAGATATGCCTTAATTATCTCTTAGGGTTATTCGTGAAGTATATAAGCATGAAGATCTCAATTGGAGCGGCTGCGCGTCTAGAGATATTATTGAGAGCTCGTCTTCTTCGTGTATTCGAGAGTTAAGTTTATTCTTTTCATTCATCAATTGGGGTAGTTTGTTTATTGGTGAGTGATTGTAATATCTTGAACAATTTCTTGTTCAAGATCGGGATTAATCTTTTCAATTCTGTGAAAAGTGTTTTGGGTAGACTAGGGAGAGTTTACCGCGAGGATTCATTGGTGAGGAGTAGAGTCGGGTGAGGAGAGAACGTTCGGTGTGGCTGGCGTTCACGTGTCTTGTAACCCTTATACTCATCATAGTGAATTGTTTCTTGGAATAGCTTCCCCCAGACGTAGGTGTGTTTATCACCGAACTGGGTTACCAACTTGTGTTCTCAACTGTGTTACTTTCTGTGTTACGTGTTGAGTTACATTTACCTACCAAAGTAGGATTATACAATTTCAGAATGGAAGAAAGAACTATTCATTAACGGAAGCGTTTACATGATATATGCGGAAACGTTGTTCATAAAAAGAAAGCATTGTCTATGAAGGACCAATATGTTGCAACGATACACAGAACTGAACTGAGTCTATCTACCTAGACCAAAATGTTGCAACGATACACAGAACTGGACTGAGTCTATCTACCTAAGAATCACGGCGGAAGATCGTGAGATGCATGAATGGAGACATGCACCACCAAGAGGCTTCAACACTCTAATACTCGAGAAAGTTCCTTTGGCAACTTCACTTCATCTGCTCAACCTGCACGTGGGAAATACGTATAGGGCTGAGTACAAAAGTACTCAGTGGGCTCATGCCAAAACATTTTAACTCAAAAAGAAAAGACGCTTGCACAAATTACTGGTAATCCATCATATCTGAGTTATGGGTGTATCCGGTGAGGTTGGCCACCCTCCCGTATACTTTACCGCGCCACTTGCGTTAGCTAACGGTAGACTAAGTGCACTAACCCATCGAGGAGCGACCCCGATAGGCCCGAATCGTTCTGGTACTTGAGGCATAGACCTCCTCAGATAGATCTCATACGAAACAAAAACATTATATGGTATAACAATTCTTTTAAAGAAAATAACTGTAGCATAAAGAAACATTTTAGTTTTCTGAAAGCCCACCTCGATAGCTTTCCTTTCCTGGTCATATTTATATAACTCTGAGCGCCGCCTTAGTCTCGGCCTTTTCCTTCGCCTAACCTCGTTCAAGGAACGTAAAATGAGAGACTGGAAGTGAAATCGATAATCTTATCGATCTATGCGAAGGCTGTCTTTTATCGAGGTTATGATCTCTTTTACTGATGGATTTCTTTTACTGATAAATCTCTTTTACTGATAAATCTCTTTTACTGATAAATCTCTTTTACTGATAACTCTCTTTTACTGATAAATCTCTTTTACTGATAACTCTCTTTTACTGATAAATCTCTTTTAACATTATCATGGTTATTCTTTTAATTGAGAGTTTCTCGATTCTCATCTGAAATTGATCACTTCGATCGATGCTTGTGTCTTACTGTCTTTTCATCCTCGACAGAAATCGTAGGATGTTCGATTAAGCCATCAATGAGGCTTAGTGATTTTATTACACGTTATAAGTGGTCTACACTTATAAGATAAATATTACTCAGCTAAATCTTATCGAAGGATATAAGTGGTCTACACTTATAAGATTAACATAATGTTGTCACTGGGCTTGATTTAATCATTAATAGGGCTTCGCATTTCTATTACGTGTTATAAGTGGTCTACACTTATAAAGCTGTTATATTTGAACTTGGTTGATTAGATCAACATTAATAATTATTAGAGGCCCAATGAAATATTCTGGCCCAACTGTTGAATAAATTCAGCCCATCTGTTCTTTAACTTCGGCCCAATTCTCGGCCCGATAATTCTTGTCAAGTCCGGCCCAGATTACTGCTTCGGCCCAACTGAATATTAGTCCCGGCTCATCTAATCCTGTCGAGTCCGACCCAATTTAATTTCTACGGCCCATCAAAATAATTAATTCGACCCAACGATTCTCCCTGCCCGAGTCCAGATCGGCCCGATAGCTAAAAGTCCGGCCCGTCATTTAATCTATCTCGGCCCATCAACCGGGCCTGTTTTCATACTTGGCAAAACACTCTCCCTCTCTTTCTTCCTCTCACTCTCTACGCGTCTCTCTCTCTCTACAGCTTCTCCGTTCGCGGCTTCTGCCGCCGGTGTTTTGCTTCCGCCGTCGTCCATCGGCGGTGAGCCTTCCCTCGAGGAGCCATTGTCCGATCCCCTCGTATTTCCTCCCAGATTCTCCCAATTATTGATTGATTGAAGGGGAAACCTTATTTTGCAGATTTGGGGAAAATCGGAGAGACCCGTCGGGCTTCATCTTCTCCGGTGCCGGTCTCGCCTCCGTCAATGCAGTGCGCCGGCGCGCCCTTCTTCCCAGTTCACGGCTCCTCTGCTGGCTGCGCGGTTTGCCCCGTGTCATTGCGTCGCTGTGCCCCTGCTGCTGTCGTCCGAAGCCGCCGCGCCGTCTCTGGCCGGCGGCGTTCTGCATGTCCTGCCGTGGCTCGCCTGCCCCGTTCACGTCATTGTCCTAGCCTTCGTGGCTAGGGCATACTCCCGTCGTCCACTGCCTGCTTCCGCCCCTCGCTTTCTCTCTCTGATCTGTTTCCCGGCGGCGGTGGTGATGCCGTCGCCGACTTCTCCTCCTCCTCTCCTCCTCCTCTCTCTGACCTCCTTCTCTCTCTCTCTAATTTGCAGGGTATCCTCGGCATCCGCCGGTGCTGCAGCTGCTCTGTGAAGGCCGTCGCCGGCCGGGCAGTCTCCGGTAAGGCTCGGGAGATGCTCGGGTGCCCCGGCGTTGCCTCCAGTCACTCCCGGTCTCTCTCCTTCTTCCGGGCAGGTTCGATTCTTCTCCCTTCCCTCCCGTTTTCGATTCGTAATTCGAATATGAGTTATACTTGTTGATTTAGAGGGTTAGGGTTTGATTAGAGGCATTTAGAGACTGATTTTGTCTTGAATGTTTTATGCCTTTATTGGAAGCAAACTTCCAGATTTTGTATGCTTGAAATTGGTGTCTTTGTTGACTTGAAGTGTTAGATTGAGGATTATTATACATGCAATGTCTTAGGCCTTCTAGAGGAGGTTCTTTTGTGATCTAAACATGCTTCAATTTCGATTCTTAGCCTCCAACATAACATGCATTGTCTCTAGGTGATTGCTATGCTTCTCATGTATCAATTTTGAGGTTTTAACTATGTTTCATGCTTGAAAGGGGTGATAGAGTACTAGATTATGCTTCTAGTTGGTTTTTGGTGGTTCTAATGGGGTTGCATGTTTAAAGGCTTATAGTTCTTAGAGAGAGTGATGAGGGGAGCCTTACTTGCAATCCTTGGGGTTGAAAACTGAGTTCTTGAGCTAAAGTGGTGGCTGTCCCCTTTCTCTTGTTGCTTCCTTCCCCTTGTTCCTTCTCTATATTGATGCAATTGAAGCCTACACTTGCATGTTTGATTTCTAAATGTTAGGGGTCTTGATACTCATGCTAGGGGAAGGATGGGGGTTCTTTCTCACCTTTAGAAACTGAAATTGAGTCTCTATTTTCCGGTAAGAGGGCTGTCCTCTTCTAATCCTTGCTTGAATACCTTCCCCTTCCTTCGTTCTTCACTCCTAGAGATAGTGGGGTTGAGTTCTAGTTAGTGCATGCAAGCTAGGCCCTTGAAGGAAGGGAATTTGAGGCATTACCTAGAGGAAAATGGAGGGGATTCGATGCTTGAATGAGCGTCGACGGACTGTTTTCCGGCCGCCCTCTTGGCTGGAAAATCGGCTTCCTCTCCTTGCTTTATATTTGTTCTTCATTTGCTTTCTATCTTGCTCCCTTGTTGTGAATACTTGATTGAATGCTATGGACTGATTTTTGTGAGTTCTTTGGTTAGGTAATGGAGGCTGTTATGAGAATTGGGGCTGCTCTCTCTCTCGTACAAGGAAGAAGGGAATGGTGAGTAGGAGCTCTTCTCTACTTGCTTTCTCTCTCTCTATGTTGTTGAATGAAAACTGACCTTGTGTGTTTTTGGTGTAGGGAGGGAGTGTTTTCCTCAAGAGTGATGGTGGCATGGGTGACACGTGCATGCTTGGGAGGCTTCCACAACTCCACTTGTAACAATGAGGATGAGGGTGCTTAATGGTGTCCTAATCTCTTCCTAATTGTAGTTAGAGGTGTTAGTTTTCTCTAATTGTGCTTGAGTGAGATTTGAGCTGCGCCTGTACTGCCGCTTCTTCACTCAATCTTTTCTTTTCTTTTCTTTTCTTTTATTTTTATCTAATGTTGACATGTATATATATAAATATATTATTACATGAAAATATGTGATGGGCTTAGGGCCATTAATCTTGGGCCCCTTTTATATTTTGTTGTTGGGTATTAAATCTGAAATGGGCTCTCTCTCTTGGCTAATAAAATCGAACAATTCGAGTAATTACTCGTGAGGTGGGTTTCGACAATTAACTGAACCTTGAACAATTAACTGGGCCTTGTACGATTAACTAGGCCTTATAACTGCTAAGTGGGCCTTGTACTTACCAAATGGGCCTCGGCCCAAAATTTAATACTGAATTTTTCTTTTACCGATTCATTTAATCGGCCTTTCTTATTTAGTTCGGTTCTCGTTTCTGGAAGTTCTAATGTTTACTAAACGTAACACTACCATTAGTAGTTCTTTTAAAGAAAAAAAAAATTATTTTTCTCATAATAATAATAATACTAATACTTCTTGCAACGTTTCTTTTATTACTCTAGAATAATGCCGAAATTTTTATTAACCACTTAATAAAAACTGCGGTCATTACATCCTACACCCCTTACGAAAAATTTCGTCCCGAAATTTACTTACCTTCTAAACAATTCGGGGTATTTCTCTTTCATTTTGTCCTCCGACTCCCACGTGGCTTCCTCCTGCCCGTGGTGCTTCTACAACACTTTCACTAGAGGGATTTGCTTAATCCTAAGCTATTGAATCTTTCGATCTACTATGGCCTCAAGTCTTGCTTTATGATCGCTTCCTCTTGAGGTAGCACGTGTTTAGGGTTAAATGATTACTTCCTTAGTTGGGAAACATGGAATATGTTGCGAACGATTCCTAGGTTTGGAGGTAATGCTAACTTGTAACGCCACATGTCCTATCTTCTCTAAACTTCGTAAGGTCTGATGAAACGGGGTTTCAATTTGTCTTTGATTCTGAATCTGTCATTCCCTTGGTGGGGAAATTTTCAAGGACCATGTCCTCTACTTCGAGGTGTAACTCGAATCTACATCGTCATCGTAAGACTTCTGGCTACTATGAGCTTTCTTTATCATATCTCTAATTGGTTGCATTTCTCAACCATTTCTTTGATCATACACTGATCTTAATTCTTTCTCATCTCCTACCTCATCTCAATAGAGTGGTCTATACTTTATTCCTTGCGGTGCATAGCACAATACTGCGCCTACGGTGTATGGTGGGTTTAAGTAATTGAGCTGGGGTAATATCGTTTTCCAGTTTCTACCTCCACCGGGTACCTACCTCCTTAAAAAGATCCTCGAGGTTTGACGGAACTGATTTGTTAACATTCACGATGCTAGTCTTATCTTCTCTAGACACTCGTGGGGTCCATATAGACTGTTGTTGGTTTTCCCTTCGCACTAAATTTAACTATCGTAAAAAAAAATGTGCAACTTCTGGGGAGACTTGTCTCCTAGTTCGAATTGTAATTCGACTTGTCGGTGTTAGCAAGTGATTCATGTTCATCTTACGATTCTTCTATTTCGTCCCCAATCAATCCTGTGTACTAGCCTTTCAAATAACTATATTTATCTGGTCGGTCTGAGCTAGCCCCGTTGCCCTTAGGCCATATGCTCGTCATGGTCCTCATCGTTCACGGGGATAGATATCTTCGTGATATACTGATCTAATCTGTACCGGTACTGGGCATGCTACGATTTCACAAGCCGCTATTTGCATTAAAGCACTGGCGCTTCAGTGGTCTGTACGAGCTCATCCAATCGTTAGGTGATAGCATTAGTCTATGAGCGTCTGGACCTTCTTCGTCGGTCTTAGGCAGTTTCCAAATTTTAATATATATCTTAGTCATATACTTAAGTCCATATACCCTTCTATCTACTCCATTCAAGTGTAACCATGTGCCATTGATAATACTAAGGTCAGGATATTGATCGTTTCAAAATTTGTACTTCACTCGAGTCTATTTTCTCTTTGGTCTTTATGCTAGCTTAGCTATAATCTACCCTACGTACTGTAGTTGGCTTATAAATCGAGGTTTAACAACCGTCAAATAGTTATTCATGCTTTAATTCGTTGGTTGAGGTCAATCATCTCTGACCACTTGTAGTATTGCGCATCTTTATTCACACTTGTCTGTGTTAGGAGAGATACGTATCATGCCTATACCTGCCATATGTGTTATATCGACAATCTTGATACTCCTCATAGAGGTATTACTATAACTATTTCCTGGTGTAGGAATATGGTCACTATATACATATAACAGTCGTTTCTCTCTCGAGAATTCGTAGTATACATTCTTCGGCCTGTGTAGTTCTTTTCTGCTGGTTGTCGGTTCTGAGCGTCGCTCTACTAACGTTAGATAGGGTGTTCTTATTTCCTTTTGTAGTTGTTTATAAATCTAGTGTATCTAGATGTAATGCCTCATAAGTTCGGTTGGTGTCGTACTTACTGATCAATTAGTCTGGGCACGAAGGTGATAGCGGCTCATTCGTTATTCATTCACGTATAACTATAGCACTTTTAATGCATCATGCATGGGTGTCTGTTTTTAGGAAGATCCCATGGATTCTATTGTCTGCCTTTCTTAACGTATCATCTTATCTTTCATAGGTTGTAAAGAGGTATTCTCGACTAATAGTAGGTTTCTTCCTTTCTAAATGTTACTCAAGGCTTTCAAGGTTTCATTTTAGGGCTTTAGCTCATTTGTCTCCCTTCATACTACTTAGATGACTACTTGAGTTGTCTTCATAAATCATATAGACTCTCTACTCATTATCGTAATTACACCACATGACTGTGATTTTTTTCCTTTTAGCGGGACATTCTGGGTTGAGCATAATCTCACACTCAAGCTTCATGATATACGTGTCTCGAAATTTATCTTTAGTCGTCTATTGTATGCACTAATGCACTCTGGTGTTACCCTGGGACCGAAAATTCTAACCTCTATTACCATCCTTCTCGAGGCTGACTTACGTATCTGTTAGAGATTTTAGAAGTTCTAATTAGGTAGTCTCACTGTCTCAATTCGTAGGCTTTGATGACGGGGCAATAATTACCCTTCTGTAAGGAAATAAAATGTTTCAGTCGTATAGTTCTCCATCTAATAAAACACCTCTTAATTTATTCGATTAACATTCCTTCTATATGTTTCAACGATCTCGTGTGTTTGTACCTCGCATATCAATAATTCTGTTCTTGGAACACTTAAGGTATGGATTCTTATTAACTCAATGGACTTACGAGGGTAATACTATGGTTTTAATTATTTCTCAAACTTGCAATATACAGTGGATGACTTGGCACATCGAGTGCTCACACTACTTCTTGATTAAGAATTCGATCTAGATGGCTTTCGTTCGACTCTTATGACATGAGGATTTTAGTAAAAACTTCTCTTCCACTAACATCTTCTCCTATGAAGTGATCATCTAATTATCCCAAGACAAAAATGGGTTCATCTCAATCTGTTGTTTATTGCATCTCGTTGATTAATGATCAAAGTCACATCCCAAGTTATTTTATATCTAAGTTAACCGACTTCTTAGACAACCATGGCCTTTTCTTAAAATTTGTCCCTCATATATTCTATTAGGTCACCTCTTCATAGATTAGTATACTTTTACAATAGTCCTTGTCCAATCTAATTCCAACGTACGTCGTTACTATCGGTGTGCATTTCATTCCTTTCTATTATGGGGTTGTGGTCTCTCAGGTGTCCCATAACCATGTTTAGACCCTTTAGACTTACGCCTCATTCAATGCTTATCCCCTTTCGCGCTTCTTTCGCTCTATTGTCTATTTTGTACACTTTCTCGTGAAGGAAACTACACCAGCTTGCAATAATGGCAAATCTTATATTGCTCACTTGAAGGTAGTACTTCTGGTTGTGTATATTTACTGCATGATTATTTCTCTTACTACTTTGGTGCTTTAAGGTGTCTTGTCTATGTGATTACATAGTTAAAATCTTATCCTGATTTACTTGTGGTTTAATCTCGGTGGTTAAGATCGTGATGCACTATTCCTTCGATTCTCTCAAAGTTATGAAGCACGTTGTTGCCCTTCTCTACACTTCCTTTGAGAACTTTTCTAACTCGGGGTCTACATCAACCTTTTTATTTATGGCTCTCATTTCATATTGTTTATTATGGGGAAAACTCTTCCATCGTTTTCTTCCCTAGCATCGGCTAGCATCTCGTGTTTTGTAGCCTGCCACAATTCATTACTATGTCTGGCCGACTAATGTCATACTATAATTATTCCTCTCTGGGTGAATAATTTAGGTCTCACTATATTCACACAACTTATGTCTTGTGAGAATTTATATTCTAGTCTGGTCCACGTCAATATTCTAAGAGGTTTCTGATCCTCGAGCTGGGAGAAATCCCAAATAACGTCAGGTCACCGACCTCAATCATGGGATACTGTCTTTCCTTTAGTTGCTGGTTTAATCTGGATCTTAGGAATGATAACACGTCGTGTATTTGACAAGTATAGTACTCGACCTTGGGTCGTTTATTTTCTGGTATTCTTATTATTTTCAATCTGCCGGCGAATTCCAAATTTTCATATCCGCAAGGATCTCGTCTGTTCAAGCTTCTTCTACTCAAGTGTTTACTACTTCTTTTCTAATTTAGACTCTAATATTGTTAGCTCTTAGTGTCGGACTTATGGACCATCGGTGCACTTCTCTTGGGGAACTCCTTAGAGTATTTAACTTATGAGTTTTGCACTTTGTCATTGTATTTCTGTTTCTGGACTTGTTGGGGAGTCTGACTAGCTTTATGCCACTTACTATTGCGTGCATCGCGATACTAGTTTCTATCCTCTGAATTCTGGCTTCACCCAACATATTTCTTAATTTTACTTTTAAGCTTTCCTCCTCTGAGTTACAAAATACAAAATCTTCCTTGGGAGGTGGTGAAGTTTCTACTTTACCGTCACAGGTAAAACTAGTTAACACCGCATTGTCAACTCGAGTCTCGTGCAATGCCTTTAACGGTTTATCTGTCATCTACCCCTTTTATGCATAAACATTTGACAACCCAGAAGTGTGTGGTACCTTAAGTCAAACTTTATAACTTGAAGTTAAACTAATCCTCACAGTCTTATCACTCTAGGATGACAAACATGATCACGATGAGATAAGAACATTGCGGCCTGGCTCTGGAAAACATTCGTGTAAGGGTCCAAGTTGGAATGTCAATTATCCAAAATAGCTCATCAAGGATTTACCAGACAAGTTCTGAAGAAATAACCAAAGGGTAGAAATGAATTGACAAGGGTCATGGGAGGGGAACCCCTTTTTGTCGATACCCATCCGATTTCTTGTCTGATAGTGACGCTACCGAGAAAGAGATTATGTGAGGTGGCCAGTCCCACATAAGCATCCTTCCGGTCACATGAAGAAAAATTTGATTCTTGTACACTGGTGGCTATCGATTCAAAAGAATAAAGAAGCTCAAATAAGGCTCGATAAACAATTCTTTGGATCTGGGATTCCTCGACTCTACGTGTATTACAAAAAAGGTTTTTTCTGGTTTCGAGAGGTTCAAGAGAGGGTTTTGAAGTTACAATGCATTAGAACGTAGGGTCTTCTTTAGTCTATGTACCTTCGTGAACACTCTAGTACTTCGCACTTGCGTAAAGGATCTTGACACATGAAATTCCGACTTACTCGTTAGTGTTAGTAACGTAGAGTTGTTTCTAAGGACAATCATATTGCTTGTCTTCTGATATCCTAACGGAAATAGTTGCTAGATCACGATCTGAATAGATATGACTCTTTCTTTGACAGTCTCTTAGTCCTCGGCGTGAAGTTTCTCTACACGTCCTCAAGTCATACTTGGAACGTAATTAGGCTAATGGTTCACTGTTTTTGTCATTAAATACCACGCCTTAGTCTCCTGATCGTATAGTCTAGTCCCATCATCCATGAAAATTAAGCATATTATATCGTTTTAGCTTCTAACTGATCTTGGATATCAATATCCAATCTTACGAGTTCATCCTTAGACGCGACTACTGATCTCACTTTTCTACACTCTTCGAGCATGATTTTCTACTCAGGAAAGTAGAGGTTAGCACGTTCTATCATAATTATTCTCATGAGTACAACATCGGGGAAACTGAGATTCTAACGTTTATATACCTAAGAGCTCTAAGTTGGACAAGACCTTAACCTTTCTTTGATTTCTTTCTTCAGTTTCTAGTAATGTTTTCTTCCTTTAACCATGGATGCGGAAACATCCAGGAAATTCTAGTGGACTTATCTTTTATTGCGCCACCATATGAAACTTTTATTCCTGTTTAAGATTCTGGTATCATCTCTTACTATCTTTTAGGAAGCGCAATTGGATACGTTTCGTTTCTTTCCGCACAGAGGCGGAAAAGTTAGAGGCTCATGTCATTGATTTAAATGAACCTCGTTCAGATCTTCTTGCACTTCTTGGCTTGATTTTCCTTGATCTGATGTATCCCTTTTTCATGGAATAGCTTTCCAGGGAGTTATCACTGCTTCCTTGAGTTGGTATTTCGTGTAGAGCTTCTCTTGTTTCCTCATCTCACCATCATTCTTGTGCCGTAACTGAGGTTAGAAGAATTTCTTTGCTCATGCACTATCCTAGTATGTGATAGAGTGAAAGCACTTAATTCAAGCGAGCTATGTTCTCTAGAAAGGCCCTGGCTTTTCTACTATATGTGAGCTCTATGTTATCTTGACTATGTTCTCATACTGGCATGTGAGAGTTACCTCTTCTCTTCCTGGGTTGAGCATGATGTCGTGAAGTGCCGAGCTTTTGTCGAAGAACTTTACTAGTCTAGCGAATCAAGTCTAGACTTACTGGAAGAAGAAGACTCTTGGGTTTCAGAGCGAACCTAGTGCTCTGATACCACTCTGTCACAGCCCGCCCGCCACAACTTGGGCCGAGCAAGGCCGCGACTCAAGAAAAGGAAAAAGGTATAAAATAAACGAACGACCTGGGGTGAAACGATGCGAAAACATAGCATTAGGAATACATTGAAGTTCTCCATCATTCGTCGAGAATGAATGGAAGAAAGAACTATTCATTAACGGAAGCGTTTTACATGATATATGCGGAAACGTTGTTCATAAAAAGAAAGCATTGTCTATGAAGGACCAATATGTTGCAACGATACACAGAACTGAACTGAGTCTATCTACCTAGACCAAAATGTTGCAACGATACACAGAACTGGACTGAGTCTATCTACCTAAGAATCACGGCGGAAGATCGTGAGATGCATGTATGGAGACATGCACCACCAAGAGGCTTCAACACTCTAATACTCGACAAAGTTCCTTTGGCAACTTCACTTCATCTGCTCAACCTGCACATGGGAAATACGTATAGGGCTGAGTACAAAAGTACTCAGTGGGCTCATGCCAAAACATTTTAACTCAAAAAGAAAAGACGTTTGCACGCAAATTACTGGTAATCCATCATATCTGAGTTATGGGTGTATCCGGTGAGGTTGGCCACCCTCCCGTATACTTTACCACGCTACTTGCGTTAACTAACGGTTGACTGAGTGCACTAACCCATCGAGGAGCGACCCCGATAGGCCCGAATCGTTCTGGTACTTGAGGCATAGACCTCCTCAGATAGATCTCATACAAAACAAAAACATTATATGGCATAACAATTCTTTTAAAGAAAATAACTGTAGCATAAAGAAACATTTTAGTTTTCTGAAAGCCCACCTCGATAGCTTTCCTTTCCTGGTCATATTTATATAACTCTGAGCGCCGCCTTAGTCTCGGCCTTTTCCTTCGCCTAACCTCGTTCAAGGAACGTAAAATGAGCGACTGGAAGTGAAATCGATAATCTTATCGATCTATGCGAAGGCTGTCTTTTATCGAGGTTATGATCTCTTTTACTGATGGATTTCTTTTACTGATAAATCTCTTTTACTGATAAATCTCTTTTACTGATAAATCTCTTTTACTGATAAATCTCTTTTACTGATAACTCTCTTTTACTGATAAATCTCTTTTACTGATAACTCTCTTTTACTGATAAATCTCTTTTAACATTATCATGGTTATTCTTTTAATTGAGAGTTTCTCGATTCTCATCTGAAATTGATCACTTCGATCGATGCTTGTGTCTTACTGTCTTTTCATCCTCGACAGAAATCGTAGGATATTCGATTAAGCCATCAATGAGGCTTAGTGATTTTATTACACGTTATAAGTGGTCTACACTTATAAGATAAATATTACTCAGCTAAATCTTATCGAAGGATATAAGTGGTCTACACTTATAAGATTAACATAACTGTTGTCACTGGGCTTGATTTAATCATTAATAGGGCTTCGCATTTCTATTACGTGTTATAAGTGGTCTACACTTATAAAGCTGTTATATTTGAACTTGGTTGATTAGATCAACATTAATAATTATTAGAGGCCCAATGAAATATTCTGGCCCAACTGTTGAATAAATTCAGCCCATCTGTTCTTTAACTTAGGCCCAATTCTCGGCCCGATAATTCTTGTCAAGTCCGGCCCAGATTACTGCTTCGGCCCAACTGAATATTAGTCCCGGCTCATCTAATCCTGTCGAGTCCGACCCAATTTAATTTCTACGGCCCATCAAAATAATTAATTCGACCCAACGATTCTCCCGGCCCGAGTCCAGATCGGCCCGATAGCTAAAAGTCCGGCCCGTCATTTAATCTATCTCGGCCCATCAACCCGGCCCGTTTTCATAATTGGCAAAACACTCTCCCTCTCTTTCTTCCTCTCACTCTCTCTCTGCAGCTTCTCCGATCGCGGCTTCTGCCGCCGGTGTTTTGCTTCCACCGTCGTCCATCGGCGGTGAGCCTTCCCTCGAGGAGCCATTGTCCGATCCCCTCGTATTTCCTCCCAGATTCTCCCAATTATTGATTGATTGAAGGGGAAACCTAATTTTGCAGATTTGGGGAAAATCGGAGAGACCCGTCGGGCTTCATCTTCTCCGGCGCCGGTCTCGCCTCCGTCAATGCAGTGCGCCGGCGCGCCCTTCTTCCCAGTTCACGGCTCCTCTGCTGGCTGCGCGGTTTGCCCCGTGTCATTGCGTCACTGTGCCCCTGCTGCTGTCGTCCGAAGCCGCCGCGCCGTCTGGCCGGCGGCGTTCTGCATGTCCTGCCGTGGCTCGCCTGCCCCGTTCACGTCATTGTCCTAGCCTTCGTGGCTAGGGCATACTCCCGTCGTCCACTGCCTGCTTCCGCCCCTCGCTTTCTCTCTCTGATCTGTTTCCCGGCGGCGGTGGTGATGCCGTCGCCGACTTCTCCTCCTCCTCTCCTCCTCCTCTCTCTGACCTCCTTCTCTCTCTCTCTAATTTGCAGGGTATCCTCGGCATCCGCCGGTGCTGCAGCTGCTCTGTGAAGGCCGTCGCCGGCCGGGCAGTCTCCGGTAAGGCTAAGGAGATGCTCGGGTGCCCCGGCGTTGCCTCCAGTCACTCCCGGTCTCTCTCCTTCTTCCGGGCAGGTTCGATTCTTCTCCCTTCCCTCCCGTTTTCGATTCGTAATTCGAATATGAGTTATACTTGTTGATTTAGAGGGTTAGGGTTTGATTAGAGGCATTTAGAGACTGATTTTGTCTTGAATGTTTTATGCCTTAATTGGAAGCAAACTTCCAGATTTTGTATGCTTGAAATTGGTGTCTTTGTTGACTTGAAGTGTTAGATTGAGGATTATTATACATGCAATGTCTTTGGCCTTCTAGAGGAGGTTCTTTTGTGATCTAAACATGCTTCAATTTCGATTCTTAGCCTCCAACATAACATGCATTGTCTCTAGGTGATTGCTATGCTTCTCATGTATCAATTTTGAGGTTTTAACTATGTTTCATGCTTGAAAGGGGTGATAGAGTACTAGATTATGCTCTAGTTGGTTTTTGGTGGTTCTAATGGGGTTGCATGTTTAAAGACTTATAGTTCTTAGAGAGAGTGATGAGGGGAGCCTTACTTGCAATCCTTGGGGTTGAAAACTGAGTTCTTGAGCTAAAGTGGTGGCTGTCCCCTTTCTCTTGTTGCTTCATTCCCCTTGTTCCTTCTCTATATTGATGCAATTGAAGCCTACACTTGCATGTTTGATTTCTAAATGTTAGGGGTCTTGATACTCATGCTAGGGGAAGGATGGGGGTTCTTTCTCACCTTTAGAAACTGAAATTGAGTCTCTATTTTCCAGTAAGAGGGCTGTCCTCTTCTAATCCTTGCTTGAATACCTTCCCCTTCCTTCGTTCTTCACTCCTAGAGATAGTGGGGTTGAGTTCTAGTTAGTGCATGCAAGCTAGGTGATGGAGCCCGTAAGTCATGGTTCGAAGCCCGGAGGCCCAGAATTATAGATGATATGGGATGAAGATTGAAGACTTTATTTTAGTTTTAATTTTCGTGTGTTTTGGGTCAGGCCACGTTTTTCATTGTGGACGAAAATCAGTTAGTTTTATCATTAATATTATTGTGAGTTTATTCTCTCTTGAGAGTTTTCGAATTCCTCTTGATTATTCCAAGACGAATTCATTATCCGGCGAATCAGCGAGTCAATCATCTCTCGTTGTGTGTCATTCATCGTTCCCGTGTGACTAAGGCGATCGCTATTTGGGGTATAGGCTGTTCATAGAACTGACTTATATCATTTATAGGATTAGATCTTAGGTATATTGGAATATCCATCAGTTTCGTTCGTTCTTGTTAATTCCTTCCGCGTGCGTCTTCAACTCGGTCGTCAAGGATCGTATCACTAGGCCCTTGAAGGAAGGGAATTAGAGGCATTACCTAGAGGAAAATGGAGGGGATTCGATGCTTGAATGAGCGTCGACGGACTGTTTTCCGGCCGCCCTCTTGGCTGGAAAATCGGCCTCCTCTCCTTGCTTTATTCCTTGCGGTGCATAGCACAATACTGCGCCTACGGTGTATGGTGGGTTTAAGTAATTGAGCTGGGGTAATATCGTTTTCCAGTTTCTACCTCCACCGGGTACCTACCTCCTTAAAAAGATCCTCGAGGTTTGACGGAACTGATTTGTTAACATTCACGATGCTAGTCTTATCTTCTCTAGACACTCGTGGGGTCCATATAGACTGTTGTTGGTTTTCCCTTCGCACTAAATTTAACTATCGTAAAAAAAAATGTGCAACTTCTGGGGAGACTTGTCTCCTAGTTCGAATTGTAATTCGACTTGTCGGTGTTAGCAAGTGATTCATGTTCATCTTACGATTCTTCTATTTCGTCCCCAATCAATCCTGTGTACTAGCCTTTCAAATAACTATATTTATCTGGTCGGTCTGAGCTAGCCCCGTTGCCCTTAGGCCATATGCTCGTCATGGTCCTCATCGTTCACGGGGATAGATATCTTCGTGATATACTGATCTAATCTGTACCGGTACTGGGCATGCTACGATTTCACAAGCCGCTATTTGCATTAAAGCACTGGCGCTTCAGTGGTCTGTACGAGCTCATCCAATCGTTAGGTGATAGCATTAGTCTATGAGCGTCTGGACCTTCTTCGTCGGTCTTAGGCAGTTTCCAAATTTTAATATATATCTTAGTCATATACTTAAGTCCATATACCCTTCTATCTACTCCATTCAAGTGTAACCATGTGCCATTGATAATACTAAGGTCAGGATATTGATCGTTTCAAAATTTGTACTTCACTCGAGTCTATTTTCTCTTTGGTCTTTATGCTAGCTTAGCTATAATCTACCCTACGTACTGTAGTTGGCTTATAAATCGAGGTTTAACAACCGTCAAATAGTTATTCATGCTTTAATTCGTTGGTTGAGGTCAATCATCTCTGACCACTTGTAGTATTGCGCATCTTTATTCACACTTGTCTGTGTAAGGTAGAGATACGTATCATGCCTATACCTGCCATATGTGTTATATCGACAATCTTGATACTCCTCATAGAGGTATTACTATAACTATTTCCTGGTGTATGAATATGGTCACTATATACATATAACAGTCGTTTCTCTCTCGAGAATTCGTAGTATACATTCTTCGGCCTGTGTAGTTCTTTTCTGCTGGTTGTCGGTTCTGAGCGTCGCTCTACTAACGTTAGATAGGGTGTTCTTATTTCCTTTTGTAGTTGTTTATGAATCTAGTGTATCTAGATGTAATGCCTCATAAGTTTGGTTGGTGTCGTACTTACTGATCAATTAGTCTGGGCACGAAGGTGATAGCGGCTCATTCGTTATTCATTCACGTATAACTATAGCACTTTTAATGCATCATGCATGGGTGTCTGTTTTTAGGAAGATCCCATGGATTCTATTGTCTGCCTTTCTTAACGTATCATCTTATCTTTCATAGGTTGTAAAGAGGTATTCTCGACTAATAGTAGGTTTCTTCCTTTCTAAATGTTACTCAAGGCTTTCAAGGTTTCATTTTAGGGCTTTAGCTCATTTGTCTCCCTTCATACTACTTAGATGACTACTTGAGTTGTCTTCATAAATCATATAGACTCTCTACTCATTATCGTAATTACACCACATGACTGTGATTTTTTTCCTTTTAGCGGGACATTCTGGGTTGAGCATAATCTCACACTCAAGCTTCATGATATACGTGTCTCGAAATTTATCTTTAGTCGTCTATTGTATGCACTAATGCACTCTGGTGTTACCCTGGGACCGAAAATTCTAACCTCTATTACCATCCTTCTCGAGGCTGACTTACGTATCTGTTAGAGATTTTAGAAGTTCTAATTAGGTAGTCTCACTGTCTCAATTCGTAGGCTTTGATGACGGGGCAATAATTACCCTTCTGTAAGGAAATAAAATGTTTCAGTCGTATAGTTCTCCATCTAATAAAACACCTCTTAATTTATTCGATTAACATTCCTTCTATATGTTTCAACGATCTCGTGTGTTTGTACCTCGCATACCAATAATTCTGTTCTTGGAACACTTAAGGTATGGATTCTTATTAACTCAATGGACTTACGAGGGTAATACTATGGTTTTAATTATTTCTCAAACTTGCAATATACAGTGGATGACTTGGCACATCGAGTGCTCACACTACTTCTTGATTAAGAATTCGATCTAGATGGCTTTCGTTCGACTCTTATGACATGAGGATTTTAGTAAAAACTTCTCTTCCACTAACATCTTCTCCTATGAAGTGATCTAATTATCCCAAGACAAAAATGGGTTCATCTCAATCTGTTGTTTATTGCATCTCGTTGATTAATGATCAAAGTCACATCCCAAGTTATTTTATATCTAAGTTAACCGACTTCTTAGACAACCATGGCCTTTTCTTAAAATTTGTCCCTCATATATTCTATTAGGTCACCTCTTCATAGATTAGTATACTTTTACAATAGTCCTTGTCCAATCTAATTCCAACGTACGTCGTTACTATCGGTGTGCATTTCATTCCTTTCTATTATGGGGTTGTGGTCTCTCAGGTGTCCCATAACCATGTTTAGACCCTTTAGACTTACGCCTCATTCAATGCTTATCCCCTTTCGCGCTTCTTTCGCTCTATTGTCTATTTTGTACACTTTCTCGTGAAGGAAACTACACCAGCTTGCAATAATGGCAAATCTTATATTGCTCACTTGAAGGTAGTACTTCTGGTTGTGTATATTTACTGCATGATTATTTCTCTTACTACTTTGGTGCTTTAAGGTGTCTTGTCTATGTGATTACATAGTTAAAATCTTATCCTGATTTACTTGTGGTTTAATCTCGGTGGTTAAGATCGTGATGCACTATTCCTTCGATTCTCTCAAAGTTATGAAGCACGTTGTTGCCCTTCTCTACACTTCCTTTGAGAACTTTTCTAACTCGGGGTCTACATCAACCTTTTTATTTATGGCTCTCATTTCATATTGTTTATTATGGGGAAAACTCTTCCATCGTTTTCTTCCCTAGCATCGGCTAGCATCTCGTGTTTTGTAGCCTGCCACAATTCATTACTATGTCTGGCCGACTAATGTCATACTATAATTATTCCTCTCTGGGTGAATAATTTAGGTCTCACTATATTCACACAACTTATGTCTTGTGAGAATTTATATTCTAGTCTGGTCCACGTCAATATTCTAAGAGGTTTCTGATCCTCGAGCTGGGAGAAATCCCAAATAACGTCAGGTCACCGACCTCAATCATGGGATACTGTCTTTCCTTTAGTTGCTGGTTTAATCTGGATCTTAGGAATGATAACACGTCGTGTATTTGACAAGTATAGTACTCGACCTTGGGTCGTTTATTTTCTGGTATTCTTATTATTTTCAATCTGCCGGCGAATTCCAAATTTTCATATCCGCAAGGATCTCGTCTGTTCAAGCTTCTTCTACTCAAGTGTTTACTACTTCTTTTCTAATTTAGACTCTAATATTGTTAGCTCTTAGTGTCGGACTTATGGACCATCGGTGCACTTCTCTTGGGGAACTCCTTAGAGTATTTAACTTATGAGTTTTGCACTTTGTCATTGTATTTCTGTTTTTGGACTTGTTGGGGAGTCTGACTAGCTTTATGCCACTTACTATTGCGTGCATCGCGATACTAGTTTCTATCCTCTGAATTCTGGCTTCACCCAACATATTTCTTAATTTTACTTTTAAGCTTTCCTCCTCTGAGTTACAAAATACAAAATCTTCCTTGGGAGGTGGTGAAGTTTCTACTTTACCGTCACAGGTAAAACTAGTTAACACCGCATTGTCAACTCGAGTCTCGTGCAATGCCTTTAACGGTTTATCTGTCATCTACCCCTTTTATGCATAAACATTTGACAACCCAGAAGTGTGTGGTACCTTAAGTCAAACTTTATAACTTGAAGTTAAATTAATCCTCACAGTCTTATCACTCTAGGATGACAAACATGATCACGATGAGATAAGAACATTGCGGCCTGGCTCTGGAAAACATTCGTGTAAGGGTCCAAGTTGGAATGTCAATTATCCAAAATAGCTCATCAAGGATTTACCAGACAAGTTCTGAAGAAATAACCAAAGGGTAGAAATGAATTGACAAGGGTCATGGGAGGGGAACCCCTTTTTGTCGATACCCATCCGATTTCTTGTCTGATAGTGACGCTACCGAGAAAGAGATTATGTGAGGTGGCCAGTCCCACATAAGCATCCTTCCGGTCACATGAAGAAAAATTTGATTCTTGTACACTGGTGGCTATCGATTCAAAAGAATAAAGAAGCTCGAATAAGGCTCGATAAACAATTCTTTGGATCTGGGATTCCTCGACTCTAAGTGTATTACAAAAAAGGTTTTTTCTGGTTTCGAGAGGTTCAAGAGAGGGTTTCGAAGTTACAATGCATTAGAACGTAGGGTCTTCTTTAGTCTATGTACCTTCGTGAACACTCTAGTACTTCGCACTTGCGTAAAGGATCTTGACACATGAAATTCCGACTTACTCGTTAGTGTTAGTAACGTAGAGTTGTTTCTAAGGACAATCATATTGCTTGTCTTCTGATATCCTAACGGAAATAGTTGCTAGATCACGATCTGAATAGATATGACTCTTTCTTTGACAGTCTCTTAGTCCTCGGCGTGAAGTTTCTCTACACGTCCTCAAGTCATACTTGGAACGTAATTAGGCTAATGGTTCACTGTTTTTGTCATTAAATACCACGCCTTAGTCTCCTGATCGTATAGTCTAGTCCCATCATCCATGAAAATTAAGCATATTATATCGTTTTAGCTTCTAACTGATCTTGGATATCAATATCCAATCTTACGAGTTCATCCTTAGACGCGACTACTGATCTCACTTTTCTACACTCTTCGAGCATGATTTTCTACTCAGGAAAGTAGAGGTTAGCACGTTCTATCATAATTATTCTCATGAGTACAACATCGGGGAAACTGAGATTCTAACGTTTATATACCTAAGAGCTCTAAGTTGGACAAGACCTTAACCTTTCTTTGATTTCTTTCTTCAGTTTCTAGTAATGTTTTCTTCCTTTAACCATGGATGCGGAAACATCCAGGAAATTCTAGTGGACTTATCTTTTATTGCGCCACCATATGAAACTTTTATTCCTGTTTAAGATTCTGGTATCATCTCTTACTATCTTTTAGGAAGCGCAATTGGATACGTTTCGTTTCTTTCCGCACAGAGGCGGAAAAGTTAGAGGCTCATGTCATTGATTTAAATGAACCTCGTTCAGATCTTCTTGCACTTCTTGGCTTGATTTTCCTTGATCTGACGTATCCCTTTTTCATGGAATAGCTTTCCAGGGAGTTATCACTGCTTCCTTGAGTTGGTATTTCGTGTAGAGCTTCTCTTGTTTCCTCATCTCACCATCATTCTTGTGCCGTAACTGAGGTTAGAAGAATTTCTTTGCTCATGCACTATCCTAGTATGTGATAGAGTGAAAGCACTTAATTCAAGCGAGCTATGTTCTCTAGAAAGGCCCTGGCTTTTCTACTATATGTGAGCTCTATGTTATCTTGACTATGTTCTCATACTGGCATGTGAGAGTTACCTCTTCTCTTCCTGGGTTGAGCATGATGTCGTGAAGTGCCGAGCTTTTGTCGAAGAACTTTACTAGTCTAGCGAATCAAGTCTAGACTTACTGGAAGAAGAAGACTCTTGGGTTTCAGAGCGAACCTAGTGCTCTGATACCACTCTGTCACAGCCCGCCCGCCACAACTTGGGCCGAGCAAGGCCGCGACTCAAGAAAAGGAAAAAGGTATAAAATAAACGAACGACCTGGGGTGAAACGATGCGAAAACATAGCATTAGGAATACATTGAAGTTCTCCATCATTCGTCGAGAATGAATGGAAGAAAGAACTATTCATTAACGGAAGCGTTTTACATGATATATGCGGAAACGTTGTTCATAAAAAGAAAGCATTGTCTATGAAGGACCAATATGTTGCAACGATACACAGAACTGAACTGAGTCTATCTACCTAGACCAAAATGTTGCAACGATACACAGAACTGGACTGAGTCTATCTACCTAAGAATCACGGCGGAAGATCGTGAGATGCATGTATGGAGACATGCACCACCAAGAGGCTTCAACACTCTAATACTCGACAAAGTTCCTTTGGCAACTTCACTTCATCTGCTCAACCTGCACATGGGAAATACGTATAGGGCTGAGTACAAAAGTACTCAGTGGGCTCATGCCAAAACATTTTAACTCAAAAAGAAAAGACGTTTGCACGCAAATTACTGGTAATCCATCATATCTGAGTTATGGGTGTATCCGGTGAGGTTGGCCACCCTCCCGTATACTTTACCACGCTACTTGCGTTAACTAACGGTTGACTGAGTGCACTAACCCATCGAGGAGCGACCCCGATAGGCCCGAATCGTTCTGGTACTTGAGGCATAGACCTCCTCAGATAGATCTCATACGAAACAAAAACATTATATGGCATAACAATTCTTTTAAAGAAAATAACTGTAGCATAAAGAAACATTTTAGTTTTCTGAAAGCCCACCTCGATAGCTTTCCTTTCCTGGTCATATTTATATAACTCTGAGCGCCGCCTTAGTCTCGGCCTTTTCCTTCGCCTAACCTCGTTCAAGGAACGTAAAATGAGCGACTGGAAGTGAAATCGATAATCTTATCGATCTATGCGAAGGCTGTCTTTTATCGAGGTTATGATCTCTTTTACTGATGGATTTCTTTTACTGATAAATCTCTTTTACTGATAAATCTCTTTTACTGATAAATCTCTTTTACTGATAAATCTCTTTTACTGATAAATCTCTTTTACTGATAACTCTCTTTTACTGATAAATCTCTTTTAACATTATCATGGTTATTCTTTTAATTGAGAGTTTCTCGATTCTCATCTGAAATTGATCACTTCGATCGATGCTTGTGTCTTACTGTCTTTTCATCCTCGACAGAAATCGTAGGATATTCGATTAAGCCATCAATGAGGCTTAGTGATTTTATTACACGTTATAAGTGGTCTACACTTATAAGATAAATATTACTCAGCTAAATCTTATCGAAGGATATAAGTGGTCTACACTTATAAGATTAACATAACTGTTGTCACTGGGCTTGATTTAATCATTAATAGGGCTTCGCATTTCTATTACGTGTTATAAGTGGTCTACACTTATAAAGCTGTTATATTTGAACTTGGTTGATTAGATCAACATTAATAATTATTAGAGGCCCAATGAAATATTCTGGCCCAACTGTTGAATAAATTCAGCCCATCTGTTCTTTAACTTAGGCCCAATTCTCGGCCCGATAATTCTTGTCAAGTCCGGCCCAGATTACTGCTTCGGCCCAACTGAATATTAGTCCCGGCTCATCTAATCCTGTCGAGTCCGACCCAATTTAATTTCTACGGCCCATCAAAATAATTAATTCGACCCAACGATTCTCCCGGCCCGAGTCCAGATCGGCCCGATAGCTAAAAGTCCGGCCCGTCATTTAATCTATCTCGGCCCATCAACCCGGCCCGTTTTCATAATTGGCAAAACACTCTCCCTCTCTTTCTTCCTCTCACTCTCTCTCTGCAGCTTCTCCGATCGCGGCTTCTGCCGCCGGTGTTTTGCTTCCGCCGTCGTCCATCTGCGGTGAGCTTTCCCTCGAGGAGCCATTGTCCGATCCCCTCGTATTTCCTCCCAGATTCTCCCAATTATTGATTGATTGAAGGGGAAACCTAATTTTGCAGATTTGGGGAAAATCGGAGAGACCCGTCGGGCTTCATCTTCTCCGGCGCCGGTCTCGCCTCCGTCAATGCAGTGCGCCGGCGCGCCCTTCTTCCCAGTTCACGGCTCCTCTGCTGGCTGCGCGGTTTGCCCCGTGTCATTGCGTCACTGTGCCCCTGCTGCTGTCGTCCGAAGCCGCCGCGCCGTCTGGCCGGCGGCGTTCTGCATGTCCTGCCGTGGCTCGCCTGCCCCGTTCACGTCATTGTCCTAGCCTTCGTGGCTAGGGCATACTCCCGTCGTCCACTGCCTGCTTCCGCCCCTCGCTTTCTCTCTCTGATCTGTTTCCCGGCGGCGGTGGTGATGCCGTCGCCGACTTCTCCTCCTCCTCTCCTCCTCCTCTCTCTGACCTCCTTCTCTCTCTCTCTAATTTGCAGGGTATCCTCGGCATCCGCCGGTGCTGCAGCTGCTCTGTGAAGGCCGTCGCCGGCCGGGCAGTCTCCGGTAAGGCTAAGGAGATGCTCGAGTGCCCCGGCGTTGCCTCCAGTCACTCCCGGTCTCTCTCCTTCTTCCGGGCAGGTTCGATTCTTCTCCCTTCCCTCCCGTTTTCGATTCGTAATTCTAATATGAGTTATACTTGTTGATTTAGAGGGTTAGGGTTTGATTAGAGGCATTTAGAGACTGATTTTGTCTTGAATGTTTTATGCCTTAATTGGAAGCAAACTTCCAGATTTTGTATGCTTGAAATTGGTGTCTTTGTTGACTTGAAGTGTTAGATTGAGGATTATTATACATGCAATGTCTTTGGCCTTCTAGAGGAGGTTCTTTTGTGATCTAAACATGCTTCAATTTCGATTCTTAGCCTCCAACATAACATGCATTGTCTCTAGGTGATTGCTATGCTTCTCATGTATCAATTTTGAGGTTTTAACTATGTTTCATGCTTGAAAGGGGTGATAGAGTACTAGATTATGCTTCTAGTTGGTTTTTGGTGGTTCTAATGGGGTTGCATGTTTAAAGGCTTATAGTTCTTAGAGAGAGTGATGAGGGGAGCCTTACTTGCAATCCTTGGGGTTGAAAACTGAGTTCTTGAGCTAAAGTGGTGGCTGTCCCCTTTCTCTTGTTGCTTCCTTCCCCTTGTTCCTTCTCTATATTGATGCAATTGAAGCCTACACTTGCATGTTTGATTTCTAAATGTTAGGGGTCTTGATACTCATGCTAGGGGAAGGATGGGGGTTCTTTCTCACCTTTAGAAACTGAAATTGAGTCTCTATTTTCCAGTAAGAGGGCTGTCCTCTTCTAATCCTTGCTTGAATACCTTCCCCTTCCTTCGTTCTTCACTCCTAGAGATAGTGGGGTTGAGTTCTAGTTAGTGCATGCAAGCTAGGTGATGGAGCCCGTAAGTCATGGTTCGAAGCCCGGAGGCCCAGAATTATAGATGATATGGGATGAAGATTGAAGACTTTATTTTAGTTTTAATTTTCGTGTGTTTTGGGTCAGGCCACGTTTTTCATTGTGGACGAAAATCAGTTAGTTTTATCATTAATATTATTGTTAGTTTATTCTCTCTTGAGAGTTTTCGAATTCCTCTTGATTATTCCAAGACGAATTCATTATCCGGCGAATCAGCGAGTCAATCATCTCTCGTTGTGTGTCATTCATCGTTCCCGTGTGACTAAGGCGATCGCTATTTGGGGTATAGGCTGTTCATAGAACTGACTTATATCATTTATAGGATTAGATCTTAGGTATATTGGAATATCCATCAGTTTCGTTCGTTCTTGTTAATTCCTTCCGCGTGCGTCTTCAACTCGGTCGTCAAGGATCGTATCACTAGGCCCTTGAAGGAAGGGAATTAGAGGCATTACCTAGAGGAAAATGGAGGGGATTCGATGCTTGAATGAGCGTCGACGGACTGTTTTCCGGCCGCCCTCTTGGCTGGAAAATCGGCCTCCTCTCCTTGCTTTATATTTGTTCTTCATTTGCTTTCTATCTTGCTCCCTTGTTGTGAATACTTGATTGAATGCTATGGACTGATTTTTGTGAGTTCTTTGGTTAGGTAATGGAGGCTGTTATGAGAATTGGGGCTGCTCTCTCTCTCGTACAAGGAAGAAGGGAATGGTGAGTAGGAGCTCTTCTCTACTTGCTTTCTCTCTCTCTATGTTGTTGAATGAAAACTGACCTTGTGTGTTTTTGGTGTAGGGAGGGAGTGTTTTCCTCAAGAGTGATGGTGGCATGGGTGACACGTGCATGCTTGGGAGGCTTCCACAACTCCACTTGTAACAATGAGGATGAGGGTGCTTAATGGTGTCCTAATCTCTTCCTAATTGTAGTTAGAGGTGTTAGTTTTCTCTAATTGTGCTTGAGTGAGATTTGAGCTGCGCCTGTACTGCCGCTTCTTCACTCAATCTTTTCTTTTCTTTTCTTTCTTTTCTTTTATTTTTTATCTAATGTTGACATGTATATATATAAATATATTATTACATGAAAATATTGTGATGGGCTTAGGGCCATTAATCTTGGGCCCCTTTTATATTTTGCTGTTGGGTATTAAATCTGAAATGGGCTCTCTCTCTTGGCTAATAAAATCGAACAATTCGAGTAATTACTCGTGAGGTGGGTTTCGACAATTAACTGAACCTTGAACAATTAACTGGGCCTTGTACGATTAACTAGGCCTTATAACTGCTAAGTGGGCCTTGTACTTACCAAATGGGCCTCGGCCCAAAATTTAATACTGAATTTTTCTTTTACCGATTCATTTAATCGGCCTTTCTTATTTAGTTCGGTTCTTGTTTCTGGAAGTTCTAATGTTTACTAAACGTAACACTACCATTAGTAGTTCTTTTAAAGAAAAAAAAGAAAATATTTTTCTCATAATAATAATACTAATACTTCTTGCAACGTTTCTTTTATTACTCTAGAATAATGCCGAAATTTTTATTAACCACTTAATAAAAACTGCGGTCATTACAAATAAAGCCACAAGCAAATAAACTCAAATAAATCAACTAACAAACAAAAGATATAAACAAACAAATAAGAGAAAGATGTTGTACCTAAGTTAGTATAACCTAATCAAACATAAACAATAAACCAATTAATCTACTTAACCAATCTAGAGTAATCTAGAGTTTCGATTAAGACAACCTAGATATTGAGCTGGTCTATAAACTTAATCATCGTTAGGTCTCGTAAGAAGTAAACTAGTTACCAAAAGCTTGGTTACGATTTATATGATTAATCTAGATTCAGTTAAGACACCTAAATCAATCACACACAATTCCTACGATTAACCTAAATTCCGATTAAGGCAAAGATAAATTGAATCGTATTGCTTCAAGTTTCCAATCATGCTATAGTTCCAACTAAGACAAGAATCACACAACTACCCATACATAATTAGTGGTTAATTAATCATGCATGAATCAAGCACCAAGAAACATGAATCTAAGTTATAAGGTAAAATATAATTAAAAGGAATTCATGTAGATTCAATTAAACATACAAGCCCTAGATACAACTAAAGTATTTAGCTTGACATCATCAAAGAAAGGTAGAATGGAGAATAAACAAAATTAAAGACATAAAGTAAATAAAAGAGATAAGAAAAACTATTGAATCTTCAATAAATCTTCAATCTTTAAGGTTCATGGATGAAAACTAAATCTAAAATATATGAGTGAAGAAAAGAGTTGAAAAACTAATCTAAAGAATGTGGGAACCCCCTTACAATATTAGGTTTATTGGGTAGAAGTTTACATCTAAAACCTAAGTGTACAAGGAAACAAAGAAGTGACCAAAATTTGCTGTATTGAGGAATCCCGACATGACCCTCTCAAGTTACCTCTCGGCCAAGAGGCTTGCCGAGATGCTAGTGTTTGGCTCGGTTCGTTGCTCGGTTAATAAGGCTTCTCCAGTGGCACCCACTAGGCCTACCTCTCGGCCGAGAGGTAGGTCGAGAGGCTTTATTTTGCACACAAAATCGAAGCTCACCTTTGTATTTCCTTTGTTCCATCTTCCCTCGTCTTGTCTTTGGTTTCCTTGACTAAAAAAGCCCTAAAACACTTTAAAATACCCACAATGATAATCTACCTTGAAACATTATAATCAAAATAAAATATGAGCTAAAATGACGAAACAAGACAAAAGAACGACTATTTAACACTTAGATGATAAGGTAACAATAGACCTTATCAATGTACTTGCTTGACATTCATCGATTTGGGTTGTGTCTTCACAAAGGTGATTCCACAGTCACTTCCTCACTTTCCAGTGACCTTTTTCATATCCAAGTCTAGCTTTGATGCTCGGATTTCGCTGCATGGCTTGAACTTCTTGCAGCTTCTTGCCACTTTTGTTTAATCTACTCACAACTAATTGAAGTTTCAGTTCTTTATCGACTAGTGACTCATGTCGAATAACTAGATCAACCAACTTTGAAGTAAGGTTGTGAATTTCCAGACATTTGGCCTTCAAAAGTTAAACCTGAGCTAGCGCTCTTGAGGCAGATTGTTGAGCTTGAGCTTTCACTTCTTCAAGCTCCTTTTCCCTTAAAGCTAACTGATCGCACTATTTTCTACCACACAAAACAGGTATAGTATAGAATAAGCGAGTATCGTATCCACAGGGATTGACAAGTCGAAAACGCACACAATACCTCAACTAAAGAACTAACGTGATGTTTATGCTTTTGGGAATTTAGGTTTTGTGGTATTTATAGACTAGGCAAATAATAAAAAGACTCAAATAAATCAAGTAAGGAAATAAATAAATAAGGAAAACAACTAGTCAAATAAAACAACTTAGTAAACAAGCAATTAAACAAATAAGGTAAGTAAACAATTAAGGAAAAGTGTTGATTCTAGGGAAGCCTACCTAATCAAATATATATGCAAGCAATTAATGACTACAATTAACCAATTTAATCCAATCTAAATGTGATACATGAAAAATAACCTACACCCCGATGAAAGCAATGCAAGTCGTCACCTAATATGATCCTAATATCCTTTCGGACGCATAGATATCAAATTAAGTGCAAAATAGAACAAGTATCAATGATATAATCAACTAGGTTCAATTATGACACCCAAATCAATTATATGCAAACATATGATAATTGAAACTCAATTAAAACAAATCAAATTATCATACCATGTATTCATGAGATCTATTATGCATTATCCTATCAAAGCATATAAACATAACTATGCATACACAATTAGTGATCAAGTAATCATGCATGAGAATAAGCACCATGAAAACATGCATCTAGATTGGAAGGCTAATTGTAAACAAAAATACTTACATAGATTCAATTAGGCATTCAATCCCTAAAATCAACTAAGAAATTTAGCTAGACATAATTAAAGAAAACATAAACACAAAAGATTGAAAGAACATAATTAAAGAGTAGAAGTAAGAAAAACTTGAACAAAAACGAAGAACGTCGAATCTTGAATCTTGCATAAACTTGAAAAGCTCCAATGTTGAACACAAGACTAAAAACTCTAAAGGAAAATATAAAGTGCTAGAAAAGTATGAAGGATGATAAGATGTTCTGGGTTTACAATGCTAGACTAGGAGTATATATAGGAGAAATTTACATAAGGAAACCTAAACCAAAAAGGAGTCTAATTAATGAAGGAGAAAAATCCCGGCTGGAACCCCCTCTCGACAGACCTCTCGATCGAGAGAGGTGTCGAGAGGTGGTGAAACAAGCTCTCGATTGATAACTGCGGCAGAATGTACCTCTCGATAGACCTCTCGATCGAGAGAGGTATCGAGAGGGATTCTCTCGAACTCAAATCTTGAACATTGATCTTCGATCTTCACGCCTTGTCTCGTCTCGGGGTTTTATCATCAAAATATACCTAAAAACGTAGAAAAACACCCACAAGCATAATATTGTCTAATATAATGAAAACCATATAAACTATAGACAATACTACACAATCGAGACACAAAATCGACTCTTTTTGGTTATAAAAACTAGGTAAATTTCACCTATATCACTAACTCTTCAACCTTTAACTTTAGGGTTTTAATTTTGATCCTCCTTCTCAGCATCGTAAGGAGTGAATCTTTCTTCTAACGAAAGCTTTTACTTCTCATTTTATATCCATGAGACATGAGATCAACGTTGTCTTCAACAACCTCCTTCAGTATGGCTACAAGGTCAGCTTAGTCCTTTAACAACTTCTTAACCTCTTTCCAAGACACGGCCTCAGATAGGTCTTCATCTCCCTCATCTGCACATTCATTGCTAGATAAAGAAAATGAAACAAGTTGAAGAACTACCTTAGGATGTTCATCAGTTGGAGTGAGATCTTCAACAAAGCACTCATCCTCATCATCGTCTTCGTCAAGAATGATCTAAAAACCTTCATATTTATCTGAAGAGCTTTCTAAGAAGTGAGCTTCAACAACCTCCTTGAGCATGGCTGCAATGTCAGTATAGTCCTCTTACAACTTCTTGAACTCTTCCCAAGACATGTCTGTTTCACCTAAAAGTGCTCGCAATAGAAGGAGATCTATCGTAGAACTAGTAAGCTAAACTCAATCTCAAGGAAAACATTGCAAGACAAATAATTGTGTATTAAAAACAAGAAAATGAAACATAACCTAGAAAAAAGTAAAATAATTTTTTGGGTTTTGTTTTTAAGATCCTAGGCAATTAAATAAATATGCAATAAAACAAATACTCCCTCTTTCCCTTCAAGTTGAGTCATATAAATATGGTTCAAAAATCTTATTCAAGAAGGAAACAAATAACAAAATCGAAAAATACCCAGCGATCACTGGAAACAAGCCAGCGACCGTTGGCTTCCCAAACCCAGCGAGCGCTAGACATAATCCCAACAAGCGATGGAAGATCTCCTCGCTGGCTAGCCTCAGAGCCGACTTGCTTCCTTTCATCTGTTTTCTCCTCGTTTCTCCACTTTCTTCATAATTCGACTCCTCTTGACACCTATTTCAAAAAACACTAGCACACGCCCAAATAATAATAAAGCACAAAATAAAATGGACAAAACAACACTAAAACGGACTTCAAGCATTAACTAAAAACCAACAAATCGACACCAAACAATGACCTCGGATAGGTATTTATCTCCTCATCTGCACATTCATTGTCAGATTAAAAAAATGGACAAGTTGAGGAACTACCTTAGGTTGTTCATCAGTTGGGGTGAGATCTTCAACAAAGAACTCATCCTCATCATCATCTTCATCAAGAATGATGTTACCGTCATCTTCATCTGATGAGTTATCTAAGAAGTGAGCTTCATTAGCTTCTTCTTGGGCAATAACGGCAGCTCGTTGCTCCTTGAGCTTCTTGTCGTGCTTTGCTCGAAGCTCGTCTCTTTCAGCCTTGGTTAAGTCAGGGCAATCCGTCTTGTAATGACCCAGCCTACCACAACCAAAACATGCACCCTTGGGTGTATTAGAAGAATTGAAGTTTGAAGGTTTACCTTCACTCTTTTTGCTAGAGGGGGTCGGGGTTGCGATTTGAGAAGTTCTTTTTGTTCTCTCAATAGAACTTTTTGTACTTCGAGAACTTTCCTAGGAGCTTGTCATTTCTCCTAACAACCATTTCAACGTTGAGACCATCTTCTCTGTCTTCTTGACAAGAGACTCTTCAATAGAGGTGGGAGTTGCTTCCTTGATGCCATCAACGTTGAAGGTAGCGTCCTTCTCTTTCTTTTCATCTGTCTTCTTATTTGTGGAAGGTTGTGCTGATCCGTGGATATGGATCATGTCATACTTGTTGTCGACAAGAATTTCGAAAAGCTCATCTGTAGACACAGTGTTGAAGTCAGCTCGTGAAGGAATAAAAGCTGCATAAACGTGCCAATTGGTAGGAAGAGCATGTGTGACTTTAGGATTCTTCTCGCGCTGTGTGTATTTGTAGCGTTTAATAGCATTGATCTCGTGAATAATCTACGTGAAGTGAATCTTCATTCAATCCATAGTTTCTCCAGGCAGCATCTTGAAGTCGTCGAACTTCCTGCATGCAAGGGAGAGTTTGTTCTCCTTGATCACCTCGGATCCCAAACTAAGAGCCCCGAGTCATGGATTTGTATACTTTAAAGCATGTCTTTTAACTTGTATGCATGTGTTGTCCATAACCACTTACAATCTCTTATCTGATAATTAAGTATGAATTTTCAACCATGCATTAAATATATATCCATAATCTCAACGTTATAGGCTTTATGGTGTGTTGTAGATCACAGAAGACCATAGTTGTCAGTTTCTCTAGAGATATAAAAGGGTATCACAGTCGAGACAGTTCTGGATATAACTGTCAGATTAGGCTGTAGTATACACGAAAAAAGTAAATTGTCTTAGTTACTTGTCTATGCTAGTACGTGCGTGTACTGATTGGATCACAGTGAGGTGTACTCTTCTATTCGGGCCTAAGTAGTAAGAATCGAGACCTCGGTGACTTAAGATTGAACCTTAACTCTAATTGTGTCCTAAGGGTGTATAGCTGTAGTCTGTTTCTTTGATTTACTATGGGTGAGAGTTCAGAGGATTTTTAACTCAATATGCTTCGTATTTTGGGAAACAAAAACAACTAGTACTAATTGGTGTTTAGATGTTAGGATTTTCGTAGTGTTTTCGAGTCCGTTTTCATTATGTTTTGTGTCTCTTTCGTTTGTCTTTTACTATGATTTGGTTGTTTGGAGTTTGGTTCGTGTAGGATCATTAGGTGGAAGAAACGGAAGGAAATGGGTCGAAAAAGGCAAGAAAGGTGTGGAAAATCGAGCATGGAGCGTGCATGGGGTTGGATGCCCGTCCAAGGCACTTGACGGCCGTCCAGAGTACGCTGGACGAGCGCGCATATACCCTGGACGAGCGTCCAGGGAAGAATTGAAGAGCAGAGCGAGTGCTACGTTGGATGTTTCACTAAAAAGTGTTCGCAATAGACGAAATCTATCGTAGCACTAGCAAGTAAAACCTAAGTATCGAATCTCAAGGAAAACTTAACAGGGCAATTAATTATGTAGTAAAAATCTAATCTAAGAAAGCAAGTAAAGAATATTTTGGGGTTTTTGTTTTAAATCCTAGACAAAAAAGTAAAATAAAGCAATAAATAAAAGCAAGTAAATACTAATCTAAGAACAAGAAATAAATCTAATAATTAAACTAGAAGAAAGCAATTAAATCTACCTAGGCAAGAATCGAAAGGAAAGCAATAACGAAAGCAACAAAGGAATCGAAAGCAAAGAAAGAAGCATAAATAAATCTAGACATGATGAATTGAAATCTGGAAATTAAAAGCAAATTAATTTAACTTGAAAACTTTGAAAAACGAAAGAGAATTGAAAGCAAGAAAACGAATCTAAACTTTAAACTTGAAATCGAAAGAACGAAATTAAACTAAGGAATTTAAACGGAGCAATTAAGAAAACGAATCTAAAACGAAAGCAAGCAATTAAAACGAATAAACGAAAGCAATAAAAGAACTTACGAAAATTGAGACGAGAACGAAGAACTTGAATTAAATAAAGCGTCTTGAATTAAATTGCAAAAACGAAGAACGAATCCGGATCCGAACAATAGAAAGCTAAACTAAAGTATTTGAATCTGAAAACTAAAGCTAAACAATGATAAAAGATGATCATAATTCGTGTACAAGGATGATATATATATACTAGGTAAAAACCTAGATAAATAAGGAAAGGATAGCTGGCCGGAGCGTTGGACGGTCGTCCAACGTACGTTGGACGCTCGTCCAACGTCGCACTCGCTCGCTTCTTCAATTTCTACTCTGGACGCTCGTCCACAGCATCAGCGCGCTCGTCCAGAGTACTCTGGACGGTCGTCCAGAGCCTTGGACGATCGTCCAGCGTCTTGCTCGCTCCAAACTTGATATTTCCTCAATTCTTTGCCTTTTTCGAGCCGTTTCCTTCCGTTTCTTCCACCTAACGATCCTACACGAACCAAGCTCCAAACAACCAAATCATAGCAAAATACAAACGAAAGAGACGCAAAACATAATGAAACGGACTCGACAACACTGCGAAAATCCTAACATTTACACACCAATCAAACTCCCCCACACTTAGACCTTTGCTTGTCCTCAAGCAAAACAAAACAAACAATAGACTCAAGTATCGTGAACTATATTGGCCTCAAAGCTTTTCAAAAACAACTCTCATGTTCATGATCAAAACTATGCACACAACCTTAGCATCAATCAACACAATCTACTCAACTAATTCAAAGTATACTAATCCATCAAAGAACACTCCCAAACATGTGAAATTTTGTATATGAAAGTGAACACTCAACTCTCTCAAAGAAAAGATGTAATATAATGCACATCAAGAAGGTTCACTCAACATCAATGCAATGCAACATGTTTACCATAAGCTTGCCTTTAATCTCAACATCTCCACCTAATGTAATATCTACAAACAAGGATCAAAAAGGTCTTTATATAAGCTTGTAATGTAGGGACATTGGTTAAGGCAGGGAATATATAGGCTAAGTGACTCAAAATGCTCTAAATCATCAACCTCTTTTTCAACTCCAACCAAAGTATGGATTTTAATCTCCATCTTCTACCCTCCAACACACCAATTACAAACTCAAAGATGCTAAACTATACAAATCAAAGCTAACTATCCCCTTATGCTTATTTTTTTTCTTTTTCTTTTCGTTTTTTTTTTTTTTTTTTTTTTTTTTTTTTTTTTTTTTTTTTCTCTAGAGCTCAACCAATACATGTTCTTTCTAATTTGAACAAAGGCTCTATTTTTTTTATCTCTCTTTTTTTTTCTTTTTTTTTTCTAAGCTTATAGGGATAGCTAACTACACTTAAACAAGCATCTAAAATTTCTTTTCTTTCTCTCCTTCTACACCACAACAAATACCTTTCAATTATCTCCTTCCATATCACCAACTACAACTAAGGATACCCATAATCATCCAAACCTCCTATCATCCGGTTTCACAAAGAACGGCTAATAAAGGCTCAAAAGGGGTAAACAAAGGATTATGAACAAGGTTAGTGTATAGGAATCATGTGGCTAAAGAAAGATGGCCTAAGATCATTTCCTAGTTCGTAAATATACTAAGGTCTTGATGGAGAAACAAGGCAAGTTCTAGAAACAACGAAGCATGCATGATCACTCAATCAACGAATAGGCATAAATATGCACAAAAAGCTCAAATCTCACGGGTTCAAACTATCTAGTTCCCGACATCATAGCATACATCAAATTCATCGAATAAAATGCGTCGCTTCGCCAAGGTTCCATGCATAATAAAGATCATGAATTTTTCCAAAAATCAACAATTCTCTATCATTGGCCAAGTCCACAATACTATCATCACATGCTCATTTGACTCAACGACTCAATTAACTCCTAATGACTCAACAAAAGTAAAAACTTCATGCCAAAAGTTCAAAGACCCCCCCCCCCCCCACACTTAAAATCAAGCAATGTCCCCATTGCGAGAAAATAAAAAGGAAAGGGATAGAAAAACTTATCGCATGAAGACAAACAACACACTCGAAATCCCGAGAAGGTTCCAAGTGAGTACCTACAAAACAAACACAAAACAAAATACCAAAGCATAAAATTGCACAAAATAAAGAAAACAATAAAAGACTCAAACAAAAATAAAAGACACAAACATGCTATGGGTTGAAGAAACCTCGGAAACGTGGATCATTCCATCGGGGATCGTAAGGAGACCACCAACGAGGGTCGTTCGGGTCCGGTGGAGTAGAGGTAGAGGTAGAGGTTGAGGCCACCGAGAAATCGGTAAAACGAGTCAAGTGACTCTCCATGTGGGACACCCGACTATTCAACCCCGTCACTTGGGTCGACAAATCATCGAACCGATTAAACACATTCTCTTGGAATTGTGTAAAGTCGGTCCTAAAGTCGGCCCAATAAGGGGGAACCTCGGCCTCCATATTTTGACGAGCCCGGACGCGATCTCGGCTAGTGTAGTAGTGAATCAAACGCTCGTTGTCGTCCGGGACGTGCTGCTGCTCCTCCTCGTCTCCATCCTCTTCTTCGTCCTCGTTGTGCTCCTCATCATCCTCTTGCTCCTCATCATCGTCTCCGTCCTCATACTCCTCCTCATCCTCCGACTCTTGACTTGGGAGACCATGGAGACGACGAGCTGCATGATAGGCAATAACAGACGCTCTCTCCCGAACGGGAACGAACTCGGTCGCCCCTCGCATGAGATGAGCGTTGATAAGCTCGTTGAGGGTAATCTCCTTGCTTCGAGTCAAGCCGGCGCTTTGAGAAATATCCACTCGCAAATGGCGTGCCAAACCTGTAGCCACATAACTCAAAGTAGGGTGTGCTCCACTCTTGGTTTGCACATTAGTAAGTTGGGACCATATAAATGGAGCCATACACACCCTAATATTGTTAGAAGCACAATGGAGCAAATAAATTTCTAACGCCTTCACCTTGTTATGCTCTTTCTTACCAGTAATCATGCAAGACAGAAAACGATGAAGAATTAATAAAGCATGATCTTTGATAAAAGCACTCGGCACTCCAGAAGCTTTATAATTAGTAACACCCGTCAACGCAAACCAAGCAGTAGACACATTAAAATCAGACGGCATGAACTCAGACAAACCATCACCGATATGAAAACCAAATGCTTCATGCATCACTCGCCTAGGAATTTCCCACAACTCACCCCGAAAAGTAGCATACATACAAAGCTCATTCTCCTCATTACGTTCTAACCTAAAGCTAGAACACATTTCAATACATAAACTCTCGTGTCCATCCCAAGCACGTGTAATTAAATTCATAAGTCCTAAACAATCTATGTATCCTCTAAGTGTATCCCACATAGGTAAACGACGAAGAAAATCCATATTGAAGTGCCTAGGAGGTCGAATTTCCTTACCTCGTAGACGGCTATAAAAATTTGTGGTCTCAAATCTCTCCGTCGGGAAGGGAACGTGCTGTTGACGGCCATAAAGCTCCGGAGAAACTCCGGACGGGTGGTAGTCGGGGCGGCGATGCAACGGAATGCGTGCATCGGTGAGAGGGCGGGATTCTCCGAGCTCTCCACGAACCATGGTAGCGACAGGGGTGGAACGGGGATGAGACGGGAATGGATTGACAACGAAAACGGGCCGGAACGGACCGAGAACGAAAACGGGCAGCAGGTGGGTTGGACGCTCGTCCACTGCTCCTTGGACGCTCGTCGGCGGCGTGGACGTGGGCTGGGCGAGCGCTGGACGTGGGCTCGTCGGCGGCGTGGACGTGGGCTGGGCGAGCGCTGGACGTGGGTGAAGGCGGCTGCAATGGCGAGCGGCTGTGCTGGCGTTCGGAAAGGCGGCTGGAACACGGCGGCAGAACGGCGGCAGCGACGGCGGCGGCAGCGTCAGATTCCGGCGGCGGTGGCAATTACAACGGCGGCGGCTGGAGTGCTTGGTGGTCGATGCTGCACTTGTGGAGGAGAATTTGTGAGAAAAAGAGGGATGGGATAAGGGGGTTAAGTGAAAACCTAGTGAAAAATCAGATTTGAAATCGAATTGGGGCCCGTCTTGCGCTGGACGCTCGTCCAGCGTACGTTGGACGCCCGTCCAGCGCGGCGTTCGCAGAAATTGAAGGGGTGAATTACGTTGGACGCTCGTCCAACGTACGTTGGACGCTCGTCCAACGCGACCCTCGCTGAAAAACTCTGGCAACTCAAAAATACGCTGGACGGTCGCCCAGCATGCGCTGGACGCCCGTCCAAAGTGGCCCTCGCGGAATTGTGCTCAAATTCTCCATTTTTCTTCCACTCGAAGCCTTCCGTGCCATTGCAATCCTTAAGAACCATTCCCTGCACAAACACTTAAAGAAAAACACACGAAAAATAATGAAAATAAAAAGAAAATACATCCTATTCTACAAAAATAAAATAGAGAAAGTGGGTTGCCTCCCACCAAGCGCTTGTTTAACGTCATTAGCTTGACGTACCAAAAACTCAAGAGAGAAGTGGAGGGTCGGAGATGAGAATTGTTTCCACCGTGTGAGGCAATGTCGTCCCTTCGATATATGGCTTCAATCGTTGCCCGTTGACCGAGAAAATGTATCCCGAATCCTCGTTCTTGATTTCCACCGCACCATGGGGGAAAACTTGCACCACCGTGTATGGACCTCCCCACCTAGACTTAAGCTTACCCGGAAATAATCGAAGTCGAGAGTGAAAGAGAAGTACCTTCATTCCGGGTTTGAACTCCTTGAAGGCTATGTGTCTATCATGTAGACGTTTCACCTTGTCCTTGTAAATCTTGGCATTGTCGTAGGCTTCATTCCTTAGCTCGTCAAGCTCCTCCATTTGCAAAATTCTCCGATCGTGAGCATCGTCGAGGTCGAAATTGATGCGCTTGAGGGCCCAATATGCTTTGAACTCGATCTCAACGGGCAAATGGCACGACTTACCATAGACGAGCCTATAGGGACTCATCCCAAGCGCGCCTTGTAAGCCGTACGATATGCCCAAAGAGCGTCGTTCAACTTGTCGGCCCAATCCTTCCTCGATGGCTTGACCGTCTTCTCTAAAATCCCCTTGATTTGGCGATTGCTCGTCTCCGCTTGTCCCGAGGTTTGTGGATGATAAGGAGTCGCCACCTTGTGTGTGATGGCGTTCTTCTTCATGAGCTTGGCGAACAACTTGTTGCAAAAATGTTTTCCCCCATCACTAATGATCACACGAGGGAAACCAAACCTACACAAGATATTTTCCTGCACAAACTTCAAGACAACGTGAGAATCACATGTCTTCGTGGGTATTGCTTCTACCCACTTAGACACGTAATCGACGGCAAGTAAAATGTATTCGAAACCATGGGATTTAGGAAAAGGTCCCATAAGTCGATGCCCCACACATCAAAAATCTCAACCACTAAAATAGGATTAAGGGGCATCTCATTACGACGACCTATAGAACCTGTGCGTTGGCAACGATCACATGCAAGGTAGAAGGCTTGAGCATCCTTGAACAAGGTAGGCCAATATAATCCACTTTGTAGCACCTTATGAGCAGTCTTTTGGCCTCCAAAATGTCCTCCACTCGGCTCCTCGTGACAATGTCGCAGCACCTCGGTTTGCTCGTGGTCGGGAACGCACCTTCGAATCACCTCGTCCTTCCCAAGCTTGAACAAGTGAGGATCCTCCCAATAGTATTGCCTACACAAACGAAGAAACCTTTTCTCTTCTTGAGCGTTAAGGACGGGTTTAGTGTCCTTATCGGCCAAGTAATTAGCAATATCGGCAAACCAAGGGGTAGCACTCACTTCATTAACATTCTCAAAGGGAAAGGAATCACAGATATCATCAAGAGAAGCATAAGGGGGAGGTGAATCGAGACGAGAGAGATGGTCGGCCACAAGATTATCACTACCTTTCCTATCACGAATTTCAATGTCAAATTCTTGCAATAATAGGACCCATCTAATCAACCTAGGTTTTGCTTGGGCTTTAGTCAAAAGATGTTTAAGAGCACCATGATCACTATAAATAATCACCTTAGACCCTATGATGTAAGATCTAAATTTATCTAAGGCAAAAACAACGGCAAGCATCTCTTGTTCGGTGGTGGTGTAATTCACTTGAGCCGGATTAAGAGTTAAACTAGCGTAGTAAATCACACGAAGCATCTTATCGACTCTTTGACCCAAAACAGCCCTACGGCATTATTAGACGCATCACACATAATCTCAAAAGGCAATGACCAATCGGGACCGACTACAACGGGAGCAGAGATGAGTTTTTCTTTTAAAGTGAGAAAAGCAGTCATACAAGACTCATCAAAGTGGAAAGGCACATCTTGAGCAAGCAAACGACAAAGAGGTTGGCTAATTTTAGAAAAATCCTTAATGAATCGTCTATAAAAGCCCGCATGACCAAGGAAACTCCTAATACCTTTGACATCACTAGGTGGTGGCAATTTTTCAATCACCTCCACTTTCGCTTTGTCGACCTCTATGCCCTTACTCGAAACTATATGGCCTAAAACAATTCCACTTCTAACCATAAAATGACTCTTTTCCCAACTCAAGGTAAGTCCACTCTCAATGCATCTCTTAAGGACTCTCTCTATTTTCAACAAGCAATCATGGAAAGACGACCCGAAAACAGAAAAATCATCCATAAAAATCTCTACAAAATCACCGATAAATTCCGAAAAAATAGACATCATGCATCTTTGGAACGTACCCGGTGCGTTGCAGAGACCAAATGGCATCCTCCTATAAGCGTAGGTCCCGAAAGGGCTTGTGAAGGCCGTCTTTGCTTGATCCTCCGGAGCTATCGCAATTTGATAGTAACCTGACAAACCATCTAGAAAACAATAAAATTCTTGCCCGGCTAACTTATCAAGCATTTGATGAATGAAAGGGAGAGGAAAGTGGTCCTTTTTGGTGGAAGCGTTGAGCTTCCTATAATCGATGCACATCCTCCAACCGGTAACCGGGCGCGAGGCGAACAACTCGTCCTTCTCGTTCTTTGACACCGTAATTCCTCCCTTCTTTGGAACGACGTGCACCGGGCTAACCCACTCACTATCGGCGATGGCATAGATAATACCCTCCGCCAATAGCTTGTAGATTTCCTTGCGCACGACCTCCATGAGCATTGGGTTGAGCCTCCTTTGTCCATCTCGTTTGGGGCGAGCGCCTTCTTCGAGATTGATGCGATGCATGCACGTGGCCGGGCTAATTCCTCGTATATCCGCCAAGCTCCATCCAAAAGCGAGCTTGTTCTCCTTGAGTATGCCCACCAAAGCTCCTTCCTCTGCAAGAGACAAAGAAGAAGAGATGATTACGGGTTTTTGATTGCCTCCCTCTAAAAATATATATTTCAAATGCGATGGCAGCTCTTTCAACTCCAACGGCTCCGGAATCTTCGAGCCGGGCTCGGGGTCTTGAGGGGGAAACGGGAGTTTGATTCCAATATCCCTCTCCATTCGCTCCCATTCCATTTGATCTCCGGATCCCCAACACACCTCATCGGTGTCAAAATCCTGCAGAAAAGAGCACTCGGCCAAGGCATCAACCTTATCGATGAAAGAGCAATTATCAATTAAATTAACCGATGACATAGGCCGACTCTTATGCACAGAAAACGAGACATCCTCTCCTAATACGGACATCCTAATCACACCACTCTTCACATCAATCAAAGTATTAGTAGTAGCCATGAAAGGACGACCTAGCAAAAGGGTGTGCTCAATACCATTCTCTTGTACCTCACCTATCTCTAAAACCACGAAATCAACGGGAACAATCAAACCCCCTACGCAAACAAGAATATCCTCAATAATACCTCTAGGGTACCTAATAGACCTATCCGCCAATTGAAGGCACATGCGAGTGGGTTTAAGTTCTCCTAGCTCTAATTGCTTGAAGATAGAATAAGGCATAAGATTAATACCGGCACCTAAATCTAGCATACCACATGCTTCCTTACCATTACCTAAGGAGATAGTGATAACGAAAGAACCTGGATCTCGTTGCTTAGGTGGAAGAGGGTGTTGCATAATTGATGTCGCCACCTCCGATACCGCAATCGTCTCCATCTCATCGAACGGATTCTTCCTCGATGTCAACTCCTTCACGAACCTCACGAACGGTGGCACATTGCGAATGACATCAAGGAGAGGCAAGTTCACGTCCACCTTTGAAAGAAGCTTGTACAAATCCATGAATTGTTGATCCCGCTTCTTGTTCTTCACTCGACTCGGATAAGGAATGGGGGGAACATAAGGATTGGACGTCTTGTGGAGAGGTTGGGACACTTTCTCAGCTTCCTCGGACTCCGTGCGCGCGTTCTGGGCGTCGGACGGTCGTCCAGTGTCGGCTGGACGCTCGTCCAGGGGAGGGCTCGCACTCTGCTCTTGTTCAGCGTTGGACGGTCGTCCAGTGTGCGCTGGACGCTCGTCCAGCGCGGGCTTCGCTGAAAGGCTGTCTGGCGCTCGTCCAGGGGCACGCGTGACGGTGGGCGGCCGTCCAACGTTGGACGGTCGTCCAGAAACGCTGGACGGTCGTCCAGAAACGCTGGACGGTCGTCCAGAGTGTTGTGCTGCCAGATTTTTGCTCGATCCCCATCGCGAATTCGGGCTCCACCTATCATTCGAACGGCCTTGAGGCGGCATTGTGACTCCATTGTCCACGTGCCTCCCGCTCCGCAACACCGAGACGGCTTGGGCTTGATGCGGTGAAAAAGGAGGAACATATGGGGGATATTGCACCTCGTTAGCTTGTTGTGGTTGGATCCCTTGGCTCGGAATCCGCCCCGGTTGTTGCATCAAGTGCATAGATCCTGAAATTTGGCCAATGGCCGTCTCGAGCCGCTTCATGTTTGCATCAAGTGCATGGAAACGATCCTCATCGGCGGGAGGCTTTTGTGGAGGTCCTTGAGGACGAGAGTTCGGATATGGAGGTGGTGGTGTAGGATTAGATTGAGGAGGGTAATATGGAGGTGGTGGATAATATGGATTTGGAGGGTATTGAGGGGGTGGATAATATGGTGGAGGTTGAGGGTAGTAGGGATTTGGTGGAGGAGGATAGGGGTTATTATATGGTGGAGGACGCCTATTCGGATAGGTAGGGGGGTTACCTTGCCCTTGTGTCGGCCTCGGATTTTGGTAGCGTCCATTGTATCCCCCTTGGTATCCTTGATGTGGTACTTGAGGTGGGTATCCTTGAGCGGCGTAGACCTCGGCTCCTCCTTCGTATTGAAACTCCCCCATGTTGTGGCACACCTCCTTGATGTGTCCAAGCTCTCCACAAATCTCGCATTGATCGGACTTCCTCTCTTCCTCCTTCGGGGCCGGTGCACTTTGCTTAACCTTCAAATTCTCGAGATCCCTATACATGTCATCAATTTGCTTCTTCAAGTCGGGGCTCATCGAAATTACACTCGCCTCCACTTTCCTCGGTCTAGCTGATTTTTGTTGAGAACTCGCAGCAAGCGTCTCGAATATATCCTTCAACTCTTCAGCTGTCTTGACCGCTATGTTGCCTCCGGCCGAACTATCTACCATGAATTGGCAAGTTTGGTTGAGGGCGTCGTAGAAATATTGCCAAAGCAACTCCGGTGCCATTTGATGATGAGGGCATTGTTGGAGCAGCTCTTGGAACCTCTCCCATGCTTCGTGAAATGGCTCATCGTTGTCTTGGGAGAAATTCATAATCTTTGACCGCACCTCTTGAGTCTTGCGGTTGGGATAGTACTTTAGCATGAACTTCTCGCACACCGCATTCCATGTGGCGAGAGAGTTGGCCGGGAGAGCCAAATACCACGACCTTGCTCGATCCTTGAGGGTGTACGGGAAGCACTTCATCTTCAAGGTGTCCTCCGTGAGTCCCGCGAGTGGGAAAGTTTGCACCACCGTGCAAAACTCTCGGATGAACGTCAACGCATCCTCGTTGGCCAGCCCGTGGTAGGATGGAAGCAACGCCATGTGGTGAGGTTTAAGCTCATGATTCCTGACCGCTTCCGTCAGGACAATCGCCGAAGTGGTGGCCGTGAATGTGGGGCGAGCAAAATCGCCCATGACTCTAGCTGCCATGGCTTCGGGCTCTGCAAACAACAAGACTAAACCAAAGTCTTTAGAATCGATCTCCTCCTTCTCCTTCGCGGCTAAGATCGCTTTCCTTTGATGGATGTTGTCGAAATAGGGCGCTAAATTCCTTTGAAGACTTCGGCGACCATGCATAAACAACACTCAACAAACGGGTTAAACGCACCGAGTGGGAGAAACAAGAAATCGAAATAACACAAATAAAAAAAATAAAGCAAATAAAAATACTACACAATCAAAAGCCTAAAGTTTTCCCCGGCAACGGCGCCAAAATTTTGTTTCACTAAAAAGTGTTCGCAATAGACGAAATCTATCGTAGCACTAGCAAGTAAAACCTAAGTATCGAATCTCAAGGAAAACTTAACAGGGCAATTAATTATGTAGTAAAAATCTAATCTAAGAAAGCAAGTAAAGAATATTTTGGGGTTTTTGTTTTAAATCCTAGACAAAAAAGTAAAATAAAGCAATAAATAAAAGCAAGTAAATACTAATCTAAGAACAAGAAATAAATCTAAGAATTAAACTAGAAGAAAGCAATTAAATCTACCTAGGCAAGAATCGAAAGGAAAGCAATAACGAAAGCAACAAAGGAATCGAAAGCAAAGAAAGAAGCATAAATAAATCTAGACATGATGAATTGAAATCTGGAAATTAAAAGCAAATTAATTTAACTTGAAAACTTTGAAAAACGAAAGAGAATTGAAAGCAAGAAAACGAATCTAAACTTTAAACTTGAAATCGAAAGAACGAAATTAAACTAAGGAATTTAAACGGAGCAATTAAGAAAACGAATCTAAAACGAAAGCAAGCAATTAAAACGAATAAACGAAAGCAATAAAAGAACTTACGAAAATTGAGATGAAGAACGAAGAACTTGAATTAAATAAAGCGTCTTGAATTAAATTGCAAAAACGAAGAACGAATCCGGATCCGAACAATAGAAAGCTAAACTAAAGTATTTGAATCTGAAAACTAAAGCTAAACAATGATAAAAGATGATCATAATTCGTGTACAAGGATGATATATATATACTAGGTAAAAACCTAGATAAATAAGGAAAGGATAGCTGGCCGGAGTGTTGGACGGTCGTCCAACGTACGTTGGACGCTCGTCCAACGTCGCACTAGCTCGCTTCCTCAATTTCTACTCTGGATGCTCGTCCACAGCATCAGCGCGCTCGTCCAGAGTACTCTGGACGGTCGTCCAGAGCCTTGGACGATCGTCCAGCGTCTTGCTCGCTCCAAACTTGATATTTCCTCAATTCTTCGCCTTTTTCGAGCCGTTTCCTTCCGTTTCTTCCACCTAACGATCCTACACGAACCAAACTCCAAACAACCAAATCATAGCAAAATACAAACGAAAGAGACGCAAAACATAACGAAACGGACTCGACAACACTACGAAAATCCTAACATTTACACACCAATCATTGGATGAGCATCCAACGTACGTTGGACGAGCGTCCAACGTACGTTGGACGACCGTCCAACGTTCCGGCCAGCTGTCTTTTCCTTGTTTAACTAGGTTTTCATACCTATTATAAATACTACTCCTTGTGAACGAATTCTACAACCTTTTACCTTAGTTTTAGCTCTAGTTTTCAGCACATTACATTCTAGTTTAGTTTTCCTTTGTTCGATCCGGATCGTTGTTCGTTTTTAATTCAAGACTACTTCTTTAGTTCGTGTTCTTCGTTCTTCCTTTTATTTCGTAAGTTCTTTATTGCTTTCGTTTATTTGATTTATTTGCTTTCCTTAGTTCTAGATTTAATTTCGTAATTGCTTTGTTTAATTTCATTCGTTTAATTTAGTTCATTCGATTTCAAGTTCTTAGATTAGATTCATTTTTCTTAGTTTTCAATTCCTTCGCTTTTAAGTTTTCGTAGTTAGATTTATTTGCTCAATTTTCAGATTTATTTATTATGTCTAGATTCGTTTTCTTCGTTGCTTTCGTTATTGCTTTCTTTTCGATTCTTGCCTAGGTAGTTTAATTGTCTTCTTCTAGTTTAATTCTTTAGATTAATTAGTTAGATCTATTTCTTGCCTTCTAGATTAGATTATTTACTTGCTTTTATTTATTGCATATTTATTTTCTTGCCTAGGATTTAAACAAAACAAAACCAAATTCTCTTTACTTGCTTTCTTATATTTAGGCTAGATTAGGTTGTTTTGCTACACGATTATTTGCCCTGAAAAGTTTTCCTTGATATTCGACATTGGGTTTTTACTTACTAAGTGCTAGGATAGATTTCGTTCTATTGCGAACACTTTTAGTGAAACAAATTTTGGCGCCGTTGCCGGGGAAAACTTTAGGCGTTTAATTGTGTAGTATTTTTATTTGATTTATTTTTATTTGTGTTTATTCGATTTCTTGTTTCTCCCACTCGGTGCGTTTAACCCTTTTGTTGAGTGTTGTTTATGCATGGTCGCCGAAGTCTTCAAAGGAATTTAGCGCCCTACTTCGACAACATCCATCAAAGGAAAGCGATTTTAGCCGCTAAGGAGAAGGAGGAAATTGATTCCCAAGACTTTTCTTTAGTCTTGTTGTTTGCAGAGACCGAAGCGATGGCACGATATATGGGAGATTTTGCTCACCCTACCTTCACTGCCACTACTTCGGCGATTGTTCTGACGGAAGCGGAAATCACGAGCTGAAACAACACCACCTGGCATTGCTCCCTTCTTATCACGGGCTGGCCAACGAGGATGCACTGACGTTCATTCGGGAGTACTGCACCGTCGTGCAGTCTTTTCCACTATCAGGCCTTACGGAGGACAACCTGAAGATGAAGTGTTTCCCCTACACTCTGAAGGATCGGGCAAAGTCATGGTATCTGTCGCTCCCAGCCGAATCTCTCCGCACTTGGAATGAGGTGTGCGAGAAGTTTATGTTGAAGTATTATCCCAGCCGCAAGACTCAGGAGGTGCGGTCGCAAATCATGAATTTCTCTCAGGACCACGACGAGCCATTTCACCAGACTTGGGAGAGATTTCAGGACTTACTTCAACAATGTCCTCACCATCAGATGGCTCCTGAGCTTATTTGGTAGTACTTCTACGATGCATTGAACCAGACCTGCCAATTTATGGTGGACAGCTCGGCCGGAGGCAACATTGCTGTCAAGACAGCCGATGACATGAAGAAGATCTTCGAGACACTTGCCTCTAGTTCTCAACAAAAGTCATCTAGGCCAAGGAAGATGGAGGCAAAAGCAGTCACTATGAGCCCTGACATGATGAAGCAGATGGTCGATATGTTGAGAGATCTTGAGAATCTAAAGATGAAGCAGAACGCACCGGCACCTCAAGTGGAGAATAGGAAGCCGGACCAGTGCGACATTTGTGGAGAGCTAGGTCATATCAAGGAGGTTTGCGACAATATGGGAGCGTTCACATACGAAGGAGGAGCCGACGTCTATGCCACTCAAGGTTACATGCCCCCACCTCAAGGTTATCAAGGAGGATGGAATGCAAGGAATCAAAATTCTGGTGTGAGGCCACCTCAAGGGCAAGGTACGAACCCGAATTTCCAAAATCGTCACCCCCCCTTCATATAATAATCCCTATCCTCCTCCACAAAATTCATACTACTCTCAACTACCACCATATTATCCACCTCCACAATATCCTCCCAATCCTCAATACCCTCCAAATCACTATTATCCACCACCTCCATACTACCCCCCTCAACCTACTCCTACACCGCCACCATCATATCCAAATTCTCGTCCTCAAGGACCTCCTCAAAAGCCTCCCTTCAATGAGGGTCTCTCTACATTCCTTCACGAGGCTAAATTGGCTCGAGAGGCTCAAGATGCTACTATCAAGAGGCTCGAGACGGCTATTGGCCAAATTTCTGGTTCCATGCATTTGATGCAACAACCGGGGTGAATTCCGAGCCAAGGGATCCAACCACAACAAGCTCACGAGGTGCAAGCCCCTTATCCTCCATATGTTCCTCCCGTTCCACCTCACCAAGCTCATGCAATTACGGTGTAACAACGCAATGGTGACACGATGCCGCCTCAAAGCCATTCTAGCCAAAGGTGGAGCCCGAATTCGCGTTGCGGATCGAGCCAAAACCATGCAGCACAGCACGTTGGACGGGCGTCCAACGTCTCTGGACGACCGTCCAACGTTGGACGGCCACCCACCTTCACGCCAGCCCCTGGACGAGCGCAAGACGGGCCCCAATTCGATTCCAACTCTAATTTCTTCCTAGGTTTTACTTAACCTTTTTCTTCCCACTCTCCTTCTCACAAATTCTCTCCTAAATTGCAGCAAGAGCAAACACACAGTAGCCGCCGCTATCCCTACCGCTGCCGGAGTCCGCTGCCGCCGCGCCCCGCTGCCGCCGCCGTGAGTCGCCGTCGCTTTCGTGTTCCTCAACCGCCGTCTACTCCGTCGAGCGACCGCCGCCACCAAGTTTTCAGCAGCCGCCGCCGCTTACCGCTGCATCTTTTCCTGTCGGCCGCCGTCGACGACCCCTCCTCCCAACCCAGATCTACCTTGGACGAGCGTCCAAGGTTCTGTGGACGAACGTCCAGTGCAGCTGCTGCCCGATTCGTTCTCGGCCCGTTCCGGCCCGTTTTCGACGTTAATTCACCCCGTCTCATCCTCGTTCCACTCATCTCCTTACGATCCCCGTTGGCAAGATCCTCGGTTCCAAGGTTTCTTCAACCCATAGCATTGTTGTGTCTTTTAATTTTTGTTTTGAGTCTTTTATTTCTTTCTTTTTATTTTTGTGCAATTTTACGCTTGGGTATTTTGTTTTGTGTTTGTTTTGTAGGTACTACTTGGAATTTCTCGGGATTTCAAGTGTGTTGGTCAACATCTTGTGATAAGTTCCTTCTATCCCTTTATTTTCTCGCAATGAGGTCATTGCTTGATTTTAAGTGTGTGTGTGTGTGTGTGTGGGGGGGGGGGGGTCTTTGAAACTTTGGCATGATGTGTTTGTTTTTGTTTCGTATTTTGCTTGTCTTGATCGAGTCTTGTTTGGTTTGATTGAGTTTAGTTTGTGATCGAGTCTTCATGTTCCCTCACTTAGGAATTTGTTTGATTTTGAGCCCTATAAGCATGTAACTTAGGATCAATGTGAATGATTCAACGATGGAATCTTTAGTTGTTGGAATTGATTTGAGCATAAATTAGGTTGGTTTAATTTGAGTTGTTGTTGATTATGATTCGATGAGTTGTGGGGCACGAATTGATATGAGTATTGAGGAAAATGATTTATGATTTTTGGTTGAGTGATAAGTCTAGATTGTTGTAATTTGGATTGCTAGTTTACTTTCCCCTTAAAAAAAAAAGGAGTTGTGTTTTATGTGAATAAAAGAGTTGATAGGATTCTGCTCCTCTTACTTGTAACGTATGAAAATACTAGAGTAATGAGCATGGGAAACCACATGAAAAGGCTTCGAGGGACCCTCGAATGATCACATTTCATGACCTATGTCCTAGATGATACTCGTGTATATTAGAATAAAGTGTTCGTAGGCATTCTACCCCTCTTGACAATGGGTACGGGAAACCGCAATAGGAGGCTCGATGTGACCCATCGTTGATTAAACCTAGTGAATTATGTGCCAAAAACGTTCACGTGTTAAAAAAAAAAAAAGAAAAAAAGAAAAAAAAAAAAAAAAAAAAAAAAAAAAAGAGTTGTTTATGTGTTGAATAAAAAGGGGGAAGTAGGCTAGACGTCTAAAGTTGTGGCGATCTAGATATTTTTGAGATGTGTGTATCATTGTTTTTCCTCTTGCTTGGGTTGATTTATAAGCCACATAGTTCGTTGATGATGATTGATCGTAACATGGGATTAAAGTGACCTCGTTTGAGTTTGTCGATTCCGATGATTAAATGCTCTATGATTTGAATTGTTTGGATTGAATCTAAGTTGTGTGTTTATATTGCTTGAGGACAAGCAAAGGTCTAAGTGTGGGGGATTTGATTGGTGTTTAGATGTTAGGATTTTCGTAGTGTTTTCGAGTCCGTATTTTCGTAGTGTTTTCGAGTCCGTTTTCGTTATGTTTTGTGTCTCTTTCGTTTGTCTTTTGCTATGATTTGGTTGTTTGGAGTTTGGTTCGTGTAGGATCATTAGGTGGAAGAAACGGAAGGAAACGGGTCGAAAAAGGAAATAAAGGTGTGGAAAATCGAGCATGGAGCGTGCATGGGGTTGGACGCCCGTCCAAGGCACTGGACGGCCGTCCAGAGTATGCTGGACGAGCGCGCATATACCCTGGACGAGCGTCCAGGGAAGAATTGAAGAGCAGAGCGAGTGCTACGTTGGACGAGCATCCAACGTACGTTGGACGAGCGTCCAACGTTCCGGCCAACTGTCTTTTCCTTGTTTAACTAGGTTTTCATACCTATTATAAATACTACTCCTTGTGAACGAATTCTACAACCTTTTACCTTAGTTTTAGCTCTAGTTTTCAGCACATTACATTCTAGTTTAGTTTTCCTTTGTTCGATCCGGATCGTTGTTCGTTTTTAATTCAAGACTACTTCTTTAGTTCGTGTTCTTCGTTCTTCCTTTAATTTCGTACTCGTTTATTTGATTTATTTGCTTTCCTTAGTTCTAGATTTAATTTCATAATTGCTTTGTTTAATTTCATTCGTTTAATTTAGTTCGTTCTATTTCAAGTTCTTAGATTAGATTCATTTTTCTTAGTTTTCAATTCCTTCGCTATTAAGTTTTCGTAGTTAGATTTATTTGCTCAATTTTCATATTTATTTATTATGTCTAGATTCGTTTTCTTCGTTGCTTTCGTTATTGCTTTCTTTTCGATTGTTGCCTAGGTAGTTTAATTGTCTTCTTCTAGTTTAATTCTTTAGATTAATTAGTTAGATCTATTTCTTGCCTTCTAGATTAGATTATTTACTTGCTTTTATTTATTGCTTATTTATTTCTTGCCTAGGATTTAAACAAAACAAAACCAAATTCTCTTTACTTGCTTTCTTATATTTAGGCTAGATTAGGTTGTTTTGCTACACGATTATTTGCCCTGCAAAGTTTTCCTTGAGATTCAACATTGGGTTTTTACTTACTAAGTGCTAGGATAGATTTCGTTCTATTGCAAACACTTTTTAGTGAAACAAGTACGACTGTTAGTGTAACTGTAATAGAGCATCGTATCCTTGTAGAACGGGTTGATCACATCCCCTGAGGAATTCATTAAGGATTATCATACCAAACCCTGCAGGTGGATTAAGTTCTGGTATGATGAATAAGGAATGAATGGTACTACTCAGGAATGATAAAAGAAGTTGAATAGCATAAGTAGTTAGAAGCTTTAAGTTAATCAACGGATGTGGGATATCTTAAATACCGGAGTTGCTAAGTCTAATACTAGCCCTGAACTCAACATGTGTAACAAGTAATTCAGTAATATTACTTTAGTGGAATATTTTAGTATTTATGTACTAAATTATACACTCGGCTGAGTATGGAGAATTTAGTCATTGGGAGGCCCGATTTTACCAGCTAGTAGATCCCTGATCTGGCCCGAAAAGCTCATCGGGCCACAATATAAGGAACAAGTGGGCCATCGTGTAATTGGGCCCAGAGGGCGTCAATTACAGCTCATGGACACCTAGTCCAAGTTTGTGATTCTGGCCTGCAACTTAAGTCCAAGCCTCACTTAAGTCTCTCCTATAAATACAGCCTCAAGGTCTCGTAAACCTAAGAGTTAGAATTTACGAGTGCATTCATAATATTCTACGAGAAAAGAGAGGCTAGGGCTTTAGGAGAGAGAGTCAGTGGCGGCGGCTTTGAACACAACGATGGGGGATCCCTTTCCATGGCTGATTGCATAGTTTGTTGTCCATCTGACGTTGGAATGGAGCAGGGATACAAATCAGACGATCTTCAAGTGAGTTCTCTCACCAAAATCCTTGAGATTATCGATCTTGAAACACCCTATAATCCGCATTAAATTCATAGGAGCATGATAGGATTAAATCGTTAATTAGATAACCGAAATAGATCTTCGGGGCATGAATCGATATTCACCGATCCGGAAACTTCATCGAGATGGCAGATTTTTGTGACGTATATACCTTTGACTGTGCTCGAGATGAAGCCATTGGCATAGTTGTCAAGGCCTAGCTCTTACCTCTCCTCCATGGTATAATCACGAGGGTTTTAGAGGGTTTTGACGTAAGTGACTATTCCTGGATCAATCCCTTCGATTGTGAGGACAGCGGCATAGATAAGTGTTGGGTCATTTTCGATAACATCCCACATGAGGACGTGATGTGCTTGGAGGCACGTCCTGTACCTAAAGCTCCAGTTCTCATAGCGTTGGATTGTACAATCTTCACAAACCCTGAGCAAGGAAGATTCCACGAAGAACAAAAATAGATGCAAATGAATGAAAAGAATTTTCTATGGATCGATATTAATTGACCAAAACTTTGAAAAACTTTTAGTATGCAAAACGTCGGTCAAAAGAACCACTGCCCTGATATCACTTGTTGGTCCCGAAAAGAGTTAATTGGAGGGGGGGGATACAACAATTAATGACAAACGTTTTTGAATTTTAAAAACAATATTGTATAAGATCGACTGGTCAAGGTCATCTCACAGAGTCATTTTGACCTATCAAACTCGTTGAATAAGCTTGATATATCAGGCTGTGCAAGTGCGGAATATGGTGGGAGATTTATCTACCTCCCTCTTCTTTATAGTGACTGAGTATCAATTCTAGATACACTCAAACTAGATAAAATGTAGATACGATTTCTAGGTCGTGAGCCTTACAACCTTTACAAACAAACATAACAGATTAACCAGTAACTTAACCAATAACCTCTAACTTAACTAATAACCTCTAACTATCAAACTGATCAAAAGAGTGAGTTGATGTATGAGCTTAAAACAACAGTAAATACTCCAAGTTGGTTGGTTCTTCAATGGATAAATTATCAGTTTCAACACTTGCAAAATATCTAAGAGTTTTGAGTGTTGATTGGATTTGGGTAGAGAGAGAATTTCTGCAATAATTCGGCTTTGAACAGTGAATTTCTCATACTATTAGATTCGTAGATATTATAAGTATATACTTGTGAACACTCATTATTTTATATTCAAGTCAATTAATGTTCAATCAAATTAAATTTTATAACTTTAGAGTTAGAGTAGGCTTCATATTTTTACCAGCTCATCATAAATTATCGTTTTGGTTCTACTTCTATTGTAGTTAATATCTTAAAACCAAAGCATAATTTAACTTACTAAAACAAAATATTAAATAAGTAAAATTACTCGTAAATTATGCCAGACAAGCTAAATGTGCACGTTGGTGTGTCAATGCACAAATTTTCAATACAACGTGAGCCCATGAATGAGTCTGACATACATAATTACACACAGCAATATAATATCCGTCACAACGGACATACCCCAATTTTATTCAAATATATTTTAGTAGTAATAATAGTAATATATATGTATATGATTTGGAACACGAATGCATGCACATGTGTGTATATGTATATATAGTATTAATTATTCCCCATCCAATTCAACGATTGAAGATACTCCACCATCTTCTCGTCGACTTGGAATCCTTTGGCCACAACTTTAGGATAAACCGGCGGCTCTGACCCAAAGATCGCCTTTGCTACGGTTACCACTCCTGGATTTTGGCTGTTGAAACTAACTATGGCAACGGCGTTATCCTCGCCTATGTTCATCTGGAAATGAATGAGACCCCTCGGGAACACGAACGCGTTTCCCGGATGCAAGATCTTGGCGAAGAGCCTGTTCTTCTCGTTAGGATTTGGAGGGTTTGACCCTATAAAACCGACATAGAGAGTGCCTTTTAGCACCACCAGAATTTCCGACGCGCGAGGATGCAAGTGGGGCGGATTGAGGCCCTGCTGAGCAAAGTCGAGACGGGCTAGAGCGACACCTTGTGCGTTGAGCCCGGGGAACTGGCGTTCGAAAGCCATTGTGACTTTCGTTCCGAGAGGACTTTCTATCGGATGAGGCCTGTCGAGGCCTCCCGCGAAGTAGAAGTCGTCTGCCGTCACTGTTCTGGGATCCTTACATGGCTTCCCGTTTACAAATACTGCTTAAAGATTCGAGATGTTGGTTAGCGGATGAATAATACGTATTCCAATTGTGTACAAATATTAATTAATTTTGCGTATTCTAATTGTGTACAAATATTAAATTTAATTAGTTTTACAATATTTTTTATAAAAATAAAAAATATATATTTATTATAAGTATATAATGACCAAAAAATACCCAAACAATTCCTATTTTATCAAAAATACTCAGAACTATTGAAAATAACCAATTAAATCCTAAACTATCAATTTTTTTTATCAATTCTACCCCCAGTCTAATTTTCCGGTGTCGGAGTAATGTTTAATTAAAAATTAATTTCCATGTAGATTTAAAATAAAATACTCATATCCTACTCATCGGTAAAAATCAGAATGGCAACGGTGGAGATGGTTGATGTACGCGGTGGCGGCGCAGCGGTGTTGGTTGGCCGATTCGCGTTCTCCACGGACGCCGGCGACTTCCTGACAACGAACGGTGGACGAGGGGCGCAGTGGCGACGGGTGTGGCGGCAGAAGTTGTTGTCGCTTTCAGCGACAACGGCGACTGTGCGGTGTGTATGTATTCCGTCACCGGGAAATTAGATTGGGGGTAGAATTGATAAAAAAAAAGTCTTGTTTACAGATTTTGATTTGCCTATTTTGCCCTTATAATTAAAATAAATCATTATAACGTTAATATTATCATTTGAATATTAATTCCAGATATATTTCAATTTATATTCAACTTATATGATATTTTTTTATTTATCTTCAAGTTTATTAATATTTATAATAAATTAGTAACATTAAAAATAAACATTATATGTGTAACAAGATTATACGTGCATCACACGTAATCTCCGCTAGTCATAACTAAATATATATCTATTAAAAAAATGATTTTTTTATATCAGATTTATGTACCCTAGTTATAGATTTATCGAGTAAATGAAATTAGATGCTAAAAAATTATTATAAGCGAGTAAACTCTACCAAATAATTCTAAAATTAAACTAAATCACTATAATTAAAATAGTTGAAACGAAACACATAAAACTTTTCAAAATTAATATGAGGTATACGTTTTGAAACACCAAACTTGGGACAGATGATTCCAAAAGGCACCACACCAGCGACCAAAAAGAAATTAGGGCCATCGGCATTCAGGACATTAGATTTTTACATTGTATAGCTGAATCTATCTTTTTTAAAAAAAAAAAAAAAGGGAAACACGTATCTGGAAAATGCCATCGAAATTTACCAGCTTGCGTTGTGTTGTTAACAGATACACAGAAGTCCTGCACTGGGTCGGGATCTGCAGCGGAGACTAGCTGTAGAGACAAGAGGCTCGCAACAGAGACGACTAACAGCAATGCATTGGGAGATGTTGCCATCACTATATCTATACTAGAGCTTTTCTTTCTATATAAAAATATATGCTATTTTGTTGTTTTTGTTATTCTTTTCCTATTCGTTATGATGAATGTGAAATGAATTGGTGGTATTTATTGTTTCTATTTTAGAAGTGAGAGAGATGAAATCAATCGGTAACGTAGTTTCGTATTGGTTTTGTTTCACATGCAATGGAGGATTACATTTTCCTTTTGTTCTTTTCAGTTTTTGTACACCAAAAGTTATTATGAGATAGAAAATTTAATGTAAATCGAAAATTCCTAGCGTACGTAAGTATATAGTACTCCCCGTCTCAATCTATGAGTCCACCTTTCTCTTTTTGCATTTCTCAATTATTAGTTTAATTTTCGGAAAAAAGAAATAAATTAGACAATAAATACACATTTTAAAAATTCTCTATTTCCGTTTTTTTTTTTGTTATTATTGTACCTAAAGCAAATGAGAATAATTAAGTGATACAAAGGTAGTAAGTAGCAACATGATCATCATTGGCTTCATGAAAGATATACGAACAATCTATTCGACTCCAAGATGGTTATGTGGCTAGAGGCTTTGGAAACCTGATTATAATAATTATAAAAAAAAAAAAAAAAAAAAAAAATCAATAGTCCTGAATAAAGGCATGGTAACAAAACGAAAGATTAAATTTTATCTGAGAATAGAGCCACGTACCTTACATGAGCATCATCCGTGCATATATTGTTATTGACATCATTAATTTAGAGGTGCTCACGGTTCTGGTTTCAGTTTAAAATCGAACCATCGGTTACGGTTCCGTCAAAAGAGGAACCGAAATCTAACCGCTAAGTATATGGTTTCGGTTACGGTTTTGAAATCGCCAATACCGGTTACGGTTCCAATTTAGCTCCGGTTCGAACTTTAAAAAATTGACTTTCTTTTTCTTTTCATTATTCTTGTTTCATTGATTTTTTATCCAAGTTTAATCGTAAAAAAATAAAAATGTAAGGGAATCATATAATACATATAAGTGAGATTAATAATTGGTCTAATCTAAATAATGTTTGGGAAAATGAATACAGATACATTATGGTAAAAACTCAATTTTCAGTGAAATTTGCAAACCATTGCATTTTTATGCATAACATGTTACATGAAAATTAAAATATTATTTTATTAATTTTTTATTAATAAAATATTTTTATTATGCAACATGCTATATATAAAAATGCATCATTCTATGCATGAAAATGCATGGTTTGCAGATTTTACTGAAAATTGAGTTTTCACTTAATCTATTTCCTATGTACATATATATAATCCCGACGGTTCTACGGTTCAAAACAGGGGAACCACCGGTTTTGGAATTGCTGGCTAAAAGTTCCTAGTGACGGGAACCGAACCGGACCGCCTGTTCCTACGATTCATCCGCCGGTTATGGTTATATATGGTTAAAAAAACCGGCGATTTCAATTAAAAATCGGGTTAGAACCGACAATTCCGGTTCATTTGAGCACCTCTACATTAATCATATAAATTATATAATATCAAAGTTCCATTTGTTTATTTATTCATTAATTGTAATCATATAGAAAAATGACAAGTCGAGCTTTTACTGGATTATCCAATGGGCTTTTACTTGCTCCGTCCAGCTCTATATTTGTGCCTCAACGTTTTATTTTAAAAAAAATATATGTGCAAATATTGAACATATTGTTTATTAGCAAATAATTTACTCGAGTAATAATTTCTCATAATCTATATCTATATACTATTACTAAAGTTTCCCTCCAAAACTTATTTTTCCTATTATTTATTTAATTTATTTTAATTAATACTTTAATTTTACATTGAGGTTCTCATTCTTCTATTTATTATAGTATATTGACCTTATCATACATATATTTTTTTGAGCTAACTATGTAAAATTCTAGGTGACTTTCCAAATTTTCAAGCAAATATTTATTTTCATGTATGACTATATCTTAATCATCTATTATTACGTGGATCAAGTGGATTTCTCTAATTCCAAAAGTCTAATTTCTATAACTTCAATGAATAAACAATTAATCCAAACTAACTTTATGTTTTTGTATTACTCCTGCATATCCCACTTTACATGTACCATTAGTTACGAGTAATATCTACTAATATTTACCTTTGAATTCATTTATTTACTTTAAAAAGTATAAGATACATTAGAATTATTCTCTTTGATATTCCATAACAACATACTTTTTGTTGGTCCAGTACATCTACAGTACAGATAGTAACATTAAAATTCTTTTGCCGCCTAATACCTCATTTTTTGGTTATAGTATTTTTTTTATTTATTTTTTATGTTTCTAAATGAATCGCATCATAACATTACAATTACTACATTCAGTCAAATGTTCCTCTTAATTTCTCTTAATTCATTATAGGAGTCCAAAGTTAATAATCAGTTTCCAAAGTTTATTTATTATAACCAAATCATATATTCAATTCTCCAATGGATGAGTGATAAGTATTAATACTATTATCTACTCTTCAAAATTGTGAGTGTGCAATATTTCCGAAGCTTACATATTGAATTCTATAATCACTTTCTATTAGGCTTTTAATTCATGCAATCTATAAATACGGAGTAAGTATCACTAAGACCCATTCCTTTCAATTACGATGTTTAGTCATTATATGTCGACCTTTTATCATTTCCATCTTCAATCTTTTAGTTATTGGTATTGTATTCAAATTTTAACCATTTATTTTGCTTTGCATGAGCAGATCTATCATTTGCAAATATTATCACTCACATATGTTACATCTATACATTGGAAGTACATTAAACCTTACCTTTTGTTCCGAGGATACAAGCGTCAAGTTGAAAATTTACATACATTTAACAAGTTTTGTTTTGTATGCGCCAACTATTGGCATTGTATCCATGCACAAGGAATAAGGGAAATGAAGATTCCAGGCAAGAGGAAACAAGATGCAAACATATCATGAGATATACAAACTCGACGTATTGCACATAGTGTGTTTCATCAAGATCTTTGCATGTCGGGTCGTTATGTTAATTATTAGAGCAATATTTTTTCAATATGAGGTAATCAATTTTAATTTATTTGCTCTGAAAATATATGTGAATGTTCCATTTTATTTTAATATCCCCAATCTTAACTTTTTGTATCGAATTAAAAACTTTACTTTAACAAATATTGTTATATAAAATCAATTGAAAAATGGGGGTACAATACTAGTATATATTATACTAAAGTAAAATAGTGTCAAACCCTTTTTCCCCTCCAAAACCCTTATTAATCTTTGAGCTTATTAAATGTAACTTAAATTTTCTTAATCTACATTATACTATATATTTTAGTAGCCCAAAATTAATTATTTATTAGTTTCCAAGTTTTATTTATTTGTAAAAGTTGTATGTTCATTTTCTTATGTATCATTGATGTGACCAATTTCTCCAAATTATTGATGTCTTTGTGTTTCCGAGGTCAATAATATTTACTTTTATAAAAAAAAATTATCGTACTTATGAATTATTCATGTCGAATTTCACGGGATACAATGCACCTATTATCGAAATATTATTCATTTAACCTATTCTTTTAACATCACAATTGACGGGCGGTTTGAAATTACTAATAATTATGTATTTTTTATAAAAAATAAATTATTTAATACATATAAAATATATTAAATCCCGTCGATTTTCGACGAGTACAAAACTAGTCTTCTTACTAATGAAAATTGCAATATGGCTTATTACTTCAATTAATATATAACAATGAAAAATTTATTGATAGCCCCTTTAATTTCAATTACTCAAGACTCCTGAACAAATTAATTTTTGATACGATGAATTTTATCAAAAACCATCACAATTAATGGTATGTTGTTTATTCAAAATTATACAGACATATATTTGAAGCAGAAATCGTCCATTTTATCGAATTTGGTTGATAGGTATGTTTCGTTTTGTCTTGATTATAAACTTGATACATAGAATTAATGTTTTCATACCTTTGTTGACACACTTACCTGTCTAATGTGGTTTGATAGTGTTGCATTAATAATTTTTTTGTTTAACATTTACTTTTTTTAGTAGGGTTTACCTATATAGAGTGTGTATTAGGATTATTATCACTTATCGTCCTAACGTTTCAACTTCTTACAATGATATTTCAACGTTTTAAAATTTGGAATAATGTCATAACATATGTAAAAAAAAAAATTACAATAGTGTCCTGACATCATATTTGGCTACTTTATGCTTCTGTGGCTCAGCAGAATGCCACATCACTCCAGTTCCAGTGAGCCACATAGTAGCCGTAATTGGTGCTGAGACATTATCGTAAAAATATTGTATATGTTAGGACATTATTTTAAAATTTGAAATGCATGACATTATTGCAAAAAAGTTGAAACGTTGAGACAAGTAGTGATAACAACCATATATAACTATCACACACATTAGTCAAAAAAAAAACTACCACAAATGTTATTACTTACCTGTTAACTATAATCCTCGCATACAGTATATATATTTGTCTTATTATATATTTTTTAAAGTTAAAGAGGGAATAAAGTAAACAGAGCTTAATTCAATTTTTATGCATGTAGTAAATTTATTAATTTCTATATTAATTTATTAATTTCTATATTAATTTATAAGGTATTAGAATACAGATCAATTAAATAAAATAATATTAAAATGAACAAACGGTATGGTTAGGATGGGGCGGAAAAGAGATTCGTGATATCTTCTCATCTATTCAGATGAAATTTTACTTTGCTAAAAATAAAAGGAAGTTACCATTACGACTTAACTACGATAGTTTTGTCACAAATTGGATTGTTGACAAGGAATAGCCTTCGAATTGATATAACTATGATAATAGAACATACATATATATTCGTCAATGGCAGAAATTAATTAAATCTACCTTATACATCTATCAGCATCTACAACGGCATTTTTGGAAAACATTTAGTCCCAAAAGCTATGTTAATTAGACCTTGTTGGAGATAAATCAAATTCACAATGTGTTTTCCTTTGTAGGATATAGCTTTTATTTGTCGTTTTTATTGGATAATTTGCTAAGAAAGAAAGGGTATTTATTTTTCTAAAATAATGCTCAATCCATTCTTTAGTCTAGTCTGGATGAAATAAGATATGATAAGATAAAAGTTATAACGAGTGACAAGATTATACAAGATTAAAATTTTGTGATTGGTTATTTAGTAGCTCAATTGAGATAAGATTAAATAGTACTCCCTCCGTTTATTCTAATTTGACACCTTTGTATATTTTATACCTCACATTTTGAATATATAGGGGCCAAATCAGAATAAAACAGAGGGTAAATATTAAGAATGACCTATACCATAAATAAATCTACATTACCATAAATAAATCTACATCCTCTGGTTATTTTTTTGAGAGTATAATTTTCATGTAACATATTTTTTAAATTATAAATTTAAATTTTGGGATAGGAATTAATTTTGATTTAGATAGTCCAATTATTATTTAAATCTTTGCACTATTAATGTAACATTACACGAAAATAAATTATACTCTAAATCTATATCTATACTTATCTAAAAAAGCCTTGTTTTACAAAATGTGGATTACCTAATATACCCTTGTAGTCTTACATATTAAGAGCTTTATTTTATAATATATATTATGTCCTCATTAATATAAGGCAAAAACTCCTGTGAGGCTGGACTCACAATGCGGCCGGATCCACTTGACCCGCCCAGGCCCGCCCAACCCGACCCGAACCCGGCCAATATATATATATAAAAAAAAAAACTCCTGACTCAAGTGCAGAACCCCTGAAAACCGACTGGGGCAGAACTCGTTCCTTCGCCACCCGCGTCGCCGCTGTTCCTCCGCCACCGCGTCGCCGTCGTGAAGATTTGTTGCCGTCATTACCCGCAGCTGTCGTCATTTCCCCCTCCCATCTGTTTTCTCCGATTTCTTTCCGCCGTGAAGATTTGTTGCAAGTTTGAGTTGCAGGCGCAATATTCTCCCACCGCGTCGCTGCCGTGGAGAACGCCGCCGTCATTTTCTTCTCCAGCCGCCGGTGAAGGTAATCCACATTTATTTGACGATTTTACTGTTGTTATACAGTGTTTTAATTTCAAGATGTCTGCTAAAATTTTTAATATCGTAATTTCCCCAATTTTCTCAACAATTTGGTATTTTTTTTTAAAGGGCTACTTTGATGCAGTTGCTTCTGCTGGAGCAGGTTATGGAGATGCAAGAGGTGGGACGGGATCAGCTCAATCGAGGTCTCAAGCAACTGCGAAATGAGTGTGGGAGGTTGTTCTATTTCTTATGTTCATATGAAATCATGATATTATTTTAGAAGTGAAGTTTATTTTGATTGTTTATGGCTTTAAATTGTGCTTTCTTACCTATTGCTTGTTTGGCTGTTGAAAATTAGATGAATTTGCAGATTGTTCTGTACCTTGTGTAGATTGGCTTTAGTTGGAATAATTGGTGCTACAAAGATTTTGTGTACCACTTTGGAGCAGCTCTTGGCATGGCAGAAAAATTTGTATCAAGAAGTGAAGGTAGTGATCTGGTTTCTTTCATATATAATTTATGATTGATTCTTTCTTTATATGAATCATTCCTTCTACAACTATCATACTAGAAGAGAGAAGCCAAAAGTTATTACTTAATGCAGAATTTTGATTTCTAAATACTGATGAAGGCAGAAGCAGGTTGGTAGTCATTATGCTGCCCATTTTGAAGCAATCAATATCAGGAAAAGATATATATTATGGCCATACTAGAGAGCACTCAACGTATAAAGTTTTTTTTAATGGTTTGGTTACTATCCCTTTCTCGATTGACCCTTGCTTCTCTGGTTTTAATTCCCAATTGTAGCCACAATTTTTTTTTTTTCTTTTGCCTTTAACAACTATTATAGTCTTGGTCTTTGCTATTTTGGGTGCTGCTGAAACTATATATGCCCAATGGTGCAGTTGGTCGATCTTAGAAAACAGGTGAAACATCAACTGATCTTCTTCTTTTTCACAATTGGATTCCCCCCCCCCCCCCCCCCCCCCCCCCCCCCCCCCCCCCCCACAATGCCTGTAGTATTACATAAATTATGTTTCTAGAGCTCAAACAATGTTTGATTCATGGTTAACTTATAGTACATTCTTTTTGGGCTTTATTTTTGCATGTGACGGAAAACCGGACGAGGAATCAACAAATTGATGCTCTGGTTAGTAGATTTTGTGTTCTTTATTTGCAGAAAGTCTTTAATTAATTTGGTTCTTGTATGGTTGAGATTTTTTCATTTTGTTGAAGGTGAATGCAGATCAAAGACTGGCCACTTGGTAGGTTCATATCAGATATGAATGAGATGCTTTTTTCATTGAATTTTCGGAAGAAAGGGACTGTCTTCGACTTTCCAAATAATGTACTATAATGAAGGATTTGAAGTAGACTTTACTTAAATTTTGCTTTCTCTAAAATCTCTGATGCATGTCTTTATTTTAGGTTGTTCTGTCATGCATAGAGAATAGCCTAGCTGCATGCGCTGGCATACACGAAGGAGACGAGCTCATGGAAATAAACGGTACTGAATTACAAACTATAGATGTTGAGTTGAGGCTTGTGGTACGCATATATGCATGGAACTTGAGCATTCTATAAACAATGCTGTATATTTATCTCAAAACACAATTTTCGGTGAACTAGTTTATTTTAGTTTGCTTGTGTCTTTTGCAAATGGAGATAGTTTCTAAAGATTCTTTTCGAGAAAACTATAGAATGCTGCAATGGAGATGGAAAACACAGTTTGTGAGATGGAGAGTGAAGGTGTTCAATCATACATTTTGGATCTAAGAAACAGTACTGTAAGTGTTTTTTTTTCCCATCTTCATGGTTTATTTATGACTAGATATGCTCATTTCTCTATTTCTCTCTCTCTCTAGGGTGGTTCGGTGAAGGCAGGGCTCGATGTTGCACATATATGGCTAGAAGCGACAGAGACTCCGGTGAACACCATTGACAGAGATGGAAATTAGGGAAAGTTTTTGGAAGTCTATCTCATTGTAAGGACATAATTACAAGATTGACACTTTCACGGAAACGAGTTAGAAACAAGTGTTTCACCGACTCAAGTGCGTAAATATGCATAGCTCGTAAAAAAGGGTGTCTTATACATTGTAGTTGTAGTCGTAAAAGTGAAATTTTTTGTGATTTTTGTGATTATGAAAGATTGACACTTTTTTTCACAGAGATTGGCACTTTCCTTCATACAGATTGGCACTTTCATGGAAACGGGTTAGAAACAAGTGTTTCACCGACTCAAGTGCGTAAATATGCATGTAAAAAAAGGTGTTTTATACATTGTAGTTGTAGTCGTAAAAGTGAAAATTTTTGAGATTTTTGTGATTATGAAAGATTGACACTTTCCTTCTTAGAGACTGGCACTTTCCTTCATACAGATTGACACTTTCACTGAAACGAGTTAGAAATAAGTGTTTCACCGACTCAAGTGCGTAAATATGCATAGCTCGTAAAAAAATGAGTCTTATACATTGTAGTTGTAGTCGTAAAAGTGATTTTTTTTGTGATTTTTGTGATTATGAAAGATTGACACTTTCCTTCACAGAGATTGACACTTTCGTTCATACAGATTGGCACTTTCCCGAAAAATGAGTTAGAAATAAATATTTCACCGACTCAAGTGCGTAAATATGCATAGCTCGTAAAAAAAGTGTCTTATACATTGTAGTTGTAGTCGTAATAGTGAAAAATTTTGTGATTTTTGTGATTATGAAAGATTGGCACTTTTCTTCACAGAGATTGGCACTTTCCTTCATACAGATTGGCACTTTCTCGAAAAATGAGTTAGAAATAATTATTTCACCGACTCAAGTGCGTAAATATGCATAGCTCGTAAAAAAGGTGTCTTATACATTGTAGTTGTAGTCGTAAAAGTGAAAATTTTTGTGATTTTTGTGATTTGAAAGATTGGCACTTTCCTTCACAGAGATTGACACTTTCCTTCATACAGATTGGCACTTTCCAAAAAATGAGTTAGAAATAATTATTTCACCGACTCAATTGTGTAAATATGTATAGCTTGTAAAAAAAGTGTCTTATACATTGTAGTTGTAGTCGTAATAGTGAAAAATTTTGTGATTTTTGTGATTATGAAATATTGGCACTTTCCTTCACAGAGATTGACACTTTCCTTCATACAGATTGACACTTTCACGAAAAATGATTTTTGTGTATATTATATTGAGTTGTCTCAATTTAATAGTTTTGTTTCCTGCAATGAAAAGAATCAATGCTTCAATTTCAACCATAAGGGTGCAAATGTCACGTAATACAACAAATAGATTAAAGAACTAGTAGTACTTTAAATATATAATTAAAACTGAGGCGCACCGCTTAGCGCAGTGGATTAGCGTGCAGTATTTTGGCTGGAATGTCGTGGGTTCGAAACCCACTGTGGCCAATTTTATATTTTTATTTTTACTCCCTTATTGTTAATATGGCCTCACCATGCGGCCAGCCGCAAGGGAGTGTGCCCCTTAATATAAAGATATTAATATAAAAGATTTACTTTATATATCAATTAACCTTGAGATAATATATCTTTTTACCCCCTTTAACTTTGTCAAAACAATATTAGGTATGAAATATATTTTACAATAAAACACCCAATTTTTGGTTTGGGTGGACAAAAATACCCCTATCTTCGATATTTATTACTGCCCGTACTAAAATCTTCTCTCGGCTTTATTTTTCGTCTTTGCAAAAAAAAAAAAAAAAAACGATGGTTCTTCTTCTCTTCCCTCCCTCCCTTTATCTCACATACACTCTTCATCTCTCTCACCGGTGATGGCGGCCTCCGACACGAGTGCCTGAAAGAGCAATGTCTTCGTCTTCGTTTTTTGGATGTGTTCGACGCCATTTTTACGCAGGGCTTCGATTGCTCGAGGTTTGAGTGAGGCGAAGGTGTTGATGAGAACGCCGCTCGCTTCCAGTAGCGATGATGTGTTTGTGGTGATGAAGGAGGCGAAGAAGTGGTTGGGATCGAGCATCGGCGGCGGGATGCTAGAGAGAGAAATTGGGCCTAAATTAGGGATTTCGATTTCAGCAGATTCTGCGTTCGCGCAGCGGCGGAGGTGGGAGAGGGAGGTCATGAGGGAGAAGAATCGAGCGGAGGTGGTGATGAGAGTGTATATCGAGAGGGAGAGGGCGGCGGCGAGGTGGCCGAGGATGGGGAGGTCGGCAACGAGGGCGGAGGGAAGCGGCGAGAAGGAGGAGAGCAGGGGAGGGAGGAGGTGAACTGAGTTCGCCATTTGCTCGATCTGGATTTTGAATTTATGAGTTATTGCGTGATTTGAAGTCTATTTACCTGAAATTGGGGGATTTTGTGGCCTTCAACCCTGGCAATCTTCCATGTGTAGGATATAATGCATATAAGTATAGATTTAACTTGTTGAATTCATAGGTTTACTGCAATTTCGACTCATTTACCTAATTTGTTGGTAGTATTATTCTATACTAGTTCATAAGTCAAATTAGGTTGATTTTAGTCCCAAACTTTGACTGCAACTTATTGATCTTGTAAGATGTTGTTTATATTGTGCTTCGTGCAGAATGAGTTCCTTCTTTTTTGGTTGTTGATAATCCATCTTCTGTGCAGCATTGGCTTAATTTGAGGATATGCGTGCATTCGCAGTTGTTTGGGTTTGTATGCTTGATTTTGAGCTTCTCTGTTGTATGCAGAATGATGTTGTTATGCTGAATTGTTGATATGAGCAGTAAATGATTTCTTGTTTATGATTGCTGCTTTCTCCAAGTCAAAATCTCCGTCAAAGCTATTGCTTAAGCACCGAAGAAAGAAGTACATGTTTGCTAACTATGATTTTGTACTTAATTTTCGTATTGTTTTTCGTCCCTCTTTGTTTCAATACGGACTACTATTTCTATCACTTTTGAAGGATTTCTTTCCCAAAACTTTATGATAGGGATAAATATCAGCCTCACCCGTAATGTATTTTCCTACCTTTATCTGGACTATTTCTCCTATGATGATTAAAATAAATTAATTCAACAAAGAGCAGATCCTGTACGCCGCGGGATCTGACAACTACTGTAGCTTGGGATAAGGCTCATGTGCAGAAGCTAGTGCTTACAGAAGCAGCCTCGGCCTTAGTATGCTCCTACTAATACCCAGGGATCTGCAGGCTTGTGTAATTGGCGTGACTCTAGTCCTTCTAGAGTGAGGACCACAGTATTAATGACAAAGAGAATTTGTCCCTACAGAAATTCCTCTTTTTTCCCTTCCATACAAGAAACATCCACCTTTTCACCCTCCTCGCGTCCTATAAATACTAAGTGAACGCACATTTCGATAACAACATCACCCGCTACGAAGTACAACACGCATCTTTGCGTACTATTCCATTCAATTCCATACTCTCTTCAGAGCTCCTCTAAGCTCAAGCGGTCAAAGTGTTCAAAGCCTTCTTCCGGGAAGCCCTAGTTCCCTTTCACCTCCATCCATTCTTCTCGACGCCGGGAAGAATCTCTCTCTTATACCCCGTCCCAGGTCTAAGGTAAAACCCTCACTGCCAAAAGGGAATGAGGCTCGGCGGAGCTCCGTTCTCCTTGTTTCTCTCCTTTTTCCTGTTCCATTTCTTCATTATCTGCTTATATGAGTGCAAAACTCCATGAATCTTGTTAGTTTATGGCTGAATATGCCTTTTACGCCCTACTCATAGCTCAACTATTATTTGTCATCACCATGCGAATCATGCTCTGTATAAAATACTCATTTATGGCTCTATACACGCATGAATCTCTTGCTCTTTATTGCTTTAACGCTTTACCCATAAATGCTCTTTGCAAAACATGATGAAAAATACCTTAAATTGTTGTGGATCTCCATCCCGGATCTATCAACTGGCGCCGTCTGTGGGAATTCTTGAGTTGAGATGTCGATTTCCCTTGTTTTTATGCAAAATTCCAGCTAGTTGTTATAATGTTGTTTGTGATTTCCCTTTATTATGTCCTTATGTGGAGAATATGAGAAAATCTGATGTTACACTGATTGGGAACGCCCTATTTGTGGTCTAACTAGCGTAAACCCAGATGCGTATACTGTTGTTTGATATTTGCTAAGCTCTCCACGGTTATGAGCTGTTGAATATGATGTGATTCTAGGATTATGCTCCCTTTGAAATGGAAATTGTGATAAACACTTTGATTGAAAGGAAACTTGTGTTTGAGAGGCTGGTTTTCTCTCCTTGAATGTGAATTAAGAGTTGATATCTGTAAGTACTGTCAAAACCCATGGGTTCAGAGGGCTAATCCTCTGTTTATCTTTGATGCTCTAACTGATTCTGATGATATGTGCATAAATTTGTCCTGTCATTTACTCTGTCGCGATGATTACCTAGAATGGTGGCTATTTAATAGAAGGAATATGTATTGAATGCGAGATTTATATTATTCTTGGAGAATTTTAGTATGTATACCATGAATTTGTTTTAGCTACATTGCTCATAACCAATCAATGCAGTAATTAGAAACGATCTCAAGGCCATATCTCTTTCATGACATGAATTGTGATGGCTAATCTGTTGTTGTTTTGCCAAAATCCTAAGGTTGTGAAGGATCCGGAGGAAAGCCGGGTAAAAAACTGCAGCAATCTCAAAACGCATTTGATTCACCTTGTGTACTTGGTGAGCATACGATTCTGTCTATTATCTGCCAAATATGAAATCCATCTATGAGTTGTAAAGGATTGGTGATTACAGAGGAAGCATCACTACTAAAGCTAGTCGAATGCCCCTGAATTGCCATGACATGAAAACCCACGAAATAATAAAAACATTAAAAAATGGAGAGCCAAAAGATGATGAGGTTACCCCATTCACTTTGATGAAGGGAGCCCGCATCTGAAAGCAGAAACTCCTCCCAGAAGCCCTGTCTAACAGGCAATTCCCTCGTAAGCCCCGTGTAACGGGCAGAACCTTCTCTCAGAAGCCCTGTCTAACAGGCAACTCTCTCATAAGCCCCGTATAACGGGCGGAACCCCCAGAAGCCCTACACAGTAGGCAACACCCTCGTAAGCCCCGTATAACGGGCATAACTTTCTCTCAAAAAGCCCTGTTTAGCAGGCAGCATCATCGTAAGCCCCATATAATGGGCAGAACACTTCATAAGCCCTATTTAATAGGCAACCCTCTCACAAAGCCCTATCTAATAGGGACCTCTTTCGTAAGCCCCATTCAATGGGCAGAACCTTCTACAAAGCCCTATCCAATAGGCAACTCTTTCGTAAGCCCCATTCAATGGGCAGAACCTTCTACAAAGCCCTATCCAATAGGCAACTCTTTTGTAAGCCCCATGCAATGGGCAGAACCTTTCCTAAGCCCTACTCAGTAGGCAGCATCCTCACAAGCTCCATATAATGGACAAAACTCCTTATAAGCCCCATTAAGTGGGCAGTGCACCCCTAAGTCTTGTTTTAAAGGCGACATTTTTATGTATCACTCCCATAAGCTTTACCCATTGCATTCCGGTGGGTAAAATCTCACCTAAATCCTGCCTCATAAGTGGTATTCTCGAAAAACTCTATTTTATAGACAATACCTTTATAAACCTCTAAGGAGGATATTACTTTCATAAGCCCAATCTGATAAGTAGTGCTTCTGTAAGCTTTATAAAATAGACCAAGCTCTAGTAAGCTCGGTTCAATAAGTAATGCTCTCATAAATCCCACATAAAGGATATCACTCTCATAGTCCTTGGCTAACAGGGAATATCTTATAAGAAAGTCCTATAAAATAGGCGCTAAATATATGAAGGGCCTATATGGCCGAGGCATCTCGTATTAAGCTTAATAAAATAAGATGCCGCACAAATTCTAAATAACCTCTCCTCCTGATCAAATCCCTTCCAGAGGCTTCACAAAGAAAGCCTTAGGAAAACAAACAATCTAATAAAGTAGGTTTCGTAAAGACAGATGTCAGCGACCTCAGCTTCATTCCGGCAAAAGCCACCCTTGAAACGCCTTATATTAAGTAAACAGCGCTTGTTGAAGCCGCCATAAATGGTTGACAGTTATAAAAGGATTTGTTAAATCAGCAGCATATTACAACTAAATCTCACATGATCAAATGCCTCATGTCAAGAGGAGGGAACTGTGTCAAAACCCTTTATAATAATCAGCTTTCTATCTTTAAGTCGTTACTTACCTTCATCATATATTGGCAGAAGCCACCCCTTTTAAGAATCTTATAATGAATAAGCTATACTTGTTAAAGCCATCATAAATAATGCTCAAACACAGGAAATTTGCCAATAGCAAATTGCATACATCTCCAGTCTCTTTCCAAGAGCCTACGGAATTAATTCTCTAAAACGTCCTCAATTCCTTGTAGAATCTTGTAAGGATGATGGTTGAGTCAGAAGCTCATCTGGAAAGGACAGGTGACAAGGTCTCCAATCTTCCCGAGGAACCAGGACCTGGCAACACTGCGCCAAGAATATCCTTCGGACTTGGGGATAACAAGGCCATCATACATCAACACAATGACGCCCTTGTAGTAACAGCTAAAATAGAAGGGTACCAAGTGCGGAGAATTTTCATAGACACCGGGACCCCTATCAATGTGATCCTCCTGAGTTGTCTTAATCAAATGCCCCAGAAGAAGCTTCTGAAACCCGCCAGGGTATCCCTCCAAGGCTTCTCGCAGAAGTCTGTCATGACAGTGGGGTCGGTGGATCTTGCACTCACTCTGGGAGAAGGACATGTTAAAACATCAAAGTGACTACCTTCTGGGTGGTCGATCAGGAGTCATCTTATAACGCTATTCTAGGAAGAGCTGCTCTGAACTCTTTCCAAATAATCGTATCCACCTATCACTTGATGATGAAATTCCCTGTGGGAGATCAAATAGGATGGATATCAGGGAATCAAATGACCTCAAGAAACTGCTATGTTCAATCTGTTAAAATGGGAGAAGCTAAGAAATGGGCCGTCCCAGAACCTGTAGCCCCTCGACACAAACCAGAAAGGGAAGAGGGCAAGATCAAAGAGGCCGATACTGTCAAAGAAGGGCAGAGCCTAATGGTCCCTGCAGAGGAACTGATAGAAATAGAGTTGATGCCAGATCGGAAAGGATTCACTACAAGAATTGGCACTCAGATGCCTCAGGACATATCAGAACAGCTAATAAGGTGTCTGCGAAAGAACGTAGATGTCTTCGCTTTCGGGTCATCTGACCTGGTGGGGGTAGATGCAACCGTGGCATTACACTGTCTGAATGTAGACCCCTCAGTAAAGCCGGTAAAGCAAAATTTAAGGCAATTTGGCCCTGAGAAATATAAAATCATCAGGGAAGAGGTCGCCAAATTATTCGAGGCTAAGCACATTAGGGAAATACAATTCCCAGAATGGCTATCCAACGTAGTGATGGTGGCTAAGGGAAATACAGGAACCTGGAGGATGTGTATTGACTTCAGAGACTTAAATAAAGCCTGCCCAAAAGATCATTACCCTTTGCCTAGGATCGATCAATTAGTAGATTCCACGTCAGGTTGCGAACTGCTATCTATGATGGACGCATATCAAGGTTACCATCAAGTAAAAATGAATCCATCAGATATCCCAAAAGCTGCATTTGGGGTCTGTGCTGGGACGTTTGGCTTTCAATGCATGCTCTTTGGCTTGAAAAATGCGGGGGCTACTTATCAAAGAATGATGAATAAAATCTTCAAAAGCCAGATCGGCAGAAATATGGAAGTATATGTAGATGATATACTAGCCAAAAGTGTGCATGCTCAAAATCACGTTCAAGATCTGGAAGAAGTGTTTGCTGTAGCCAGATTATACCATCTTAAGCTGAACCCAGCCAAGTGCTCATTCGGTGTGCAAGCTGGAAAATTCCTAGGATATATGGTTACCCCCAGAGGGATTGAAGTAAACCAAGCCAAAGTGCAGGCAGTATTGGATATGATACCTCCTCGAAACATTCGAGAAATCCAAAGGCTCAATGGGCGAATTACAGCGCTTAGTCGTTTCATTTCCCGATCAGCGGATAAAAGCCTCCCCTTTTTCAAAATATTGAGGAAGGGTAGCAGATTTGAGTGGACCAATGAATGTCAAAAGGCCTTTGAAGAGTTAAAAGAGCATCTGGCAGAACTACCTTGCCTCACTAAGCCGTTACCACAGGAATTCTATATTTATATATAGCTGTGGGAGAGGAATCCATCAGTTCGGTACTCTTGAGAGAGGAAGGGTCGATGCAGAAACCTATCTACTACACAAGCAAGATGATACAGGGAGCAGAAATACTGTACCCTAGTATCGAAAAAGCTGCCTTAGCAGTAATGGTCACGGCTAGAAAGCTGAGACCCTACTTTCTATCACACAAAGTGATAGTCAGGACGAATGAGCCATTGAAGCAAATACTGGGTAAGCCCGATTTGTCGGGAAGATTAGTTAAATGGGCCATAGAGCTGAGTGAGTATGACGTAGATTTCGAGCCAAGAGTGGCTATTAAGGCCCAAGCTCTGGCCGATTTCCTGCAAGAAACCACCAGAGGAGAAGAAGAGGAATTCCAGTGGTGGACAGCCTATGTGGATGGCTCCGTTACTAAAGATGGTGCAGGGGTAGGGATCTTTATTCAGGACCCCAAAAGCCACATCTACAAATTTGCTATCAAGTTAAACTATCATGTCTCCAATAATGAGGCAGAATATGAGGCTCTGGTCAGATGCCTAGACTTGCTGCGAACCATGGGCGCTGCCCATATAATGGTTCATTCAGATTCTCAATTAGTGACGCATCAGGTCCTAGGGACTTGCGAAAAGCGAGAAGAGAGAATGGTAGCATATGCAAAAATCGTGAATGAATTAATGGGGTGTTTTACCAAAGCTGATTGGTGTCTAGATGTTAGGTTTTTCGTTGTCTTTTCGTGTCCGTTTTCCCTTAGTTTTCGTGTGTTTTCATTGTTTGTGGCTATGATTTGGTTGTTTTGGAGTCTTTGGTATTGTAGGATGAAAAGGGCTAAAATGAGAATAAAACAAGAAGAAAGAAGCATTATATCGAAGAGGGGTTCGATAGGAGCACGTAGGCGAAAACGGAGGTCAATTTGGAGTTTGGACGAGGAAGATACGGCCGAAACAAGAAAGATGCGCAAAGTGACCAGATCAAGGATCTGGACGCCGTCCAACATCTGGACGCCGTCCAACATGACGTCCAACATCGCGTCCAACATTTAAGCCGAATTTGTGCAGAATCAAGAACTGGACGCCGTCCAGTATAAGTTGGACGCCGTCCAACTAAGGCGGCCAGCAATTCCTTTCCTTTTATATCTAGGTTTTTACCTAGTATAAATATTACCTCCTTGTGCACGAATTGTAGACATCTTTTATCATATTTTAGCTTTAGTTTCCAGCACTTAAACACTTTAGATTAGTTTTACTTTGTTCTGATCCGGATTCTTAGTTCGTGCAATTCAATTCAAGTTTTTCTTTTACTTCGCGTTCTTCGTTCTTCGTTTAATCCTCGTAAGTTATTTATTGCTTTCATTTACTTGCTTTAATTGCTTTACTTAGTTTTAGATTCGATTTCGTAATTGCTTCTTTTAATTTCCTTAGTTTAATTTCGTTCTTTCGATTTCTAGTTTAAAGTTTAGATTCGTTTTTCTAGTTTCGATTCTCTAGTTTTTCAAAGCTTTCAAAGTTAGATTAATTTTCTTTTAAATTTCCAGATTTATTTCATCATGTCTAGATTTATTTATACTTCTATCTTTGCTTCCTTTATTGCTTTCTTTTCGATTTTTGCCTAGGTAGATTTATTGCTTTCTTCTAGTTTAATTCTCTAAGTTTATTGAGTTCGATTTATTTCCAGCTTTTTAGATTAGATTTATTTGCTTTGATTTATTTTATTTGCCTAGGATTTAAAAACCAAAACCCCAAATTCTTCTTTACTTGCTTTCCTAGATTTAGGCTAGATTAGGATTTACTACATAATTAATTGCCCTGCAAAGTTTTCCTTCGAGATTCGACATTGGGTTTTATTTGCTAGTGCTACGATAGGATTTCGTTCTATTGCGAACACTTTTTGGTGAAATAAATTTTGGCGCCATTGCCGGGGAAAACTTTAGGCGATTTATTGTGTAGTATTTTTATTTGTTTTATTTTTATTTTTATTTGTGTTATTTTGATTTCTTGTTTCTCCCACTCGGTGCGTTTAACCCGTTTGTTGAGTGTTGTGTATGCATGATCGCCGAAGTCTTCAAAGGAATTTAGCGCCCTACTTCGACAACATCCATCAAAAGAAAGCGATCTTAGCCGCGAAGGAGAAGGAGGAGATCGATTCTCAAGACTTTGGTTTAGTCTTGTTGTTTGCAGAGCCCGAAACCATGGCAGCTAGAGTCATGGGCGATTTTGCTCCGCCAACATTCACAGCCACCACTTCGGCGATTGTCCTGACGGAAGCGGTCAGGAATCATGAGCTTAAACCTCATCACATGGCGTTGCTCCCATCTTACCTAGGGCTGCCCAACGAGGATGCTTTGACGTTCATCCGAGAGTTCTGCACGGTGGTGCAAACTTTCCCACTTTCGGGACTCACGGAGGACAACTTGAAGATGAAGTGCTTCCCGTACACCCTCAAGGATCGAGCAAAGTCGTGGTATTTGGCGCTCCCGGCCAACTCTCTCGCCACATGGAATGCGGTGTGCGAGAAGTTCATGCTCAAGTACTACCCGAACCGCAAGACTCAAGAGGTGAGGTCAAAGATTATGAATTTCTCCCAAGACAACGATGAGCCGTTTCACGAAGCATGGGAGAGGTTCCAAGAGCTACTTCAACAATGCCCTCATCATCAAATGGCACCGGAGTTGCTTTGGCAATATTTCTACGACGCCCTCAACCAAACTTGTCAATTCATGGTGGATAGTTCGGCCGGAGGCAACATCGTGGTCAAGACAGCTGACGAGTTGAAGGAGATTTTCGAGACGCTCGCTGTGAGTTCTCAACAAAAATCAGCTAGACCGAGGAAAGTGGAGGCGAGTGCAATTTTGATGAGCCCCGATTTGAAGAAGCAAATGGCCGACATGTTAAGGGATCTCGAAAACTTGAAGATGAAGCAAAGTGCACCGGCCTCGAAGGAGGAAGAGAGGAAGCCCGATCAATGCGAGATTTGTGGAGAGCTTGGACACATTAAGGAGGTTTGCTACTACATGGGAGCATTCACTTATGAAGGAGGAGCCGATGTCTATGCCGCCCAAGGTACATGCCACAAGGACCTGATGGAGTCCAAGGTTCGATGAATCAAGATCCTGTTCGTGTTCCCGAAGGGCCGGTGACGAGAGCTCGAGCTAAGAAGTTCAAGGAAGGCTTGCAAGGATTGATTCCAGAAGTTTGGGCTCAAGAATTGATGAAGAAGCCCATTGGAGAAGGCGAACCGGACAGCCCGCGAGTCATTAACTTTATCGAGTGTGTTCGGGCTGAAGAATGAAGACTTTATTTTAATTTTCGTGTGTTTTGAGTCAGGCCACGTTTTTGGGCCTTAAAAGACTTGTTTTTGGGTTTTTATCATGTTGGTTAATGGGTTGGGCCATGCCAATGACTTTGGGTCAGTTATTTCCTAGTTAGATTAGGTTTAGATGGTTTTATTTGCCTCTCTATATAAGGGGGCCTTTGTGGACGAAAATTAGACAGATTATTGATTAATATTATTGTGAGTTTATTCTCTCTTGAGAGTTTTTCGAATTCCTCTTGATTATTCCAAGACGAATTCATTATCCGGCGAATCAGCGAGTAAATCAAACCTCGTTGTGTGTCATTCATCGTCCCCGTGTGGCTTGGCGACCGTTTCTTTGGGTTATAGAGACTTCGGTTTATCTATAGTACTTAGGAGGTTTTAGTCCATTGACGTATTGGGATTTCCATCGTTAGTTAGTTCAGTCTTCCCCGTGCGTGAGTCGATCGGACCTACCAAGGTTCGTATCATTTGGCACCATAGCCAGGCTTACGTCATCCAGGTTCTATCATCCTTTTCGTCTTGAATTTCGTATCTTGTGTTGCTTTCGTTTCGTCTTGAATTCCTGTTCGTGTCTTTGTGTCGTTCTTTTCGTGTCTTGTTCTGTTTCTTCGTTCGAGTCGTTTCTGTGTCAAAAAAAAAAAAAAAAAATCGTATCTGGTCATAGAGTCGTCTTTTGTAGCTTTTCGTTCGTGTTAAATAGTCAGATTCGTTTTGATACACACTCAGATTTGTTCCTTGGTAATTAAGGAGTAGAAGATTTCTTTCCTTATAAGAATAGGAAACTTATTCATATATATATATATCCCATACCTTATATAACACGTCTTAGGGTGTGTCTTCTACCTGTTGTCGTGACATACTAGGGGCAAAAAGTTTCGATTAGTTTCGTTTGAAAAAAAAAAGGGATATATTCGAAGCCCTAGTGTGTCATTGTGCTTTCTGGGTTGGTTCTTGCATGTTTCTTCATTGGGATATCAGTTGTGCATTCGTTTCTGTGAGTTTTCGTCTTTTTCTCGTCTTTTTCGTCGGCCAGCACTAAAACGGCCATAACTTTTGCATACGAACTCCGATTTTGCTCCATAATACCTTTTCGGAAAGCTCTCGAAAAGATCTATACGTTGGTTTTGACTATGTCGGAATCGGTTCGTTATTTTTGCAAAGAAAGGTCGTTTAAAGGGTCAAATCGTCCGCCGAAGTTTTCGGTAAATTTTTTGTGTCTTCCGATTTAGGGTTTCTTAGTTCAGTCATCTTGTCTTCCTACTTTCAGTACTCCTGGTTCATTAATAGTGATTTCTGTGGTAGATTAAGGGAATTTGAGCCTCTTGAGAGAGATTTGAGTGGAAAAAGACAGGAGAGGTGAGATTATTAGAGGGTAAAAGCCATTACTATTGAGCGATACACGAGTGCTGAGTGTGAACCGTATTGAGGGATACACGAGTGATTGTGAGTTGGTGAGGATTCTGTTTTACTAACGTTCGTTTGTTTCTTTTGAAAAAAAAAAAAATGCAGGTATGGCCGAAGAACCAGAGACGTTGGACCCCAAGATGAAGTTCATCTTTGAAGCATTGAAGTCCGAGTTGGGGAAGGTTATGGAATCCAAGTTGGAAGGAGTTTATGATAGAATAGGTGAAGTGGAGTCAGCTTCCAAACAACTTCAGCATCATCGAGGTGGAAGAGGAGGACGAGGTGGCAGAGGAGGTCATCATAACCATCGAGATTATGGGCCGTTTGAGGAGGAGTTTGATTACGAAGGGGAAGAGGAATGGGAGGAACCAAGGAACAGGCCCGACAATAATCTGGGCAACACCAAGCTGAATATTCCTTCATTCCAAGGGAGGAATGATCCAGATGCTTACATTGAGTGGGAGAGGAAGCTCGACCTCATGTTCGACTGTCACAACTACTCCGAGCTGAAGAAGGTGAAGTTGGCAGCGATAGAGTTCTCCGATTACGCTCTAGTTTGGTGGGATCAATTGGAGAAGAGTAGGAGAAGGAATGGGAAGCCTCCAGTTCAGACTTGGAATGAGATGAAGGGAATCACGAGGAAACGATTTATTCCAGCTCACTACTATAGAGAACTGCACAACAAGCTCCAAAGCTTGAGACAGGGATCTAAGAGCGTGGATGAATACTACAAGGAGATGGAGGTAGCCATGATTCGAGCTAATGTTGTGGAGGACAGTGAGGCGACGATGGCGAGATTCTTGGCTGGTCTGAATTGGGAGATTCGGAATGGAGTGGAGCTGCAGCATTATGTCGAGATAGAGGACATGGTGCACATGGCTGTGAAGATAGAGAATCAGCTCAAGAGGAGGGGCAACAATGGCTACAATAAGCAGAATCAGTCCAATTGGAAGCAATCTCAGCCTGCTGCTAGTGGTTCCTTTTCGAGAGGGAATCAATGGAAGAAGGAGGAGTCGCCGAAAGATGAGAGGAAACCATTCGTGAAGACGCGATCAGATTTGACGAGCTCTAACAACCAAGGCAAACCAGCAGTGCCTGAGGGTCGTAATCGTGATCGTAAGTGCTTCAAGTGTCAAGGATTCGGACATATCATGAGTGGCTGTCCAAATCGGAGAGTGATGATCATGAGAGATGATGGAGAGGTCGTGACTGATGATGAAGTTGACCCGGAGATGCCTGGTTTGGAGGAGTCTAAGGACGAAGAAGAAGAGATTCAGCCACCTGTAGGACGCATTTGTGTGGCTAGAAGAGCATTAAGCGTCCAGAATCATGTCGACGAATTAGTGCAGCGCGAAAACATCTTTCACACGAGATGTCATGTAAAGGATCAGCTGTGCAGCGTGATTATAGACGAAGGGAGCTGCACCAACGTTGCTAGCGTGGCCATGGTTCGAAAATTAGGGCTTCCAGTTTCGCAGCACCCCAAACCATACCGACTGCAATGGTTGAGCGATGCTGGCTTGGTGAAGGTTAATAAGCAAGTGAGAGTGCCGTTTCGCATTGGGAAGTATGAGGATAAGGTTTTGTGTGATGTAGTTCCAATGCAAGCGAGTCACATCTTGTTGGGGAGGCCGTGGCAGTTTGATCGACGAGTGACACATGATGGCTTCACCAACAAATATTCGTTTGAGTATAGGCAGAAGAAGGTGTCGCTTGTTCCTCTTACTCCCAAACAAGTGTATGAGGATCAAGTGTTGCTACAAAAGGAGGCTGAGCGAATGAAGTTGGAGGAGCAGAAGGTGGAGAATAAGGAGAAGGGAGATAAGGAGAAGGGTGTAGTACACAAATCGTGCTTTGCAAAGGCGAGCGATCTGAAGTTGGCGGAGCAGGAGGAGAGGGCCTTGATCGTACTTCTGTACAAGGGGAACTTTCTATCTACTAACGATCTCGATTCTCTACCCCCTTCTATCTTTTCTGTTTTGCAGGAATTTGATGATGTCTTTCCCGACGATACACCAGCTGGCTTACCACCAATTAGGGGGATAGAACATCAAATTGATTTTGTGCCTGGAGCAACACTTCCAAATAGGCCAGCCTATCGCACCAATCCCGAGGAGACGAAGGAGTTGGAGAGGCAGATTGGAGAGTTGTTGGCGAAAGGGCATGTGAGGGAGAGTTTGAGTCCTTGTGCAGTTCCGGTGTTACTCGTACCCAAGAAGGACTCAACGATGAGGATGTGTTGCGATTGTCGAGCCATAAACAACATCACGGTAAAGTATCGACATCCTATCCCTCGTTTATATGATATGCTTGATGAATTGCATGGCTCTTGTGTGTTTTCGAAAATTGATTTGCGTAGTGGATATCATCAGATTAGGATTAAGGAAGGGGATGAATGGAAAACTGCTTTTAAAACTAAACTTGGTTTATATGAGTGGCTGGTTATGCCTTTTGGTTTGACGAATGCACCTAGTACATTTATGCGTCTTATGAACCATGTTTCACGAGCTTTTATTGGCAGATTTGTAGTTGTCTACTTTGATGATATCCTAGTGTATAGCAAGAGTCATGATGAGCATGTTGATCATTTGAGGTCTGTTTTAGATGTACTTAGGAAGGAGAGGCTGTTTGCTAACTTAAAGAAGTGCATCTTTTGTACGGACAAGCTTGTGTTTCTTGGATTTGTTGTTAGTGCACAGGGTGTACAGGTTGATGATGAGAAAATACGAGCTATTCAAGAGTGGCCGAGTCCAAAGAGCATTGGAGAAGTTAGAAGTTTCCACGGACTTGCTAGCTTTTATAGGAGATTCGTGCCTTATTTCAGTAGTGTTGCAGCACCATTGACGGCAATCATCAAGAAGAATGTGGAGTTTTCTTTGGGAGAAGATCAAGAGAAGGCATTTCAGCTTTTGAAGTACAAATTGACACACGCCCCGGTATTATCTCTTCCTAACTTTTCTAAGTCTTTTGAGATTGAATGTGATGCTTCTGGTGTTGGAATTGGTGCAGTTTTGATGCAAGAAGGCCGGCCGGTGGCGTACTTCAGCGAGAAGCTAAACGGAGCAACGTTGAGCTATCCAACGTACGATAAGGAGCTGTATGCATTGGTGAGAGCCTTGAAAACGTGGCAGCACTACTTGTGGACCAAGGAATTCATCATTCACACCGATCATGAGTCTTTGAAGCACTTGAAGGGGCAGCACAAGTTGAACAAGAGGCATGCTAGGTGGATGGAGTTCATAGAGACGTTTCCTTACGTCATCAAGTACAAGCAAGGTAAAGAGAATGTAGTGGCTGATGCACTTTCACGGAGGTATGCCTTGATCTCTACTTTAGATGCTAAGTTGCTTGGTTTCGAGTGTTTGAAGAGCTTGTATGTGAATGATGCTGATTTTGGTGAGATTTATCGAGCATGTGAGAAATCTGGTTTTGAAGAGTACTTTAGGCATGATGACTATTTGTTTAAGAAAAATAGGTTGTGTGTTCCTAAGTGTTCTCTTCGTGAATTGTTATTGCTTGAATCTCATGGTGGGGGTTTGATGGGACATTTCGGTGTTGCTAAGACTTTAGCTGTTTTGCATGAACACTTCTTTTGGCCTCATATGAAGAGAGATGTTGAACGGATTTGTGGTAGATGTGTCACTTGTAAACAAGCTAAGTCTAGAGTGAGTTCCCATGGTTTGTACACGCCATTGCCTATTCCTACTGCTCCTTGGATTGACATTTCTATGGATTTTGTGTTAGGGCTGCCTAGGACTAAGCATGGTAGTGATTCTGTTTTTGTGGTGGTTGATAGATTTTCTAAGATGGCGCATTTTATTCCATGTCATAAATCTGATAATGCATCGCATGTTGCTGATTTGTTCTTTCGAGAGATTGTTAGATTGCATGGAATGCCTAGGACTATTGTTTCGGATAGGGATGCGAAGTTCTTGAGTTACTTTTGGAAGACTTTGTGGGGTAAGTTAGGTACTAAACTGTTGTTTTCTACTACTTGTCATCCACAAACTGATGGTCAAACTGAAGTAGTCAATAGGACTTTGTCTACATTGCTTAGGGCTATAATTAAGAAGAACATTAAGTCTTGGGAAGAATGTTTGCCACATGTTGAGTTTGCATATAATCGTTCTGTTCATTCTGCTACTAAGTTTTCGCCTTTTGAGATTGTGTATGGGTTTAATCATTTAACTCCTTTAGATTTATCTCCATTGCCTGAACATGAGCATACTAACCTTGATGGCCAGAAAAAGGCTGATTTTGTGAAACAGATTCATGAGAAGGCAAGGCTGAATATTGAGAGACGAACGGAGCAATACGCCAAGCAAGCCGACAAGGGGAGGCGTCATGTGGTGTTTGAACCCGGAGATTGGGTATGGCTGCATATGCGCAAGGAGAGGTTTCCATTGCAAAGGCGTTCGAAGTTGCTACCTCGAGGCGATGGACATTTTCAAGTGTTGGAGCGCATTAATGATAATGCCTACAACTTGGACTTACCCGGTGAGTATAATGTTGGTGCTACATTCAATGTGGCTGATTTGAGTCCTTTTGATGTAGGTGACGCCTTGGATTTGAGGACAAATCCTCTTCAAGAGGAGGGGAATGATGGAGTCCAAGGTTCGATGAATCAAGATCCTGTTCGTGTTCCCGAAGGGCCGGTGACGAGAGCTCGAGCTAAGAAGTTCAAGGAAGGCTTGCAAGGATTGATTCAAGAAGTTTGGGCTCAAGAATTGATGAAGAAGCCCATTGGAGAAGGCGAACCGGACAGCCCGCGAGTCATTAACTTTATCGAGTGTGTTCGGGCTGAAGAATGAAGACTTTATTTTAATTTTCGTGTGTTTTGAGTCAGGCCACATTTTTGGGCCTTAAAAGACTTGTTTTTGGGTTTTTATCATGTTGGTTAATGGGTTGGGCCATGCCAATGACTTTGGGTTAGTTATTTCCTAGTTAGATTAGGTTTAGATGGTTTTATTTGCCTCTCTATATAAGGGGGCCTTTGTGGACGAAAATTAGACAGATTATTGATTAATATTATTGTGAGTTTATTCTCTCTTGAGAGTTCTTCGAATTCCTCTTGATTATTCCAAGACGAATTCATTATCCGGCGAATCAGTGAGTAAATCAAACCTCGTTGTGTGTCATTCATCGTCCCCGTGTGGCTTGGCGACCGTTTCTTTGGGTTATAGAGACTTCGATTTATCTATAGTACTTAGGAGGGTTTAGTCCATTGACGTATTGGGATTTCCATCGTTAGTTAGTCAGTCTTCCGCGTGCGTGAGTCGATCGGACCTACCAAGGTTCGTATCAGGACCACCACCTCAAGGGCAAGGTACGAACCCGAATTTCCAATATCGTCGCCCCCCTCCATATAACAATCCCTACCCTCCTCCAAATTCATATTACTCCCCTTCTTCACCATATTATCCACCTCCACAATACCCTCCTAATCCATATTATCCACCACCTCCATACTACCCACCGCAACCTACTCCTACACCACCACCATCATACCCGAATTCTCGCCCTCAAGGACCTCCACAAAAGCCTTCCGTCGATGAGAACCTCTCTACATTCCTTCATGAGGCTAAATTGGCTCGAGAGGCTCAAGATGCTAACATAAAGAGGCTCGAGATGGCAATTGGCCAAATTTCTGGTTCCATGCACCTAATGCAACAACCGGGGCGAATTCCGAGCTAAGGGATTCAACCACAACAAGCCAACGAGGTGCAAGCCCCATATCCTCCATATGTTCCTCCCGTTCCACCTCACCAAGCTCATGCAATCACGGTGTTACAACGCAATGGTGGCACGATATCGCCCCACGGCCATTCAAGTGTTAGGAGGAGCCCGAGCGAGCAGTGGAACAACGATCGAAATCCGGCAGATCCCGGAGTTGGACGCCGTCCAACCCCATTCTGGACGCCGTCCAACTCTGGCGTCCAACCTTCCTGGACGTGCGCCCAACAATCCTCCGCGAACAACAGTATCAGGAACTGGACGCCGTCCAACTCAAGTTGGACGGCCGTCCAACCCCGACATGCAGTGCACGGAGTTCGAGGAAGCCGAGAAGGAGGCCAAACCTCTTCACAAGACGCTCAACCCGTATGTTCCACCTATTCGGAGTATCGTGAAGAAGGAGATGAAGGATTTCGAGCCTATCAAATCGTTTCCTAAAAGAGGCGATTCCGGGAGGTTTCGACTTGAGTATTGTTTTGGGATTGATGGACTTAGGAGCTGCGGTGAACTTGATGCCGTATTCTAATTTCGAGAAGATGAACTCAAGAGTCCTTCAAGCTACCGATATGCGCATTGAGCTAGCAGACGGCACCGTGAACAGTCCTTTGGGAGTTGTGGAAGATGTTACTGTCCTCGTTGGTGGAATGCGAGTTGTTACCGACTTTGTGGTGCTTCACGAGGGCAAAGGAGCTAAGAGCGCTACCGGCCATCTACTCTTGTTGGGAAGACCATTTATGGCCACTACTCGAGCCCGGATTGACGTGGGCACCGGCACATTGAGCATGGCCGGTCAAGGAGGTTCGGTAACGTTTTCTATTTTTGGAAATTCACTTTATATTCCTACTCCTTCTCTTCATTCATGTTCTTTTGTTAAGCTTGCTAACCCTCTTGTTGAGGAAAATGTTTGTGAGATTTCTGACAGGGTGGCAGCTCTTGAAGAATTCATTGACGAAAAAGAGTCCATTGAAGATGAAGAATTCTTTAGTTGTGTGGATGAGGAAGAGGACATAATCGAGCAATTTCTACGAAATTTGGAGGAGGTTGAAGAAGTAGAAGAGGAAGGCTCGACACATGCATCGAATGAGGAAGTTGTCATTAACTCTTTTCTTTCTAACCTCACCAATTGTGAATCATCTTTTCTTGCAGAGTTTAACTCGAAGATGTTTGAGGAGGAGTTCGAACTAAGTGTGGGGGAGTCAAGAGTTGATGATAACCAAGTTCTTCGAGATTGTTCGAGAAGGGAGTGTATATGTGTTGCAAAGAGCATCAACACGTCGCTTGGTGCTACGGGCTTAGGTTGATCACTTCGTATGTCAAGCTAATGACGTTAAACAAGCGCTTGGTGGGAGGCAACCCACGTAAAAACATAAAAATATGTAGCTTAGGTTTTATTTTTGTTATTTTCGTATTTTCTTTTGTTTCCTTTTTGATTTTTCGTGCAGGAGGTAGTACATGAAGATTGGTGTGAAGAGAGGTCGAGCCGAGGAGGAATTTCAAATTTTGGGCAGGATCTTGAGTTGGACGCCGTCCAACTCATGTTGGACGGCCGTCCAACCCTGAACAGCGCCGCATACCCCCACCGCCGCCGTCTATCGCCTCTCGTTGTTGGTTGTCGCTATTGGTCCCCGCTCGATCCCCGATGGAATGACCCACGGTTCCAAGGTTTCTTCAACCCATAGCCATGTTTGTGTCTTTTATTTTTGTTTGAGTCTTTTATTGCTTTCTCTATATTTTGTTCGAATTTTACGCTTTGGTGTTTGTTTTTGTGTTTGTTTTGTAGGTGCTACTTGGAATTTCTCGGGATTTCAAGTGTGTGGGTCGACATCTTGCGATAAGTTCCTTCTATCCCTTTCCTTTTTATTTTTCTCGCAATGGGGACATTGCTTAATTTTAAGTGTGGTGGGGGGGGGGGGGGGGGGGGGGGGGGTCTTTGAAACTTTGGCATGATGTGTTTAATTTTGTTGAGTCATAGGAGTTAATTGAGTCAAATGAGCATGTGATGATAGTATTGTGGATTTGGCCGATGATAGAAAATTTTTGTTGATTTTTGGAGAAAAATTCATGATCTTTATTATGCATGGAACCTTGGCGAAGCGACGCATTTTATTCATTGAATTTGAAGTATGCTATGATGTCGGGAAATAGTTAGTTTGAACCCGTGAGAATTGAGCTATTTGTGCATATTTATGCCTATTCTTTGATTGAGTGATCATGCATGCTTCGTTGTTTCTAGAACTTGCCTTGTTTCTCCATCAAGACCTTAGTATATTTACGAACTAGGAGATGATCTTAGGCCATCTTTCTTTAGCCACATGATCCCTATACACTAACCTTGTTCATAAACCTTTGTTTACCCCTTTTGAGCCTTTGTTAGCCGTTCTTTGTAAAACCGGATGATAGGAGGTTTGGATGGTTATGGGTATCCTTAGTATTTGTTGTTGGTGATATGGAAGGAGTTGAATAGAAAAATTTGGTTGTGGTGAAGAAGGAGGAGAAAGGAGTTTTAGATGCTTGATTTATGTAGTTAACTATCCCTATGAGCTTAGAAAAAAAAGAGAAAAGAAAAAAAAAGGATGAAAAAAAATTAAAAAAAATAGAGCCTTTGTTCAACATTAGAAAGAACGTTTATTAGTTGAGCTCTAGAGAAAAAAAAAAGAAAAAAAAAGAAAAGAAAGAGAGAATAAGAATATAAGCATAAGGGGATAGTTATCTTTGATTTATATAGTTGATATTTTAGCATCTTTGAGTTTGTATTTGGTGTGTTGGATGGTAGAAGATGGAGTAAAAATCCATACTTTGGTTGGAGTTGAAAAGAGGTTGATGATTTAGATTTATTTGAGTCACTTAGCCTATACTTTCCCTACCTTAACCAATGTCCCTACATTACAAGCTTATATAAAGACCTTTTTGATCCTAATTTGTAAGTATTACATTAGGTGGAGATGTTGAGATTGAAGGCAAGCCTATGGTAAACATGTTGCATTGCATTGATGTTGAGTGAACCCTATGATGTGCATTATCTTATACATCTTTTCTTTGAGAGAGTTGAGTGTTCACTTTCATATATAAAATTTCACATGTTGGAGAGTGTTCTTTGATGGATTAGCATATTTTGAATTAGTTGAGTAGATTGTGTTGATTGATGCTAAGGTTGTGTGCATAGTTTTGATCATGATCATGAGAGTTTGTTTTCGAAAAGTTTTGAGGCCTGTATAGTTCACAATATTTGAGTCTATTGTTTATTTCGTTTTTTATATTGCTTGAGGACAAGCAAAGTTCTATGTGTGGGGGATTTTGATTGGTGTCTAGATGTTAGGTTTTTCGTTGTCTTTTCGTGTCCGTTTTCCCTTAGTTTTCGTGTGTTTTCGTTGTTTGTGGCTATGATTTGGTTGTTTTGGAGTCTTTGGTATTATAGGATGAAAAGGGCTAAAATGAGAAGAAAACAAGATGAAAGAAGCATTATATCGAAGAGGGGTTCGATAGGAGCACGTAGGCGAAAACGGAGGTCAATTTGGAGTTCGGACGAGGAAGATACGGCCGAAACAAGAAAGATGCGCAAAGTGACCAGATCAAGGATCTGGACGCCGTCCAAACCCAATCTGGACGCCGTCCAACATCTGGACGCCGTCCAACATGACGTCCAACATCGCGTCCAGCATTTAAGCCGAATTTGTACAGAATCAAGAACTGGACGCCGTACAGTATAAGTTGGACGCCGTCCAACTAAGGCGGCCAGCAATTCCTTTCCTTTTATATCTAGGTTTTTACCTAGTATATATATTACCTCCTTGTGCACGAATTGTAGACATCTTTTATCATATTTTAGCTTTAGTTTCCAGCACTTAAACACTTTAGATTAGTTTTACTTTGTTCGGATCCGGATTCTTAGTTCGTGCAATTCAATTCAAGTTTTTCTTTTACTTCGCGTTCTTCGTTCTTCGTTTAATCCTCGTAAGTTATTTATTGCTTTCATTTACTTGCTTTAATTGCTTTACTTAGTTTTAGATTCGATTTCGTAATTGCTTCTTTTAATTTCCTTAGTTTAATTTCGTTCTTTCGATTTCTTGTTTAAAGTTTAGATTCGTTTTTCTAGTTTCGATTCTCTAGTTTTTCAAAGCTTTCAAAGTTAGATTAATTTTCTTTTAAATTTCCAGATTTATTTCATCATGTCTAGATTTATTTATGCTTCTATCTTTGCTTCCTTTATTGCTTTCTTTTCGATTTTTGCCTAGGTAGATTTATTGCTTTCTTCTAGTTTAATTCTCTAAGTTTATTTAGTTCGATTTATTTCCAGCTTTTTAGATTAGATTTATTTGCTTTGATTTTAATTGCTTTGATTTATTTTATTTGCCTAGGATTTAAAAACCAAAACCCCAAATTCTTCTTTACTTGCTTTCCTAGATTTAGGCTAGATTAGGATTTACTACATAATTAATTGCCCTGCAAAGTTTTCCTTCGAGATTCGACATTGGGTTTTACTTGCTAGTGCTACGATAGGATTTCGTTCTATTGCAAACACTTTTTGGTGAAACAAAAGCCGAGGTGGTCCAGATCCCTCGAGAAGAAAATATTGAAGCCGATAAGCTGGCTCGAATAGCCAACGCGGCAGAAGGAACATGGACGGATGAAATTGTGCTATGCAACACAGATGCCAAATTAGTCAAAGCCGAAATGCAGGCTATTGAAATAATGGAGGATTGGAGAACTCCAATCATCAGAGCCATAAAGGAGCTTTCTGGAGAACCAGAAGCTGTAGCTCTAGCCAACGGAGGAAGATTGCCATTCAAAGCTAAATTCTGCAAAATAGGAGATAAACTATACAAAAGGGCGTTCACACACCCTTACCTCAAGTGCCTATCAGAGCCTGAGGGAGAATACGCGTTGCGAGAAATACATGAAAGTGCCGCAGGGGCGCACACTGGATTTAAAGATCTAATCAGAAAACTACTCAGAGCCGGGTTCTTCTGGCCTACAATGGAGAAAGATGCTAAAAACCTAGTTAAAAGATGTGATAGCTGTCAAAAGAATGGGAGGCTCATTCACAAGCCTGCTGAAGAATTAGGAGCCATGATGGCACCTTGTCCCTTCGATAAATGGGGAATTGATATAGTGGGAAAATTCCCCACAACTACGGGAGGAAGAGTATTCTTAATCGTAGCTGTAGACTACTTTACAAAATGGGTTGAGGCCAAGGCCGTAGTAAAAATCACGGAACAGGTGATAAAGAAGTTTATCTGGAAAAATATATGTTGCCGATATGGAATTCCAAGGATACTGGTCGCCGACAATGGTGCCCAGTTTACAGGATCCATGGTGCGAGCTTGGTGCAAAGAAATTGGCATTGAACAGAGGTTTGTAGTGGTAGCCCATCCTCAAGCTAATGGGCAAGTCGAAGTATGGTATCAAAGCCCGGCTGGAAAATCCAAAGGAAATTGGGCTGACGAGTTAGACTCAGTGCTGTGGGCATATAGAGTCAGTCCTAAGACAGCTACAGGAGAGGCCCCATTTAATTTGGTCTATGGGGCAACAACAGTAACGCCGGTAGAGGCAGAACTCAAGTCATTAAGGATAATGGCTTATGATGAAAATCAAAACTCCTCCCTGATGAGGGAGAACCTAGACATGGTCGAAGAGCTTAGGATCAAAGCTCTTCAGAAGGCAGAAAGATACAAACAGCAGGTGCGGGACGCATATAACAAAAAAGTGCAGATCCGAAGGTTCTGCAAAGGAGACCTAGTCCTAAAAAGGGCAGATGCTCTCAAGCCCATGGGAAAGCTAGATGCAAATTGGGAAGGACCCTACCTGGTAAAGGAGGTATTGAAAGGGGAGCCTATGAACTGCAAGATGAAGAGGGAAGAGTACTACCCCCGGCCCTGGAATGTTAATAACCTAAAGAAATACTATGCTTAGGGTGAAATCATCCACTAGATGAGTTATGATTCACTCGATTCATAACCCACTTGGGGGGGGGGGGGGGGGGGGGGGGGGGGGGGGGGGGGGGGGAAACCCTCCATATCCCATTATCTTAAAATGCTTTCCATATTTTACTATCTTAAAATGTTAGATCCTATGCGTTAAGCAACTGTTAAAGAGAGCATAATTTATTACAGTTAGCCTAAAGGCATAAAGGTAAACTCAAGCCCCTGGTAAAAGAAAACTAGGAAAAGTTCAAAGATTGGAATTGTGGGGAAAATACCTCAGCAGGGCTTAAGAGAAACTATTCTCAATCAGGAAGCAGCATCTGAAGAAGCTCATATCCTACTATGCCAAAATATTACATACATAGAAAGGAGAACATTCAATAAGTAACAAGGCATACAGTCTATTCTGGTTACGATAGAAAAGGCATAAAGTAAGCCTCCAAGTTCGGAAAAGAAAGAGGAAGGGGGAGACATTTCGTCCCCTCCAAGTCTTGAAACATGCATCCTAGCAAAAAACATCAAAAAGAGAAAGTCATTACATAAGCACTAAAATACAGAGTAATTAAGCTAAGGTAGAAGAGCATGAGCTAGATGATGGGGTTGCAGAAGCTCGGGGGAAGGAATAGGAATCGCTGTCCTCTCCAGTAGTTGAACCTTTAAAAAAAAAAAAAAAACAAAAACAAAACAAGCATGTACATGTCAATCAGTTCAAATTTACACCATGGAAGATAAAATAAGACAAATATAGTCGAAGGATTAAGCCTTCATCTGTCCTCTGTCTTTTGTTCCCCCCTCAAGGGATCTGCCTAGCTGAGGGCTCAACTACCTCCCTAGCCTCATTTGCTATCTCCATCTTCTTAACCTTTTCAATCCGAAGCAGTTCGGCCATTAGAGTAGGGAGGTGGGTATAAACTCCCAAATTGGCGGCTCCGGCCTCCATTGATAAATACCCCCCAGGCAAAGATAGCTGGATAAGCTCGCACTTCTCTTTCTCTGATAAACGGGCGTCATACATTTCGTATTGTGTGAAAAGATTCTTAAATTGCCTATGATACGCCTTCATGTCTGGAAAGTCGTATAGATCCACGAAGTCCATTTCCTGCCGAGTCAAAAAACCGAGCAGACGGCTCCCGAAGCAAGTCAGGGGTATCTTCAGAATAAGCCAATTTGCAAATCTTCCGGCGGACAGAATTGATGGACATGACTAAGTTAATAAAACAAAGCAAAGGGTTTCTAAGAGCCAATTCCCTCATACATGGTTCGTAGAAAAATATGAAAGCAATAGTTAGATGAAAGAAGATACATGTTCGTCTGAGAGGGACGGATTCTGCTAAGCAAAAGGGGAAGCGGAAAGAACAAAATAGGGCTCCTTTCCTCTCTTTTTTCTAACCAAGCGAAAGAGAAAAGTAAGGAGAGGAATGAGAGAAGCATAACGTTGTTTCTTAAGAAATAGATCATTTTTCCCCTCCTTGGAAACGCCAAAAGGCAATGATAAGACATGGAGTCATCACTCCCAACGTACCTCGGAAAATTAACCGGCGCGTTACCTTTTTTATAACAGGCCTTTTGTGATGTCATTTAAAATCATTATTACTGATGCTAGTATTTGACAGAAGCTTATGCTGAACGCTTCTGGTCTGGGAGGGGGGGGGGGGGGGGGGGGGGGGGGGGGGGAGTAGCTGATAGGGATAAATATCAGCCTCACCCGTAATGTATTTTCCTACCTTTATCTGGACTATTTCTCCTATGATGATTAAAAGAAATTAATTCAACAAAGAGCAGATCCTGTACGCCGCGGGATCTGACAACTACTGTAGCTTGGGATAAGGCTCATGTGCAGAAGCTAGTGCTTATAGAAGCAGCCTCGGCCTTAGTATGCTCCTGCTAATACCTAGGGATCTGCAGGGGAGTGTAATTGGCGTGACTCTAGTCCTTCTAGAGTGAGGACCACAGTATTAATGACAAAGAGAATTTGTCCCTACAGAAATTCCTCTTTTGTCCCTTCCATACAAGAAACATCCACTTTTTCACCCTCCTCGCGTCCTATAAATACTAAGTGAACGCACATTTCGATAACAACATCACCCGCTACGAACAACACGCATCTTTGCGTACTATTCCATTCAATTCCATACTCTCTTCCGAGCTCCTCTAAGCTCAAGCGGTCAAGGTGTTCAAAGCCTTCTTCCGGGAAGCCCCAGTTCCCTTTGACCTCCATCCATTCTTCTCGACGCCGGGAAGAATCTCTCTCTTATACCCCTTCCCAGGTCTAAGGTAAAACCCTCATTGCCACAAGGGAATGAGGCTCGGCGAAGCTCCGTTCTCCTTGTTTCTCTCCTTTTTTTTGTTCCATTTCTTCATTATCTGCTTATATGAGTGCAAAACTCCATGAATCTTGCTAGTTTATGGCTGAATATGCCTTTTACGCCCTACTCATAGCTCAACTATTATTTGTCATCACCACGGCGAATCATGCTCTGTATAAAATACTCATTTATGGCTCTATACACGCATGAATCTCTTGCTCTTTACTGCTTTAACGCTTTACCCATAAATGCTCTTTGCAAAACATGATGAAAAATACCTTAAATTGTTGTGGATCTCCAATCCGGATCTATCACTTTACTTTACCTAATATTTAGTACATAGTACCAAATAACATAAATGTACTGCGTACTATTACTATAGTACAATTTGATATTTTTCGCTTACCACTTACCGGTAGACATTACTAGATGATATACATGTATTGTGTACTATAGTTACAATTTTGATTTTGCTGAATTTTCTGATTGTTTTCTATGATTTTGTTTCAACCTCGTAGCTTGGGTTTTCTCTCCAGGTTGGGGGTTGGGTTTTTGGGTTTGGGTTTTTGGGTTTTGGGTTTTAGGTTTTGGGGTTTTGGATTTTGTGTAAAGCTCTGCCTGTTATACTGGGTTATTATACATTTGATTGTTTTAATGAGAACAATGAAATTTGAAATTGATGTTAAAATTTGATATTACTCCCTCACGACTTATCAGTACACAGTACTAAAACAACATAAATGTACTTGTATTTATCGAAATATACAAAAAACGGTAGAAAATTGAAAAAATTGAAAAAAAAAAAAAAAAACTGAAAAAATTTCTGAAAAAAACGAAAAAAAATATAATAAATAAATAATAAATAATAAATAAAGCAGAAAAAAAAAAAAAAAAAAAAAGGAGGGAATGAGGGAAACACGTGTAGGGAGAAGAAAGGGGAGGAGGGAGTGGCCATGTGCTAAAAGTAAGGCTATTATTGTCCACCATACCAAAATATGAGTATTTTAATTGTAAACTATATTCCATACCTAAAATTATTTTTACAAAGTCAAAATGGGTATTTTCTTTTTTGCTCATTAACCTTAGAGTATAAGATAAAATATTATACACATGATTAACTATATACATAGCGAGATTCAAGGGACCTCCTACGTTAAATACGTCCTTAAAATTTTATTTTGTTTTGTTCATACTTAATTATATTCAATATTATCTGTCTTCAAACAACTAATACTCGCCCACGCGCGATGCGCGACACCGTGAGTTACAAATGTTTAATAAGAGCAGCGAAACGGAACGTAAACATACACACATTATGAGCAGACAAATATAATCTTAGTGCACTACAACAACACAATATGTTATACATTTCGGAACACTTCCTTATATACAACATTTGTCGTCCCCCCTGATGCGTCAACATGAGTTACTAAATCAAAAAAACTAAACCCTACAAAAAAAAAAAAAAAAAAAAAAAAAACAAAACAAAAAAATTGAATCCTAAAAAAAAAACTGAACCCTTAAAAAAGAGACTATTTTGCAAATGTGAATAAGAAAAAGAAAAAAAAAACGTAAAATCATGTCTTGATTTAAGTGAAACCCGTAAATTATGGCTTGTTTATGAAATTTACATATATGAACAATTAGGTTTTTCATGATTTTTTTTAAGTAACTTATTTACATACTTATTTAAACACAATCTACAATTCAATTCAATTTCTCAATCTATACACTTTATCAACAAACCAACTCAATTCAACCTTAAATCAAATAAGAAAATAAAAGTAAATTATAAATATTTGTTAAAATACAAAATTACAATTGTTTGAAATACAAAATCAAAATATCGAATAATAGAAAATGAGATGAGAAGATTTTTTTTTTTTTCAAAGTATAGCAATATTGGTGTCTATTTGTAGAGAATTGAAAATCATAATTTATATTATAATTTTTAATTTTTTTAAATAAATATTTATCTACATTATTTTGAAAATAAGATTTATTTTGATGTAATTATTTTCACCAATAAATATTTGCCAAGTGGCAAGGAGGAAAGAGAAGAGGGGGAAAAGAGAAGAGAAGATGACGGATGATTTTTTTGTGTTCACACTGTTCCTATACTTTTTACATTTAGACCCCTGAAATTGTAATGTATTGCAAAATTGCCCCCGAAATTAATGCAAAATCATTAACTGCTATTTTTGTAATCTTTATATATATATATATATATATATAGATTCCAATTTTAAGAATGAAGATCTAGATAAATAAGATTTTTTTAATAGTTAAAATTTTACTTATACTAAAATTTGATAATGATTCTCATAATCCAAACTATGAGTATATTTGTATATAAATGAGGATATATTTAATATCTATATAATATAATAAAAATACTACATACGAAAATCTAAATTAAAGTAAAATTATAAATAATTATCAAAAATTAAGAAAGTTACCGAACCTCCTACACCGACCATGCTCAATGTGCCGGATCCAACGTTGATTCGAGTTTGAGTAGTAGCCATGAAAGGTCATCCTAATATAACAAGAGAAGATGACCTCTCTCACTCCTAGCTCCTCTCCCCACGTGAAGGACAACAAAATCGACGAGAACTCGAACTCCTCTCACAAGCAATGCAACGTCTACCGTAATCCCCAAAGGACGACTCAAAGAACCGTCGGCTAGCTTGATGCAAAAATTGGTGGGCTTAAGATCCCTCGAACCCATTCTCTCAAAAAAAGAGTATGGCATCAAGTTCAACGCTGCCCCAAAATCCAACATACCTGGCACATTATCTCCATTATCACGAACAACATCTAATTTGAAACTTTCGGGATAACCTTGTTTGGGTACAAATGAAAGATGACTAGCTGAGGTAAGTGAGGCGTGAGTACGTTGTCGGCTTGCTTTGATGGCAGCCACGGTGTGACTTCTCCATTTCTTTCCTTTGCCTCGCTCTTCTTCGATGACCGTTAAGGCATGAGCTTGTTTGGGTTGACTAGGCTTCCCATTTTGTAGCTTCTGCAACTTATTAACTACTCCAAAAATCTGCCTCATAGTGGTCTCAAGGCGTCTGATCGTGGCATCTTGCGCTTCACGAGCCAACTTGCTCTCATGCTTAAATGCGGTGAAACTAGCCTCATCAAGTGGAGATTATTGAGGCGGAGGTGGATAAAACTGTGGCGTTGGTGAATAGTAAGACTGTTGAGGAGGGTAGTTTGGTTGTTGGTGAGGAAATTGTAGAGCATATGGTGGTGGTGGGTATCCTTGTGCTGCGTAGACTTCGGCTCCTCCTTCATAAGTAAACTCGGCCTTCCTAGTGCACTCGTCGATGACATGGCCAATTAGTCCACGCATTACACAAGGCTCCTAAGGTGTAAGTGGAGTCTTCATCTTGAGTTCTTGTAGTTCCCTCATCATATCGGCGATTTGTTTCGTCAAATCTGGGCTAATAGTGACCACACTAGCCTCCATCTTCCTCGACCGAGACGACTTTTGTTGAGAGCTTGCAGCAAGAGTTTCGAAGATCATCCTCAACTCATCGGCCGTCTTCACTCTGGTGTTTCCTCTGGTTGAGCTATCCACCATAAATTGACAAGTTTGATTTAAAGAATAGTAGAAATATTGCAAAGCATCTCGGAAGCCATTTGATGGTGAGGGCACTCCTGCAATAATTTTTGGATCTCTCCCAATCCTCATGAAAAGGCTCATCGGCTCCATGAGCAAAATTCATGATCTGCGATCGCACATCTTATGTCTTGTGGTTGAGGTAGTACTTCATCATGAACTTTGCTCTATCCTTCAACGTGTATTGGAAATACTTCATCTTCAAGTCGTCCTCCGAAAGCTCTCCAAATGGAAAATTTTGCACCATCGTGCAATATTCGCGAATGAACATGAGAACATCTTCGTTGGGCAGCCCGCAGTAGGATGAAAGCAATGCCATGTGGTGTGGTTTTAGCTCATGATTCATAACCTGGTCGGTCAGGACAATCGCCGAAGTAGTGGTAGTGAATGTAGGGCGAGCAAAATCTTGCATGACTCGTGCCATTGCTTCGGTCTCAGCAAAACAACAAGACTAGATCTTAGTCTCGAAAGTCGATCTCCTCCACCTTCTTCGTGGCTAAAATCGCCTTCCTCCGATTGATATTGTCGATGTGTAGCGCTAACTTCCTCTGCAAACTTCGGCGACCATGCATACACAACACTCAACAAACAGATTAAACGCACCGAGTGGAAGGGAAAAGAAATCGAACAAGAAAACAATTAAATAAAACAAATAAAAATACTACACAATTAAATAGCCTAAAGTGTTCCCCGGCAACGACGCCAAAATTTATTTCACCTAAAAGTGTTCTCAATAGAACGAAATCTATCGTAGCACTAACAAGTCAAACCCTAAGTCGAATCTCAAAGAAAACTTAACAGGGCAAATAACTGTGTAGTATAAACAAAGAAAATAAAACATAATCTAGCCTAAATCTCGGAAAGCAAGTAAAAGAATTTGTTTGTGGTTTTTGTTTTAATCCTAGGCAATAAAATAAATAAGCAAGAATTAAGGAGCAAATAAATAAATCTAATCTAATAAACGATAATTAAATCTAACAATCTAAACTAATTAAATCAAGCAAAAGAAATAAATCTAGATATGAAGAAATAAACCTAGACATGTAATCGTAGAGAAAGCAATAACTATAGCAAAGAAGAAAACAAATCTAGATATGAAGAAAATTGAATCTAGAACTTGGGAAAATAAATCTTATCTAAAACTTCAAAAACTAAGAAAATGATTTTAAGAAAACGAATCTAAACTACGAAACAAGAACGAACAATTAATCTAAGAATTAAAAAACAAAGAACTCAAGAACAATCAATATAAATAAACACGGAAGAAAGCAATTAAAGAACTTACGAGGAATTGGAATAAAAGAAACTGGAATTAAACTTGAACAAAATGTCTCGATCCGGAACGAACAATGAAAAGTAAATCTAGAATTTTGAGTGCTCAAAACTAAAGCTAATAGAATGGTAAAAGGTGTTCAAATTCGACCTAAAAACCTAGTTGTACAAGGAAACAAAATCTTAAGAAATCGGAGATCTGGACGGGCGTCCAGAGTTGAACGGGAGTCCAACAATTGGTTCTGGACAAGCATGACTTGGACGGTCGTCCAACTCGTCATTCTGACTTCTTCGTCTTCTTGTTTCGGCCATATCTTCCTCGTCCGAACTCTAAATTGACCTCCATTTTCGCCTACGTGCTCCTATCGAACCCCTATTCGATACAATGCTTTCATTACATAAAAAATGAATCTTAAATAAAATCATGAGAGGTTAGAAGTTGAGGTCAATGATTGTTCAACAACCTTTCTTCTCGTTTCCGCCCTTTTTATCCTACAATTACCAAAAGCACAAAAATACCCAATCATAGCCAACTAATGACAAAAACATATGAAACATAAAGAAAACGAACTTGAAAGCACAACTGAAAACGAAACAAATAATCACCAATCAACGACCACACACGACCACACGTGAAAACGACAACTATGATCACACTCACACGACCAAATTGTTATATATTTACCTCAATTTTTGATCATGTGATTTTTAGAGAAAGACAATAGGCACACGACCACATCACACACAACTACGACTATATCACACACGACCACTACGACTCACGACCATGCACGACTACACCCAAATTTACACACGATCATGACCACTAACAGACCATTTCTTCTTAAATTTTGCAGATGATGATAAAATCAATGATTGTTTGTATTGGGGAAAGACGGGAAAATCAAATATATGTTGGGGGTGAATCAAGATTTGCACTTATTCCTGCCAATAGTCTTTACTTTGAGAGTTTGCTACATAAGCTTGAGGAAATCATTGTATTTGATAGGAAAAAAATTAACATTTCGATCAGTACATTTGTTGCAATAACTAAGCCAAAAGCTTGAAAATGGATATCAATAATGAGTTATACAGTGATACACGTCGACACACGACAACACATGACCATACACGACCACGACCACTAACGACCATACACGACTACGACCACATTCACACACGATCATGACAACGACAGTCCAATTGTTTTTAAATTTTGCAGATAACAATAAACCCCTAACCCCTCTTAACCCTAAACCCTAAACTCTAAAACATAACCCCTCTACACCCTAAAACCTAAAACACTAAACCCTAAACACTAAAAACTAAAACTTTACCCTTCTAACCCCAAACCTTAAACACTGACCCCAACTCTCCTAACCCCTCTAAACTCTAAAGTACTAAACCTTCCAGTGCTACCCAAGTTTTATGTAGTGATACAAGACTACACACTACCACGATCACACACGACTACGACCATTCACGATCATACACGACTACAACCACATTCACACATGCTCACGACTACTTACAGTCCAATTAATTTTTAAATTTGCAAACAACAATAAACCCCTAACCCTTCTAAACCCTAAACCCTAAACCATACACACTAAAATCTAACCCCTCTACACCCTAACCCTCTAAACTATAAAATACTAAATCCCAACACCATGTTTTATGTAGGGATACACGACTACACATGATCACGATCACACACAACCACGACCGTTCACTACAATACACGACTACGACCACATTCACACACAACTAAATGTAACGACTATGAATAGGAGCCGTGTGACACGACCAAGGAGAAAGACAGAGGAAGAGCTCGGCAGTGTGCCACTTCGTCGGAGGTCGGAAAACGGTGAGAATCAAAGCAAAGGAGGGGCGACAATGGAGGAGGAGTGACGCCTCTTCGTCGGAGGTCGAAAATGGTGAGAATCGCAAGGAGGATGGGCGACAACGTAGGAGGAGCAGAGCCTCTTCGTCGGAGACGCAGAGGAAATCGGAGCGGTGAGCAACAGAGGAGTAGGGAGTAGTCGGAGAAGGAGAAGCGCAGAGAGAGAGAGAGAGAGAGAGTCGGGGAAGGGGATAAGCGACGGGAGGTCGGAGGGCGCAACAACGGAGGAGGGAGCGGCGCCTCTTCATCGGTTGGAGAAGCGGGAGAGAGAGGGGGGGGGGGGGAATGAGCGAAGCAGGTAGGTAGGGTTAGTTATGTCATTTTGTTTCCCTTGATTTAATACTACTGTTACTTGCTTGATTTGATCTTGTACGCAAGGAATTATTTTAGCTTTATTCGCTATTAGCTATTGGTTTGAGTGCTTTTGGAGAATAAGATTCATTATTTTGGGATTTTTACTCACTTAGCCAAATAATTCCTACCTACCAAAAGGCCTACATTACAACCTTAATCAAAGTCCTTTTATCTTTATTATAAGCACGCAATGAGCAATGGAGAGGTTAAGATGAATTGCAAGCTTATGGTAGACCATTGTGTATGTTTAGAATTGAGTGAAATTTTGTCCAACTATATACACATGAGAGTTGAGAGCTTTGCTCACATATACTCCTATGTCCTGAGGATCCAAGGTTCTAAGAGGTTAAATTGTCAAAATATGACCATGATGTGTTAATCAATGATTGAGGTGATTTGCTTGTGATGATTTTTGTTTTATCAAAATTTCTGAGGCCTACTCCACGCGCCTTGTATCACGCGGCGGTGTCGCTGCTGCTGCCATTCGCGTGCAGGAAGCCCGTCTCCGCGCCTTCGCCCAAGCGGCGCCGCTGTCCCGGCTGCCGTCCGCGTCTCCCCGTTATGTTAAGGGGCAAAAAAAATGCGTCTATTTCAGATTCAGTTTTGAATGCTCTCGTGATGGACCAAATCGAAGGAAGAGAATAAAAGGGGGATGAATAGAATATATAGGGTATCTCTCTTTCGGTGGATAAATTAGAGGCTATCAAAGAACCCTACGGTGGAGTTGGAGAATTGGGAGAAGAAGATAAGGACATTCAAATCGGAGTCATTCGGGGTCCTAGTTCCTTCTACGGTTTTCGTTTATTTTCGATTATGTGTATCTTGAATCTTGGGATATTTTTCCTCAACATGATTGGTTAATCTTCTATTAATTTCTACGGTTTCCATTGCTGGGGATTGATTTTCATTCTAGTGATATTAGTTAGATTTCTTTGATACTAATTTAGACATTTATTTTTCAGTATTTTATTTTCACTTTTGGTTCGTTTAGTTGTTAATTTTTCTTTTCGTTGGTGTATAAGTGGTGAATGCGCACAAGATCTTCAGACATCACTCTAGAGCCTGTAGATCCGGAGATTTAAGCTACTTGTCGTCGGAACAACATAAGAAAAATAAGAGAAAAATCGCAACTTAAGAGGAGATAAATCAACTTAGGGAGCAACTAAGAGTTTTGATGGAGGCTTAGGAACGAGCAAATAACCACCCAGCTCCTATTCGGGATCAATTTAAGACTATTATAGCTCATGGAGGAATTCCCGGACCAGCCATCGATGCCTACAATTTCGAGTTAAAGATGGGCTAGATATAAATGGTCCAGTGATAACCACATATTTATCATGCTTTAGTGTGCATCTTGATGTGTGTTTTGGTCGTATTGTGTGCTTAAATGGATAGGAAATGATAGGTTTTACAACTTATGTGTTTTCTATATTCTATCGTTTTTCTCTCGGTTTCCGTGCGATTTTCAGGTAATGTAGAAATTTTCTATGTAAGTGTGAATTATCCTATGTTGAAGAGGATCGAAAGATGAAGCCGTAGCACTTCGCGGATTATTTTTCCAAGTTCGGACGAGAGAGAACGAGCCAAAACCGTACGAGTGCGCAAAGAGACGAGTGAGGCAAAACCATACTTTTATGCTTAGTATAAGCAAAGAGACGAGTGAGGCAAAACCATACTTTTATGCTTAGTTGTATACTACTTCTTCCTGTTTTATGAAATAAATAAAGTCATATGTTTTGCATATTTATTCGTGTTATGGTTATGCAAATAAACGTCCTGTAGTATATATTATAGATAATATGGTGTGGGTGGTCGCACGGAAGATCATATTATCAGTTTCTTATATACTTAAATAGTGTTCGCAACCTAAGTAATCATGGAAAAATTACTTGTTAAAGTTGTAGTATAATGCTTGATGTTGGGAATTGTTAAGAAAAAAGTGTTAAGGGTAGACGTGCATGGGTTCGGCGGCCCGCCGGTTCGGGCCAGGAACCGGCCCGGAAGTCAACGGGTTTAGCCCGGACCGCCGGTCAACGGGCCTGGACCGGACCGGGACCGGGAAAGAGCCGTGCCGGGCCCGGGCTGCTCTCGCGTGGAACCGTAGCCCGGCGGTTAACCGGCGGGCCGGACAGCCGGGCCTAGCTCAGGACCGCCGGGCTCAATAGAGCCGTTGGGACCGCCGGGCTTGGCCCGGACCGCCGGGCCCATGAGCCTCTCCTAGCCGTTTTTTTGGCTCTTCCACCCCTCCTAGCCGTTGGCAACGGCTCCTAGCCGTTGCACCCCCCCCACCCCACCCATTCAAGCCCCAAAACCACCCCTATACACTCTCCACTATATATACATACTCCTATGAAATATAATTCACACACAAACTACTCTCAAGTCTCAATCTCTCTTAATCTCTCTCAATCTCTCTATCTACACTACATCTACTTACTCTCAACTCAAGCTCTACTCTCAATCTCTCTACTCTATCTTTCAAGCTTACTTACACTCACTTTCCCAAAGACAAAATGTGGTCAAGAGTATTGGGTAGGGGTAAGGGTAAGGGTAAGGCCATTGCCACTCAAAGCGAAGGTCAATCTCGACCGAGGTCCAAAAAGGCGGCAATGGCGGAGGAGATTGATAGGCAAATGGCCTTGCGTCTTCAACAAGAAGAGGATGCGGAATTTGAAGCAATGGTTAATGAAATGGAGGAGCACGGTTACGAATACCAAGGCTCCACCAACGACGTCGATGATGATGAAGGCAATGACGAGGGCAACGACGAGGGCAACGACGAGGGCAATGACGAAGGCGAAGACGAAGGTGACGACGAAGTCATGCCTCCTCCTCCTCCGCCTCCGAAGACTAAGAAGATGCCCTCGTCCCACATCTTCCTCAAACACTTTAAAAAAGTGGAGGTCGTTCTTGCCGAAGGTCTTCCTCCCTATCCCGATCCGCGAAAGAGATAGATGGCGTATTGCAACCATTGCACATCTTCCTTCAAATGGATCGAAGGAGGAGGCTATGGCACGTTGCAAAGGCACATAGATAATGTTCATCCTTTCGAGGCCGGAATACCAACCTCTCAAACTCAAATCCGAGGTACCGGCTCCGCCTCTTCGACTACGGATTACCCGGGTACGTCTCCTTTATTTAAATTTGAGAAAAATCGATATGAAGATAGGGTTGCTAGATTTGTTGCTACGTGTAAGGAACCTTTTAATTTTGCGGATAGGATAGAGTATGAAGATTGTTTTAAAGAGGGATTAAGTCCCAATGCTAATAAAATCACTAGGACAAATGTGCTTAAAAGGATTAGGAGACAATGCATGGAAAGAAAGGTTGATTTGATGAAATATTTGACTCGTTTGGGGCATAAAGTTTCTATTTGTGCCGATGTTTGGACCGATACTTACAATAAGAATAGTTTTATGGGAATTACTTGTCATTGGATTGATCATTCATGGAAAGTTCAAAAACGTTTGATTGCATTTAGGGTATTCGAGGAGCCTCATTCGGCTCAAAATATTGCTCTACTTATTATTACTGTTTTAAATGAGTATTGTTTGGTTAACAAAATATTTTCGGTTGGTTTTGATAATGCATCGTCGAACACGGCTAGTATTCCTCAACTCATTGATGCATGTTCACCTTCTTTTCATGGAAAATATTTTCACTCTAGATGCATTTGTCATATTTTAAATTTATGTGTTCAAGATGCGCTTAGTGTTCTAGATGAAACCGTTAGTCCTATTCGGAATGCCATTAAAATATTGCATGGAAAAAAAGTCGTGGGAAAGAAATGGCAAAAATATTGTCGTAAAAAAAATCTTGTGTATACGTGTTTTAGAATGGACGTCTCACATCGTTGGAATTCTACTTACGAAATGCTTAATGGTACTATGGAGTATAGGGGGCATTTATGTGATTTTTTTAGAAAGGAGTTTAGTGATGTTCAATTAGTTCTTACCGAGGCTCATTGGGATGCTTGCATGGAGGTTTTTGGATTGTTTAAAGTTTTTTATAATGCTACTAAACAATTATCGGGTGTTTACTATTCTACTTCGGTTAATGTTTTGGAACATTGCACGTATATTGCTTTGTCTTTTAAGAGTTGTTTTCTAAGGACAAACTTGACGGGTGTGATTTATTTTATGGTTCAAAAGTGGCTCAAGTATTTTAGGGAGATTCCGGAAGTGTTTTTGCTTGCTAAGTGTATGGATCCCAAATGGAGATATGAGGGTGTTTGTCAAATGTTGGGTGTTTATTATGATGCTTTTAAACAAATGGACATGAGTGGTCTTGTAATTGATGGTGAACAAATCTTCTTTGATCTTCCGGATGTTGATCTAATCAAGGTTAGGCTAAATAGGAGTTTGAGAACTCTTTTTGATGAATATTATTCGATGCATGGTAGAGACGATTCTTCTAGCAACTCTAGTGCTTCTTCAAATATTTTTATGACATCTTCTTCATTTGCTTTACCTCCTTTTATGGATCCAATGGATCCCTTAGTTCAACAAATGCAAGGTATGTACAATACTAGAACCTATGAAAATCCAATGGCCCAAGGTAATGGTGAATTGGATATATTTTTGCAATCTCGTTTTGTTTATGGTGTTGAAGATAGTGCTCCATCGATCGATGTGTTGCGATGGTGGTCGAAGAGAACGGAGTTCCCCATACTCTCTATCATGGCGAAGGAGTTGTTCGCCGTCCCGGCATCTACCGTGTCCGTTGAACAAGCCTTTAGCACCGGAGGACTCATGCTAGATCAAAGAAGATCAACCATGAAGCCGGAAAACATTGAAGCTACAGTGTTGCTTGATGATTGGTGTAGGGCCGTAAATAGAACTCAAGAACTGGAGTGGGATCAACGAAATGAGAGCGACACGGAAGCCTTCACGGAATCGGATCGTGGTAAATCGGATCGTGGTAAATCCGGATCCGGTAGAGACTAGATAGTAGAAATCATTCCAATGTAATCGAACTACGTGGACTTTGATTCCTCTTAGAGGATACGTAGGCAACTCAATTTTTTAAATAAATTGAGCTCAAGTCCCTTAATAAAATTTATGTTTCATTTCAATGTCAACAACTCAACATCCTATTACTTATTGTAGTGTCAAATTTCTTAAATTGAAGTTAAGTTATTTGTTCTAAATTAACAATGAAAAATTCTAAGTGAAGTTAGTGAATTACTCAAATTTTACTACAATTCAATGAGTTATTTTAACTTAAAAAAAAAAATAAGAAAAACTCAAAATTAAAATATAAAAGTTAACATTTTCTATTTATAAGATTATTAGAATAATAAGAATTATAATTACAAATTATCAATGAAAAATTTTAAGTGATGTTAGTGAATAACTCAAAATTTACTACAATTCAATGAGTTATTTTCACTTTAAAAAAAAAAAAAATTCAAGATTAAAATATAAAATTTAACATTTGTAAGATTATTAGAATAATAATAATTACAATTAAAAAATATTACAAGCATTACAAGTTTACAAAATGAAAAAAAAAATGCACATTTTGTACAAAAGCCGTAGCTTATGGAAAACAGGGGAGCCTCCCCTGTTTTGGACTCCCCCCATGCATGCAAAGCCAACTGCCAAAGCAGCAAAGTGAACCAGCCGGGCCTCGGGCCGGCCCGCGTGGCCCGCCGGTTCTGAACCGGCCCGGGACCGCCGGGCCCAAGCCCGGCCCGGGACCGCCATCCTCATCAACCGGTCCGGGCCCGGTCCTCCGATTTTAGGACCGCGGCCCGGCGGGCCTGGCCCGTAACCGGCGGGCCCAGGCCCGAATACACGTCTAGTTAAGGGGGAACCTAGAAGGGACATTTTGTTGTTTTGATTTGATCCCAAACCCCCCAAGTGTTCTGTTCCCAAGCGACCCATTATTTTGATGTAGATAATAGGTTAGAAATTTTTCTAAGCCTACTATGTTAGGATGGATTTATTTTGCTTAAATTTTAGACCGCAGAAAATTCAAGTGAAGGCCACTCGCTTGAGTGTGTTTTCCAAAGCGAAGCGAGTCTAGCAAGCTGAAGTGAAGCGTGCCGAAGAATAGCGTAGCGAAGCGAGCGCTACAGTAGATTCAAAGCGAGTCTGCCAAAGCGAAGCGAAGCGAGTGCTACAGTGTAAAGACAAAGCGAGTCAACTGTGGTCAACATTTTCCAAGGCAGTCACTAGGGAACTTTGCTCCCAAGCGACACACTACAGAAAGACTACGAAGTGACTCAAATCTAGGCGGACGCTACATCTTCAAAGCAAAGTGAGCCACTACCTACCAGAAAGCGACAGCAGAATTCCCGCTCCGATTTTGAACTCCAGTCAACTGGAGATCTCAGCATTAATTACGAGATCTCTACGTGTCGAACGCGGAGAGGAGCAGCGGAGTTGACTGCCAGGCCGACAGGGCGCCGCAACAGTACTGGGTCGCTCCAGTTACTGTTGAAATTGGATCTTAGCCATTTTCGGCAAAGAGCCAAAACTGCGCGTCTGAAAAGCAGCCAGCCTGTGCAAGTACTGTCGAGAGGAGGAGGGACAAAGCCACCAACCAAGCAACGGATCTCGGCATCCCTCCGCCTATAAATAGTGAAGGATGAAGACGAAGTTAAGTAGACACTTCCTGAGCATTCGAGCCTACTGCAAACAAACACTCCCAGCCTTAGAGCAATCTTCGAGTCTTTGTTTCCAAGTGTTCTCCGAGTTCCAGTCACATCGGAACTTGTCTTCGCAACCTTCACACTTAGAGTCTAAGCCCATTCCATATCCAAGCTTAGAAGAAGAACTCTAGCCATCTTTGCACTTATTGTAAAGAGTTCTTCATAGTGAGTTGTCGTAAACCAAAAACCCTAAATCTGTTGTTAGGTTTTTGTGTTCGTCGTCGTTAGGTTGTTTCGATCCAAGGCCCTTCTTTCATCGATTGAAGAAGCCTCGATCATAGAGTCTAGATCCAAGCTTCCACTTACATCGTTTGTGTAAAGCTCGATCGAAGCTAGGCTGTAAGGAGAGCCCGCAATCTCCCTGTCTGTCGTTAGGACTGAAGCGAGTGAAGCTTCCAGTCCAGTTTAGGTTTTTGGTGTGAACCCGGAATCACCCAGCGTCTGTCAGATCCAAGCGAGTGAAGCTCGATCTTGACCAGGCTTTTGAAGAGCCCGTAATCTTCAAGTTCTTGAGTGAAGAGAACTGTTGCCGAGTGCAACAAGTGGACGTAGGAGCGTTATCTCCGAACCACTATAAATCTCGTGTCATATCTCTCTAACCCTAAACTCTTTACTTTGATTATTCATTGCACATTGCATTAAATCAAACATAACTTGGATTTTAACTACTTAGGAAAGATTTAGCTCACTGAATTCCGCACAAAGAGTAAAGTCTCACTCTTGATCAAGCTCTAAGCTTAGGTCAAGAGAATCCTGATTACTTCAGATCTAGCTCTCGGCTAGGTCTTAGTATTTCTACGAGCACTTTACTTTATACTCTGAGTTAAGGAATTTGAAGTTGAAAAACTTCAAAATACGTATTCACCCCCCCCCCCCCCCTCTACGTATTTTTCCTATAACAAAGACCAACAAGTGGTATCAGAGCAGCGGTTCTTTCGAGCCTCTGCTTTTCATATCCGAAGCGAGTCCCCACTCGCTTCACGTTGTCTCACTGAACCGGATCCTATTTTCCTAAGTGCATCAAAATCTCACACACGCATATTGCATTTACTGCTGATAGTTTGCTATGTCTACATATAGTGCATCAAGTCTTCCACAGTTCTCTATCGAAGGATACGAGGCATGGAGTTTCCGAGTCGAGAGCTTCCTATGCTCCATCCACGACCGGATGTGGGAAGTTATAGAAGACGGACCAATCGAGATTAAGAAAGCCATATCTGTGAACGTTCCAGCCGCCGAAGGTTGCGAAGCTCATGTTAGACAGGAGTACGTCGAGAAGGACAAAGATGAATACAATGCCAACGACTTCAAGATCGCCAACCTTGATAAAATTGCACGTCACACGATGCAGAGCACTGTGTCGGATGCCTACCTTCCTAGGATCAGGAAGTGTGCGACGGCGAAGGAAATGTGGGTAACCCTAGCCCTCATTTCACAAGAACGGACAAGATCAAAGAGAACAAGCTCGCCGTACAAATGCGTGAGTTTGAAAGCTTGATAATGAAGCCAGGAGAGTCAATCAACGCCTTCGAGCTGAGAGTCACCAACATTATTGCAACTCTCAACTCACTTGGGAAGGAACTCACAGACAAGGAAGTAAATCTGAAGATTGTTCGTGCTCTCACGAGGAAGTGGCAGACAATGAAGGAGCTGTACCTAGCTACCAAGGATCTATCGAAGCTCACACCGGAGATTCTGTTCTCCGAACTCAAAGCTCATGAATTTGATCTGAATCGAATGAACCTCGACGAAGAGGATGAAGCTCCCACGACATCAAAGGGTGTAGCTTTCAAAGCTGCTGAAGGGCCAAGCGACCAATCGCTAGCCAAGATGACGAGGGAAGAGTTGGAAGAACATGTTGCGTTCTTATCCAAGAACTTCAACAAAATGAACTCTCGAGTGGGCAAATACAAGAGATTCTACAAGCAGTACAAAGGGAGGAGCACTGATGCTCGAGAAGGAAAAGGGAAGAGAGAAGAGACGACAAAGCCGATCTCAAGGGACATGATGGAAGTGGAGTGCTACCACTACCACAAGATGGGCCACTACAAATCCGATTGCCCGAAGCTGAGTTCAAAGGAGCGAGAGGAACTAAGAGCAAAGAGGGATGCTCCGAGGCGAGCGCTCGTAGCTAGTGAAATGCCGGTCGCTTCAACTGAAGAAGTCTCAAGCGACTCGGATGCATTCACAGATCCCAACTCCAGTGAGGGAAAGGATCTTGGACTCATAGCCCTCACCGACGAGGAAACCGGAGAGGTATTCATCTATCCCTCACCTAGTTCGATTACATTCGCACACACTCACCAAGAGGAAGCAAATTCCTCGACATGGAGTGAGTTGCTTGACAAGCACATCAAACTGTCAAGTGACCACGAAGTGTTGAAACAAGCTTTGTCTCAAAGCGAGAAGGAGAACCGAAAACTAGCCAATGAGCTTGACCAAGTCAAACTTAACTTAAGGGCTATGACTAGTAAGTTCGAGGATCTCTTCGAGAGACATCAAAGCTTGGAAGGAAGGTATGAAACCCAGTCTGCTCTAGTTGCCAACTTGAACAAAGCTTCATATGCTAGGCAGGCACTAGAGAGCTCACTTCTACCTTTTGGTAGAAAGGGAGGACTCGGATATGAGGGTGGACCTTCCAAGCCGACTGTCTTTGTTGGTGCTTCAAACACGACACCATCAGTCACTTTGGAAATGCCCACTGCATCCAAAGCGACCACTAACAAAGATAAAGGCCAAATGGCTGAGAACCCTGAGAAGAAGCCAATGAAGATGTCTATATCTTCAAGGGCGGAAACTATGGGCAAGCAAAGACCAACGGTCCCTAGCACTCACAATGCTAAAGCTTACCAATCCAAAGGTAAAGGGAAACCAGTTGTAGCTTCTAAGTCTCAGACCAAGAAACCAGAGACAAAGGATCTCCCTTTCCAGAAAAGGAGTAATGTCTATGTGTCACGTTATCCGGACTGGAGATGGTCCAACCGGACTAATGCTGAGGGGGAAGAGCTTGAAGCACCAAGGAGGTCGCTTCAAACTTCCAAAGTTTCTCAAGCGAGTCGAGGTCAAAACCCTAGTCGGACCGCTTCGAAGAAACAAAGCGTGCCGCTTCGAAAGACTTTAAACCCTACGTCAGTCTCTAAGCCTGTAGCTAATCCGAAGCGAGTCACTTCAGGATACAAGCAAGCGGGTAAGAGCATAGGTAAGCCTCAAGCGAGCCGTTACCCCTCTTGCACACACTGCTGCACGTGTGAAGCTGCTTTAAGGCAGAAGTCACAGTTTTTAAAGGTCTAGAAACCCAAAGCACAAGCTACCTTTCAAAAGAAAGTGAAGCAAGTGTGGGTACCTAAGGGAACTAACTTGCAAGGACCCAAACTTATTTAGGTACCAAAATCTGTCTAATTGCAGGTGAGCGCCATGGATCCCATGCCAAGTGAGGGTCAACAAATCTGGTACTTGGACAGTGGATGTTCAAGACACATGACCGGCATGAGAGCTCTACTTCACGATTACATAGAGAAGAAGGGTCCACACGTCACTTTTGGTGATAACTCTCGAGGAAGCACCAAAGGGTACGGCGCACTGAAGGTCGGAAAGCTTACAATAAAAGAAGTCTCCTACGTGGAAGGACTTAAGCACAACTTGCTATCCATTTCACAATTTTGTGACAAGGGATACAAGGTGGAATTTATTTCCAACAAGTGCATAGTGAAAAGCAAGCTCACGTCCCAGATTGTGCTCACTGGAATAAGACAAAGGAACGTCTATATAGCACAATGGGACAGCTACAAAGAGGAGACGTGCTTAGTTGCAAGGAGTGCTACAGAAATAGGATGGCTATGGCACAGACGCTTGAACCATCTCAACTTCAAAGCCATAAATCGCTTAGCTCGAAAGGGTTTGGTGCAAGGCATACCAAATGAAGTCTTCATCAAAGACCATCCATGTTCACCATGCCAACGAGGGAAGCAGACGAAGAAGCACTTCGCCAGTATTGAAGAAGCTTCATCGAAGCGAGTGCTCGAGCTGCTTCATATGGATCTGTTTGGTCCAGTCACTCCAGTTAGTGTAAATGGAAGGAAGTACACTCTAGTTGTAGTCGACGACTTCTCTCGCTACACTTGGGTTGTATTTCTCTTCAGCAAGAAGGAGACACTGACCAAGCTACCACAACTGCTCAAGCGATTGGCTGTGGAGAAGAATCAAGCGATTGTCACCATACGCTCCGATAAAGGCACAGAGTTCCTGAACTCTACCATTGAAGCTTACTGCACGGAGCATGGCATAGCACATGAGACTTCCTCAGCACGCACACCTCAGCAGAATGGAGTTGCTGAAAGAAGGAATCGGATCATCAAAGAAGTCGTTCGAACCATGATTGCAGACTCGAAGCTTCCGATGAAGTATTGGGCTAAAGCGGCCAATACAGCATGCTACACGCAGAATTGAACGCTTCTCTGCAAACGGCACGACAAAACACCATATGAAATATGGACAGGGATAATTCCGAACATATCTTATTTCCATATTTTTGGTTGTAGGGTCTTCATCCATGACAATGGAAGTCGCAGTTGAAAGCTTTTGAAAGCAAAGCTGATGAAGGAATATTCTTAGGATATTCTACATCAAGCAAAGCTTACAGGGTGTTCAACTGTAAAATCCTAATCGTGGAGGAATCACCCCATGTCGTATTTGATGAATCTTCTTTGAGTCTTCCACAGGAACAAGTTCAATCCATGGAAAATAAGTCAAGCGAGGAACCCATCAATTCGTTAACTTGGGACATGCTTGAGGATGATGAAGAAATCAAGGGCTCAAGCGAGCAGAATGTCCAAGGAAAAGTTGAAGCTGCCCCCAAGATTCCTGAAGCGAGTGCTGGCCAAGCACCCAATCCAAGCGTGCATGGCTCAAGAATCACTCCCCAAGTCAAATCATTGGAGATCCATCCAAGGGTGTACTGACCAGAAGTCAAGTGTTTGGAGAAAGTGCCATGTTCAGTTGCTTTCTCTCAAACATTGAGCCGTCATGCATGGAGGAAGCCTTAGCTGATTCCAATTGGGTGATCGCCATGCAAGAAGAGCTGAATCTGTTCACCAGAAACGACGTATGGTACCTCGTGGATCGTCCCAAATTTCAGCATGTTATTGGCACCAAGTGGGTGTTCAAGAACAAGACGGACGAGGACCACAACGTTGTAAGGAACAAGGCGCGTCTCGTTGCTAAGGGCTACTGCCAAGAGGAAGGGATTGATTTTGATGAGACCTTCGCTCCAGTGGCACGACTTGAAGCAATCAGACTATTTCTAGCCTATGCAGCGGCCAAGAAATTTAAAGTATATCAGATGGATGTGAAGAGCGCGTTCCTCAATGGTGAATTAAAGGAAGAAGTCTATGTGGAGCAGCCACCGGGTTTCGAGCAAGGAGATAAGGTGTATCGATTGAAGAAAGCCCTATATGGATTGAAGCAATCTCCCAGAGCTTGGTATGATACCCTATCTCAATTCCTAGTGGATAATGGATTCCACAAAGGAAAGATAGATCGAACCCTATTCACCATCAATCATGGAGATGATATGCTATGGGTTCAGATCTATGTGGACGACATCATATTTGGGTCACCAAACCAGTCGCTTAGCGAGAAGTTTGGAGAGCTCATGAAGACCAAATATGAGATGTCGATGATTGGCTTGATGAGCTGCTTTCTAGGTCTTCAAGTGAAGCAGCAGGATGATGGTATCTTCTTCAATCAAGCTAAGTATTCAAGAGATATGCTTGCCAAGTTCGGTGTTCAGCATGCCAAAGCTGTGAAGATTCCAATGAACACGAACTGGAAGATGGAGCCAGACATAGATGGGAAGTCTGTGGATGCTACAGACTACCGAGCCTTGATCGGATCCCTTCTATATTTCACTGCAAGTAGGCCGGATATAGCTTTTGTAGTTGGAGTATGTGCTCGCTTCCAAAGCAATCCCAAGCACAACCATCTTGAAGCTGCCAAAAGAATTCTTCGATATTTGAAGGGCACTGTCAATATGGGGCTGTGGTATCCAACCGAGGACAATTTGGAGCTCACTGGATACTCAGATGCTGACTATGGAGGGTGCCGAATTGATAGGAAATCAACTTCGGGCACTTGTCAGTTCTTGGGAAGCAAGCTGATCTCATGGTTTTCGAAGAAGCAGACGAGTGTAGCTACCTCAACGACTGAAGCCGAATATATGGCCGCTGGAAGCTGCTGTTCTCAAATTCTATGGCTTCGTCAGCAGTTGAAGGACTACAATGTTGAAGCAAATGAAATTCCTATATTCTGCGACAACAACAGTGCGATCTGCATCTCTCAAAATCCAGTGCTTCACACCAGATGCAAGCACGTGGAAATCCGACATCACTTTATTCGTGATCATGTCAAGAAGAAGGATATCAAGCTCAAGAAAATCCATACTGATCTCCAGCGAGCATATATCCTCACCAAGCCTCTAGCAGAATCTCGTTTCAATCAGCTATGCATGGAATTAGGGTTGCTAGACCCTGGTGAAGAGTGCTAGATCCAGGATGCACGAAGGAGTGGTCGCTAGTTTTTCTTAGCGTCACTCGCTTCGGATCTTCACCAACTCAAGCGAGTCACTTCAAAAATCCACTCGCTTGAAGAAGGAGAAATAAGGTGGAGAAAGGTGGAGTGTTGGAAGACGTTCCGTACCCGCTTACAGGAATTGTTAAGCCATTGGTTAAGGGGGAACTATTGTTTGCTCTCGGAGCAAGCTACTTCCAAAGCGAGCAAGGAAAGCTGCTACCTAGCCTAGGATTCCTAGCGAGTGGGTATAAACACTAGCAAGTGCCGTTTCTAGTAACGGTTGTGGGGTCTTGTTTCGGGCCTTCCCACGTAAAAATGGTGAAAGCTTAGGCAGGGCTGGCACCTAGACCTTGTGTCCTCTTCCCATCTTTCCGCCGAAGAGGAGCAAGTCTTCTCATCTCCTTCATCGTGGATAAACATTCATTCTCTACTCACTCTTCATTGAGTTGAGCTGCCGGATGTCTATCCATTCCTCCCCCACTTTGAATTTTGCATCGCTTCAATTTGCCCTAGCTTGGATCAAAGCGAGTCGATTGCAAGTTCATTTTGTAGCTTGTAGGAGGAAGCTTGAAGGTTTACCTTTTCTACAAAAGGTTGCAGGGCTGGTGACATGCTTCTGCGTAAAATACGAGATTGTCTTGACAGAGCATTCTCATTGTCATCCTGTCCATTTCTGCTCTGAGATAAGGACTTGTACTCATCCCCCATTCGTCGTGAATATGTACACTTACATGAAACTCCCCTCTGGGTTGTAGTAAGCTTGTGTACTATATTCATTTTCTCCCCCATTTACTTCGATGGAGGACTCTCTAATTCGTAGAGGAAGATGAATGCCAAGAAGATGAAGTATCCATCAAGTGGAGTGGTACTCAACAGGTGGTATCAACAAGCTTCAAAGCAATATCAACAAATGGATTCATCAAGTGCTATCCAAATCCATAAAATGAAGTCTTCAATAAGTGGTATCAATCTCCTACGAAGTGAGATTGACTAGTAAGCGTTTCAATTTTAAGTACACTAAGTGAGCTGAAGCGTGCTAGAAACCTTCACTCACTATGTGGAAAATATAAAATGAATCTGACACAAATACAAAGAGGAAAACATTCTTGTTTATCCTCGAAGTATGTAAGCCAGAAACATTTTAAATTAAGCAAAGAAATTTCATTTCTTATTCCAGTCGCTTCAGATGGCCAAGCGAGTGCTACGTCACTCCAAGCGAGCCATCGCAAGCGAGTGCGGAACAGTCACTCAAGCGAGTACCTCTCAAAGCGAGCAAAGGCCAAGCGGCCCAACTCGAAGCGAGCGGGTACGAAGCGAGTATGAGCTGTCTGCACTCGAGTGCAATTTTACTTTCTACTTTGCATTAAATGCAGGTTCATGTACTGCCGAAAATAACGGGCGCGTGATGTACACTTTGAATTCGAAGCGGGAAAAGACGGAGAAGATCCAGCCGTCGAATCTTAATAGTCCCCGATTTGTAGCCGTTGGATCTACGCTGTATAAGACAAACGAATCACAGCAGGCCACGTGGAGACGCCGAGCAAGTGGCGGTTCACTTTTACTGTGATGACGCCAGACACATCAGATCCATCACCGCGCGTCCGCCGCCTACCTACAGGATCCTCGCCGATATTACTGTCTTGCCCCTGCCACGTCAGCCAAACCCTACCTCTATTTAAAGACGCTATGCAGAACAAAAAAAAAAAAAAAAATTCACAACTCTCAATCTTTGCCATTCTAGTGCAAGAACTGAAACTTTCTGCAAACTCACGAGTCTTAATCCCAGTTCTTTGTCTTTAAATCTCCATTCGAAATCTCTCAAATCTCTCACCATGGGAAAGATGCAAAACTCAGAAACTATGGAGCAATTTCTCACCGGAGTCGACAAACACATCAACGTCGAGCCACATCTTGACCCAGTCGTCACCGAGGAAGATGGTTTCTTCCGTAGGGCCGTGATCACAGCCGGCCTATGGAAGTTTGTGACGGCGGTGCCGAAGAAGGTTTTGGCCAAGGCGGTGGCCGAGCTTCTTCTGAATCTGAGGAAAGAGCAGAATACATCCTCATTCACCGATCCACAGACCGGAGAGCCGGTGGAGGTGGACCTGAGCAACCTCATCAGCGTATTCGACTTGCCGAGGGAAGGAGGAAACTCCCTGTTGGAGTTGGGATTTTCCGCCGGAATCGAATATGCTCGATTCGCCGTCGAGAGAGCAGAACCAAACTTCAAGGAGGCCAGTATCCGCTCAAATTTGAAGGCCCCTTTCAACCATATCTGCGAGCTCTTTTCGAAGAGCGTCGCATGCTACGTCGGAACCCTGGACACGCTCTCTGAAACGAAGCTGTTCGCCACCACCATCATCGTCGACAGCCTTACTGGAACCAGATTCAACTGGCATGGTTAGTTTCTCAACCAAATTCACGAAGCTGCCGAAGATTTTGCGTTCGTGAAGGGAAGCGCCGATCAGATTCTCCTCAAGGGGAAGCTAAAATTATTCTCCAGACTATCTGTTGCTTTGGAGGAACGCTACCCCGACAAAGTATAGCCGGAATCCGACGTTGCTGTCTACAACAAGCAATCTGTGTTCTATGACAAGTGGAGGAAAAACAAGATTCCGATCGATTTGGGACTTCTAGCTGTAGAAGTGCCCGTTGCAGTGCCAGTCGCCGAAAGGCGAGCTGAAGCGACCCAAGCTAAGCGAGCCGCTTCACCCGGGAAGCGTGCTGCGCCCAAGCAAGGGAAGAAAAAGTTGAAGCGAGTCGCTTCACTCATCCTGTCAAGCGAGGTGAAGGAGAAGCCGCTTGAGGATGTTGAAGTGACTCAACCCCAGCCTTCACCTATCAAAGCCCAAACTCCCCCACCACAAACTCAAACACAAACAACTCAACCACCAGAACCCCAAGCCTCTTCATCAGCCCAACCACATTCACGAAAATCCCCCCTCTCCCCTCTTGAAGAAGAATCAGCTTCTTCGTTCCAAATCCCTACTGTCCCACTTCTCAGCACAGATCCATCTGTTGCATATACCACTTTTCAACCTACCCAAACCCAGCAAACACAGCCAGCTACAGATCCCATCAAACTCTCCGAAACCCAAACCTCATCAACCCAGTCACCTACCTCATCGGCAGCTACAGCCGATACCGCCCATACTACAGCTACAACCATAATTCCCCAGTTCCAAATCTCCAAAACCCCTACTCAGCTGGATGCTCTCACAAGATATGCGAGAGATAGAGAGCATGCCGCTGAAACCCTCAGAACCTGCTACTCCTCAGTGCCGATGTCCGACGACTTCTTTACTAAGATCGTCGATTTCCTGACATACATCACCTACCGCGGCACGGAGTACTACAAGGTCTTTAAGCTCCTAGAGGCCTTCTCAAAGGAAGATCTAATCAAGATGGAGGGAAAGCTCCTGGACTTCATCGGTGAGAATGGCTTCCATGCATTTCTCACCGGAACCAGCTTCTGGGATAAGCTGGACGCCAAAGTGAAGCGTGCCTATCCGGACGCTACAGTCCCCGAGCGCATCCCGACCATTCACGAGCGAAGATTGATGAGGGAGCACGCGGAGGAGGTGGAGGTAAAGGATGCGGAGATCTCGAGCCTGCAAAGCGAGATCACCAGGAAAGAGGTGGAGATGGAGAAGAGGATTGAGGAGGTCAAGAATCTTAGAGAAGATTTTGACAAGAAAAAGGGAGAGATGGAGAAGAAAGTGGAGGAACAAGGGAAGCTTGTGGAAGAAAAGGAGAAAGCTTTGGAGGAGAAATCAAAGCTGGTCGGAGACCAAGGGAAGACCATTGCTGAACTCAAACAGCTGCTTGATGCTGAGAGAAGCAGGCTGAAAGACTTGAACAACAGGATGGTAAATCTGGAGAAGGAGAAGAGTGCTCTGATCGCAAGTCACAAGGAAGAGATGGAAAAAGTCTCTAAATATGCTGAAAAGATGATTAGAGCAGTGGAGGATAAGGATGGAGAAATGGTCATGATGAATTGTCGACTTTCTCGTGCTGCAATTCAAATAGCTGCTCAAGCCGAAGAGATTGACTCAGTCAATCTGAAGAAAGCAGAACTAGATGAGCAGATTAGTCTAGCACAGAAGAATGCCAGTGAGTTGGCAGGCAAGGTCATCGAAGCTGCCCAGCTTCGCGTGACTCTCAACAGCCAAGAAAGCGCTGTGGCTACTGCAAAGGCTGAGCTTAAAGCTTCTCAGGACTTCCTAAATCTCACGATTGAGGAGGAGCGCAAGGACATTCGCGCATAAATTGAAGCGGAGCTGGAGGCTCGCTTCAGAAATGTGGAATCGCTTGAGAGGCTGATGGCCTCGGTCAGAGAAAGAGAGAAGCAGTGTGAGTATTTGCTCGAGGAGATCAGTGTCAAAACAGCCGAACTTGTGCTCTCCCAGGAGCATACTTTCGCAGGGAAGACCGAGCGGATGCTGCATGCTGTATTCAATGCAGTTAATAATCTTCACCAGTCTATTACTGGAAAGATAATCACACCAACCCCCGGCAGTGATTATGCCAAAAAGAGGGAAGGTATTGTACAGAAAGATGCTGAATCCTTGGAGCTACAAGGTGGAGTTGGTGGTAGTGGAGAAGAGAGGAGGTTGGAGATTGAAGGAGGTAGTGAAGTGGAGAAGGAGTTAAAAGAGGTGTTGGATGATGAAGCGAGGGCGAAGCTTGTGAAAAAGGGCAAAGTAAAGCTTACAGAAGAAGAACTCGCTAAGAAGCCCGAAGAGCCTCGCAGGCCGCTTGAAGGGAAGGTGCTTGCCTCTTCGATTCCTACTCACCCTCCTGTCGTTGTGCTTACCAAGGAGCAAAGGGAGGAGCAAATCCGTCGAGATGAAGCTCTAGCTCGCGACATGGAGACGCAATTCGATATGAAAGCTCTTGCCCAGTTCCAAGCACCCGCTTCACCCCTGGCCTCTTCAACTCTTGCATTAATCTCTGATCTTGCAGGAGCTACTTCTTCGACTGCTGAAGCCACTTCATCCAGTAAAGCCATTACTCCAAGTGCCTCCGCAGTCATTCCTCCTAAAGAAGCTGAAAAGAAGAAGAAAGAAGAAATGCCTCCACCACCAGCACCAAAACAAGCCTTGAAGCGAACGCCCCCCGAAGCTAGAGATGACGATCCAGAGGCCAAGCGCCAAAAGATCAAGAAAACGATCGCTTCTAGAGCTGGTGAGATGGAGAGGAGGAGGAAGCGAGGAGAAAAGAAGAAGGAGGAAGCAGAGAAGGAGAAAAGGATCAATGAAAGGCGTCTGCAAATCATCGAGAGTCAGATCGAGGAACATTTCAATGAAGTGAGACTCATCCAGACCGCCCTTACTCGAAGCGCCTTCATCCCGTTTTTGACTGATGAATCGGAAGCTTGTGTGAAGCAAGCCTGGATAGATGCTTGCAATGTGACCACCACGGAGATGATTGAGTCCGGTCGCTACCCGCGCAGAGAGGAGCAACAATATATTCGGAGGAGACTGTCTGACATGCTCCCGAAGTGGAACACAGAGCTAAGTATGAAGTTCAATGCTACTATAGCTCAGTTGTCCAGCCGATCAGAGGAGGAGTTGGTTGTGCGCAGGAATGAGCATCCTGATGCTCGAGAGATCGAGCAGTTCATCCCTGACGATTTACTTGAGCTGTGGCTATACTACAAGGATAAATTCATCAAAGCATATCACTACTGGGAGGTAGTGCCACTGCAGACTCAATGCTCAAGGATCAGCGCGCTCAGCAACTTCCTAAGTGCCTACGATGAGAAGTTCAGGCGGAAAGTCTTCTCTCTTGCAGAGCTTGCAGAGCCAATGCCTCTAATCATCAAGGTGCCAGCTAAGAAGGACTTCCCCATGCCCTTCCTACCCGGCACAAGTGTCCCAGACTGCAGCATCATCGATGCAGAAGTTGATGAAGCCTTCAAACTCGAAGAAACTTGGAGGAGGCCAAGTATTCACAATGTTGGAACATTGTAAGTGAAGGTCTTCAGTGCATATACTGTTCCTGAAGAGATGATCGCGAAGGACTTGGAGGCAGAGGAAAAGGAGAAGGAAGTGGAGGTGACGGAGAAGAGGAAGGAAGACAAGGATGAAGCTGCAGGAAACCTTTGAGTTTCAAGCTTCTTATTTTGTGAACTAATGTTCAATCTATCCAATTTTATTTTCTGTCTCTCATGTGTTATTTACTAGCTTTATGAATTTTTTATTCTTATGCTACAAAACTCAAACAACTTAACCGAAAAAAAAAGGGGAAAGGAACCTAAAGAAAAATTTCAAACGAACATGCAAAGGAAGCATTCGCTTGAAATTCCTTCCACGGTTAGGTAGGCTGAATCTCTTAGTCTAAGAATTTCTTTTGGGTTTTGGCATCATCAAAAAGGGGGAAATTGTTGGGAATTGTTAAGAACAAAGTGTTAAGGGGGAACCTAGAAGGGACATTTTGTTGTTTTGATTTGATCCCAAATCCCCCAAGTGTACTGTTCCCATGCGACCCATTTTTTTGATGTAGATAATAGGTTAGAAAATTTTCTAAGCCTACTATGTTAGGATGGATTTATTTTGCTTAAATTTTAGACCGCAGAAAATTCAAGTGAAGGCCACTCGCTTGAGTGTGTTTTCCAAAGCGAAGCGAGTCTAGCAAGCTGAAGTGAAGCGTGCCGAAGAATAGCGTAGCGAAGCGAGCGCTACAGTAGATTCAAAGCGAGTCTGCCAAAGCGAAGCGAAGCGAGCGCTACAGTGTAAAGACAAAGCGAGTCAACTGTGGTCAACATTTTCCAAGGCAGTCACTAGGGAACTTTGCTCCCAAGCGACTCACTACAGAAAGACTACGAAGTGACTCAAATCTAAGCGGACGCTACATCTTCAAAGCAAAGCGAGCCAATACCTACCAGAAAGTGACAACACAATTCCCGCTCCGATTTTGAACTCCAGTCAACTGGAGATCTCCGCATTAATTACGAGATCTCCACGTGTCGAACGCGGAGAGGAGCAGCGGAGTTGACTGCCAGGCCGACAGGGCGCCGCAACAGTACTGGGTCGCTCCAGTTACTGTTGAAATTGGATCTTAGCCATTTTTGGCAAAGAGCCAAAACTGCGCGTCTGAAAAGCAACCAGCCTGTGCAAGTACTGTCGAGAGGAGGAGGGACAAAGCCACCAACCAAGCAATGGATCTCGGCATCCCTCCGCCTATAAATAGTGAAGGATGAAGACGAAGAGAAGTAGAACACTTCCTGAGCATTCGAGCCTACTGCAAACAAACACTCCCAGCCTTAGAGCAATCTTTGAGTCTTTGTTTCCAAGTGTTCTCCGAGTTCCAGTCACATCGGAACTTGTCTTCGCAACCTTCATACTTAGAGTCTAAGCCCATTCCATATCCAAGCTTAGAAGAAGAACTCTAGCCATCTTTGCACTTATTGTAAAGAGTTCTTCATAGTGAGTCGTCGTAAACCAAAAACCCTAAATCTGTTGTTAGGTTTTTGTGTTCGTCGTCGTTAGGTTGTTTCGATCCAAGGCCCTTCTTTCATCGATTGAAGAAGCCTCAATCATAGAGTCTAGATCCAAGCTTCCACTTACATCGTTTGTGTAAAGCTCGATCGAAGCTAGGCTGTAAGGAGAGCCCGCAATCTCCCTGTCTGTCGTTAGGACTGAAGCGAGTGAAGCTTCCAGTCCAGTTTAGGTTTTTGGTGTGAACCCGGAATCACCCAGCGTCTGTCAGATCCAAGCGAGTGAAGCTCGATCTTGACCAGGCTTTTGAAGAGCCCGTAATCTTCAAGTTCTTGAGTGAAGAGAACTGTTGCCGAGTGGAACAAGTGGACGTAGGAGCGTTATCTCCGAACCACTATAAATCTCGTGTCATATCTCTCTAACCCTAAACTCTTTACTTTGATTATTCATTGCACATTGCATCCTAATAAAACATAACTTGGATTTTAACTACTTAGGAAAGATTTAGCTCACCGAATTCCGCACAAATAGTAAAGTCTCACTCTTGATCAAGCTTTAAGCTTAGGTCAAGAGAATCCTGATTACTTCAGATCTAGCTCTCGGCTAGGTCTTAGTATTTCTACGAGCACTTTACTTCATACTCTGAGTTAAGGAATTTGAAGTTGAAAAACTTCAAAATACGTATTCACCCCCCCACCCCCCCCGCCACCCCTCTACGTATTTTTCCTATAACAAACCGGGACCAACACTTGATATTAGCTGATCTTGGCTATTAGCTTATACTAATGCATCCAGTTGCATTGAATAGGATCGCGGTGAGATAAATCCTTTTGTACTGATTTAATAAAGGATTTAAGATCTCGGACGATTATTATTTCTTAATTCTAGTTGTATAATATTGAATTATATATTTATTATAATTATTACTTTGATTTATCAATGAGTGAGAGTTATTGCAACTCAAAGTATCTCGATATTTTGGGTAATAATATTATAAATAAGATAATAATATTATAGCTAGAAATCGTGTCTCGGCGGAGTCCGAGTTGATGATGTCCCCTTGAGACGCTCTAAAGATTATTATATCAAACCCTGCAGGTGGATTAAGTTCCGATATAATAATAAGGTCGAGCGGGTACTACTCTCGGTTGAGATATTAATTAATAAAGCTATCAGTAGCTTAATTAATTAATGGACATGCGATATCTTAAACACGGGAAATAATATAATTCAAAAAGGAGCCCGTTATGTAATAATTTGGGAAATGGACGGCAGTGCAATATTATTTCTTTAGTGGAGTGAAATAATATTAATGTAATTAAGTAAAGTATTCGGGCCCAGAGAATACTTGGATTATTAATTATATTGTGAGGCCCAGTCCATATCCTCCTTAAGATCCCTAGTGTAGCCCACCAGAAGCAGGCCTGGCCCAGTAAGGAAAATCCTAACCCTAATCTACCTCTATATATATAGATGGTGAGATGAGATTCTGTCATAAGTTTTAATACGAGATTCACAAGAATCGAGAGTGACGGCTGTTTCACTAAAAAGTGTTCGCAATTGAACGAAATCCTATCGTAGCACTAGCAAGTAAAACCTAAGTATCGAATCTCAAGGAAAACTTAACAGGGAAATTAATTATGTAGTAAATCCTAATCTAGCCTAAATCTAGGAAAGCAAGTAAATAAGATTTTTGGGTTTTTGTTGTAAATCCTAGGCAAATAAAATAAATCAAAGCAATAAATAAAAGCAAGTAAATAACTAATCTAAGAACAAGCAAATAAATCTAAGAATTAAACTAAAGTGAAACGATTAATCTACCTAGGCAAGAATCGAAAAGAAAGCGATAAAGGAAGCAACGAAGAAAGCATAAACTACTCTAGACATGATGAATGAAATCTGGAAATTAAAAGAAAAATAAATCTAACTTTGAAAGCTTTAAAAACTAGAGAATTGAAATCATAGGAAAAACGAATCTAAACTTTAAACTAGAAATCGAAAGAACGAAATTAAACTAAGGAAATTAAAAGAAGCAATTAAGAAATCGAATCTAAAACTAAGTAAAGCAATTAAACAAGTAAACGAAAGCAATAAATAACTTACGAGAATTAAACGAAGAACGAAGAACGCAAAGTAAAAGAAATTTCTTGAATTGAATTGCACGAACAAAGAATCTGAATCCGAACAAAGTAAAACTAATAGAGTATTTGAGTGCATAAAACTAAAGCTAAAATAGGGTAAAAGTTTTCTCTAATTCGTGCACAAGGAGATAATATATATACTAGGTAAAAACCTAGATATAAAAGGAAAGGAATTGCTGGCCGCCTTAGTTGGACGGCTCGTCCAGAAGTTGGACGGCGTCCAAAACCTAGAACTGCTCAAAACGGCTCAAACGCGCTGGACGCCCGTCCAGCCTTCTTGGACGTGACGTTGGACGGCGTACAGATCTCCAAACTGCCCTCCTTTGTCCGATCATCGTCTTTTCCTTCCTTTTCGACCCGTTTCCGCTCCTTTTCATCCATAAACACCTACAAGTACAAAAACTCCAAACAACCAAATCATAGCCATAAACACACATAAAGACACGAAAACACACCGAAAGCGGACTCGAAAACACTATGAAAATCCTAACATCTAAAAAACAATCAAAATCCCCCACACTTAGACCTTTGCTTGTCCTCAAGCAATATAAACATACAACTTAGATTCAATCCAAACAAATCAAGTCATAGAACATTTAATCACCGGAATCGACAAACTCAAACGAGGTCACTTTAGTCCCAAGTTACGATCAATCATCATCAACAAACTATGCGGCTTATAAATCAATCTAAGTAAGAGGAAAAACAATGATAACACACATCTCACAATATCTAGATCACCACAACTTAGACGTCTAGCCTACTTCCCCTTTTTATTCAACATATAAACAACTCTTTTCTTTTTTTTCTTTTTTCTTTTTTTTTTTTTTTTTATTAACACGTGAACGTTTTTGGCACATAGTTCACTAGGTTTAATCATCGATGGGTCACATCGAGCCTCCTAGTGCAGTTTCCCGTACCCATTGTCAAGAAGGGTAGAATGCCTACGAACACTTTATTCTAACATACACGAGTATCATCTAGGATATAGTTCATGAAATGTGATCATTCGAGGGTCCCTCGAAGCCTTTTCATGTGGTTTCCCATGCTCATTACTCTAGTATTTTCATACGTTACAAGTAAGAGGAGCAGAATCCTATCAACTCTTTTATTCACATAAACACAACTTTTTTTTTTTTTTTTTTTTTTTTAACATAAGGGGAAAGTAAACTAGCAATCCATAAGGGGAAAGTAAACTAGCAATCCAAGTCGCAACAATCTAGATTTATCACTCAACCAAAAATCATTAGTCGTTTTCCTCAAAACTCAAATCAATTCGTGCCCCACAACTCATCGAATCATAATCAACAACAACTCAAGATTAAACCAACCTAATTTATGCTCAAATCAATTCCAACTGATAGATCAGGGTTAGAGATCCACAACAATTTAAGAGATTATTCATCATGTTTTGCAAGAAGCATTCATGGGTAAAGCATTAAAACAGTAAAGAGCAAGAGATTCATGCATATAGAAAAGCCATAACCGGGCATTTTGTATAGGGCGAGATGTGTATAGCAACGGCAAGTAATAGTTGAGCTATAGGTAAAGGATAAAAGGCGTATTTAGCCATAAACTAGCAAGATTCATGGGGTTTTGCACTCATACAAGCAGATAACGCAGAAAAGAGACAAGGGAAAGAGGGAGGCTAGGAACGTGGAGCTCCGTTAAGCTTCATTCCTCCTCAAGTGATGAGGGTTTTACCTTAAGTTCAAGGTAGTATACGTAAGAAAGAGACTCTTCCCGGTGTTGAGAAGAGTAGAGGGATGTAGAAACGAACTACGGCTTCCCGGAAGAAGGTCTTGTCCGCCTCGGCTTGCCTGAGCTCGGAGGAGCTCGTGAGAGAGAGTATTGAATTGAATGGAACAGTACGCTAAGGAGCGTGCTGTTCGTAAAAAGTGATGATGATATTGTGTGCGTTCACTTAGTATTTATAGGTATGAGGAGGGTGAAAAGTGAGCATCCGTGTGAAGGAAGGACAGAAAAGGAATTCCAGCGGGGGCAAAAGTATCCTCCGTCATGAATGCAGTGGTCCTCACTCTATAGAGTCACGCGGACCGTATGTTACGCAGAACCTCGAGCTTCTACTAAGCGCTCATAGGATCTGGTCAGATCCTCCTCCCTTTGCAGATGCTTACAGATCCCACCTAGCTTATGAGAAAAGTTAGAACCTTACAGCTCCTACATGGCATACGGTTCTTGATTGTGTTGAGCGTCTAGTGCTCTTGGAGTCTTTTTGATAATACACTGTGGTGTGGACTAGCTTCTATGTGGTCTCTATTGGGATGAATATTAATTTCTCTAAATAACAATGATAAGGCTTATGTCGCCCAGAGCCTATCATTCCATTCCTTTTTGGCAAGATTTCATTATTTATTGTGGCGCCTACTATACTGTATAGCTTCTAGAAGCCATACCCTAAGGCTGAGGAAAGTGCGCTTCTCCCTTAATTTGGTTTATTTGTGGAAATGGCTGATATTAGTCCCTATCAGCCACTCCCCCCCCCCCCCCCCCCCCCCCCTCCCCAGGTCCAGAAGCGTTTATATGTTGGCTTCTGGCAGGTGTCTTAGTAGGGAAACTATTTTCACTTTTCCTTATCGAGGCTTTCTTTCGAATAGAGGAATATTATAATGGATATATTTTGTAGGGAAAAAGGCGCGTTAATTTTTTGGGGAGTAAAGAAACGCTTCCTATTCTTTTATAGGCCGACGTGGAGTAACAAGTGGGGCATCGCTCTACTCCCCCTTAGCCTTTTTAACTTCCTTCATTCTCTTCTTCCCCACTCATACATCTGAGAAAAGGGAGGGCATTCACGTTTTTCTACTCAACGTTTCCAGCGATTGCTTCGTCTTCCTTGCTCAAAGGTAGTTTATTGAGTGTTCATTATCTTTATATATCTCTCTTCGGCGTTTGTACAGGTTTTGCCTATGAGGGGCCTTTCTTCCCCTGTCTCTCTCTCTCTCTCTCTCTCTCTCTCTCTCTTTTTTTTTTTTTTTTTTTTTTTTTTTTTTTTTTTTTTTTGAAGGAATCGTTAATACCGATTTTTGTTTTTACAAACCTAGTTTGAGGGTGAATATGATGAGCATTTTTCCATGAAAATCTTAAGATTTCTTAGAAGATTGAGTTTTGTTTGCATTTGCTCCCAGCCATGAATGCTGACGCGGAGGAAGTGCTACGTAAGATTCAGATGAAATTAGAGCAGAGAATGGTTGAGGCCAGAATCCTCAATCCTGAGACTATTTTCTCTTTAAACGACGCCCCCACATTACCCTCTACGGGCACTAGGGTTTCAGAATCGGACCATGAAAACCTACAGGAGACAATAATAATGAAACCTCGTTCAGAACTCTGCTTTCATGAACCGCCCTTAGTCGGCCACGGTAAAATCCTATTTCCTCTCTTCCCTTTGATTGAGGTAAGCATTGATGCTTCTTTTTCTGCAAAACGGGTGATTTTCATTAGTTTGCATTTACAGAGGTGAATCAGTTTTCGACACCCTCTTTCGGTGCTCAGGCTTTGGCTTTTCATCAGTTCTTGGAGATTCTATCAGAGGTTGAGCAGAGTAGGGACCGTGCTCAAGTCGAGGCTCGGGATCTTCAGGACCGTCTCCGTGCTAAGGAGAAATACAGTTCTTCCTTTGAGTTATGCCTAGCGTCATTATCGAGGCGAATAAGGGAATTAGATATAGCCCTAGAGGCTTCCTTAGAATGGGAGTTGGAAATGAAGGCAAACTTTGCTATGCAAACGGAACGACTAACTCTTACTCATGAACAAGAGTTGGAATGTTCCCGGACTTCTTCTCTCGCAGAAGGAATGAAATAGGGTTCCGATGAAGGCGTCTCCAGGGGGATACAAGTTTGCCGATCTAACTTTTTGATGTCCCCCTATGGTCAAGCTTTCATAGACTCTCTGGTGAAGCAATTGCCTGAAGTGTTTATCAATTCTCCTTATTTCTAGGCCAGAATGATAGACCCTCTCACCAATTGGGCTGGCGATGTTGTTTTCGAATGTTGTAGCCAGCTGGGCATCCCAGAACGTGCTAGCTCTATCAATCTGATGCCCATAATACATTTGTTCGAAACAAAGCCCGAGGCCCTCAAAAGGATTTGTTTCATTCCTACTGGGGAACCTTGGTTCATGCCGGTATTGAAGAAAGCTGCTGAATCGCTTCGCCAGCCCATTGAAGCCCTTGAGGGCTTTCCTACTTGGGATGCTCCCCCTTTTCCTCTCTTTTCCGTTGACACTACTACCATGCAGCTTATGAAAGAAGCCTTTGATGAGGTGCCTCCTTTTCTCCTTGCTGGAGCTTTGCCTGCCCATCACGGGCTTATTGTTATCTATTTAACGATTCTATTTATATTTTCAGGAACTAGCGAGGAGGGAGATTGCGGGTCCCTCCTTTTCTCAAGTAACCACTTCTTCCGCACGTATCCTATCAAGTGAGGAGGTTGGCTCAGGGGCGAATGATATCTTCAACGTTCCCCTAGATCATCCCAGAGATAATTGGTTCTTGCCTTCAACTGATACTTCCCCTGTTCCCAAGGGTGAAGTTTCAATCTCTCATTTGTCCAGCTCTGAGGACCTAGCTTTTATCCGAAATCCATGTCCTTAATTTTGTTGCTTTGGATAAGATATTTGTGGAACAACCTATTTTCTGGTGTTTGTGGTGGGGTGCTTTTTATGACCCTGAAAAATCGTGCTAGCTGTGGCTCAAACGATTGTTACTTTTGATTAAGGCACAGATGCTTTCTTTGAGGCCCTGTTTATAACATATTTCTGTTATCAATTTAGAATGCTATCTTTCTTATTCTTGTATTTATAGGGGTTTTACTTTTTACCCTGTTCCTATCTGCTGAAGCATTCTAAGAATGTGAGGCAAAGATACTTCCGGTATTTTTAGGGTGGTGAGACAAAATAGTAGGGTAACATCTTAGTGCAAAATAGCATTTTGAGATAATGGCAGCATTTTGAGACAGCATTTTAAGCTAATGGGATATGGGCATAAGGGTATCCCCTACTCCCCCCCCCCCCCCCCCCCCCCCAAGTGGGGTGTAAGGAGTTGAAGGAATTACACCTCATTTGAGGGCTAAACACATACGAAATATAACTACTTCCGGGATAAAGGGGTATGATAAATGTTTCATACTTCAGTTAATCATGAAATAAGGGGTTTTCAAAAACGAATAAGGGAATAATTCTCATTTTTCCCTGCATATTTCTAGGGTGATACCTGTTCTTTGCTTGTTGTCTCCTCAACATTTTCTTGGTCTAGCACTTCCCTTGCACTTTTGACTTTCGCCCTTGCCTGGGTTATCAGGGCCTCCCATTGCCTTTTCACAATTGGGGCGTGGCATATGCCTGCTACTTCAGCTTCAGATCCTTGGCTTTTGTTTGTCTGCTGGATCAGTTGTTTGGCTGGGTCCTGGGATACCATTAGCTTTCCAGGAGGGTTGTTGCTGGTGATCAGCAGATGTTCCATTGAAACAGAAAGGTTCTGGCCCTCCTCTGCTGGGATTGGGGTTTTGAGCCTCTTCCCCTCAAGTTTCATCTCATCTCTTTCGGTGGTGGGTTCTGCCATCGGCCTTTTCCTGGCCTCTCCCGCTTGCACCGATTGGACATGGCATTTCCGCAAGACCTCTTGATCTCCCGATATTTGCCCCATCCGATTTCCCACGGGGAATTTCATCATCAGATAATAAGTAGAGACCACTGCTTGGAACGGATTTAATGCAGTTCTTCCTAGAATGATGTTATAGGAAGATGGTTGTCGCACCACCAAGAAAGTGACTGGCTTTGATACTCGTGTAGGCCCTTCGCCCAGAGTGAGCATTAAATCAATTGATCCTAGCGACATCACAGGGTCTCCTGAGAACCCGTGCAGAGCCGTGGTCACCCCATTTAAAGGCTTCTGGAGGCTCATTTGGTTAAAACAGCTTTCAAATATGACATTGACTGCAGCCCCTGTGTCCACAAAGACCCTTTGGACCTGGTATCTCTCTATTTCCACTGTGATGACCAACGCATCATCATGCGGATGAATCACTTTCTGGTTGTCTTCTGGCCCAAACGAGATTTCTGGTGGGGGTAGGCCTGCTTCGACCTTCCAGACCCCATGCCTTTCATGCATATGTAATTCTCTGGCAGATGCCTTTCTGCTCCTATTGGAGTCTCCCATGATTGGCCCTCCATATATCATTTTAATAACGCCTTTGGGCTCTGACCCTTGGCTAGCATCAGTTGCTTTTTCAGGAGCTTCTTTGTGCTTCTTGCTTTGTTCTGTCTCTCTTTTGACGTATTCCAAGAGTTCTCCTTCCTGGATTAACTTTTCGATGGCAATTCTTAGGTTCCTACAATCGTTGGTCATGTGACCAAAGTCATTGTGGAACTTACAGATTCTTTCAGAAGGTGGATTCCTTGGTGGCTGTCTATGTCCGGCGGGGATCTGAACCCTAGTTTTCTCAGGACCACTTCGAGCAGATCAACCGGTTGCTTGATTAATGGGGTAAAAGATCTTAGAAACCTTTCATTCTTATCAGTTTTCTTAGCATCTGGAGCTGGTCTTTTTCTTTCTTCCGGCTTCTTTTCTTTTTGAGAGGCCAACTCAGCCCTCTTGCTGCTTAGAGCTTCCTCCATATGGATGTACTTTTGGACTCTCGTCAGTAATTCTTCAAAAGAAGTAGCCTCTTTTTTGATGAGGGAGGCAAAAAACTGTCCTGGCTTCAGGCCGTCTACACAGGCATGCACCTTTAATATCGGCTCTACTCCTGGAATTTCCCGGACGGCCTCGTTGAAGCGTGTCATGTAGTCTCTCAGACTTTCGTTGGCACCCTGTTTTATGGTCGTCAGATGCAAGGAGTTCCGAGTAGTCCTTTTAGCGCTGACGAATTGCTGTAGAAAAACCTCTTTCAGGTCCATGAAGGAATGTATGGAGGCCTTTGGCAACTACTTGAACCAGTGTTGAGCAGTTCCTGACAGGGTTGTAAGGAATACCCTACACTTAACCCCCTCTGAGTACTGATGAAGGAGACATAAGCTTTCGAACTTCATCAGGTGCTCTTCAGGGTCTCCCTTCCCTTGATACTCGCAAGAGATTGTTTTGAAGCTGCTTGGGACAGGATCCGTTTGGATGTCCGCTGAGAATGGGCTGTTCTCGTCAATATATAAGGGAAAGAGCTCTGATTTGTCTCCTCCATTCCTATTGTCTGAAGAAGGCTTTGGATTCTTTCCTTCCTTCGGATTGCGGAACTCTTTTTCGTTTGTTTCCACTTCTTTTGAGGCCCATTCCACGGCCTGAATTTGTTCCTTCAGTTTTTTGACTTCTTTTGTTAAGAGCTTCTTCTGCTCTTGCTGTTGGGCAAACTTCTTGGCCCATGCATTTTCAGTGTTCTCATTGAGATTTCCTTCAAGTTCTTCAGGACCTTCTTCATCTGGGGATTCCCAATCAGTGGAAAATCCCTCTTCCTCTTCGGCCACTGTCGGAGGCAGCCTTGAGACTAGCTCTTGGGTTACGCCTTGATGCATAGGCTTCTACTTATGAATTGCGGGAGTGCTCTTACTTCCTCCCCCTTCCTGGGTCTCACCCAAGGGATCTGTGTTATGAGGATTTGCTCCTAAAGTGTGGAGTCTCTTCTCAACAGCCCCCTCTACTACTCCTTCGATAAGGGCTTTCATTTGCTGAAGCATAGCTGGAGAAAACTGAGCCTCCATGTTGACACTAGCCTCTGTCAGCATAGTGCCTGTTCCTTTGTTTCCAATTACAGAATTTTCCGGATTTCCGGTGGCTTGACCGGCTTCCTTGGAAACAGCATCTGATGTAGCGTTCATCCTTATAAGAATCTGCAAAGATTTAAGGACGTGTAGAGGATTAATTCCAGATGCTCTTTGAGAGAGACTTGAAGTATATGTAACTAGCTATTAACAAGCTTTCTGCATTTGAGCATTATTTATGGTGGCTTTAACGTGTATAGCTTATTTGTTATAAGGCTCTTAAAGGGGGTGGCTTCTGCCAATGTACGGTGAAGGTAAGTAACGACTTAAAGATAGAAATCTGATTATGATAAAGGGTTTTGACACAATTTCCTCCTCTTGGCATGAGGCATCTGATCATGTGAGATTTAGTCGTGATATACTGCTGATTTAGCAGATCCTTTTATAACCGCCCACCATCTAAGGTGCCTTAACAAGTGTGTTTTACTTAATGTAAGGCTTTTTAAAGATGGCTTTCGCCGGAATGAAGCTGAGGTCGGTGACATTTGTCATTACAAAATCTATTTTGTTATGTTGTTTGTTTTCCTAAGGCTTTCCTTATGAGGCCTCTGGGAGGGATCTGATTAGAAGAAGAGGTTATTAAGAATTTGTGCGGCATCTTATTTTATTAAGCTTAATACGAGATGCTTCGGCCACATAGGCCCTTCTTATGGTTAGCCCCCATTTCATAGGACCTTCTTATAAGATATTCCCTGTTAGCCAAGGATATTGAGAGTGATATCCCCTATGTGGGATTTATGAAAACATTATTTATCGAATCGAGCTTATGAGAACTTGGTCTATTTTGTAAAGCTTACAGAGGCGCTACTCGTCAGATTGGGCTTATGAAAGCAATATCCTCCTTAGAGGTTCATAAAGGCATTGTCTATAAAATAGAGTTTTTCGAGAATACCACCTATGAGGCGGGATTTAGGTGAGATTTTGCCTACCGGAATGCAATGGGTAAAGCTTGTGGGAGCGATACACAGGCATGCTGTTCTTTAGAGCAAGGCTTAGGAGTGCACTGTCCATTCAATGGGACTTATAAGGAGTTTTGTCTATCATATGAAGCTTATGAGGATATTGCCAACTGAGTAGGGCTTATGGAAAGTTCTGCCCACTGCACGGGGCTTGCGAAGGAGTTGCCTAGTAGATAGGACTTTGTAGAAGGTTCTGCCCATTGAATGGGGCTTACGAAAGAGGCGCCTATTAGATAGGGCTTTGAGGGGGAGTTGCCTATTAAATAGGGCTTATAAAGTGTTCTGCCCATTATATGGGGCTTACGATGATGTTGCCTACTATGTAGGGCTTTTTGAGAAAGCTGCCTATTGAATAGGGCTTATGATGGCATTGCCTACTATGTAGGGCTTCTGGGGGTTCTGCCCGTTATACGGGGCTTATGAGAGAGCTGCCTGTTAGACAGGGCTTCTGAAAGGAGGTTCTGCCCGTTATTCGGGGCTTACGAGGGAGTTGCTTGTTAAACAGGGCTTCTGAGAGGAGGTTCTGCTTCCAGATGCGGGCTCCCTTCATCAACGTTAATGGGGTAACCTTAGCATCTTTCGGCTCTCCATTTTCTTTAATGTTTTTATTACTTCATGGGTTTTGGGGTCATGGCAATTCAGGAGCATTCGACTAGCTTTAGTAGGGATGCTTATTTTGTAATCACCAGTCCTTTGCAACTTATAGATGGATTTCATATTGAGCATATAATAGACAAAATTGTATGCTCACCAAGTACACAAGGTGAAGCGAATGTTGTAATGACCGCAGTTTTTAGTAGTGATTAATAAAAACTTTGGCATTATTTTTAATAAGAAAGGAACGTTGAAAGAAGTATTATCACTGTTATGAGTGAAATAAAATTTTAAGTACTACTGTTAGTAGTGTTACATTTAGTAACATCAGAACTTCCCGAGACGAGAACCGAACTAAATAAGAAAGGCCGATTAAACAAATCGGTAAAAGAAAAATTCAGTATTAAATTTTGGGCCGAGGCCCATCTGATAAGAACCAGGCCCACTTAGCAGTTACAAGGCCCAGTTAATTGTTCAAGGCCCAGTTAAATGTTCAAGGTTCAGTTAATTATCGAAGCCACTTCGCGATTATTAGTTCGATTTTATTTAATTGGCCCAAGAAAGGGAACCCATTTCAGATTTAATATTCACAAACAATACAAAAGCCCAAGACCCAACTACTAAGCCTGTTGGGAATTGTTAAGGACTAAATTGTTAAGGGGGAACTACATGGGATATTTGGTAAATAAAGTCATTTGTTTTGATTAGATCCCAAAACCCCAAGCGTCCTATTCCCAAGCGACCCATTTTGATGTAGTTTTTAGGTTAGAATTTTTCTAAGCCTACTCTGTTAGGATGGCTCCTTTATTTTGCTTAGATTAGGCTTCAAAAGTTCAAGTGAAGGCCACTCACTTGAGTGTGTTTTCCAAAGCGAAGCAGGTCAAGCAAATCGAAGTGAAGCGTGCCGAAGAATTACGAAGCGAAGCGATCGCTACAGTAGATTCAAAGTGAGTCTGCCAAAGTGAAGCGAAGCAAGCGCTACAGTTCAAAGCAAAGCGAAGCGAAGCGAGTGCTACAGTGGAATCAAGTGAACCCACTAAAGCGAAGCGAAGCGTGCGCTACAAAGAAAAGCCGAAGCGAGTCAACACGAGTCAACACTTTATTTAGTAGTGTCACGGGAAATTTATTTCTCAAGTGACTCACTACAAATTTGACTGCGAAGCGACTCACTTCAGAGCGGCCACTACAACTTCAAAGCGAAGCGAGCCACTACCTACCAGAAAGCGACAGCACAAATTCCCGCTCCGAATTTGAACTCCAGTCAACTGGAGATCTCCGCATTAATTACGAGATCTCCACGTGTCGAAAGCGGAGAGGAGCAGAGGAGTTGACTGCCAGGCCGACAAGGCGCCGCTACAGTACTGGGTCGCTCCAGTTACTGTTGAAATTGGAACTTAGCCATTTTCGGCAAAAGTCCAAATCTGCGCATCTGAAAAGTAGCCAGCCTGTGCAAGTACTGTCGAGAGGAGGAGGGACAAGGCCACCAACCAAGCAACGGATCTCAGCCAACCCTCCGCCTATAAATAGTGAAGGATGAAGACGTGAAGAAGTAGAACACTACTTGAGCATTCGAGCGCATACAGCAAACAAACACTCCCAGCTTTCATAGCAATCTTCGAGTCTTTGTTTTCCAGTGTTCTCCGAGTTTCCAGTCCATCGGAACTCGTCTTCACAACCTTCACACTTAGAGTCTAAGCCCATTCCATATCCAAGCTTAGAAGAAGAGCTCTAGCCATCTTTGCACTTATTGTAAAGAGCTCTTCATAGTGTGTTTCGTCAACCAAAAACCCTAAACTCTGTCTGTTAGGTTTTTGAGTGTCGTCGTTAGGTTGTTCAGATCTAAGGCCCTTCTTTCATCGATTGAAGAAGCCTCGATCGTAGAGTTGAGATCCAAGCTTACACTTACATCGTTTGTGTAAAGCTCGATCGAAGCTAGGCTGTAAGGAGAGCTCGTAATCTCCCTGTCTGTCTGACTGAAGTGAGTGAAGCTTCTAGTCTAGTTAGGTTTTTGGTGTGAACCCGGAATCACCCAGCGTCTGTCAGATCCAGGCAAGTGAAGCCCGATCTCGACCAGGTTTTTGAAGGACCCGTAACCTTCAAGTTCTTGAGTGAAGAGAACAGTTGCCGTCGTGCAACAAAGTGGACGTAGGAGCGTTATCTTCGAACCACTATAAATCTTCGTGTCGTATCTCTCTAACCCAAAACTCTTATTTATTCGATTATCCATTGCACGTGCATATAAACAAACTTAACTTGGATTTTCAATTACTTAGGAAAGATTATAGCTCACCAAATTCCGCACAAAGAGTAAAGTCTCACTCTTGACCAAGCTCTAAGCTTAGGTCAAGAGATTCGTGATTGCTTTAGATCTAGCCCTCGGCTAGGTCTTAGTATTTTCAAAGAGCACTTTACTTTATACTCTGAGTTAAGGAATTGAAGTTGAAAAACTTCAAAATACGTATTCACCCCCCCCCTCTACGTATTTTTCCTATAGCAAACCGGGACCAACAAGTGGTATCAGAGCAGCGGTTCTTTCGAGCCTCTGCTTTGCATATCCGAAGCGAGTCCCCACTCGCTTCACGTTGTCTCACTGAACCGGATCCTATTCTCCTAAGTGCATCAAAACCTCACCCACGCATATTGCATTTACTGCTGATAGTTTGCTATGTCTACATACAGTGCATCAAATCTTCCACAGTTCTCGATCGAAGGATACGAGATATGGAGTTTCCGAGTCGAGAGCTTCCTATGCTCAATCCACGACCGGATGTGGGAAGTCATTGAAGACGGACCAATCGAAATCAAGAAAGCCATATCTGTGGAGGTTCCAGCCGCTGAAGGTCGTCCAGCCCACGTTCGACAACAGTACGTGGAGAAGGATAAGGATGAGTATACTCCAAATGACTTCAAAGTTGCCAACCTCGACAAGATTGCACGTCACACGATGCAGAGCACCGTGTCGGACGCCTATCTACCACGGATAAGGAAATGTGCAACGGCAAAGGAAATGTGGGAAACCCTAGCCCTCATCTCTCAAGGTACAGACAAAATCAAGGAAAACAAGCTCGCCGTTCAGATGCGGGAGTTTGAATATCTGGTGATGAAGTCAGGAGAGTCCATCGACGCCTTCGAGCTGAGAGTTACCAACATTACTGCAACTCTCAACTCGCTTGGGAAGGAACTCACAGACAAGGAAGTAAATCTGAAAATAGTCCGTGCTCTCACAAGGAAGTGGCAGACTATGAAGGAGCTATATCTAGCTACCAAGGATCTAACGAAGCTCACGCCAGAAGTGCTGTTCTCCGAGCTCAAAGCTCACGAGTTTAATCTGAATCGAATGAGCCTCGACGACGAGGATAAAGCGCCCACTACGTCAAAAGGAGTAGCATTCAAAGCTGCCGAAGGGCCAAGCGAGCAGTCGCTAGCCAAGATGACGAGAGAAGAATTGGAAGAACACATTGCATTCTTATCCATGAACTTCAACAAGATGAACTCTCGAGTGGGCAAGTATAAAAGATTCTACAAGTAGTACAAAGGGAGGAGCACTGATGCTCGAGAAGGAAAAGGAAAGAGAGAAGAGACGACCAAGACGATCCCGCGCGACATGATGGAAGTGGAGTGTTACCACTGCCACAAGATGGGCCACTACAAATCCGATTGCCCAAAGCTAAGTACCAAAGAGCGCGAAGAATTGAAGGCCAAGAGGGATGCCCCAAGGCGAGCGCTCGTAGCGAGTGAAGTGACGGTCGCTACAACTGAAGATCCACCAAGCGACTCAGATGCATTCACTGATCCAAATTCCAGTGATGGTGAGGATCTTGGATTTATGGCGCTCACCGATGAAGAAACAGGAGAGGTATTCTTTTATCCTTCAATCACTTCAATTACACTAGCTCACACTGTCAATAAGGAAGAACAATCCTCTACATGGAGTGAGTTGTTTGACAAGCACCAAAAATTGTCAAGCGACCACGAAGTGGTAAAACAAGCTCTGTCTCAAAGCGAGAAGGAGAACCGAAAGCTAACCCGTGAGCTTGACGAAGTCAAACTTAATTTAAGGGCTATGACTAGTAAGTTCGAGGATCTCTTCGCTAGACATCAAAGCTTGGAGGGAAGGTATGAAACCCAGTCCACTCTAGTTGCCAACTTGAACAAAGCATCATATGCTAGGCAGGCACTAGAGGGCTCGCTTCTGCCTTTTGGTAGAAAAGCTGGCCTTGGATATGAGGGTGGACCTCCCAAGCCGACTGTCTTTGTTGGTGCATCACACACTACACCATCAGTCACTTTGGAATTGCCCACTGCATCCAAAGCGACCACCAACAAGGATAAAGGCAAAGTGGCTGAGAACCCTAAAAGGAAGCCAATGAAGATGTCTATATCTTTAAGGGCAGATCCTAAGGGCAAGCAAAATTCAACAATCCCTAGCACTCAACATGCTAAGTCTTACCAATCCAAGGGTAAAGGGAGAACTGTTGAAGCTTCTAAGTCTCAAGCCAAGACACGAGAGACAAAGGATCTACCTCCTAAAAAGAGGAGTAATGTCTATGTGTCACGTTATCCGGACTGGAGATGGTCCAACCGGACTAACGTTGAGGGGGAAGAACTTGAAGCACCCAAGAGGCCGCTTCAAACTTCCAAGGTTACTCAAGCGAGTCGGGGTCAAAACCCTAGTTGGACCGCTTCGAGGAAACCAAGCGAGCCGCTTCGACAGACTAGAAACCCTAAGTCAGTCTCTAAACCCAGAGCTAATCCGAAGCGAGTCGCTTCAGGATATAAGCAAAGTGGGAAGAGCATAGGTAGAACTGAAGCGAACCGCTACCCCTCTTGCACACACTGTTGCACGTGTGAAGCTGCTTCTAGGCAGTACACCAAGTTTTCGAAGGTCGAGAAACCCAAGACACAAGTTTCATCTCAAAAGAGAGTGAAGCAAGTGTGGGTACCTAAGGGAACTAACCTGCAAGGACCCAAACTGATTTGGGTACCAAAATCTGTCTAATTGCAGGTGAGCGCCGTGGATCCCATGCCAAGTGAGGGTCAACTAGTATGGTACTTGGACAGTGGATGTTCAAGACACATGACTGGCATGAAAGCTCTACTTCACGACTATATAGAGAAGAAGGGTCCACACGTTACATTTGGTGACAACTCTCGAGGAAGCACCAAAGGATACGGCGCACTGAAAGTTGGAAAGCTCACAATTGAAGAAGTTTCCTACGTGGAAGGACTCAAGCACAACCTGTTATCCATTTCACAGTTCTGTGATAAGGGGTACAGGGTGGAGTTCATCTCCAACAAGTGCATTGTGAAGAGCAAACTCACGTCCCAGATTGTGCTCACTGGAATAAGACAAAGGAATGTCTATATAGCACAATGGGATAGCTGTAAAGTGGAGACGTGCTTAGTTGCAAGAAGTGCTACAGAAATTGGATGGCTATGGCACAGACGCTTGAATCACCTCAATTTCAAAGCTATCAATCGCTTAGCTCGGAAAGGTTTGGTGCAAGGCATACCGAATGAAGTCTTCATCAAAGACCATCCATGCTCACCATGCCAAAGAGGGAAGCAGACGAAGAAGCACTTCGCCAGTCTCGAAGAAGCCTCATCAAAGCGAGTGCTCGAGCTGCTTCACATGGATTTGTTTGGTCCAGTTACTCCAGTTAGTGTAAATGGAAGGAAGTACACTCTAGTTGTAGTCGACGACTTCTCTCGCTACACTTGGGTTGTATTCCTATTCAGCAAGAAGGAGACACTGACCAAACTGCCACAACTACTCAAGCGATTGGCTGTAGAGAAGAATCAAGCTATCATGACCATTCGCTCCGACAAGGGCACAGAGTTCCTGAACTCTACAATTGAAGCGTACTGCACGGAGCATGGCATAGCACATCAAACTTCTTCAGCACGCACTCCTCAGCAGAATGGAGTTGCTGAAAGAAGGAATCGAATCATCAAAGAAGCCGTTCGCACCATGATTGCTGACTCGAAGCTTCCGATGAAGTATTGGGCTGAAGCTGCCAACACGGCGTGCTACACACAGAATCGGACGCTTCTCAACAAATGGCACGACAAAACTCCATATGAAATATGGACAGGGAGAATTCCTAACATATCTTATTTCCATATTTTTGGTTGTAGGGTCTTCATTCACAACAATGGGAAGTCACAGTTGAAAGCCTTTGAAAGCAAAGCAGATGAAGGAGTATTCTTAGGATACTCTACATCTAGCAAAGCCTACAGAGTATTCAACTGTAAAACCCTAATTGTGGAAGAATCACCCCATGTCGTATTTGATGAATCTTCTTTAAGTCTTCCACAGGAACAGGCCCAAGCGAATGAAAAAGGTCAAAGCAAGGAACTCTCAAATCAACTCACTTGGGACGTGCTTGATGAAGATGATGAGATCAAGGACTCAAGCGAGCAGGATCCCAAAGGAGAAGTCGAAGCTGCCCCCAAGATTCCTGAAGCTAGTACTGGCCAAGCACCCAATCCAGTCGCTTCAGATGGTGAAGCGAGCGACAAGGAAGCGGATGAAGATGAAGCTGGCGGATCAAAGCGAGCGTGGCTCAAGGATCACTCACCTAGCCAAATCATTGGAAATCCATCCAAGGGTGTAGTGACCAGAAGTCAAGTGTTTGGAGAAAGTGCCATGTTCAGTTGCTTTCTCTCAAACATTGAGCCATCAAGCATGGAGGAAGCCCTAGCCGACTCTAACTGGGTGATCGCCATGCAAGAAGAGCTGAACCAGTTCACCAGGAATGAAGTATGGTACCTCGTGGATCATCCCAAGTTTCAGCATGTTATTGGCACCAAGTGGGTGTTCAAGAACAAGACGGACGAGGACCACAACGTAGTGAGGAACAAGGCGCGACTCGTTGCCAAAGGCTACTGCCAAGAGGAAGGAATCGACTTTGATGAGACCTTCGCTCCAGTGGCACGGCTTGAAGCTATCAGATTGTTTCTAGCCTATGCAGCAGCCAAGAAATTCAAAGTGTATCAAATGGATGTGAAGAGCGCGTTCCTCAACGGTGAATTGAAGGAAGAAGTTTATGTGGAGCAGCCACCAGGTTTCGAGCAGGGAGATAAAGTGTATCGCTTGAAGAAAGCCCTGTATGGGTTGAAGCAAGCTCCCAGAGCTTGGTACGATACATTATCTCAATTCCTAGTGGAAAATGGATTCCAAAAGGGAAAGATAGATCGGAATCTCTTCACCATCAATCATGGAGAAGATATGCTATGGGTTCAGATCTATGTGGACGACATCATATTTGGATCGCCAAACCAGTCGCTTAGCGAGAAGTTTGGAGAGCTAATGAAGACCAAGTATGAGATGTCAATGATTGGCTTGATGAGCTGCTTTCTAGGTCTTCAAGTGAAGCAGCAGGATAATGGAATTTTCATCAACCAGGCCAAGTACACTCGAGATATGCTTGCCAAGTTTGGTGTTCAACATGCTAAAGCTGTGAAGATTCCTATGAATACCAACTGGAAGATGGAGCCAGACGAAGGAGGAAAATCTGTAGATCCTACAGATTATCGTGCCCTAATCGGGTCACTTCTCTATCTCACTGCAAGTAGGCCAGACATTGCTTTTGCAGTCGGAGTCTGCGCTCGCTTCCAAAGTAACCCCAAGCACAGCCATCTTGAACCTGCCAAGAGAATTCTTCGATATTTAAAGGGCACTGTCAATATGGGGCTGTGGTATCCAGCAGAAGACAATTTGGAGCTCACTGGATATTCCGATGCTGACTATGGAGGCTGCCGAGTTGATAGGAAATCAACGTCGGGCACATGTCAGTTCTTGGGAAGCAAGCTAATCTCATGGTTCTCAAAGAAGCAAACAAGCGTAGCCACTTCAACAACGAAAGCTGAATATATGGCCGCAGGAAGCTGCTGTTCTCAAATCCTATGGCTTCGTCAACAGTTGAAGGACTACAAAGTTGAAGCGAATGAAATTCCGATCTTCTGCGGTGCCATATGTATCCCGCAGAATCCAGTGCTTCACACCAGATGCAAGCATGTGGAAATTTGACATCATTTCATTCGTGATCATGTCGAGAAGAAGGATATCAAGCTCGAGAAAATCCATACCGATCTCCAGCGAGCAGATATCCTCACCAAGCCTCTAGCTGAGTCTCGATTCAACCAGCTATGCATGGAATTAGGGTTATTAGACCCTGGTGAAGAATGCTAGTTCCAGGATGCACGAAGGAGTGTTCGCTTGTTCTCATGAGCGTCACTCGCTTCGGATCTTCACCAACTCAAGCGAGCCACTTCAAAACTCACTCGCTTGAAGAAAATGAAGTTAGGTGGAGAAAGGTGGAGTATTGGAAGAAGTTCCCTACCAACTTATTGGAATTGTTAAGTATATGGTTAAGGGGTAACTAATGCTTCTCTCGGAGAAAGCTACTTCCAAAGCGAGCAAGAATGCTGCAATCTTGAATTCTGCATTGCTTCAATTTGCCCTAGCTTGGGTCAAAGCGAACCAACTGCAGATTCATTCTTTAGAATGTAGGAAAGCTTGAAGGTTTACCTTTTTATACAAAAGGTTGCAGGGCTGGTGACATGCTTCTGCGTAAAATACGAGATTGTCTTGTCAGAGCATTCTCATTGTCATCCTGTCCATTTCTGCTCTGAGATAAGGACTTGTACTCATCCCCCATTCGTCGTGAATAAGTACACTTACGTGATGCTCCCTTCGGGTTGTAGTAAGCTTGTGTACTTTATTCATTTTCTCCCTCATTCACTTCGATGGAGGACTCTCTAATTCGTAGAGGAAGATGAATGCCATGAAGATGAATGCCATGAAGATCTAACTCAACGTGTAGCATTCAACAGGTGGTATCTAATTCAAATGAAGTCTTCAATTTGTGGTATCAATCTCCTACGAAGTGAGATTGACTGGTAAGTGTTTCAATTTTAAATACACTAAGTGAGCCGAAGCGTGCTAGAAACCTTCACTCACTACGTGGAAAATATGAAATGAATCTGACACAAATACAAAGAGGAAAACACTCTTGTTTATCCTCGAAGTATGTAAGTCAGAAACATTTTAAATTAAGCAAAGAAATTCAATTTCTTATTCCAGTCGCTTCAGATGGCCAAGCGAGTGCTTCGTCACTCAAAGCTAGCCATCGCAAGCGAGTGCAGAACAGTCACTCAAGCGAATGCCTCTCAAGCGAGTCAAGGCGTAGCGGCCCAACTCGAAGCGAGCGGGCATGAAGCGAGTATAAGCTGTCTGCACTCGAGTGCAATTTTACTTTCTGCTGTGCATTTAATGCAGGTGCAGGAACGACGGAAATAACGGGCGCGTGTTCACACGTTTGAATTTGAAGCGGGAAAAGGCGGAAAAGATCCAGCCATCGAATCTCAACAGGCCTCAATCTGGAGCCGTTCGATCAACGCCGTATACGACAAGCCAACCATAGAAGGCCACGTGGCGACGCCGAGCAAGTGGCGGTTCACTTTTACTGTGATGACGCCGGACACGTCAGATCCATCACCGCACGTCCGCCGCCTACCTACAGGATTTTCGGTGTTATTACCGTCCTACCCCTGCCACGTCAGCCATAACCTAATTCTATATATATGGGTCGAGGCAGAACTGCAGAAATTTTCACAGCCTTCTAAATTTGCCATTCTCGTGCTAGATCTGCAATTGCTCTGCAACTCACGAGTCTCAACCCTTAATTTTCATTGATAAAACATCACTCAAATCTCTCTAAATCACCATGGGAAAGAATAAGAATACCGAGACGATGGAGGAGTTTCTCGTGGAGGTCGACAAACACATTAATGTCGAGCCTCATCTCGATCCAGCCATCATCGAGAGGAATGGATTTCTCCGTAGGGCCGTGACCAAGGCCGGCCTATGGAAGTTTGTGACGGCGGTCCCGTCAAAGATTCTGGCCAAAGCCGTCGGTGAGCTCCTGCTAAATTTGAGGAAGGAGCAGAACATATCCTCTTTCACCGATCCACAGACGAGGAGGCCAGTGGAGGTGGACATGAATGAGCTGATCGGCACGTTCAACTTGCCGAGAGAAGGAGGAGACTCATTACTGGATTTGGGTCTCTCGGCCGGAGTTCAGTACGGTCGTTTTGCAACCGCCAAAGCCGATCCAAATTTCAAAGAGGCAAGTATCCGTTCGAGTTTGAAGGCCCCCTTCAACCACATTTGCGAGCTCTTCTCGAAGAGTGTCGCATGCTACATCGGAACCTTGGATACTCTCTCCGAGACAAAGCTGATCGCCACAGCAGTCATCGTCGACAGCCTCACCGGAACCAGCTTCAATTGGCATAACTGGTTCCTCAATCAAATCCATGAAGCTGCTGCCGACTTTGCGTTCGTGAAGGGGAGCGCCGATCAGATTCTCCGCAAGGGGAAACTGAAGTTCTTCTCAAGGCTTTCCTATGCCTTGGAGAAGAAGTTTCCGGGCAAAGCATGGCCGGAAGATGACGTCACAATCTACAACAAGCAATCCATTTACTACGACAAATGGAGGAAGTCCAAGCAATTGATGGATTTGGGACTTCTGGAAATTGAAGTGCCCGTAGCGAGACCGGTTGCCGAAAGGCAAGCCGAAGTGAGCCAAGTGAAGCCGGTCGTTTCACCCGGGAAGCGAGCCGTGCCGAAGCGAGGCAAGAAGACAAAGCGAGTCGATTTGATTGTCCAAGAAAGCGAGGCGGTGGAGATGCCGCTTGAGGACATCGAAGCGACTCAACCCCAGCCTTTACCTATCAAAGCCAAATCACCCCCACTCCAAATCCAAACCCACTTTACCCAAATACCAGAACCTCAATCCTCATCAACCCAACAACCATTAAAACAGATAACCCCCCTCTCTCCCCATGAAGAAGAGTCAGCATCTTCTTTTCACATTCCCACTGTTCCATTCCTCAGCACAGATGAAGCTGCTGCCTACACTTCATTCACCCCACTTCAATCCCAGCCTATACAACCACCACCCACCGAAACTATCCAACCACCACCCACTGAAGCCATCCAGATTTCCGAAACCTCATCACCTACCCAATCCCTCTCGACATCGGCAGCTACAGCCGATACCGCCCAAACTGTAGGGGAACAACCCATCATTCCTCAATTCATAACCCCTGCCCTCACCATACACAAGCGGGCTCTGGAACGCTATGTCCTGGACAGAGAGCAAGCCGCTGAAACTATCAACCTTCGCTACAATCTCAGCTCCGCGAGCGTTGAATGGAGCGACGTGTTCTACACGAATGTAGTCGACTTTCTGACGTACATCACGTACCGAGGAACGGAGTACTACAAGATTTTCAGACTCCTCAAAGCCTTCACAGAAGAGGAACTGATTCAGATGGAGGCCAAAACACTCAACTTCATAGGCGAAAATGGCTTCCATGCCTTCCTTGAAGGGACCAGCTTCTGGGAGAAGCTGGATGCCAAGGTGAAGGAATCATATCCACTCACCACAGTTCCAAAGCGAGTGCCATCATCCCATGAGAGGAAGCTCATCCGGGAGTATAAGGAGGAGATGGAGATGAAGGATGCTGAGATTGCTAGTCTCCAAAGCGAGATTACCAAGAAGAGCGATGAATTGGAGAGGAAGGCGGGGGAGGTCATTGGTCTTAGAGAAGACTTTGACAAGAAGAAGAAGGAATTGGCGGATAAGGTGGAGGAGAAGGAGAGGCTTCTAGAGGAGAAAGAGAAGGCGCTGGAGGCGCAGGTGAAGCTAGTGGATAATAACACCAAAACCATCACTGAACTCAAGGGCTTGCTTGAGGCAGAAAGAAGCCGCTTGAGGGAAGTTAATGCCAAGCTCATCACTATTGGCAAGGAGAAAGTGGAGCTGGAGAAAGAAGTAAAGAAACTGAAGGTGAAGCTGGAGGATAGGGAGGGAGAACTAGTGTTGAAGGGAAGCGAACTACTCAGTTCCAAGAAGGCTCTTGACTCACTTCGAACTGAGTTGAAGGGAGTCAAAGATGAGAGTGCAGTTGACAAAAGAGAGCTCGAAAGCCTGAGGGGAAATGCGCAGGCTCTTGACTTGAAAAACGCTGAATTATCCATTCTACTGCAGAAAGTCAAGAGGCTGAAAGAAATTCTCACTGTTAGGATCACTGCAGATGCCGAATTTCACAACTCTCTCGATCGGAGGGAAAGGAGGCTTGCAGTGATGAAGGCAGAACTTGAAGCGTCCAAGGAACACTTGGATCTCACACTTCAAGAAGAAACCAAGAAGATCACCAAAGCCATAGAAGCAGAGCTGGAGGCTCGCTTCAGAGAGGTGGAGCCTTTAGAGAGCATGATGGCGTCTGTTGTAGAGCGAGAGAGGCAGTGCGAATATCTACTTGAAGAGATATCCATCAAGACTGCTGAATTTGTGGCGCCATCCATGGACAAAACACAGCAGATGCTTCAGACTGTCCTCAACACAGTCAATTCACTACATCAATCCCTCTCTGGAAAATCTATAATCCTAACCCCTGGCAGTGATGATGCCAAAAAGGGGGAAGGGCAAGTAGAGCAAGGTGAAGCTGGAGATTCAGGAGGAAGGAGAGTCGGTGTGGAGTTAATGTTGGAAGGAGGAAGTGGAGATGGAGGAGATAAGGAGGGAGTGGATGATGGAGCGAGGAAGGGGAAGGAAAAACTCACGGAGGAGGAGTTACTGAAACAACTTGAAGAGCCCAGTAGGCCGCTTCAAGAAAAAGTGCTGAGTGCTTCTATTGCACGACATCCTCCAGTCACTGTGATCACGAAGGAGGAAAAGAGGGTGCAGGTGGAAAAGGATGCTGCCTTGGCGTGGGAGTTGGAGCAGGTGTTTAAACTAACAAAAGATTCTATTGCTGCAGGTGCTTCATCTAGCTCCCAAGTGGCCGCTACTCCCAAGGTGCCCACTTCAGACGCCGCGCCAACTTCGACAGCCGCACTCACTACGACCACTGCTGCACTCACTTCGTCAGCAGTCGTCCCTCCAAGTGCTGCCAAGAAGGACATGCCACCTCCCCCACCACCGAAGCAGTCATTGAAGCGAGCTGCTCCAGACTCTAAGCAAGATGACCCCGAGGCCAAGCGCCAAAAGGTCAAGCAAGCAGTCGCTTCAAAAGCTGGAAGAGAGGAGAGAAAGAGGAAGGAAAGAGAAGAGGGAAGGAGCAAAGGCGAGAGGAAGGAGAGGAGTAATGAAAGGCGACTCCAAATGATCAACGCACGGATCGAGGAACACTTCAGTGAAGTGTTACTCATCCAGTCCTCATTAGTGCGCAGCGCCTTCATCCCTCTCATGCCAGAAGAGTCCGAAGCATGTGAAGCTCAAGCCACAATTGATGCATGTGACGTGACTACGAAGGAGATGGTTGAGTCTGGTCGATATCCTCTCAAGGAGGAGCAAGATTACATCCGCAAACGACTCAATGCTAAGCGTCCATCGTGGAACAGCGAGTCGGGAGCAAAATTCAAAAAGACTATGGCTCAACTGTCAAGCAGGTCAGAGGAGGAGTTGGCCAAACGGAGGGATGAGCACCTGGACGGAAGGGAAATCGAGGATTTCATTCCGAGAGATCTGCTCGAGCTGTGGCTGTACTACAAAGACCTATTCATCAAAGCCTATTATTTCTGGGAGGTAGTGCCGCTACAGAATGAGTGTTCTCGAATAAGTGCACTCAACAACTTCCTTGCCACCTATGACGACAGATTGCGCCGCAAAATCTTTACAATGGCTGAACAAGCAGAGCCCAAGCCAATTGTTGTCAAGGTACCAGCTTTAAAGGAATTCGCCATGCCTTATCATCCAGGCACGGACGTTCCTAACAGAGGAATTATCGATGAGGAAGTAACTGAAGCCTTCAGGCTGGAGAGTGCATGGAGAAGACCTAGTATCCACACAGTAGACTCTATGGAATCGAGAGTTCTATCAGCCTACGTGGATACTGCTGCTATTGAAGAAGAAGAGAAGGAGGAGGAAGAAGGAAATGAGGAGGAGAAGGAGGATGAAGCTGCAGGAAACCTTTGAGTTTCAAGCTTCTGAACATATCTTTTGTGAACTGCCTTGTTCATTTATCCCATTTTAATTTCTGTCTCCTCTGTGTCATTTACTCGCTTTGTGAATGACTTTACATTTTTGCTACAAACTCATTAATTCTAACCGAAAAAAAAAGGGGAGGAACTTAAAAGAAAATTACAAACGAAACTGCAAAGGAAGCAGTCGCTTGGAGTTCCCTTCACGGTTAGATAGACTAGATTTATTTTTATCTAAGTCGTATGGGTTTTGGCATCATCAAAAAGGGGGAAATTGTTGGGAATTGTTAAGGACTAAATTGTTAAGGGGGAACTACATGGGATATTTGGTAAATAAAGTCATTTGTTTTGATTAGATCCCAAAACCCCAAGCGTCCTATTCCCAAGCGACCCATTTTGATGTAGTTTTTAGGTTAGAATTTTTCTAAGCCTACTCTGTTAGGATGGCTCCTTTATTTTGCTTAGATTAGGCTTCAAAAGTTCAAGTGAAGGCCACTCACTTGAGTGTGTTTTCCAAAGCGAAGCAGGTCAAGCAAATCGAAGTGAAGCGTGCCGAAGAATTACGAAGCGAAGCGATCGCTACAGTAGATTCAAAGTGAGTCTGCCAAAGTGAAGCGAAGCGAGCGCTACAGTTCAAAGCAAAGCGAAGCGAAGCGAGTGCTACAGTGGAATCAAGTGAACCCACTAAAGCGAAGCGAAGCGTGCGCTACAAAGAAAAGCCGAAGCGAGTCAACACGAGTCAACACTTTATTTAGTAGTGTCACGGGAAATTTATTTCTCAAGTGACTCACTACAAATTTGACTGCGAAGCGACTCACTTCAGAGCGGCCACTACAACTTCAAAGCGAAGCGAGCCACTACCTACCAGAAAGCGACAGCACAAATTCCCGCTCCGAATTTGAACTCCAGTCAACTGGAGATCTCCGCATTAATTACGAGATCTCCACGTGTCGAAAGCGGAGAGGAGCAGAGGAGTTGACTGCCAGGCCGACAAGGCGCCGCTACAGTACTGGGTCGCTCCAGTTACTGTTGAAATTGGAACTTAGCCATTTTCGGCAAAAGTCCAAATCTGCGCATCTGAAAAGTAGCCAGCCTGTGCAAGTACTGTCGAGAGGAGGAGGGACAAGGCCACCAACCAAGCAACGGATCTCAGCCAACCCTCCGCCTATAAATAGTGAAGGATGAAGACGTGAAGAAGTAGAACACTACTTGAGCATTCGAGCGCATACAGCAAACAAACACTCCCAGCTTTCATAGCAATCTTCGAGTCTTTGTTTTCCAGTGTTCTCCGAGTTTCCAGTCCATCGGAACTCGTCTTCACAACCTTCACACTTAGAGTCTAAGCCCATTCCATATCCAAGCTTAGAAGAAGAGCTCTAGCCATCTTTGCACTTATTGTAAAGAGCTCTTCATAGTGTGTTTCGTCAACCAAAAACCCTAAACTCTGTCTGTTAGGTTTTTGAGTGTCGTCGTTAGGTTGTTCAGATCTAAGGCCCTTCTTTCATCGATTGAAGAAGCCTCGATCGTAGAGTTGAGATCCAAGCTTACACTTACATCGTTTGTGTAAAGCTCGATCGAAGCTAGGCTGTAAGGAGAGCCCGTAATCTCCCTGTCTGTCTGACTGAAGTGAGTGAAGCTTCTAGTCTAGTTAGGTTTTTGGTGTGAACCCGGAATCACCCAGCGTCTGTCAGATCCAGGCAAGTGAAGCCCGATCTCGACCAGGTTTTTGAAGGACCCGTAACCTTCAAGTTCTTGAGTGAAGAGAACAGTTGCCGTCGTGCAACAAAGTGGACGTAGGAGCGTTATCTCCGAACCACTATAAATCTTCGTGTCGTATCTCTCTAACCCTAAACTCTTATTTATTCGATTATCCATTGCACGTGCATATAAACAAACTTAACTTGGATTTTCAATTACTTAGGAAAGATTATAGCTCACCAAATTCCGCACAAAGAGTAAAGTCTCACTCTTGATCAAGCTCTAAGCTTAGGTCAAGAGATTCGTGATTGCTTTAGATCTAGCCCTCGGCTAGGTCTTAGTATTTTCAAAGAGCACTTTACTTTATACTCTGAGTTAAGGAATTGAAGTTGAAAAACTTCAAAATACGTATTCACCCCCCCCCCCCCCCCCCCCCTCTACGTATTTTTCCTATAGCAAACCGGGAACAACAAAGCCCATAGTATGAACATGTATAATTATGCATACATAATAAAAAGAAAAAAAAAAAAAAAAAAGAAAAGAAAGGAAAGGGAGGTGCGCCAATACAGCATGCGCCCATATATTCCATACAAATCTGGGATTCAACTTCCACTAATTCCTCCTAAGCACAATTAGAGAACCATTAACACTTCTATTACAATTAGAAGGGGATTAATTTAACCTTAATCACCCTCATCATTTTTACATAGGAAGTTGGAGAACTCTCCAAGACATGCAGCGCCCATTCCACCTTTGACTCCCACACGTGTCCTCCATGCCTCCACCTACACAAAACAAATCAAAGAGAAACTACTAGTCTTCATTCATTCACCCAAAATATCACACAAGTTAGAGAGCAAGTAAAGTGCAAACAAAGAAGAAGAAAGGCCAAATCCCAGCAAGAGAGCAGCCGATTTCCAGCCAAGGAGGTAGCCGGAAAACAGCCTCCGGCAGCCCCTTCCAAGCACCGAACCCCCTACGGTAACCCCTCTCACTTTCCCTTCAAGAACCCAACATGCATATACATTAACTAAGGATCATATCCATATCTCTAGAGTGAAGAACGAAGGGAGAAGAAGGTTTTCGAAGCAAGATTAGAAGAGGACAGCCCTCACTCGGAAGCTAGAAACTCGAATTCAGTTTTCTAAAGGTAAGAAGGAACCCTACCCTTTCCCCTAGCATGAGTATCAAGACCCCTAACACTTAGAAATCAAACATGCAAGTGTAGGCTTCAATTGCATCAATATAGAGAAGGAACAAGAGGAAGGAAGCAACAAGAGAAAGGGGACAGCCACCATTTTAGCTCAAGAACTCAGTTTTCAACCTCAAGGATTGCAAGTAAGACTCCCCTTATCACTCTCTCTAAGAACTATAAGCCTTTAAACATGCAACCCCATTAGAACCACCAAAAACCAACTAGAAGCATAATCTAGTACTCTATCACCCCTTTCAAGCATGAAACATAGTTAAAACCTCAAAATTGATACATGAGAAGCATAGCAATCACATAGAGACAATGCATGTTATGTTGGAGGCTAAGAATCGAAATTGAAGCATGTTTAGATCACATAAGAACCTCCTCTAGAAGGCCTAAGACATTGCATGTATAAAAATCCTCAATCTAACACTTCAAGTCAACAAGGACACCAATCTCAAGCATACAAAATCTGGAAGTTTGCTTCCAATTAAGGCATAAAACATTCAAGACCAAAATCAGTCCCTAAATGCCTCTAATCAAAACCTAACCCTCTAAATCAACAAGTATAACTCATATTCGAATTACGAATCGAAAACGGGAGGGAAGGGAGAAGAATCGAACCTGCCCGGAAGAAGGAGAGAGACCGGGAGTGACTGGAGGCAACGCCGGGGCACCCGAGCATCTCCCGAGCCTTACCGGAGACTGCCCGGCCGCGACGGCCTTCACAGAGCAGCTGCAGCACCGGCGGATGCCGAGGATACCCTGCAAATTAGAGAGAGAGAGAAGGAGGTCAGAGAGGGAATGGAGAAAGAGGAGGAGGAGACACTGGCGGCAACATCGCCGCCGGCATCGAAGAGATATCAGAGGGAGAGCAAGGGCAGAGACGGCGTCACCGCCGGCACCGAAGGAGCAGAACGCAGAAGAGAGAGAGAGATGGAGAACGGCGGCGACTGATGGACCGCCGGAGATTGACGGGGAGGAGAAGGCAGGCCCGCGGCCGGGCTGGCGGAACGCCGCCGGCCAGAAACGGCGCGGCGGCTACGGACGACAGCAGCAGGAGCACAGTGGCACGATGGCAGAGGCGGACGGCACCACCAGCAGAGAACCCGCGACTGGAAAGGAAGCAGGAATCGACGCCCTCGTCGACAGAGAGGAACCCTCGCCGGTCGGAGGAGGCGGAGCCCCGACGGGCTTCCCAATTATTGCCCTATTTCCGAAATTAGGGCTTTTTCCTCAGATTGAGTGAGAAATAGAGAGGAAGGAAACTGGCGGAGGCGAGTCGACGGCGGAGGTCGCCGGACGACGTACGCCGGCAGCAGAACGGACAACGGTACTCTACCGAGAGAGAAGGGGAGATACGCGTTCGAAGAAGAAAGAGGGAGAGAGAGATCTGATTTTGGGTTTGCCAAGTATTGGATCGGGCCAAGGAAGGTTACTGGGCCGGAATTATTATTCGTTTGGGCTGGGCTACTAATTCAGTTGGGCCGAGATTAATCAATTGTTGGGCCGAGCCTCATAATTGGAATGGGCCGAGACTAAAAGAAACCGATTGGGTCGGATTTAACTTTCAGTTGAGCCGAAGCTTCAAGATCAGACGGGCCGAATTTTATTCATGGACCAAGAATTATTTAACGGGCCGATAAATATTTAAATAAGCAGATAATTAAATCAAGGAACGAAAGCCAAACGTAACAACTTTTCGGGTTGAATTAATAATCCCCGAGTTTCAGTAATTGGGCTTAAACCCCTAATAATTCTATTGTGCCTCTAATGACTATTAATGTTGATTTAATCAACCAAGCCCGAACATAATAGCTTTATAAGTGTAGACCACTTATATCCTTCAATAAGATTTAGCCCAGTAATATTTATCTTATAAGTGTAGACCACTTATATCGTGTAATAAAATCACTAAGCCTCATTGATGGCTTAATCAAATATCCTACGATTTCTGTCGAGGATGAAAAGACAGTAAGACACAAGCATCGATCGAAGTGATCAATTTCACATGAGAATCGAGAAAATCTCAATTAAAAGAATAACCATGATAATGTTAAAAGAGATCTATCAGTAAAAGAGACCTATCAGTAAAAGGGGTCATAACCTCGATAAAAGACAGCCTTCGCAAAGATCGATAAGATTATCGATTTCATTTCAAGTCTCTCATTTTACGTTCTTTGATCGAGGATAGGCGAAGGAGAAGGCCGAGACTAAGGCGGCGCTCAGAGTTATATAAATATGACCAGGAAAGGAAAGCTATCGAGGTGGGCTTTCAGAAAACTAGAATGTTTCTTTATGCTACAGTTATTTTCTTTAAAAGAATTGTTATGTCATATAATGTTTTGTTTCGTATGAGATCTATCTGAGGAGGTCTATGCCTCAAATACCAGAACGATTCGGGCCTATCGGGGTCGCTCCTCGATGGGTTAGTGCACTCAGTCTACCGTTAGCTAACGCAAGTGGCGCGGTAAAGTATACGGGAGGGTGGCCAACCTCACCGGATACACCCATAACTCAGATATGATGGATTACCAGTAATTTGCGTGCAAGCGTCTTTTCTTTTTGAGTTAAAATGTTTTGGCATGAGCCCACTGAGTACTTTTGTACTCAGCCCTATACGTATTTCCCATGTGCAGGTTGAGCAGATGAAGTGAAGTTGCCAAAGGAGCTTTGTCGAGTATTAGAGTGTTGAAGCCTCTTGGTGGTGCATGTCTCCATACATGCATCTCACGATCTTCCGCCGTGATTCTTAGGTAGATAGACTCAGTCCAGTTCTGTGTACCGTTGCAACATCTTGGTCTAGGTAGATAGACTCAGTTCAGTTCTGTGTATCGTTGCAACATATTGGTCCTTCATAGACAATGCTTTCTTTTTATGAACAACGTTTCCGCCTATATCATGTAAAACGCTTCCGATGATGAATAGTTCTTTCTTCCATTCATTCTCGACGAATGATGGAGAACTTCAATGTATTCCTAATGCTATGTTTTCGCATCATTTCACCCCAGGTCGTTCGTTTATTTTATACCATTTTCCTTTTCTTGAGTCGCGGCCTCGCTCGGCCCAAGTTGTGGCGGGCGGGCTGTGGCAGAGTGGTATCAGAGCATTTGGTTCGCTCTGAAATCCAAGAGTCTTCTTCTTCCAGTAAAGTCTAGACTTGATTCGCTAGACTAGTAAAGTTCTTAGACAAAAGCTCGGCACTTCACGACATCATGCTCAACCCAGGAAGAGAAGAGGTAACTCTCACATGCCAGTATGAGAACATAGTCAAGATAACATAGAGCTCACATACAGTAGAAAAGCCAAGGCCTTTCTAGAGAACATAGCTCGCTTGAATTAAGTGCTTTCCCTTTATCACATACTAGGATAGTGCTTGAACGAAGAAATTCTTCTAACCTCAGTTATGGCACAAGAATGATGGTGAGACGAGGAAACAAGAGAAGCTCTACACAAAATGCCAACTCAAGGAAGCAGTGATAACTCCCTGGAAAGCTATTCCATGAAAAAGGGATACGTCAGATCAGGGAAAATCAAGCCAAGAAGTGCGAGAAGATCTGAACGAGTGTCATTTAAATCAATGACATGAGCCTCTAACTTTTCCGCCTCTGTGCGGAAAGAAACGAAACGTATTCAATTGCGCTTCCTAAAAGATAGTAAGAGATGATACCAGAATCTTAAACAGGAATAAAAGTTTCATATGGTGGCACAATAAAAGATAAGTCCACTAAAATTTCCTGGATGCTTCCGCATCCATGGTTAAAGGAAGAAAACATTACTAGAAACTGAAGAAAGAAATCAAAGAAAGGTTAAGGTCTTGTCCAACTTAGAGCTCTTGGGTATATAAATGTTAGAATCTCAGTTTCCCCGATGTTGTACTCATGTGAATAATTATGATAGAACGTGTTAGCCTCTACTTTCCCGAGTAGAAAATCATGCTCGAAGAGTGTGGAAAAGTGAGATCAGTAGCCGCGCCTAAGGATGACTCGTAAGATTGGATATTGATATCCAAGATCAGTTAGAAGATAAAACGATATAATTTGCTTAATTTTCATGGGTGATGGGACTAGACTATACGATACAGGAGACTAAGGCGTGGTATTTAATGACAAAAACAGTGAACCATTAGCCTAATTACGTTCCAAGTACGACTTGAGGACGTGTAGAGAAACTTCACGCCGAGGACTAAGAGACTGTCGAAGAAAGAGTCACATCTATTTAGATCGTGATCTAGCAACTATTTTCGTTAGGATATCAGTAGACAAGCAATATGATTGTCCTTAGAAACGACTCTACGATACTAACGTTAATGAGTAAATCGCAATTTCATATGTCAAGGTCCTTTACGCCAGTGCGAAGTACTAGAGTGTTCACGAAGGAACATAGACTAAGGAAGACCCTACGTTCTAATGCATTGTAACTTCGAAACCTTCTCTTGAACCTCTCGAAACCAGAAAGACCTTTGTAATATACGTAGAGTCGAGGAATTCTATATCCAAAGAATTGTTATCGAGCCTTATTCGAGCTTCTGTATTCTTTTGAATCAAGAGCCACCAGTGTATGAGAATCAAATCTTCCTTCATGTGACCGGAAGGATGCTTATGTGGGACTGGCCACCTCACATAATCTCTTTCTCGGTAGCGTCACTATCAGACAAGAAAATCGGATGAGTATCGACAAAAGGGGTCCCCCACCCCCCCGACCCCTGTCAATTCATTTCTATCCTCTGGTTATTTCTTCAGAACTTGTCTGGTAATTCCTTGATGAGCTATCTTGGATAATTGACATTCCAACCTGGACCCTTACACGAATGTTTTCCAGGGCCAGCCCACAATGTTCTTACCTCATCTTGATCATGTTTGTTATCCTAGAGTGATAAGACTGTGAGGATTTGTTCAACTGCAAGATACAGAGTTTGACTTAAGGTACCCACTCTTTTGTGTCGTCGTATGTTTACGCAGAGAAGGGTGTATGATAGATAAACCGTTAAAGGTGTTGCACGAAACTCAAGTTGGCAATGCGGTGCTAACTAGTTCTACGTGTGGCAGTAAAGTAGACACTCCACCACATCCCCAGGAAGATTTTATATATATCCTAACTCAGAAGAGGAAAGCTTAATAGTGAAATTAAGAAATATGTTGGGTGAAGCCAGAATTCAGAGGATAGAAACTAGTATCGCGATGCACGCAATAGTAAGTGGCATAAAGCTAGTCAGACTCCCCAACAAGTCCAGAAACAGAAATACAATGACAAAATGCAAAACTCGTAAGTTAAAAACTCTAAGGAGTTCCCCAAGAAAAGTGCACCAATGGTCCATAAGTCCGACACTAAGAGCTAACAACATTAGAGTCTAAATTAGAACAGAAGTAGTAAACACTTGAGTAGAAGAAGCTTGAACAGACGAGATCCTTGCGGATATGAAAATTTAGAATTCGCCGGCAGATTGAAAATAATAAGAATACCAGAACATAAACGACCCAAGGTCGAGTACTATACTTGCCAAATACACGACGTATTATCATTCCTAAGATCCAGATTAAACCAGCAACTAAAGGAAAGATAGTATCCCATGATTGAGGTCGGTGACCTGACGATTGTTTGGGATTTCTCCCAGCTCGAGGATCAGAAACCTCTTAGAATATTGACGTGGACCAGACTAGAATATGAATTCTCACAAGACATAAGTTATGTGAAAATAGTGAGACCTAAATTATTCACCCAGAGAGGAATAATTATAGTATGACATTAGTCGGCCAAACATAGTAATGAATTGTAGCAGACTACGAAATACGGGATATTGAAGGATGCTAAGGGAGGTAATGTTGGAAGAGATTCCCCCATAGAAGGTAATATGAAATGAGAAAGCCTTGAAGAAGTCATAAATAAAATTGGTGTAGGGCATGAGTTAGGAAAAGTTGTCAAGAAGAGTACAGAACGAGACCACCGTATGTCTCATACCTTTGAAGGAATCAAAGGATAAGTGCACTAAGATCGTGACCACCGAGACTAAACCACAAGTAAATCAGGATAAGATTTTTAACTATGTAACCATACATAGACAAAAGACCTTGAAGCACCACAGCAGTATGAGTGATGCTCATATAATAGATATACACAACCAGAAGTACTATCTTCAAGTGAGCAATATAAGATTTGCCATTATTGCAAGCTGGTGTAGTTTCCTTCACGAGAAAGTGTACAAGATAGACAATAGAGCGAAAGAAGCGCGAAAGGGGATAAGCATTGAATGAGGCGTAAGTCTAAAGGGTCTAAACATGGTTATGGGACACCTGAGAGACCACAACCCCATAACAGAAAGGAGTGAAATGTACGCCGATAGTAATGACGCATGTTGGAATCAAGATGTGCGAGGACTAGTGAAAGAATATACTAAACAATATAGAGATGATCCGATAGAATATATGAGAGACAAAATTCTTTTAAAGAAAAGCCATGGTTGTCTAAGAAGTCGGTTAACTCAGATGTAAGATAGATTGGGATGTGACTTTAATCATTAACCAACGAGCTATAAGGGACAATAAATTGAGACGAACCTATATTTATTTTAGGGAAACTAGATCGCATTATAAGAGAAGATGTTGATAGAAGAGAAATTTTTACTAAAATCCTCACGTCATGAGAATCGAACGAAAGCCATCTAGATCGAATTCTTAACCAAGAAGTAGTGTGAGCATTCGACGTGCCCAGATACCTAATGTATATTGCAAGTTCGAATAGATAATTAAAACCATAGTATTATCTTCATAAGTTCCTTGAGATAATAAGAATCCATATCTTAAGTGTTCCAAGAACAGAATTATTGGTTTGCGAGGTACAAACACACGAGATCATTGAAACATATAGAAGGAATGTTAATCGAATAAATTAGAAAATGTTTTATCAGATGGAAAACTATACGACTGAAACATTTTGTTTCATTACAGAGAGGTAATTATTGCCCCGTCATCAAAGACTACAAATTAAGACAGTTAGACTACCTAATTAGAACTTCTAAAATCTCTAACAGATATGTCAGTTAGCCTCGAGAAGGAGGGTAATAGAAGTTAGAATTTTCGGTCCAAGGTAACATCAAAGTGCATTAGTGCATACAATAGACGACTAAAGATAAAATTTCGAGTCACGTATATCATGAAGTTTGAGTATGAGATTATGCTCAACCCAGAATGTTCCGCCAAAAGGAAAAATCACAGTCGTGTAGTGTATTCACGATAATGAGTAGAGACCCTATATGGGTTATGAAATCGACTCAAGTAGTCATGTAAGCAGTATGAAGGAAGACAGTTGAGCTAGAAGCCCTAAAATGAAACCTTGAAAGCCTTGAGTGACACTTAGAAAGGAAGAAACGTGCTATTATTCGAGAATACCTCTCTACAACTTATGAAAGATAAGACGATACATTAAGAAGGGTAGACAATACAATCCATGAGATCTCCCCAGAGACAGGCACCCACGCATGATGTCTTAAAAGTGTTATAGTTATATGTGGATGAATAACTAATGAGCCGCTGTCACCTTCATTGCCAAGATTAATTGACTAGTTAAGTATGACACCAGCCAGACTCGTGAGGCATTGCATCTAGATACACTAGATTCATAAACGACTGCAGAAAGTAAATAAGAGCACTTGGTCTCGCGTTAGTAGAGCGACACCCAGAACCAACAATCAGCAGGAAGAACTACATAAGACGGAGAATGCATACCACGAATTGCATATATAGGGAGGAAACAACTGATATATACACATATATACAAACCATATTCTAACAATAGGGAATATAGCTCTAGTAATAACTCTACGACGAATATCAAGATTGCCGATATAACACGAATGGCAAGTCTAAGCACGATACTTGTCTCTGCCTCACACAGACAACCACGAGTAAAGGTGCTAAGTACTACAAGTGATCCAGAGATGATTGACCTCAACCAACGAATTAAAGCATGAATAACTATTTGACGGTTGTTAAAACCTCGATTTATAAGCCAACTACAGTACGTAGGGTAGGTTATAGCTACGCTAGCATAAGACCAAAGAGAAAATAGACTCGAGTGAAGTACAAATTTTGAAACGATCAATATCCTGACCTTAGTATTATCAATGGCACATGGTTACACTTGAATGGAGTAGATAGAAGGGTATATGGACTTAAGTATATGACTAAGATATATATTAAAATTTGGAAACTGCCTAAGACCGACGAAGAAGGTCCAGACGCTCATAGACTAATGCTATCACCTAACGATTGGATGAGCTCGTACAGACCACTAAAGCGCCAGTGCTTTAATGCAAATAGCGGCTTGTGAAATCGTAGCATGCCTAGTACCGGTACAGATTAGATCAGTATATCACGAAGATATTTATCCCCGTGAACGATGAGGATCATGACGAGCATATGGCCTAAGGGCAACGGGGCTAGCTCAGACCGACCAAATAAATATAGTTATTTGAAAGGCTAGTACACGGGATTGATTGGGGACGGAATAAAAGAATCTTAAGAAGAACATAAGCCACCTACTAACACCGACACATCGAATTACGATTCGAACTAGGAGCCAAGTCTTCCAAGAAGTTCCACGTTTTATACAATAGTTAGATCCAGCGCGAAAGGAAGACCAACAACAGTCTATTTGAACCCTACGAGTATCTAGAGAAGATAAGACTAGCATCGTGAAGGTTAACATATCAGTTCCGTCAGACCTCGAGGATCTTTTTAAGGAGGCGATACCCGGTGGAAGCAGAAACTGGAAAACGATATTACCCTAGCTCAATTACTTAAACCCACCATACACCATAGACTCAGTATCGTGCAATGCACCACACAAAGAATAAAGTGTAGACCACCACTCTATTGAGATGAGGTGGGAGATGAGAAAGAATTAAGATCAGTGTATGATCGAAGAAATGGTTGAGTAAAGCAACTAATCAGAAATATGATAAAGGAAGCTCATAGTAGCCAGAAGTCTTACGATGACAATGTAGATTCGAGTTACACCTCGAAGCAGAAGACAAGGTCTCCCTGGAAATTTTCCCACCAAGGGAATGACCAGATTCAGAATCAAAGGCTAATTGAAACCTCGTTCCATCAGACCTTACGAAGTTCTAGGGAAGGTAGGACCTGTGACGTACAGGTCAGCGTTACCTCCAAACCTAGGAAGCAATCACAACGTATTTCATGTATCTCAACTAAATAAATACGTGTTCGACCCTAAACACGTGCTACCTCAAAAGGAAGCGATCATAAAGCAAGACCTGAGACCATAGTAGATCGAAAGATTCAATAGCTTAGGATTAAGCAAATCCCTCTAGTGAAAGTGTTGTGGAAGCACCACGGGCAGGAGGAAGCCGCGTGGGAGTTGGAGGACAAAATGAAAGAGAAATAGCCAGAGTTGTTATAGAAGGTAAGTAAATTTCGGGATGAAATTTTTCGTAAGGGGTGTAGGATGTAATGACCGCAGTTTTTAGTAGTGATTAATAAAAACTTTGGCATTATTTTTAATAAGAAAGGAACGTTGAAAGAAGTATTATCACTGTTATGAGTGAAATAAAATTTTAAGTACTACTGTTAGTAGTGTTACATTTAGTAACATCAGAACTTCCCGAGACGAGAACCGAACTAAATAAGAAAGGCCGATTAAACAAATCGGTAAAAGAAAAATTCAGTATTAAATTTTGGGCCGAGGCCCATCTGATAAGAACCAGGCCCACTTAGCAGTTACAAGGTCCAGTTAATTGTTCAAGGCCCAGTTAAATGTTCAAGGTTCAGTTAATTATCGAAGCCACTTCGCGATTATTAGTTCGATTTTATTTAATTGGCCCAAGAAAGGGAACCCATTTCAGATTTAATATTCACAAACAATACAAAAGCCCAAGACCCAACTACTAAGCCCATAGTATGAACGTGTATAATTATGCATACATAATAAAAAGAAAAAAAAAAAAAAAAAGAAAAGAAAGGAAAGGGAGGTGCGCCAATACAGCATGCGCCCATATATTCCATACAAATCTGGGATTCAACTACCACTAATTCCTCCTAAGCACAATTAGAGAACCATTAACACTTCTATTACAATTAGAAGGGGATTAATTTAACCTTAATCACCCTCATCATTTTTACATAGGAAGTTGGAGAACTCTCCAAGACATGCAGCGCCCATTCCACCTTTGACTCCCACACGTGTCCTCCATGCCTCCACCTACACAAAACAAATCAAAGAGAAACTACTAGTCTTCATTCATTCACCCAAAATATCACACAAGTTAGAGAGCAAGTAAAGTGCAAACAAAGAAGAAGAAAGGCCAAATCCCAGTAAGAGAGCAGCCGATTTCCAGCCAAGGAGGTAGCCGGAAAACAGTCTCCGGCAGCCCCTTCCAAGCACCGAACCCCCTACGGTAACCCCTCTCACTTTCCCTTCAAGAACCCAACATGCATATACATTAACTAAGGATCATATCCCTATCTCTAGAGTGAAGAACGAAGGGAGAAGAAGGTTTTCGAAGCAAGATTAGAAGAGGACAGCCCTCACTCGGAAGCTAGAAACTCGAATTCAGTTTTCTAAAGGTAAGAAGGAACCCTACCCTTTCCCATAGCATGAGTATCAAGACCCCTAACACTTAGAAATCAAACATGCAAGTGTAGGCTTCAATTGCATCAATATAGAGAAGGAACAAGAGGAAGGAAGCAACAAGAGAAAGGGGACAGCCACCATTTTAGCTCAAGAACTCAGTTTTCAACCTCAAGGATTGCAAGTATGACTCCCCTTATCACTCTCTCTAAGAACTATAAGCCTTTAAACATGCAACCCCATTAGAACCACCAAAAACCAACTAGAAGCATAATCTAGTACTCTATCACCCCTTTCAAGCATGAAACATAGTTAAAACCTCAAAATTGATACATGAGAAGCATAGCAATCACATAGAGACAATGCATGTTATGTTGGAGGCTAAGAATCGAAATTGAAGCATGTTTAGATCACATAAGAACCTCCTCTAGAAGGCCTAAGACATTGCATGTATAAAAATCCTCAATCTAACACTTCAAGTCAACAAGGACACCAATCTCAAGCATACAAAATCTGGAAGTTTGCTTCCAATTAACGCATAAAACATTCAAGACCAAAATCAGTCCCTAAATGCCTCTAATCAAAACCTAACCCTCTAAATCAACAAGTATAACTCATATTCGAATTACGAATCGAAAACGGGAGGGAAGGGAGAAGAATCGAACCTGCCCGGAAGAAGGAGAGAGACCGGGAGTGACTGGAGGCAACGCCGGGGCACCCGAGCATCTCCCGAGCCTTACCGGAGACTGCCCGGCCGACGACGGCCTTCACAGAGCAGCTGCAGCACCGGCGGATGCCGAGGATACCCTGCAAATTAGAGAGAGAGAGAGAGAAGGAGGTCAGAGAGGGAATGGAGAAAGAGGAGGAGGAGACACTGGCGGCAACATCGCCGCCGGCGTCGAAGAGATATCAGAGGGAGAGCAAGGGCAGAGACGGCGTCACCGCCGGCGCCGAAGGAGCAGAACGCAGAAGAGAGAGAGATGGAGAACGGCGGCGACTGATGGACCGCCGGAGATTGACGGGGAGGAGAAGGCAGGCCCGCGGCCGGGCTGGCGGAACGCCGCCGGCCAGAAACGGCGCGGCGGCTACGGACGACAGTAGCAGGAGCACAGCGGCTCGATGGCAGAGGCGGACGGCACCACCAGAAGAGAACCCGCGACTGGAAAGGAAGCAGGAATCGACGCCCTCGTCGACAGAGAGAAACCCTCGCCGGTCGGAGGAGGCGGAGCCCCGACGGGCTTCCCAATTATTGCCCTATTTCCGAAATTAGGGCTTTTTCCTCAGATTGAGTGAGAAATAGAGAGGAAGGAAACTGGCGGAGGCGAGTCGACGGCGGAGGTCGCCGGACGACGTACGCCGGCAGCAGAACGGACAACGGTAATCTGCCGAGAGAGAAGGGGAGATACGCGTTCGAAGAAGAAAGAGGGAGAGAGAGATCTGATTTTGGGTTTGCCAAGTATTGGATCGGGCCAAGGAAGGTTACTGGGCCGGAATTATTATTCGTTTGGGCTGGGCTACTAATTCAGTTGGGCCGAGATTAATCAATTGTTGGGCCGAGCCTCATAATTGGAATGGGCCGAGACTAAAAGAAACCGATTGGCCGGATTTAACTTTCAGTTGAGCCGAAGCTTCAAGATCAGACGGGCCGAATTTTATTCATGGACCAAGAATTATTTAACGGGCCGATAAATATTTAAATAAGCAGATAATTAAATCAAGGAACGAAAGCCAAACGTAACAACTTTTTGGGTTGAATTAATAATCCCCGAGTTTCAGTAATTGGGCTTAAACCCCTAATAATTCTATTGTGCCTCTAATGACTATTAATGTTGATTTAATCAACCAAGCCCGAACATAATAGCTTTATAAGTGTAGACCACTTATATCCTTCAATAAGATTTAGCCCAGTAATATTTATCTTATAAGTGTAGACCACTTATATCGTGTAATAAAATCACTAAGCCTCATTGATGGCTTAATCAAATATCCTACGATTTCTGTCGAGGATGAAAAGACAGTAAGACACAAGCATCGATCGAAGTGATCAATTTCACATGAGAATCGAGAAAATCTCAATTAAAAGAATAACCATGATAATGTTAAAAGAGATCTATCAGTAAAAGAGACCTATCAGTAAAAGGGGTCATAACCTCGATAAAAGACAGCCTTCGCAAAGATCGATAAGATTATCGATTTCATTTCAAGTCACTCATTTTACGTTCTTTGATCGAGGATAGGCGAAGGAGAAGGCCGAGACTAAGGCGGCGCTCAGAGTTATATAAATATGACCAGGAAAGGAAAGCTATCGAGGTGGGCTTTCAGAAAACTAGAATGTTTCTTTATGCTACAGTTATTTTCTTTAAAAGAATTGTTATGTCATATAATGTTTTGTTTCGTATGAGATCTATCTGAGGAGGTCTATGCCTCAAATACCAGAACGATTCGGGCCTATCGGGGTCGCTCCTCGATGGGTTAGTGCACTCAGTCTACCGTTAGCTAACGCAAGTGGCGCGGTAAAGTATACGGGAGGGTGGCCAACCTCACCGGATACACCCATAACTCAGATATGATGGATTACCAGTAATTTGCGTGCAAGCGTCTTTTCTTTTTGAGTTAAAATGTTTTGGCATGAGCCCACTGAGTACTTTTGTACTCAGCCCTATACGTATTTCCCATGTGCAGGTTGAGCAGATGAAGTGAAGTTGCCAAAGGAGCTTTGTCGAGTATTAGAGTGTTGAAGCCTCTTGGTGGTGCATGTCTCCATACATGCATCTCACGATCTTCCGCCGTGATTCTTAGGTAGATAGACTCAGTCCAGTTCTGTGTACCGTTGCAACATCTTGGTCTAGGTAGATAGACTCAGTTCAGTTCTGTGTATCGTTGCAACATATTGGTCCTTCATAGACAATGCTTTCTTTTTATGAACAACGTTTCCGCCTATATCATGTAAAACGCTTCCGATGATGAATAGTTCTTTCTTCCATTCATTCTCGACGAATGATGGAGAACTTCAATGTATTCCTAATGCTATGTTTTCGCATCATTTCACCCCAGGTCGTTCGTTTATTTTATACCATTTTCCTTTTCTTGAGTCGCGGCCTCGCTCGGCCCAAGTTGTGGCGGGCGGGCTGTGACAGAGTGGTATCAGAGCATTTGGTTCGCTCTGAAATCCAAGAGTCTTCTTCTTCCAGTAAAGTCTAGACTTGATTCGCTAGACTAGTAAAGTTCTTCGACAAAAGCTCGGCACTTCACGACATCATGCTCAACCCAGGAAGAGAAGAGGTAACTCTCACATGCCAGTATGAGAACATAGTCAAGATAACATAGAGCTCACATACAGTAGAAAAGCCAAGGCCTTTCTAGAGAACATAGCTCGCTTGAATTAAGTGCTTTCCCTTTATCACATACTAGGATAGTGCTTGAACGAAGAAATTCTTCTAACCTCAGTCGTTATGGCACAAGAATGATGGTGAGACGAGGAAACAAGAGAAGCTCTACACAAAATGCCAACTCAAGGAAGCAGTGATAACTCCCTGGAAAGCTATTCCATGAAAAAGGGATACGTCAGATCAGGGAAAATCAAGCCAAGAAGTGCAAGAAGATTTGAACGAGTGTCATTTAAATCAATGACATGAGCCTCTAACTTTTCCGCCTCTGTGCGGAAAGAAACGAAACGTATTCAATTGCGCTTCCTAAAAGATAGTAAGAGATGATACCAGAATCTTAAATAGGAATAAAAGTTTCATATGGTGGCACAATAAAAGATAAGTCCTCTAAAATTTCCTGGATGCTTCCGCATCCATGGTTAAAGGAAGAAAACATTACTAGAAACTGAAGAAAGAAATCAAAGAAAGGTTAAGGTCTTGTCCAACTTAGAGCTCTTGGGTATATAAACGTTAGAATCTCAGTTTCCCCGATGTTGTACTCATGAGAATAATTATGATAGAACGTGTTAGCCTCTACTTTCCCGAGTAGAAAATCATGCTCGAAGAGTGTGGAAAAGTGAGATCAGTAGCCGCGCCTAAGGATGAACTCGTAAGATTGGATATTGATATCCAAGATCAGTTAGAAGATAAAACGATATAATATGCTTAATTTTCATGGGTGATGGGACTAGACTATACGATACAGGAGACTAAGGCGTGGTATTTAATGACAAAAACAGTGAACCATTAGCCTAATTACGTTCCAAGTACGACTTGAGGACGTGTAGAGAAACTTCACGCCGAGGACTAAGAGACTGTCGAAGAAAGAGTCACATCTATTTAGATCGTGATCTAGCAACTATTTTCGTTAGGATATCAGTAGACAAGCAATATGATTGTCCTTAGAAACGACTCTACGATACTAACGTTAATGAGTAAATCGCAATTTCATATGTCAAGGTCCTTTACGCCAGTGCGAAGTACTAGAGTGTTCACGAAGGAACATAGACTAAGGAAGACCCTACGTTCTAATGCATTGTAACTTCGAAACCCTCTCTTGAACCTCTCGAAACCAGAAAGACCTTTGAATATACGTAGAGTCGAGGAATTCTATATCCAAAGAATTGTTATCGAGCCTTATTCGAGCTTCTGTATTCTTTTGAATCAAGAGCCACCAGTGTATGAGAATCAAATCTTCCTTCATGTGACCGGAAGGATGCTTATGTGGGACTGGCCACCTCACATAATCTCTTTCTCGGTAGCGTCACTATCAGACAAGAAAATCGGATGAGTATCGACAAAAGGGGTCCCCCACCCTCCCGACCCCTGTCAATTCATTTCTATCCTCTGGTTATTTCTTCAGAACTTGTCTTGTAATTCCTTGATGAGCTATCTTGGATAATTGACATTCCAACCTGGACCCTTACACGAATGTTTTCCAGGGCCAGCCCACAATGTTCTTACCTCATCTTGATCATGTTTGTTATCCTAGAGTGATAAGACTGTGAGGATTTGTTCAACTGCAAGATACAGAGTTTGACTTAAGGTACCCACTCTTTTGTGTCGTCGTATGTTTACGCAGAGAAGGGTGTATGATAGATAAACCGTTAAAGGTGTTGCACGAAACTCGAGTTGGCAATGCGGTGCTAACTAGTTCTACGTGTGGCGGTAAAGTAGACACTCCACCACATCCCCAGGAAGATTTTATATATATCCTAACTCAGAAGAGGAAAGCTTAATAGTGAAATTAAGAAATATGTTGGGTGAAGCCAGAATTCAGAGGATAGAAACTAGTATCGCGATGCACGCAATAGTAAGTGGCATAAAGCTAGTCAGACTCCCCAACAAGTCCAGAAACAGAAATACAATGACAAAATGCAAAACTCGTAAGTTAAAAACTCTAAGGAGTTCCCCAAGAAAAGTGCACCAATGGTCCATAAGTCCGACACTAAGAGCTAACAACATTAGAGTCTAAATTAGAACAGAAGTAGTAAACACTTGAGTAGAAGAAGCTTGAACAGACGAGATCCTTGCGGATATGAAAATTTAGAATTCGCCGGCAGATTGAAAATAATAAGAATACCAGAACATAAACGACCCAAGGTCGAGTACTATACTTGCCAAATACACGACGTATTATCATTCCTAAGATCCAGATTAAACCAACAACTAAAGGAAAGATAGTATCCCATGATTGAGGTCGGTGACCTGACGATTGTTTGGGATTTCTCCCAGCTCGAGGATCAGAAACCTCTTAGAATATTGACGTGGACCAGACTAGAATATGAATTCTCACAAGACATAAGTTATGTGAAAATAGTGAGACCTAAATTATTCACCCAGAGAGGAATAATTATAGTATGACATTAGTCGGCCAAACATAGTAATGAATTGTAGCAGACTACGAAATACGGGATATTGAAGGATGCTAAGGGAGGTAATGTTGGAAGAGATTCCCCCATAGAAGGTAATATGAAATGAGAAAGCCTTGAAGAAGTCATAAATAAAATTGGTGTAGGGCATGAGTTAGGAAAAGTTGTCAAGAAGAGTACAGAACGAGACCACCGTATGTCTCATACCTTTGAAGGAATCAAAGGATAAGTGCACTAAGATCGTGACCACCGAGACTAAACCACAAGTAAATCAGGATAAGATTTTTAACTATGTAACCATACATAGACATAAGACCTTGAAGCACCACAGCAGTATGAGTGATGCTCATATAATAGATATACACAACCAGAAGTACTACCTTCAAGTGAGCAATATAAGATTTGCCATTATTGCAAGCTGGTGTAGTTTCCTTCACGAGAAAGTGTACAAGATAGACAATAGAGCGAAAGAAGCGCGAAAGGGGATAAGCATTGAATGAGGCGTAAGTCTAAAGGGTCTAAACATGGTTATGGGACACCTGAGAGACCACAACCCCATAACAGAAAGGAGTGAAATGTACGCCGATAGTAATGACGCATGTTGGAATCAAGATGTGCGAGGACTAGTGAAAGAATATACTAAACAATATAGAGATGATCCGATAGAATATATGAGAGACAAAATTCTTTTAAAGAAATGCCATGGTTGTCTAAGAAGTCGGTTAACTCAGATGTAAAATAGATTGGGATGTGACTTTAATCATTAACCAATGAGCTATAAGGGACAATAAATTGAGACGAACCTATATTTATTTTAGGGAAACTAGATCGCATTATAAGAGAAGATGTTGATAGAAGAGAAATTTTTACTAAAATCCTCACGTCATGAGAATCGAACGAAAGCCATCTAGATCGAATTCTTAACCAAGAAGTAGTGTGAGCATTCGACGTGCCCAGATACCTAATGTATATTGCAAGTTCGAATAGATAATTAAAACCATAGTATTATCTTCATAAGTTCCTTGAGATAATAAGAATCCATATCTTAAGTGTTCCAAGAACAGAATTATTGGTTTGCGAGGTACAAACACACGAGATCGTTGAAACATATAGAAGGAATGTTAATCGAATAAATTAGAAAATGTTTTATCAGATGGAAAACTATACGACTGAAACATTTTGTTTCATTACAGAGAGGTAATTATTGCCCCGTCATCAAAGACTACAAATTAAGACAGTTAGACTACCTAATTAGAACTTCTAAAATCTCTAACAGATATGTCAGTTAGCATCGAGAAGGAGGGTAATAGAAGTTAGAATTTTCGGTCCAAGGTAACATCAAAGTGCATTAGTGCATACAATAGACGACTAAAGATAAAATTTCGAGTCACGTATATCATGAAGTTTGAGTATGAGATTATGCTCAACCCAGAATGTTCCGCCAAAAGGAAAAATCACAGTCGTGTAGTGTATTCACGATAATGAGTAGAGACCCTATATGGGTTATGAAATCGACTCAAGTAGTCATGTAAGCAGTATGAAGGAAGACAGTTGAGCTAGAAGCCCTAAAATGAAACCTTGAAAGCCTTGAGTGACACTTAGAAAGGAAGAAACGTGCTATTATTCGAGAATACCTCTCTACAACTTATGAAAGATAAGACGATACATTAAGAAGGGTAGACAATACAATCCATGAGATCTCCCCAGAGACAGGCACCCACGCATGATGTCTTAAAAGTGTTATAGTTATATGTGGATGAATAACTAATGAGCCGCTGTCACCTTCATTGCCAAGATTAATTGACTAGTTAAGTATGACACCAGCCAGACTCGTGAGGCATTGCATCTAGATACACTAGATTCATAAACGACTGCAGAAAGTAAATAAGAGCACTTGGTCTCGCGTTAGTAGAGCGACACCCAGAACCAACAATCAGCAGGAAGAACTACATAAGACGGAGAATGCATACCACGAATTGCATATATAGGGAGGAAACAACTGATATATACACATATATACAAACCATATTCTAACAATAGGGAATATAGCTCTAGTAATAACTCTACGACGAATATCAAGATTGCCGATATAACACGAATGGCAAGTCTAAGCACGATACTTGTCTCTGCCTCACACAGACAACCACGAGTAAAGGTGCTAAGTACTACAAGTGATCCAGAGATGATTGACCTCAACCAACGAATTAAAGCATGAATAACTATTTGACGGTTGTTAAAACCTCGATTTATAAGCCAACTACAGTACGTAGGGTAGGTTATAGCTACGCTAGCATAAAGACCAAAGAGAAAATAGACTCGAGTGAAGTACAAATTTTGAAACGATCAATATCCTGACCTTAGTATTATCAATGGCACATGGTTACACTTGAATGGAGTAGATAGAAGGGTATATGGACTTAAGTATATGACTAAGATATATATTAAAATTTGGAAACTGCCTAAGACCGACGAAGAAGGTCCAGACGCTCATAGACTAATGCTATCACCTAACGATTGGATGAGCTCGTACAGACCACTAAAGCGCCAGTGCTTTAATGCAAATAGCGGCTTGTGAAATCGTAGCATGCCCAGTACCGGTACAGATTAGATCAGTATATCACGAAGATATTTATCCCCGTGAACGATGAGGATCATGACGAGCATATGGCCTAAGGGCAACGGGGCTAGCTCAGACCGACCAAATAAATATAGTTATTTGAAAGGCTAGTACACGGGATTGATTGGGGACGGAATAAAAGAATCTTAAGAAGAACATAAGCCACCTACTAACACCGACACATCGAATTACGATTCGAACTAGGAGCCAAGTCTTCCAAGAAGTTCCACGTTTTATACAATAGTTAGATCCAGCGCGAAAGGAAGACCAACAACAGTCTATTTGAACCCTACGAGTATCTAGAGAAGATAAGACTAGCATCGTGAAGGTTAACATATCAGTTCCGTCAGACCTCGAGGATCTTTTTAAGGAGGCGATACCCGGTGGAAGCAGAAACTGGAAAACGATATTACCCTAGCTCAATTACTTAAACCCACCATACACCATAGACTCAGTATCGTGCAATGCACCACACAAAGAATAAAGTGTAGACCACCACTCTATTGAGATGAGGTGGGAGATGAGAAAGAATTAAGATCAGTGTATGATCGAAGAAATGGTTGAGTAAAGCAACTAATCAGAAATATGATAAAGGAAGCTCATAGTAGCCAGAAGTCTTACGATGACAATGTAGATTCGAGTTACACCTCGAAGCAGAAGACAAGGTCTCCCTGGAAATTTTCCCACCAAGGGAATGACCAGATTCAGAATCAAAGGCTAATTGAAACCTCGTTCCATCAGACCTTACGAAGTTCTAGGGAAGGTAGGACCTGTGACGTACAGGTCAGCGTTACCTCCAAACCTAGGAAGCAATCACAACGTATTTCATGTATCTCAACTAAATAAATACGTGTTCGACCCTAAACACGTGCTACCTCAAAAGGAAGCGATCATAAAGCAAGACCTGAGACCATAGTAGATCGAAAGATTCAATAGCTTAGGATTAAGCAAATCCCTCTAGTGAAAGTGTTGTGGAAGCACCACGGGCAGGAGGAAGCCGCGTGGGAGTTGGAGGACAAAATGAAAGAGAAATAGCCCGAGTTGTTATAGAAGGTAAGTAAATTTCGGGACGAAATTTTTCGTAAGGGGTGTAGGATGTAATGACCACAGTTTTTAGTAGTGATTAATAAAAACTTTGGCATTATTTTTAATAAGAAAGGAACGTTGAAAGAAGTATTATCACTGTTATGAGTGAAATAAAATTTTAAGTACTACTGTTAGTAGTGTTACATTTAGTAACATCAGAACTTCCCGAGACGAGAACCGAACTAAATAAGAAAGGCCGATTAAACAAATCGGTAAAAGAAAAATTCAGTATTAAATTTTGGGCCGAGGCCCATCTGATAAGAACCAGGCCCACTTAGCAGTTACAAGGCCCAGTTATTGTTCAAGGCCCAGTTAAATGTTCAAGGTTCAGTTAATTATCGAAGCCACTTCGCGATTATTAGTTCGATTTTATTTAATTGGCCCAAGAAAGGGAACCCATTTCAGATTTAATATTCACAAACAATACAAAAGCCCAAGACCCAACTACTAAGCCCATAGTATGAACGTGTATAATTATGCATACATAATAAAAAGAAAAAAAAAAAAAAAAAAAAGAAAAGAAAGGAAAGGGAGGTGCGCCAATACAGCATGCGCCAATATATTCCATACAAATCTGGGATTCAACTTCCACTAATTCCTCCTAAGCACAATTAGAGAACCATTAACACTTCTATTACAATTAGAAGGGGATTAATTTAACCTTAATCACCCTCATCATTTTTACATAGGAAGTTGGAGAACTCTCCAAGACATGCAGCGCCCATTCCACCTTTGACTCCCACACGTGTCCTCCATGCCTCCACCTACACAAAACAAATCAAAGAGAAACTACTAGTCTTCATTCATTCACCCAAAATATCACACAAGTTAGAGAGCAAGTAAAGTGCAAACAAAGAAGAAGAAAGGCCAAATCCCAGCAAGAGAGCAGCCGATTTCCAGCCAAGGAGGTAGCCGGAAAACAGCCTCCGGCAGCCCCTTCCAAGCACCGAACCCCCTACGGTAACCCCTCTCACTTTCCCTTCAAGAACCCAACATGCATATACATTAACTAAGGATCATATCCCTATCTCTAGAGTGAAGAACGAAGGGAGAAGAAGGTTTTCGAAGCAAGATTAGAAGAGGACAGCCCTCACTCGGAAGCTAGAAACTCGAATTCAGTTTTCTAAAGGTAAGAAGGAACCCTACCCTTTCCCATAGCATGAGTATCAAGACCCCTAACACTTAGAAATCAAACATGCAAGTGTAGGCTTCAATTGCATCAATATAGAGAAGGAACAAGAGGAAGGAAGCAACAAGAGAAAGGGGACAACCACCATTTTAGCTCAAGAACTCAGTTTTCAACCTCAAGGATTGCAAGTAAGACTCCCCTTATCACTCTCTCTAAGAACTATAAGCCTTTAAACATGCAACCCCATTAGAACCACCAAAAACCAACTAGAAGCATAATCTAGTACTCTATCACCCCTTTCAAGCATGAAACATAGTTAAAACCTCAAAATTGATACATGAGAAGCATAGCAATCACATAGAGACAATGCATGTTATGTTGGAGGCTAAGAATCGAAATTGAAGCATGTTTAGATCACATAAGAACCTCCTCTAGAAGGCCTAAGACATTGCATGTATAAAAATCCTCAATCTAACACTTCAAGTCAACAAGGACACCAATCTCAAGCATACAAAATCTGGAAGTTTGCTTCCAATTAAGGCATAAAACATTCAAGACCAAAATCAGTCCCTAAATGCCTCTAATCAAAACCTAATCCTCTAAATCAACAAGTATAACTCATATTCGAATTACGAATCGAAAACGGGAGGGAAGGGAGAAGAATCGAACCTGCCCGGAAGAAGGAGAGAGACCGGGAGTGACTGGAGGCAACGCCGGGGCACCCGAGCATCTCCCGAGCCTTACCGGAGACTGCCCGGCCGACGACGGCCTTCACAGAGCAGCTGCAGCACCGGCGGACGCCGAAAATACCCTGCAAATTAGAGAGAGAGAGAGAAGGAGGTCAGAGAGGGAATGGAGAAAGAGGAGGAGGAGACACTGGCGGCAACATCGCCGCCGGCGTCGAAGAGATATCAGAGGGAGAGCAAGGGCAGAGACGGCGTCACCGCCGGCGCCGAAGGAGCAGAACGCAGAAGAGAGAGAGATGGAGAACGGCGGCGACTGATGGACCGCCGGAGATTGACGGGGAGGAGAAGGCAGGCCCGCGGCCGGGCTGGCGGAACGCCGCCGGCCAGAAACGGCGCAGCGGCTACGGACGACAGCAGCAGGAGCACAGCGGCTCGATGGCAGAGGCGGACGGCACCACCAGCAGAGAACCCGCGACTGGAAAGGAAGCAGGAATCGACGCCCTCGTCGACAGAGAGGAACCCTCGCCGGTCGGAGGAGGCGGAGCCCCGACGGGCTTCCCAATTATTGCCCTATTTCCGAAATTAGGGCTTTTTCCTCAGATTGAGTGAGAAATAGAGAGGAAGGAAACTGGCGGAGGCGAGTCGACGGCGGAGGTCGCCGGACGACGTACGCCGGCAGCAGAACGGACAACGGTAATCTGCCGAGAGAGAAGGGGAGATACGCGTTCGAAGAAGAAAGAGGGAGAGAGAGATCTGATTTTGGGTTTGCCAAGTATTGGATCGGGCCAAGGAAGGTTACTGGGCCGGAATTATTATTCGTTTGGGCTGGGCTACTAATTCAGTTGGGCCGAGATTAATCAATTGTTGGGCCGAGCCTCATAATTGGAATGGGCCGAGACTAAAAGAAACCGATTGGGCCGGATTTAACTTTCAGTTGAGCCGAAGCTTCAAGATCAGACGGGCCGAATTTTATTCATGGACCAAGAATTATTTAACGGGCCGATAAATATTTAAATAAGCAGATAATTAAATCAAGGAACGAAAGCCAAACGTAACTACTTTTCGGGTTGAATTAATAATCCCCGAGTTTCAGTAATTGGGCTTACACCCCTAATAATTTTATTGTGCCTCTAATGACTATTAATGTTGATTTAATCAACCAAGCCCGAACATAATAGCTTTATAAGTGTAGACCACTTATATCCTTCAATAAGATTTAGCCCAGTAATATTTATCTTATAAGTGTAGACCACTTATATCGTGTAATAAAATCACTAAGCCTCATTGATGGCTTAATCAAATATCCTACGATTTCTGTCGAGGATGAAAAGACAGTAAGACACAAGCATCGATCGAAGTGATCAATTTCACATGAGAATCGAGAAAATCTCAATTAAAAGAATAACCATGATAATGTTAAAAGAGATCTATCAGTAAAAGAGACCTATCAGTAAAAGGGGTCATAACCTCGATAAAAGACAGCCTTCGCAAAGATCGATAAGATTATCGATTTCATTTCAAGTCTCTCATTTTACGTTCTTTGATCGAGGATAGGCGAAGGAGAAGGCCGAGACTAAGGCGGCGCTCAGAGTTATATAAATATGACCAGGAAAGGAAAGCTATCGAGGTGGGCTTTCAGAAAACTAGAATGTTTCTTTATGCTACAGTTATTTTCTTTAAAAGAATTGTTATGTCATATAATGTTTTGTTTCGTATGAGATCTATCTGAGGAGGTCTATGCCTCAAATACCAGAATGATTCGGGCCTATCGGGGTCGCTCCTCGATGGGTTAGTGCACTCAGTCTACCGTTAGCTAACGCAAGTGGCGCGGTAAAGTATACGGGAGGGTGGCCAACCTCACCGGATACACCCATAACTCAGATATGATGGATTACCAGTAATTTGCGTGCAAGCGTCTTTTCTTTTTGAGTTAAAATGTTTTGGCATGAGCCCACTGAGTACTTTTGTACTCAGCCCTATACGTATTTCCCATGTGCAGGTTGAGCAGATGAAGTGAAGTTGCCAAAGGAGCTTTGTCGAGTATTAGAGTGTTGAAGCCTCTTGGTGGTGCATGTCTCCATACATGCATCTCACGATCTTCCGCCGTGATTCTTAGGTAGATAGACTCAGTCCAGTTCTGTGTACCGTTGCAACATCTTGGTCTAGGTAGATAGACTCAGTTCAGTTCTGTGTATCGTTGCAACATATTATCCCCGTGAACGATGAGGATCATGACGAGCATATGGCCTAAGGGCAACGGGGCTAGCTCAGACCGACCAAATAAATATAGTTATTTGAAAGGCTAGTACACGGGATTGATTGGGGACGAAATAAAAGAATCTTAAGAAGAACATAAGCCACCTACTAACACCGACACATCGAATTACGATTCGAACTAGGAGCCAAGTCTTCCAAGAAGTTCCACGTTTTATACAATAGTTAGATCCAGCGCGATAGGAAGACCAACAACAGTCTATTTGAACCCTACGAGTATCTAGAGAAGATAAGACTAGCATCGTGAAGGTTAACATATCAGTTCCGTCAGACCTCGAGGATCTTTTTAAGGAGGCGATACCCGGTGGAAGCAGAAACTGGAAAACGATATTACCCTAGCTCAATTACTTAAACCCACCATACACCATAGACTCAGTATCGTGCAATGCACCACACAAAGAATAAAGTGTAGACCACCACTCTATTGAGATGAGGTGGGAGATGAGAAAGAATTAAGATCAGTGTATGATCGAAGAAATGGTTGAGTAAAGCAACTAATCAGAAATATGATAAAGGAAGCTCATAGTAGCCAGAAGTCTTACGATGACAATGTAGATTCGAGTTACACCTCGAAGCAGAAGACAAGGTCTCCCTGGAAATTTTCCCACCAAGGGAATGACCAGATTCAGAATCAAAGGCTAATTGAAACCTCGTTCCATCAGACCTTACGAAGTTCTAGGGAAGGTAGGACCTGTGACGTACAGGTCAGCGTTACCTCCAAACCAAGGAAGCAATCACAACATATTTCATGTATCTCAACTAAATAAATACGTGTTCGACCCTAAACACGTGCTACCTCAAAAGGAAGCGATCATAAAGCAAGACCTGAGACCATAGTAGATCGAAAGATTCAATAGCTTAGGATTAAGTAAATCCCTCTAGTGAAAGTGTTGTGGAAGCACCACGGGCAGGAGGAAGCCGCGTGGGAGATGGAGGACAAAATGAAAGAGAAATAGCCCGAGTTGTTATAGAAGGTAAGTAAATTTCGGGACGAAATTTTTCGTAAGGGGTGTAGGATGTAATGACCGCAGTTTTTAGTAGTGATTAATAAAAACTTTGGCATTATTTTTAATAAGAAAGGAACGTTGAAAGAAGTATTATCACTGTTATGAGTGAAATAAAATTTTAAGTACTACTGTTAGTAGTGTTACATTTAGTAACATCAGAACTTCCCGAGACGAGAACCGAACTAAATAAGAAAGGCCGATTAAACAAATCGGTAAAAGAAAAATTCAGTATTAAATTTTGGGCCGAGGCCCATCTGATAAGAACCAGGCCCACTTAGCAGTTACAAGGCCCAGTTAATTGTTCAAGGCCCAGTTAAATGTTCAAGGTTCAGTTAATTATCGAAGCCACTTCGCGATTATTAGTTCGATTTTATTTAATTGGCCCAAGAAAGGGAACCCATTTCAGATTTAATATTCACAAACAATACAAAAGCCCAAGACCCAACTACTAAGCCCATAGTATGAACGTGTATAATTATGCATACATAATAAAAAGAAAAAAAAAAAAAAAAAAAAGAAAGGAAAGGGAGGTGCGCCAATACAGCATGCGCCCATAATCAGAGAACCATTAACACTTCTATTACAATTAGAAGGGGATTAATTTAACCTTAATCACCCTCATCATTTTTACATAGGAAGTTGGAGAACTCTCCAAGACATGCAGCGCCCATTCCACCTTTGACTCCCACACGTGTCCTCCATGCCTCCACCTACACAAAACAAATCAAAGAGAAACTACTAGTCTTCATTCATTCACCCAAAATATCACACAAGTTAGAGAGCAAGTAAAGTGCAAACAAAGAAGAAGAAAGGCCAAATCCCAGCAAGAGAGCAGCCGATTTCCAGCCAAGGAGGTAGCCGGAAAACAGCCTCCGGCAGCCCCTTCCAAGCACCGAACCCCCTACGGTAACCCCTCTCACTTTCCCTTCAAGAACCCAACATGCATATACATTAACTAAGGATCATAAGAGTGAAGAACGATGGGAGAAGAAGGTTTTTGAAGCAAGATTAGAAGAGGACAGCCCTCACTCGGAAGCTAGAAACTCGAATTCAGTTTTCTAAAGGTAAGAAGGAACCCTACCCTTTCCCATAGCATGAGTATCAAGACCCCTAACACTTAGAAATCAAACATGCAAGTGTAGGCTTCAATTGCATCAATATAGAGAAGGAACAAGAGGAAGGAAGCAACAAGAGAAAGGGGACAGCCACCATTTTAGCTCAAGAACTCAGTTTTCAACCTCAAGGATTGCAAGTAAGACTCCCCTTATCACTCTCTCTAAGAACTATAAGCCTTTAAACATGCAACCCCATTAGAACCACCAAAAACCAACTAGAAGCATAATCTAGTACTCTATCACCCCTTTCAAGCATGAAACATAGTTAAAACCTCAAAATTGATACATGAGAAGCATAGCAATCACATAGAGACAATGCATGTTATGTTGGAGGCTAAGAATCGAAATTGAAGCATGTTTAGATCACATAAGAACCTCCTCTAGAAGGCCTAAGACATTGCATGTATAAAAATCCTCAATCTAACACTTCAAGTCAACAAGGACACCAATCTCAAGCATACAAAATCTGGAAGTTTGCTTCCAATTAAGGCATAAAACATTCAAGACCAAAATCAGTCCCTAAATGCCTCTAATCAAAACCTAACCCTCTAAATCAACAAGTATAACTCATATTCGAATTACGAATCGAAAACGGGAGGGAAGGGAGAAGAATCGAACCTGCCCGGTAGAAGGAGAGAGACCGAGAGTGACTGGAGGCAATGCCGGGGCACCCGAGCATCTCCCGAGCCTTACCGGAGACTGCCCGGCCGACGACGGCCTTCACAGAGTAGCTGCAGCACCGGCGGATGCCGAGGATACCCTGCAAATTAGAGAGAGAGAGAGAAGGAGGTCAGAGAGGGAATGGAGAAAGAGGAGGAGGAGACACTGGCGGCAACATCGCCGCCAGCGTCGAAGAGATATCAGAGGGAGAGCAAGGGCAGAGACGGCGTCACCGCCGGCGCCGAAGGAGCAGAACGCAGAAGAGAGAGAGATGGAGAACGGCGGCGACTGATGGACCGCCGGAGATTGACGGGGAGGAGAAGGCAGGCCCGCGGCCGGGCTGGCGGAACGCCGCCGGCCAGAAACGGCGCGGCGGCTACAGACGACAGCAGCAGGAGCACAGCGGCTCGATGGCAGAGGCGGACGGCACCACCAGCAGAGAACCCGCGACTGGAAAGGAAGCAGGAATCGACGCCCTCGTCGACAGAGAGGAACCCTCGCCGGTCGGAGGAGGCGGAGCCCCGACGGGCTTCCCAATTATTGCCCTATTTCCGAAATTAGGGCTTTTTCCTCAGATTGAGTGAGAAATAGAGAGGAAGGAAACTGGCGGAGGCGAGTCGCGGCGGAGGTCGCCGGACGACGTACGCCGGCAGCAGAACGGACAACGGTAATCTGCCGAGAGAGAAGGGGAGATACGCGTTCGAAGAAGAAAGAGGGAGAGAGAGATCTGGATTTGGGTTTGCCAAGTATTGGATCAGGCCAAGGAAGGTTACTGGGCCGGAATTATTATTCGTTTGGGCTGGGCTACTAATTCAGTTGGGCCGAGATTAATCAATTGTTGGGCCGAGCCTCATAATTGGAATGGGCCGAGACTAAAAGAAACCGATTGGGCCGGATTTAACTTTCAGTTGAGCCGAAGCTTCAAGATCAGACGGGCCGAATTTTATTCATGGACCAAGAATTATTTAACGGGCCGATAAATATTTAAATAAGCAGATAATTAAATCAAGGAACGAAAGCCAAACGTAACAACTTTTCGGGTTGAATTAATAATCCCCGAGTTTCAGTAATTGGGCTTAAACCCCTAATAATTCTATTGTGCCTATAATGACTATTAATGTTGATTTAATCAACAAAGCCCGAACATAATAGCTTTATAAGTGTAGACCACTTATATCCTTCAATAAGATTTAGCCCAGTAATATTTATTTTATAAGTGTAGACCACTTATATCGTGTAATAAAATCACTAAGCCTCATTGATGGCTTAATCAAATATCCTACGATTTCTGTCGAGGATGAAAAGACAGTAAGACACAAGCATCGATCGAAGTGATCAATTTCACATGAGAATCGAGAAAATCTCAATTAAAAGAATAACCATGATAATGTTAAAAGAGATCTATCAGTAAAAGAGACCTATCAGTAAAAGGGGTCATAACCTCGATAAAAGACAGCCTTCGCAAAGATCGATAAGATTATTGATTTCATTTCAAGTCTCTCATTTTACGTTCTTTGATCAAGGATAGGCGAAGGAGAAGGCCGAGACTAAGGCGGCGCTCAGAGTTATATAAATATGACCAGGAAAGGAAAGCTATCGAGGTGGGCTTTCAGAAAACTAGAATGTTTCTTTATGCTACAGTTATTTTCTTTAAAAGAATTGTTATGTCATATAATGTTTTGTTTCGTATGAGATCTATCTGAGGAGGTCTATGCCTCAAATACCAGAACGATTCGGGCCTATCGGGGTCGCTCCTCGATGGGTTAGTGCACTCAGTCTACCGTTAGCTAACGCAAGTGGCGCGGTAAAGTATACGGGAGGGTGGCCAACCTCACCGGATACACCCATAACTCAGATATGATGGATTACCAGTAATTTGCGTGCAAGCGTCTTTTCTTTTTGAGTTAAAATGTTTTGGCATGAGCCCACTGAGTACTTTTGTACTCAGCCCTATACGTATTTCCCATGTGCAGGTTGAGCAGATGAAGTGAAGTTGCCAAAGGAGCTTTGTCGAGTATTAGAGTGTTGAAGCCTCTTGGTGGTGCATGTCTCCATACATGCATCTCACGATCTTCCGCCGTGATTCTTAGGTAGATAGACTCAGTCCAGTTCTGTGTACCGTTGCAACATCTTGGTCTAGGTAGATAGACTCAGTTCAGTTCTGTGTATCGTTGCAACATATTGGTCCTTCATAGACAATGCTTTCTTTTTATGAACAACGTTTCCGCCTATATCATGTAAAACGCTTCCGATGATGAATAGTTCTTTCTTCCATTCATTCTCGACGAATGATGGAGAACTTCAATGTATTCCTAATGCTATGTTTTCGCATCATTTCACCCCAGGTCGTTCGTTTATTTTATACCATTTTCCTTTTCTTGAGTCGCGGCCTCGCTCGGCCCAAGTTGTGGCGGGCGGGCTGTGACAAATGTATTTTGAGATTGCTGCAGTTTGTGACCCGTCTTTCCTCCGGATCCCTCACAACCTTAAGTTTTTGACAAAACAACAACAGATTAGTCATCACAATTCATGTCATGAAAGAGATGAGGCCTTGAGATCATTTCTAATCACTAGATTCATGAATTACAAGCAATGTAGCTAAAACAAATTCATGGCATACATACTAAAATTTCCAGGAGTAACATAAATCTCGTATTCAATACACATTCCCTTGATTAGATAGCCATCATTCTAGGTGATCATCGCGGCAGGGCAAATGACAGGGCAAGTTTATGCGCATATCATCAGAATCAACTAGAACTTCGAAGATAAACAGGGGATTGGCCCTTTGAACCCATGGGTTTTGACAGTACTTACAGATATCCATGCTTAATTCTCATTCAAGGAGAGAAGATCAGCCTCTCAAACACAAGTCCCCTTTCAATCAAGGTGTTTATCACAATTTTCGCCTCAAAGGGAGCATAATCATAAGATCACATCACACTCAACAGCTCATAGCCGCGGAAAGCTTTGGCAAGTATCAAGCAGTGGTATGCACATTAGCAGTTTTTACAGATTAAACAACAGACAGAGCATTGCCAATCAATATAACATCAGGTTTCCTCATATTCTCCACATAAGGACATAATAAAGGGAAATCGCAAACAACATTATAACAACGAGCTGGAATTTTGCATAAAAAACAGGGGAAATCAACATCTCAACTCAAGAATTTCCCACAGACGGCGCCAGTTGATAGATCCGGGTTAGAGATCCACAACAATTTAAGAGATTATTCATCATGTTTTGCAAGAAGCGTTCATGGGTAAAGCATTAAAACAGTAAAGAGCAAGAGATTCATGCGTATAGAAAAGCCATAACCGGGCATTTTGTACAGGTCGAGATGTGTATAGCAACGGCAAGTAATAGATGAGCTATAGGTAAAGGATAAAAGACGTATTTAGCCATAAATTAGCAAGATTCATGGGGTTTTGCACTCATACAAGCAGATAATGCAGAAAAGAGACAAGGGAAAGAGGGAGGCTAGGAATGTGGAGCTCCGTTAAGCTTCATTCCTCCTCAAGTGATGAGGGTTTTACCTTAAGTTCAAGGTAGTATACGTAAGAAAGAGACTCTTCCCGGTGTTGAGAAGAGTAGATGGATGTAGAAACGAACTACAGCTTCCCGGAAGAAGGTCTTGTCCGCCTCGGCTTGCCTGAGCTCGGAGGAGCTCGTGAGAGAGAGTATTGAATTGAATGGAACAGTACGCTAAGGAGCGTGCTGTTCGTAAAAAGTGATGATGATATTGTGTGCGTTCACTTAGTATTTATAGGTATGAGGAGGGTGAAAAGTGAGCATCCGTGTGAAGGAAGGACAGAAAAGGAATTCCAGCGGGGGCAAAAGTATCCTCCGTCATGAATGCAGTGGTCCTCACCCTATAGAGTCACGCGGACCGTATGTTACGCAGAACCTCGAGCTTCTACTAAGCGCTCATAGGATCTGGTCAGATCCTCCTACCTTTGCAGATGCTTACAGATCCCACCTAGCTTATGAGAAGAGTTAGACCCTCACAGCTCCTACATGGCATACGGTTCTTGATTGTGTTGAGCGTCTAGTGCTCTTGGAGTCTTTTTGATAATACACTGTGGTGTGGACTAGCTTCTATGTGATCTCTATTGGGATGAATATTAATTTCTCTAAATAAAAATGATAAGGCTTATGTCGCCCAGAGCCTATCATTCCATTCCTTTTTGGCAAGATTTCATTATTTATTGTGGCGCCTACTATACTGTATAGCTTCTAGAAGCCATACCCTAAGGCTGAGGAAAGTGCGCTTCTCCCTTAATTTGGTTTATTTGTGGAATATGGCTGATATTAGTCCCTATCACCAACAACTAAAGATTCCATCTTTGAATCATTCACATTGATCCTAAGTTACATGCTTATAGGGCTCAAAATCAAACAAATTCCTAAGTGAGGGAACATGAAGACTCGATCACAAACTAGACTCGATCAAACCAAACAATAGACTCAATCAAACCAAATAAGACTCGATCAACAAGACATAGAACCAAAAACTTCATGCCAAAAGTTCAAAGCCCCCCCCCCCCCCCCCCCCCCCCCCCCCCCCCCCCACTTAAAATCACGCAATGTCCTCATTGCGAGAAAATAAAATAGAGAAGGGAAGAAAGAACTTATCGCAATATGACGACCAAATACCCAAAATCTCGAAAGACTCCAAGTATCACCTACAAAACAAACACAAAACACAAATACCAAAACGTAAAATCGAACAAAACATAGAGAATGCAATAAAAGACTCAAAAAGAAAAAGACAAAACACATGGCTAATCAGTTGAAAGGACCTTGGAACCGGGGGTCATTCCATCGAGGATCGAAAGGATGCAAAATTCAAATTTGAAAAATCGGGGGTGCCCGTTCTGGGTTGGACGGCCGTCCAACTGAAGTTGGATGCCGTCCAACTCGCGTTACTGAGTTGGAGAGGCAGATGTTGGACGGCCGTCCAACTGAAGTTGGACGCCGTCCAACTCTCGAATCTGTCCGAAAGTTGATTTCTTCCCTCGTCTCGACCTCTCTTCAAGCCAATCCTTATGTACTACCTCCTGCACGAAAAATCAAAAAGAAAACAAACGAAAACACGAAAATAACAAAAATGAAACCTAAACTACATATTTTTATTTTTCTACGTGGGTTGCCTCCCACCAAGCGCTTATTTAACATCATTAGCTTGACGAAGGATACGATCAACCCAAGCCCGTAGCACCAAGCGACATTTTGATGCTCCTTGCGACACACTCACTCTCCCTTTTTGAACAATCTCGAAGATCAAGGACGTGGGCCTCATCAACTCTCGACTCCCCCACACTTAGTTCGAACTCCTCTTCAAACATCTTCGAGTTAAACTCTGCAAGAAAAGATGTTTCACAAATGGTGAGGTTAAAAAGAAAAGAGTTAATGACCATTTCTTCATTCGACGCAAGTGTCGATCTTTCCTCTTCCACCTCATCAACCTTCTCCAAATTCCATAGAAATTCCTCGATAATATCCTCTTCTTCATCCACACAACTAAAGAATTCGTCATCTTCAATGGACTCTTCTTCGTCAATGAATTCTTCAAGAACTGCTACCCTGTCAGAAATCTCACAAACATTTACCTCAACAAGAGGGTTAGCAAGCTTAACAAAAGAGGTGAATTTCCAAACACCGAAAACGTTACCGAACCTCCTTCGCTGGCCATGCTCAATGTGCCGGTGCCTACATCAATCTGGGCTCGAGTAGTGGCCATAAACGGTCGTCCCAACAAGAGTAGATGTCCGGTTGCGCTCTTAGCTCCCTTGCCTTCATGAAGCACAACAAAGTCGGTAACGACTCGAATTCCTCCAACGAGGACAGTGACATCTTCCACAACTCCCAATGGACTACACGGTGCCGTCTACTAGCTCAATGCACATGTCGGTAGCTTGAAGGACTCTTGAGTTCATCTTCTCGAAAATAGAATACGGCATTAAGTTCACCGCGGCTCCTAAATCCATCAATCCTGAGACGGTTTCTCCGCTATCCAAGATAATACTCAAGTCGAAACCTCCCGGATCTCCTCTTTTAGGAAATGAATTGATAGGCTCGAGATCCTTGTTCTCCTTCTTCACAATACTCCGAATAGGCGGAACATAAGGGTTGAGCGTCTTGTGAAGAGGTTTGGCCTCCTTCTCAGCGTCCTCGAACTCCGTGCGCGGCTTGTCGAAGTTGGACAGCCGTCCAGATGAAGTTGGACACCGTCCAGATCCTTGGCCTGTAAGATGCTGAGAATCGACGTTGGGCGCACGTCCAGAAGAGGTGGACAGCCGTCCAGAGTTGGACGGCGTCCAGAATGGGGTTGGACGGCGTCCAACTCCGGGATCTGCCGGATTTCTGCCGTTGTTCCACTGCTCGCTCGGGCTCCTCCTAACACTTGAACGGCCTTCGGGCGACATCGTGATACCATTATGTTGTAACACCGTGATTGCATGAGCTTGGTGAGGTGGAACGGGAGGAACGTATGGAGGATATGGGGCTTGCACCTTGTGAGCTTGTTGTGGCTGGATCCCTTGGCTCGGAATTCGCCCCGGTTGTTGCATCAAGTGCATAGAACCAGAAATTTGACCAATAGTCGTCTCGAGCCTCTTGAGAGTAGCATCTTGAGCCTCTCGAGCCAATTTAGCCTCATGTAGAAATGTGGAAAGGCTCTCATCGACGGGAGCCTTTTGAGGAGGTCCTTGGGGACGAGCATTAGGGTGTGGTGGCGGGGGTGTATGAGTGGGTTGAGGTGGGTAATATGGAGATGATGAATAATATGGATTGGGAGGATATTGTGGAGGTGGATAATATGGTGGAGGTTGAGAGTAGTAGGGATTTGGTGGAGGATAAGGGTTATTATATGGTGGAGGGTGCCTATTAGGATAGGTAGGAGGATTACCTTGCCCTTGTGTCGGCCTCGAGTTTTGGAAACGTCCATTGTATCCCCCTTGATATCCTTGAGGTGGACTTGAGGTGGGTATCCTTGAGCGGTGTACACCTCAGCTCCTCCTTCGTATGGAAACTCCCCCATGTTGTGGCACACCTCCTTGATGTGTCCAAGCTCTCCACAAATCTCGCATCGGTCCGGCTTCCTCTCTTCCTCCTTCGGGGCCAGTGCACTTTGCTTCATCTTCAAGTTTTTGAGATCCCTTAACATGTCGGCCATTTGCTTCTTCAAATCGGGGCTCATCGAAACTGCACTCGCCTCCACTTTCCTCGGTCTAGCTGAATTTTGTTAAGAACTCGCAGCGAGCGTCTCGAAAATATCCTTCAACTCGTCAGCTGTCTTGGCCGCTATGTTGCCTCCGGCCGAACTATCCACCATGAACTGACAAGTTTGGTTGAGGGCGTCGTAGAAATATTGCCAAAGCATCTCCGATGCCATTTGATGATGAGGGCATTGTTGAAGTAGCTCTTGGAACCTCTCCCATGCTTCGTGAAACGGCTCATCGTGGTCTTGGGAAAAGTTCATGATCTTCTATCGTACCTCTTGCGTCTTGCGGTTCGGGTAGTACTTGAGCATGAATTTCTCACACACCGCATTCCATGTGGTGAGTGAGTTGGCCGGGAGCGCCAAATACCATGACTTTGCTCGATCCTTGAGGATGTACGGGAAGCACTTCATCTTCAAGTTATCCTCCGTGAGTCCCGAGAGTGGGAAAGTTTGCACCACCGTGCAAAACTCTCGGATGAACGTCAAAGCATCCTCGTTGGGCAGCCCTAGGTAGGATGGGAGCAACGCCATGTGATGAGGTTTAAGCTCATGATTCCTGACCGCTTCCGTCAGGACAATCGCCGAAGTGGTGGCTGTGAATGTGGGGCGAGCAAAATCGCCCATGACGACTCTAGCTGCCATGGCTTCGGGCTCTGCAAATAACAAGACCAAAGAGAAGTCTTGTGAATCAATCTCCTCCTTCTCCTTCGTGGCTAAAATTGTTTTCCTTCGATGGATGTTGTCGAAGTAGGGCGCTAAATTCATTTGAAGACTTCGGCGACCATGCATACACAACACTCAACAAAAGGGTTAAACGCACCGAATGGGAGAAACAAGAAAATCGAAGAAACACAAATAAAAATAAAAATAAAACAAATAAAAATACTACACAATAAATCGCCTAAAGTTTTCCCCGACAACGGCGCCAAAATTTGTTTCACTAAAAAGTGTTCGCAATAGAACGAAATCCTATCATAGCACTAGCAAGTAAAACCTAAGTATCGAATCTCAAGGAAAACTTAACAGGGCAATTAATTATGTAGTAAATCCTAATCTAGCCTAAATCTATGAAAGCAAGTAAATAAGATTTTTGGGTTTTCGTTTTAAATCCTAGGCAAATAAAATAAATCAAAGCAATAAATAAAAGCAAGTAAATAACCAATCTAAGAACAAGCAAATAAATCTAAGAATTAAACTAAAGTGAAACGATTAATCTACCTAGGCAAGAATCGAAAAGAAAGCAATAAAGGAAGCAACGAAGAAAGCATAAACTACTCTAGACATGATGAATGAAATCTGGAAATTAAAAGAAAAATAAATCTAACTTTGAAAGCTTTAAAAACGAGAGAATTGAAATCGTAGGAAAAACGAATCTAAACTTTAAACTAGAAATCGAAAGAACGAAATTAAACTAAGGAAATTAAAAGAAGCAATTAAGAAATCGAATCTAAAACTAAGTAAAGCAATTAAACAAGTAAACGAAAGCAATAAATAACTTACGAGAATTAAACGAAGAACGAAGAACGCAAAGTAAAAGAAAAGTCTTGAATTGAATTGCACGAACAAAGAATCCGGATCCGAACAAAGTAAAACTAATCTAGAGTATTTGAGTGCATAAAACTAAAGCTAAAAGAGGGTAAAAGTTGTCTCTAATTCGTGCACAAGGAGATAATATATATACTAGGTAAAAACCTAGATATAAAAGGAAAGGAATTGCTGGCCGCCTTAGTTGGACGGCTCGTCCAGAAGTTGGACGGCGTCCAAAACCTGGAACTGCTCAAAACGGCTCAAACGCGCTGGACGCCCGTCCAGCCTTCTTGGACGTGACGTTGGATGGCGTCCAGATGAAGTTGGATGGCGTCCAGATCTCCAAACTGCCCTCCTTTGTCCGATCATCGTCTTTTCCTTCCTTTTCGACCCCGTTTCCGCTCCTTTTCATCCATAAACATCTACAAGTACCAAAAACTCCAAACAACCAAATCATAGCCATAAACACACATAAAGACACGAAAACACACCGAAAACGGACTCGAAAACACTATGAAAATCCTAACTTCTAAACACCAATCAACGGCTAGGGTTTTACTATGAGGGAGAGATGAAAGATTTCCGTCCATCCGGAATTCTTCGTTGTGCTCGGGAATACTCTAGAAGATCTTGAGGTTTACGAGAAGAGCTAGATCTCGTGTGCAGAGATCTAGTGCGTGGATTTCTTCACCGAAATCTCATATTCCGGCTGGATCTGCCAAACAAGGTATACAATTCTAGATCTGTTTCCGCTTTAGGATCCAGGAAATTGTGTGTTATAATTTTGTTTAATTGATTAACATCCGAGCGATCTTCACGGATCCAACATGAGGATGAGTTGCCAACTTCACATGAAGATGAGAGCTTTAAGCTTGGAAGCTCACTTCCGTGGATGTTTGATGATACATTTCCAAATGAAAAAGAAGACATCCTTTTGGAAGATATCCCTTATAAAGAGGAAGTTCAAGCTCCATGTCCAAAGAGAGGTGGAATGGGAATGAATGGATTAAGTTTCCATTTGAAGTTTAGAAATCTATTCCACGACAAATATGAAGGTGATGATGCATTTCCATATCAAGGAGGAGGTTTCAAAAATCTAGGAGGCGTGAAGTTCCAAGAAAAGATTGTCGATCCTTTACATGAGAGGTTTACAAGTTTTGGAGGTCAAGAGAGGGCCTCGTTTGATGTCCCATGAGCTACATTGAAGTATCGTCGAGCTAGCGACGTTAAACAAGCGCTCGTTGGGTGGCACCCCAACACGTATCCTTTTTATTTACTCGTTTTTCAAAATAAAATTTAGTTTGAGTTGTTTTGTTTGAATAAGGGTTGAGAGTGAGGTTACTTGCATTAGGAAGGAATTTTTAAGTGTTGAGAGTATTTTCATGCCTTAGAAAATTTTTGACATTTTTCAAGTTTGGAGGATTTCCATTCCTTAGAAAAATTTTGAAAATTTTCAAGTTTTTATGCTTCAACACTTAGAAAATTTTTGAACATTTTTCTAGCTTTGTCCAGTCTCACGGGAAAGGAGAAACGGAGTAGAAAATCTTGTCGGAATTCGATTCCGTCGATTGGAATGGATTCACAAGACCCAAAAGTAGGGGGGAGAGTCATTGCTGACTGCAAAACCCGTCGGAATCCGGCGGCTGGCCGGAAGGACAGCGTAGATCGCGGCCAGATGCTCCAAATCGCGGGTGAAGTTTGGTTGGGTCGCGGGTGAACTTTGGCCACGATTTAGGCCGGAATTTGGCCTTCCAAATCGCGGTCAACGGACCAAGCCTACCGTTGACCGCGACCTGCTGCCGGCTAACTAGGCTATTTCTAACCTAGCAATAATATCAAACTAGAGAAGTCCGAGTATCGAACACGAGGAGTGAATGTGTCGAGAGATAATCAAGTAGTTCGTCTTGTCTCTATTATCCTATTTGAGCACATAGACATGGTTTGGTTTTTTGTTTAAACTAGGCAATGAAATAAATGAATATCAAACTCAACATTACTCTAAAGTAATGAAAATAGCAAGAAATGAGAATGGAAAATCAAGTAATAAAAGCATGGATCCAAGTAACTTCCGATGTGATTATGATGAGGGCTTACGAATCTAGATGCTTCAAACCAATTTAATCCACCTTGAATGGTCTCTTATAACATATATGTTAACCTACCTTACTCTAAATAGCCCATTTTAGTCTAAGAAAACCTACCAACTATCATCCAACCCATCTAATTCTTCCTAGGAATCATATGAGATGAAATCAAGTGATATGGGTATGAATTGATGTCAAGTGCTATGAATGGAAGCTTCCTAGGCATTCCATCAAACACCTTAGATGCACTCCTAGTCATGCATTCAAATAAAGTCCCAATCCATAGGCAATTCAAGGGGAAGGTAAATCAACATCCTAAACTCTAGCACCCATCATCTAAATCACATCATCCATTACTTGGAACCATAGAATTGTTTAGCTAGCAATAGATCTAGCAAGCAATCCAACAATATCAAGATAAAACATAATGAAAAGAACAAGGAAAGGAAGTAGAGAAGAAATCTTCAATAATCTCTTCAAACTCCAAGCATAATCTTCAACATAATTTGAAAATACTAAAAAAGAAAGAGGGAAAAAGCTAGGGTTCTAAAGTAGATGTTCAAGAGTGAATTACAAAGTGGTATGTGATACCAAAAGAGGAAAATAACTAAGTATTTATAGTCTTCCCACATTTTAGGGTCAAATTGCAATAAAAGGAAACTTGAGTTGAGAAGGTGGGGTAAGAACTGTAATTTCCGGAAAGTTGTTCAAGGGTGTGTTTGTGCATTTCCGCCCACATTTGTCATTTTGCGCACTCCTACGGTTTTGGCTCGTTCTCTCTCGTCCGGCCTCGGAAAAATAATCTGCAAAGTGCTACGGCTTCCTCTCTCGATCCTCTTTGACATAGAGTAACTCAAACTTTCCCAGAAAATTGCCACAGCACCTGAAATTGGCACGGAAATCGAGAGAAAATGCAAAGCATATAGAAAATGCATAAATTGTAAAAACCTATCATTTCCTATTCATTTAAGCACATATCCTACCCAAAACACGCATCGAGACGCACTCTAAAGCATGCTAAATATGTGGTTATCAAACTCCCCCAAACTTATGCCATTGCTCGTCCCGACAATGGAACGAACAATAAAAGAACATAAGCACATATGGGTATGCAAATCAAGATCATCGATGCCTCAAAGCTCACTCATAAATGATTTTCCATGAAACTCTCAAAGTGAGAGAACAATCCACAATTACACAACACTCTCAACAAGAAAATCAATCACTCAAGCACAAATGAACTCTAAACCTCACAAGAAAAGTGTATCACTCAATCGCTCAATGTGGAGTGGGGTTCAACACTCAACGATCTCATACATGTATCCATACTTACCATATGCTTGCCTCAAGTCTCTAAATCTCCATCGCTTGGTTGTGTGCTATGACTAAGATCAATTAGGTCTTTGCTTAGGCTTGTAATGTAGGGACATTGGTTTAGGTAGGGAATTTTAGGCTAAGTGACTCAAAACTTCTTCTAAGTACTTCACCCTTATAACATCCTCAACAAGTATGGATTCCTCCATCTTCTACCTCACCATCTCACTTTTTCAATGAAACTCAAACCTTTTAATGGAATGTTTCGAAAATTTCTAAAGAATACTCCTTTATGCTCTTTTTTTTTTTCTTTCCTTTTTTTTTTTCTTCTTTTCTTTTTTTTTTTTTTCGTAAGAACTATGTACCCTTATAAAGCATGGAAACATCACTTGAATCATTTGCACACACCCTTCCAAATTCTAAATTTTCTTGAAAATAACTTGAAGAAATATGAAAAAGTGACTTGAATATCTTATCCCATCCCCCTCCCCCAAACTTATTTTTGAAAATAAAATCAAAAATAAGGTTGGAGGGACGAATATACATAAGATATTTAAGGTACTACTCACAAAAGTCCAAGCTATCGAGGTGAGGGACGAGGCGGGGGATGATTCCCTTGACCATGTGATGAGCCTCAAGACGGACCCCACAATCGCAATTTTTCTTTCGATGGCAAATCTCCCGTCGTGCCCTTGTATGTTCTCCCCCTTTCGTCACCCCACAAATATTCATCATCCTTACTATAAGCAACAAAATCACAAGGAATTTTAGAAACCCCACAATTAGTGCACAAAAATTAGAAGAAAAGAGGGTGAGAGAGGAGAAATTATTTATTTAAAAATTGTAAAATATATATTTTTTAATTTTTAAAATTTTAAAAAATTTTTTAGAAAATTTCAAATTTTTTTTTAATATTTAAAAATATCGGGTCCGGCCCGTCTGACTCAGCCCGGCCCGGAGCCATGGCCCAGACCTAGATCTGGCCCGAATCAGGCCCGATCCAAGCCCAGCAGCCACCGGAACAGGAGCAACGCTCGCCGGAATCTGCTGGAAATTGCTGTTGTCCTCTCGTCGCCGGCGGCTCGCGAGTAGGAGGTGCTCCGCCGTTCCGGTCTGCTCGTCGTGCCAGCATAGGTAGGAATGCCCCCAAACTTCGCCGTCTCGGAAAGGAGTAGCACGCATCGCCGGAATCGCGACCTTAGCTCCTCTATTCGCCGAAATCGTGACATCTGCTCGTCGAAAGCTGCTACTGCCGGCAAAACGTCCCACACGCATCGCCGTCGTCTGCTCGTCAGGGTAGGGGATCCGCGAATGAGATTGTTGCTTGAAATGTCGCCGGAATCGCGACCTCCTTGAAACGCTGCCGGAATCGCGACGTCCGCTCGCCGCTCCTGCTCGTGTCTTCGTCACCGTCGGCCAGAGATACGCCGAAATGGAGCTTCGGCTGTCAAACACGGGAAAGGAGGGTTGACCGCCGTGAAACGTGCTGGAAATGGCTCGCCGGCGGCGACCTGGATTAGCCCGCCGGAGCCGCGGCGACCTGGGCCTGATTTCTGCTGCAGCCCGTCGTTGGCTCTGTTCCCGGGCATGGCCCGGGCCATCCCAGGCCGTTCCGGGACGGGAATCGGTTCTCCCCCCTACTCTTGAGTCTTGCAAATCCAATACAATCAACGGAATCGAATTCTGAGAAGTTTTGCTATTCTTTTTTGATTTTGCCGCCGAACTGCGCAAAGGTGGAAAAAAAAAAGTTCAAAAATTTTTCTAAGTGTTGAAGCATAAAAACTTGAAAATTCTCAAAAAATTTCTAAGGCATGGAAATCTTCCAAACTTGAAAAATGTCAAAAGTTTTCTAAGGCATGAAAATACCCAACACTTAAAAATTCCTTCCTAATGCAAGTATATCAACCCACTCTCAACTCTTATTCAAATAAAACGACTCAACCTAAAAAAAAAAAAAAAAAAAAAAAAAAAAAAAAAAAAAAAAAAGGATACGTGTTGGGGTGCCTCCCAACGAGCACTTTGTTTAACGTCGCTAGCTCGACGATACCTCAATGGAGCTCATGGTACATCAAACAAATCCTTGCCTCGAAATTTGACGTCTCCACATTCGTCGTGAAATGGATCTCCTATCTCCTAAGGAGGCTTTGCTTCATTCATCCTTGTACCTCCTCCATGAAACGGATACACGAGCTTCACCCGAGACTTGACCTCGATCTTGTAGCACTTCTCTTCACTCGGAAATGGCAATTCAATCTCAACTTCCGGCTTATAAAATGTCGTCTCATCTCCATTAACTCGAAAAGTGAGGCTTTCATTACACAATTCCCCCAAAACTCGGCTTGTAGGCACGAAAGACATACCAAGGATCGAAGGATTATCGTCATCCATTTTCTCCTTCCTTTCGTCTACATCCTCAAAGAGTTTCACAACTTCCTTATGAGGGGTAACACCCCCAAACTTAGCTTGCTCCTCATCATCTTTCTCGACTTTCAACTCAAAAGAAATTGCCACATCTTTCATGCTATTCTCTTCCGGTTCAAACAAATCAACACTTCCTAGAGAGTCTTTAGAAATTAGAGTATGAGAAATACCTTCATCCTTTGAGCTCCAATCTTGGAGTGGATTCTCTTCGGTGTTGTTTGGAAATAGATCATGCTCATGGTGAGAAGACGAGAGAATTTGTGGGTCGACAGGAGACGAAGACTCTTGAGACTCCATAAGAGCTAGGGTGCTCAAAAGTTCATCACAAGCCTCATCGAGCTCAGAGTATGGGTAGACGGAGTCTTGGAATTCCAAATGATCCTCTCTTTGAGATGGTGATACAACCCCTATGACATTGCACTCCTCAAAGTCATGATCCTTAGATTTCTTCATTGCATCATAGATCGAGATGGTGAGGGTTTCATTGTTGACTCGAAATGCAAGATTCCCTTCATGCACATCAATCAAGGCTCTCCCGGTTGCCAAAAACGGTCTCCCAAGAATGAGAGGCATCTCTTTGTCTTCCGGCATATCAAGAACAACAAAATCCACCGGGAATATGAAAGATTCAACCTTCACTAGCACATCTTCAACAATTCCTTGTGCATAAGTGATAGAACGGTCCGCCATTTGTAGACAAACCGGAGTGGGACGAAGATCCCCAATATCAAGCCTCTTGAAGATAGACAAGGGCATCAAATTAATCGAAGCTCCAAGGTCACAAAGAACATTACCAAATTTTTGACCTCCAACGAGACAAGGAGTGGTAAACGATCCCGGATCCTTTTGCTTGAGAGGTAGCTTTCGTTGGAGAACCACACTACACTCTTCACTCATATTGATGGTTTCAAAGTAATCGAACTTTCTCTTGTTAGGCACGGCATCCTTCAAGAATTTAGCATACCCGGGCATATCTCTCAATGCATCCAACAAAGGAATGTTAACTTTCCCCTTGCTAATCATGGCCAAGAACCTTTTCATCTTCTCATCCATCTTGGGCTTTGGTAGACGATGAGGGAAAGGTGCCTTGGTGATGACATCCTTTGTAGGTAAAGGAACTTCCACCACCTCATTTCTCTTAAGAAACTCCCTCTCAAGAATAGGATTTCTCACTTCCTTCTTCTTTTCATAACCCATGTGGTCTTCCTCTTCATATGGCAAATCCTCAGTGTTGGTCCCGGTTTGTTAATAGGAAAAATACGTAGAGGGGGGGGGGGGGGGGGGTGAATACGTATTTTGAAGTTTTTCAACTTCAAATCCCTTAACTCAGAGTAACAAGTAAGGAGCTCGCTTTAAACTTAAGACCTAGCTGAAGCTAGATCAACAGTACGTAGCTAGCCTGCTTGACCGAAGTGATGACTTGATCAAGAGGGAGTCCTTACTCGTGTATGCGGAATTTGGTGAGCTAAAATCTTTTCCTAAGTATTTAAAATATCCAGATTAAGTTGTTTAGATGCACGTGCAATGGATAAACAAATACAGTAAAGAGTTTAGGGTTAGAGAGATACGACACGAAGATTTATAGTGGTTCGGAGATAACGCTCCTACGTCCACTTTGTTGCACGACGGCAACCGTTCTTTTCACTCAAGAACTTGAAGGTTACGGGTCCTTCAAAAACCTGGTCGAGATCGGGCTTCACTCGCATGGATCTGACGAACAACGCAGTGATTACGGGTTCACTACTAAGACCTAAACTGGACACGAAACTTCACTCGTTTCTGTCCGAACAACAGGGAGATTCCGGGCTCTCCTTACAGCCTAGCTTCGATCGAGCTTTACACAAACGGTGTAAGTGTAAGCTTGGATCTCAACTCTATGATCGAGGCTTCTTCAATCGATGAAAGAAGGGCCTTGGATCTGGACAACCTAACAACAACACTCAAAACCTAACAGACGAAGTATAGGGTTTTTGGTTGACGACACACTATGAAGAACTCTTTACAGTGAATGCAAAGATTGGCTAGAGTTCTTCTTCTAAGCTTGGATATTTGAAGTGGGCTTAGAATCTAAGTGTGAAGGCTGTGAAGACGAGTTCCGATGAACTGGAAACTCGGAGAACACTTGAAAACAAAGACTCGAAGATTGCTGGAAAGCTGGGGAGTGTTTGTTTGCTGTATGCGCTCGAATGCTCAAGTAGTGTTCTCTCTTTTCTTCGTCTTCATCCTTCACTATTTATAGGCGGAGGGATGGCTGAGATCCGTTGCTTGGTTGGTGGCCTTGTCCCTCCTCCTCTCGACAGTACTTGCGTAGGCAGTAGCTTTTGCAGGTGCCCAGTTTGTCCCTTTGCCGAAAATGGCTAAGTTACAAACTTAACAGTAACTGGAGCGAGCATGTACTGTTACGGCGCCTTTGTCGGCCTGGCAGTCAACTCTACCGCTCCACTCCGCTTTTGACACGTGGAGATCTCGTAATTAATGCTACGATCTCCTGTTGACTGGAGTTCAAAATATGGGCGGGAGTTGTGCTGTCGCTTTCTGGTAGGTAGTGGCTCGCTTCGCTTTGAAGTTGTAGCGGCCGCTCTGAAGTGAGTCGCTTCAGGATCATACTGTAGCGGGTTGCTTTCGAAACGAAGTTTCGTAGTGACTGCTTTAATAAGTGTTGACCCGCGTTGACTCGCTTCTGCTTTTCTTTGTAGCGTTCGCTTTGCTTCGCTTCGGTGGCTTCACTTTGACTCCACTGTAGCGCTCGCTTCGCTTCGCTGGTTTCGGCACGCTTCACTTCGGTTTGCTAGACTCGCTTCGCTTTGGAAGAACACACTCAAGCGAGTGGCCTTCACTTGAATTCCTGCAGTCTAAAGCTAAGCAAAATAAAGCCATCCTAACAGATTTAGGCTTAGAAAAATTCTAACCTATTAACTACATCAAAATGGGCCGCTTGGGAATAGGACACTTGGGGTTTTGGGATCTAATCAAAACAAGTGACTTCGTTTATCAAATATCCCATGTAGTTCCCCCTTAACAAATTAGTCCTTAACAAATTCCCAACAATTTCCCCCTTTTTGATGATGCCAAAACCCAAAGGCTAAGATTTAGAAAATTCCAGCCTATCTAACCGTGAAGGGAACTCCAAGCGACTGCTTCCTTTGCAGTTTCGTTTGTAATTTTTCTTTTAAGTTCCTTTCCCTTTTTTTTTCGGTTAAATTATTTGAGTTTGTAGCAAAAAGGTAAAGTCATTCACAAAGCGAGTAAATGACATGAGAAGAGACAGAAATAGAAATTTGGATATATGAACAAGAAGTTCACACAAAAATATGTAAGGAACTTGAAACTCAGAGGTTTCCTGCAGTTCCTTCCCTGTCTCCTTCCTTTCCTTCTCTCGTCACTTCCCTTCTTCCTCCTTCTCCTTTTCTTCTTCATCTGCCTCCAAATCCTTTGCAATCATTTCTTCGGGTATGGTGTATGCACTGAGAACCTTTGCTTCCATCGACTCAACACTGTGGATGCTTGGTATCCTCCAAGTTTCTTCCAGTTGGAAGGCTTCATCCACCTCAGTGTCAATGATGCTGCGATTGAGGATACTGGTGCCAGGTAGGAATGGCATGATGAATTCCTTCTTGGCTGGTACCTTGATGATTAATGGTGTAGGCTCTCCAAGCTGTGCAAGAGCGAAGACTTCTTGCCTAAATTTCTCATCATAGATACTAAGAAAGTTGTTGAGCGCAGTGACCCTTGAGCATTCAGTCTGCAATGGCACTACCTCCCAATAGTAGTAAGCTTTGATAAACTTCTCCTTGTAGTGTAGCCATTGCTCGAGTAGTTCGTCAGGAATGAACTGCTCGATCTCACGGGCATCAGGGTGCTCATCTCTGCGCACAGCCAACTCCTCCTCCGACCGGCTGGACATCTGTGCTATGATCGTTTTGAACTTCTTTCCTGACTCGCCGCTCCAGGAAGGAAGCTTCTTGTTGAGTTGCTTGCGAATGTAATTGCGTTCTTCTCTGAGAGGGTAGCGGCCAGAGTCAATCATTTCTTTCGCAGTCTTGTGACATGTATCGATCATAGCCTGACTTAGGCATGCATCGGATTCTTCTGGCGTGATTGGAACAAAGATACTTCTGACCAAGACTGACTGGATGACTTTCATTTCATTGAAGTGTTTCTCAATTCGTTCGTCAATGACTTGCAGTCGTTTTGTCCTTATCCTCTTTTCCTTCTCTGCCCTTGGAACAACTGCCTTCTCAACTTTTTGGCGCTTGGTCGCTGAATCATCTCTCTTAGTTTCTGGAGCAGTTCGCTTCACTGTTTGCTTTGATGATGGGGGAGATGAAGTGGGTGCTTCGTCTGAAGTGGGCGCTTGAGAGCTTGAAGTACCTGCAAGAGTTTTCAAATTAAACTGGCGCTCGTTCTTCCAAGCCATAGTCTCGATCTCCTCTGCTAGCTTCCGCCTTTCCTCCTTTGTTAGCACAGTGACTGGAGGATGTCGAGCAATGGAAGAGGCAAGCACTTTATCTCCAAGTGGCTTGCGGGATTCTTCAGGCTTTTTCAGCGGTTCCTCCTCAGTGAGCTTTTCTTTGCCTTTCTTTGCAGACTTCGCCTCTCTCTCCTCTTCTCCAGTACCACTACTTTCCTCCAACAATTTCTCTACTTCAACAGCTCCAATTACTCCACCTTGTGGCTCCAAGAGATTGACATTTTTCAGTACCATCCCTTCCCCCTTTTTGGCATCATCAAAACCAGGGGTTGGGACGATTGTCTTTTCAGTAAGAGACTTGTGAAGTACCTCAATCTTGTCAAGTACAGCATGAAACATCTCTTCCGTTCGAGACGCGAAGACTTGCTTTTCCGACAAGTCAGCACTCTTCAAGTCAAGAGCCTGTGCATTTCTCCTTAGACTTTCAAGCTCTCTCTTGTCAATGGCACTCTTTTCTTTGACTTCCTTCAATTGGGTTCGAAGTAAGTCAAGAGTCTTCTTGGTACTGAGGAGTTCGCTTTCTTTCATCACCAACTCTCCCTCCTTATTCTCCACTTTCTTTTTCAGCTCTTTTACCTCCTTTTCCAACGTCTCCTTCTCTTTACCAACTGTGACAAGTTTGATATTCATCTCTCTCAAGCGACTCCTTTCTGCGTCACGCGAGTCCTTGAGATCATTCACTAGATTTACTTGTGCCTCCAGCACTTTCTCCTTCTCCTTCAACTCCATCTTCTTTTTGGTGATCTCGTCTTGTAAACTTAAGATCTCTGCGTTCTTAACCTCCATCTCCTCTGCGTGATCCCTCATTAGCTTCTTCTCATGAATGGTTGGGGTGTGCTTAGGGACTTTAGTGTTCGGATAGGCACGCTTTACTTTTGCGTCCAGCGTATCCCAGAAGCTGGTTCCAGTGAGAAATGCATGAAAACCATTCTCACCGACGAAGTCCAGAAGCTTTCCTTCCATCTGTATGAGGTCTTCCTTTGAGAAGGCCTCCAGAAGCTTGAAGACTTTGTAGAACTCTGTGCCGCGGTAGGTGACATATGTCAAGAAATCGACCATCTTGGTGAAGAAGTCATTTGACATTGGCACTGAGGGATATCGAGTTCTGAGGGTTTCAGCTGCTTGCTCTCTGTCTCTCTTGTATCTTTTGAGAGCATTCATATGTGTGGGGGTTTTGGAGATTTGGGACTGGGGAAGCATGGAAGTATGGGCGGTATCGGCTGTTCCCGCCGATGTTGAAGGGGATTGGAAAGGTGTAGCTTCAGTGGTGTCAGGGATATGGGTAGCTTTAGTAGGTGAGGATTGAGATTTGTTAACTTCAATGTCCTCAAGCGGCTTCTCCACCGCCTCGCTTTCTTGGACAGGTAAAGTGTCTTGCTTCAATCTCTTCTTCCCTTGCTTTGCAGCCACTTGCTTCAAAGATGAAGCGGCTTGCTTTGCTTGGGAAGTTTCAGCTTGTGCTTTCACAACTTGCCTTGCTGCGGGCACTTCTACAACTAGAAGTCCCTGATCCATTGGGATTTTTGTTTTCTTCCACTTTTCATAGAAGATGGTGTGCTTGTTGTATATGATCGTGTCAGATTCCGGCCATATCATTTCTGGATACTTCATTTCCAGTGCGACAGACAGCCTTGAGAAGAATTTCAATTTTCCTTTGCGCAGAATCTTATCTGGAGTTCCTGGTACGAATGCAAAATCGTCAGCAGCTTCGTGGATTTGCTTGAGAAGCCACCCGTGCCAGTTAAACTTTGTTCCAGTGAGGCTGTCGATGATCATGGTGGTGCCGATCAGCTTCGTCTCTGACAGCGTGTCGAGGGAACCGACATAGCATGCAATGCTCTTCGTAAAGAGTTCGCAGATGAGATTGAACGGTTCCTTCAGACTTTTGCGAATGTTGGCCTCCTTGAAGTTCGGATCTGCTCTGTCGGTTGCAAATCGAACATACTGCACTTCGGCCGAAAGACCTAGATCTAGCAGAGAATCTCCTCCTTCTCTTGGTAGATCGAACACCTCGATGAGTTTACTCATATCAACCTCCACCGGCTTCCTGGTTCGTGGGTCAGTGAAGGAAGATGTATTTTGGTCCTTCTTCAGATTCAGCAGAATCTCTCCAATGGCTTTCGCCAGAATCTTCGTCGGTATCAAAGTTACAAACTTCCATAGACCGGCCGTGGTCACGGCTCTACGGAAGAAACCATTTACTTCGACGACGATAGGGTCGAGATGGGGCTCGACGTTGATGTGCTCGCCAACTTTCGTCATGAACTTCTCCATCGTTTCTGTACTCTTCTTCTTGCCCATGGTGAATTTGAAAGAAATTTGAAGAGAATTTTTACGATGAAATAGAAAGGGGTTGAGACTCGTGAGTTGCAGAAGTTGCAGATCTAAGCACGAGAATGGAAATTTTTGAAGGCTGTGAAAGGTTTGCAGTTCTGCCTCGTCCCAAATATATAGAGTTAGGTCTTGGCTGACGTGGCAGGGGTATTCTGGTAAAATCACTCCTAGGGTTCTGTGCGTGGGCGGCTACCTCCGGTGATGGAACTGACGTGTCCGGCGTCATCACTGGAAAAGTGAACCGCCAATTTCGCTTGACGTGGCCACGTGGCTGTTGATGATTCGTCTCTGCCAACAGTAGTCAATCCAGCGGTTGAGATTTCGAGACGGTTCAGATTCGACGGCTGGATTGAGTGCGATTTTTCCCGCTTTCCTCGGCTTTGACGTCCACGCGCCTGTCGTTTCTTCCTCTACGCGCCACTGCATTAAATGCTTGGCAGAAAGTGAAATAGGCACTCGAGTGCAGACAGCTCATACTCGCTTCGTGCCTACTCGCTTCGAGTTGGGCCGCTTGGCCTTTACTCACTTGAGAGGCACTCGCTTGAGTGACTGTTCCGCACTCGCTTGCGATGGCTAGCTTTGAGTGGCGAAGCACTCGCTTGGCCATCTGAAGCGACTGGAATAAATTTCTTTGCTTAATTTAAAATGTTTCTGACTTACATACTTCGAGGATAAACAAGAGTGTTTTCCTCTTTGTATTTGTGTCAGATTCACTTCATATTTTCCACGTAGTGAGTGAAAGTTTCTAGCACGTTTCACCTCACTTAGTGTACTTAAAATTGAAACGCTTACCAGTCAATCTCACTTCGTAGGAGATTGATACCACAATTTGAAGACTTCATTAGGTTTGGACTTCATGTTGAACCCACTTGTTGGAATGTTCATCACTTGTTGTGTGTCCCATCTTCTTGACGTTCGTCTTCATAGCATTCATCTTCCTCTACGAATTAGAGAGTCCTCCATCGAAGTGAATGAGAGAGAAAATGAATATAGTACACAAGCTTACTTCAACCCAGAGGGGAGCTTCACGTAAGTGTACATATTCACGACGAATGGGGGATGAGTACAAGTCCTTATCTCAGAGCAGAAATGGACAGGATGACAATGAGAATGCTCTGACAAGACAATCTCGTGTTTTACGCAGAAGCATGTCACCAGCCCTGCAACCTTTTGTATAAAAAGGTAAACCTTCAAGCATCCTCCTACATGCTACAAAATGAACTTGCAGTCGACTCGCTTTGACCCAAGATTGGGCAAATTGAAGCGATGCAAAGTTCAAGGTGAGAGGGGAATGGATAGACATCCGGCAGCTCAACTCAGTGAAGAGTGAGTAAGAAATGGACATTTATCCACGATGAAGGAGATGAGAGGACTTGCTCCTCTTCGGCGGAAAAATGGGAAGAGGACACAAGGTCTAGGTGCCAGCCCTGCCTAAGCTTTCACCATTTTTACGTGGGAAGGCCCGATACAAGACCCCATAACCGTTACTAGAAATGGCACTTGCGAGTGTTTATACCCACTCGCTAGGAATCCTAGGCTAGGTAGCAGCTTTCCTTGCTCGCTTTGGAAGTAGCTTGCTCCGAGAGCAAACAATAGTTCCCCCTTAACCAATGGCTTAACAATTCCTGTAAGCGGGTAGGGAACGTCCTCCAACACTCCACCTTGCTCCACCTTATTTCTCCTTCTTCAAGCGAGTGAGATTTTGAAGTGACTCGCTTGAGTTGGTGAAGATCCGAAGCGAGTGACGCTATGAAAAACTAGCGACCACTCCTTCGTGCATCCTGGATCTAGCATTCTTCACCAGGGTCTAACAACCCTAATTCCATGCATAGCTGATTGAAACGAGATTCAGCTAGAGGCTTGGTGAGGATATCTGCTCGCTGGAGATCGGTATGAATTTTCTCGAGCTTGATATCCTTCTTCTCGACATGATCACGAATGAAGTGATGTCGGATTTCCACGTGCTTGCATCTGGTGTGTAGCACTGGATTCTGCGAGATGCATATAGCACTGTTGTTGTCGCAGAAGATCGGAATTTCATTCGCTTCAACATTGTAGTCCTTCAACTGCTGACGAAGCCATAGAATTTGAGAACAGCAGCTTCCTGCGGCCATATATTCGGCTTCAGTCGTTGAAGTGGCTACACTCGTCTGCTTCTTTGAGAACCATGAGATCAGCTTGCTTCCCAAGAACTGACACGTGCCCGAAGTTGATTTCCTATCAATTCGGCACCCTCCATAGTCAGCGTCTGAGTATCCAGTGAGCTCCAGATTGTCCTCCGTTGGATACCACAGCCCCATATTGATAGTGCCCTTCAAATATCGAAGAATTCTTTTGGCAGCTTCAAGATGGCTGTGCTTGGGGTTGCTTTGGAAGCGAGCACAGACTCCAACTGCAAAAGCAATATCTGGCCTACTTGCAGTGAGATAGAGAAGTGACCCAATTAGGGCACGATAATCTGTAGGATTCACAGATTTTCCTTCTTCGTCTGGCTCCATCTTCCAGTTGGTATTCATTGGGATCTTCACAGCTTTAGCATACTGAATACCAAACTTGGCAAGCATATCTCTAGTATACTTCGCTTGATTGATGAAGATACCATCATCCTGCTGCTTCACTTGTAGACCTAGAAAGCAGCTCATCAAGCCAATCATTGACATCTCATATTTGGTCTTCATTAGCTCTCCAAACTTCTCGCTAAGCGACTGGTTTGGTGACCCAAATATGATGTCATCTACGTAGATCTGAACCCATAGCATGTCTTCTCCATGGTTGATGGTGAATAGGGTTCGATCTATCTTTCCTTTGTGAAATCCATTTTCCACTAGGAATTGAGAAAGTGTATCGTACCAAGCTCTGGGGGCTTGCTTCAACCCATATAGAGCTTTCTTCAAGCGATACACTTTGTCTCCTTGCTCGAAACCCGGTGGCTGCTCCACATACACTTCTTCCTTCAATTCACCATTCAGGAACGCGCTCTTCACATCCATTTGATAGACCTTAAACTTCTTGGTTGCTGCATAGGCTAGAAACAATCTGATAGCTTCAAGTCGTGCCACTGGAGCGAAAGTCTCGTCAAAGTCGATTCCTTCCTCTTGGCGGTAGCCTTTGGCAACGAGACGCGCCTTGTTCCTTACTACGTTGTGGTCCTCGTCCGTCTTGTTCTTGAACACCCATTTGGTGCCAATGACGTGCTGAAATTTGGGACGGTCCACGAGGTACCATACGTCGTTTCTGGTGAACTGGTTCAGCTCTTCTTGCATGGCGATCACCCAATTTGAATCGGCTAAGGCTTCTTCTACGCATGTTGGCTCAATGTTTGAGAGAAAGCAACTGAACATGGCACTTTCTCCAAACACTTGACTTCTAGTCACTACACCCTTGGATGGATCTCCGATAATTTGACTTGGTGAGTGATCCTTGAGCCACGCGCGCTTGGATCCGCCAGCTTCATCTTCATCGTCTTCCTTGTCACTCGCTTCACCGTCTGAAGCGACTGGATTGGGTGCTTGGCCTGTACTCGCTTCAGGAGTCTTGGGGGCAGCTTCATCTTTTCCTTGGACCTTCTGCTCGCTTGAGCCTTTGATTTCTTCTTCATCCTCAAGTATGTCCCAAGTAAGAGTGTTGATGGGTTCCTCACTTGACTTTCCGTCTTTAGATTGATCCTGTTCCTGTGGATGACTTAAAGAAGATTCATCAAATACGACATGGGGTGATTCTTCCACGATTAGGGCTTTACAGTTGAATACCCTGTAAGCTTTGCTTGATGTGGAATATCCTAAGAATATTCCTTCATCAGCTTTGCTTTCAAAGGCTTTCAACTGTGACTTCCCATTGTCATGGATGAAGACCCTACAACCAAAAATATGGAAATAAGATATGTTAGGAATTCTCCCTGTCCATATTTCATATGGTGTTTTGTCGTGTCGTTTGCAGAGAAGTGTTCGATTCTGCGTGTAGCATGCTGTATTGGCAGCTTCAGCCCAATACTTCATTGGAAGTCTTGAGTCTGCAATCATTGTTCGAACAGCTTCCTTGATGATTCGATTTCTTCTTTCAGCAACTCCATTCTGCTGTGGTGTGCGTGCTGAGGAAGTCTGATGTGCTATGCCATGCTCCGTGCAGTAAGCTTGAATGGTAGAGTTCAAGAACTCTGTGCCTTTATCGGAGCGGATGGTCACGATAGCTTGATTCTTCTCCACAGCCAATCGCTTGAGCAGTTGTGGTAGCTTGGTCAGAGTCTCCTTCTTGCTGTAGAGAAATACGACCCAAGTGTAGCGAGAAAAATCGTCGACTACAACTAGAGTGTACTTCCTACCGTTTATACTAACTGGAGTAACTGGACCAAACAGATCCATGTGGAGCAGTTCGAGCACTCGCTTGGAAGAGGCTTCTTCAAGACTGGCGAAGTGCGTCTTTGTCTGCTTCCCTCGTTGGCATGGTGAGCATGGATGGTCTTTGATGAAGACTTCATTTGGTATGCCTTGCACCAAACCTTTCCGAGCTAAGCGATTGATAGCTTTGAAATTGAGGTGATTCAAGCGTCTGTGCCATAGCCATCCAATTTCTGTAGCACTTCTTGCAACTAAGCACGTCTCCACTTTGCAGCTATCCCATTGTGCTATATAGACGTTCCTTTGTCTTATTCCAGTGAGCACAATCTGGGACGTGAGTTTGCTCTTCACAATGCACTTGTTGGAGATGAACTCCACCCTGTACCCCTTATCACAGAACTGTGAAATGGATAACAGGTTGTGCTTGAGTCCTTCCACGTAGGAAACTTCTTCAATTGTGAGCTTTCCAACTTTCAGTGCGCCGTACCCTTTGGTGCTTCCTCGAGAGTTATCACCAAAAGTAACGTGTGGACCCTTCTTCTCAATGTAGTCTTGAAGTAGAGCTTTCATGCCGGTCATGTGTCTCGAACATCCACTGTCCAAGTACCAGATTTGATGACCCTCACTTGGCATGGGATCCACGGCGCCCACCTGCAATTAGACAGATTTTGGTACCCAAATCAGTTTGGGTCCTTGCAGGTTAGTTCCCTTAGGTACCCACACTTGCTTCACTTTCTTTTGAAAGGAAGCTTGTGCTTTGGGTTTCTCGACCTTCGAAAACTGTGACTTCTGCCTTAAAGCAGCTTCACATGTGCAGCAGTGTGTGCAAGAGGGGTAGCGGCTCGCTTCAGACCTACCTACGCTCTTCCCATTTTGCTTATATCCTGAAGCAACTCGCTTTGGATTAGCTTTGGGTTTAGAGACTGACTTAGGATTTCTAGTCTGACGAAGCGGCTCGCTTGGTTTCCTCAAAGCGGTCCAACTAGGGTTTTGACCCCGACTCGCTTGAGTAACCTTGGAAGTTCGAAGCGGCCTCTTTGGTCCTTCGAGTTCTTCCCCCTCAATGTTAGTCCGGTTGGACCATCTCCAGTCCGGATAACGTGACACATAGACATTACTCCTCTTTTTGAAGGGGAGATCCTTTGTCTCTCGTGTCTTGGCTTGAGGCTTAGAAGCTACAACTGGTTTCCCTTTACCTTTGGATTGGTAGTCTTTAGCATTGTGAGTGCTAGGGATAGTTGTATTTTGCTTACCCTTAGATTCAGTCCTTAAAGATATAGACATCTTCATTGGCTTCTTCTTAGGGCTCTCAGCCATTTTGCCTTTGTCTTTGTTAGTGGTCGCTTTGGATGCAGTGGGCATTTCCAAAGTGACTGATGGTGTCGTGTTTGAAGCACCAACAAAGACAGTTGGCTTGGAAGGTCCACCCTCATATCCAAGTCCTCCCTTTCTACCAAAAGGTAGAAGAGAACTCTCTAGTGTCTGTCTAGCGTATGATGCTTTATTTAGGTTGGCGACTAGAGTGGATTGGGTTTCATACCTTCCCTCCAAGCTTTGATGTCTAGCGAAGAGATCCTCGAACTTACTAGTCATAGCCCTTAGATTAAGTTTGACTTGGTCAAGCTCAGTGGCTAGCTTTCGGTTCTCCTTCTTGCTTTGGGACAAAGCTTGTTGTAGCACTTCGTGGTCACTTGACAGTTTAACGTGCTTGTCAAGCAACTCACTCCATGCAGAGGAATTTGCTTTCTCTTGGTGTGTGTGTGCGAGTGTAATTGAACTAGGTGAGGGATAGATGAATACCTCTCCTGTTTCTTCGTCGGTGAGCGCCATGAGTACAAGATCCTCTCCATCACTGGAGTTGGGATCAGTGAATGCGTCTGAGTCGCTTTGTGGATCTTCAGTTGAAGCGACCGGAACTTCACTTGCTACAAGCGCTCGCCTTGGAGCATCCCTCTTGGCTTTCAGTTCTTCTCGCTCTTTCGCACTCAGCTTTGGGCAATCGGATTTGTAGTGGCCCATCTTGTGGCAATGGTAACATTCCACTTCCATCATGTCTCTCGGGATCGGCTTTGTCGTCTCTTCTCTCTTCCCTTTTCCTTCTCGAGCATCAGTGCTCCTCCCTTTGTATTGCTTGTAGAATCTTTTGTATTTGCCCACTCGAGAATTCATTTTATTGAAGTTCTTGGATAAGAAAGCAATGTGTTCTTCCAGCTCTTCCCTCGTCATCTTGGCTAGCGACTGCTCGCTTGGCCCTTCGGCAGCTTTGAATGCTACTCCTTTTGACGTAGTGGGCGCTTCCTCCTCTTCGTCGAGGTTCATTCGATTCAGATCGAATTCATGAGCTTTTAGTTCGGAAAACAGAATCTCCGGTGTGAATTTTGATAGATCCTTGGTTGCTAGATACAGCTCCTTCATAGTTTGCCACTTCCTTGTGAAAGCTCGGACAATCTTCAGGTTGACTTCCTTATCTGTGAGTTCCTTCCCAAGCGAGTTGAGAGTCGCAATTATGTTTGTAACTCTCAGCTCGAAGGTGTCGATGGACTCTCCTGGCTTCATTATCAGACTTTCAAACTCCCGCATCTGAACGGCGAGTTTGTTCTCCTTGATTTTGTCTGTTCCTTGAGAAATGAGGGCTAGAGTTTCCCACATCTCCTTCGCTGTTGCGCACTTCCTAATCCTTGGAAGGTAGGCGTCCGACACGGTGCTCTGCATCGTGTGGCGTGCGATCTTGTCGAGGTTGGCAACTTTGAAGTCATTTGGAGTATACTCATCCTTATCCTTCTCCACGTACTGTTGTCGAACGTGGGCTGGACGACCTTCAGCGGCTGGAACCTCCACAGATATTGCTTTCTTGATTTCGATTGGTCCGTCTTCAATGACTTCCCACATCCGGTCGTGGATGGAGCAAAGAAAGCTTTCGACTCGGAAACTCCATGTCTCGTATCCTTCAATCGAGAACTGTGGAAGATTTGATGCACTGTATGTAGACATAGCAAACTATCAGCAGTAAATGCAATATGCGTGGGTGAGGTTTTGATGCACTTAGGAAAATAGGATGCGGTTCAGTGAGACAACGTGAAGTGAGTGGGGACTCACTTCGGATATGCAAAGCAGAGGCTCGAAAGAACCTGGCTCTGATACCACTTGTTGGTCCCGGTTTGTTAATAGGAAAAATACGTAGAGGGGGGGGGGGGGGGTGAATACGTATTTTGAAGTTTTTCAACTTCAAATCCCTTAACTCAGAGTAACAAGTAAGGAGCTCGCTTTAAACTTAAGACCTAGCTGAAGCTAGATCAACAGTACGTAGCTAGCCTGCTTGACCGAAGTGATGACTTGATCAAGAGGGAGTCCTTACTCGTGTATGCGGAATTTGGTGAGCTAAAATCTTTTCCTAAGTATTTAAAATATCCAGATTAAGTTGTTTAGATGCATGTGCAATGGATAAACAAATACAGTAAAGAGTTTAGGGTTAGAGAGATACGACACGAAGATTTATAGTGGTTCGGAGATAACGCTCCTACGTCCACTTTGTTGCACGACGGCAACCATTCTTTTCACTCAAGAACTTGAAGGTTACGGGTCCTTCAAAAACCTGGTCGAGATCGGGCTTCACTCGCCTGGATCTGACGAACAACGCAGTGATTACGGGTTCACTACTAAGACCTGGACACGAAACTTCACTCGTTTCTGTCCGAACAACAGGGAGATTCCGGGCTCTCCTTACAGCCTAGCTTCGATCGAGCTTTACACAAACGGTGTAAGTGTAAGCTTGGATCTCAACTCTATGATCGAGGCTTCTTCAATCGATGAAAGAAGGGCCTTGGATCTGGACAACCTACCGACAACACTCAAAACCTAACAGACGAAGTATAGGGTTTTTGGTTGACGACACACTATGAAGAACTCTTTACAGTGAATGCAAAGATTGGCTAGAGTTCTTCTTCTAAGCTTGGATATTTGAAGTGGGCTTAGAATCTAAGTGTGAAGGCTGTGAAGACGAGTTCCGATGAACTGGAAACTCGGAGAACACTTGAAAACAAAGACTCGAAGATTGCTGGAAAGCTGGGGAGTGTTTGTTTGCTGTATGCGCTCGAATGCTCAAGTAGTGTTCTCTCTTTTCTTCGTCTTCATCCTTCACTATTTATAGGCGGAGGGATGGCTGAGATCCGTTGCTTGGTTGGTGGCCTTGTCCCTCCTCCTCTCGACAGTACTTGCGCAGGCAGTAGCTTTTGCAGGTGCCCAGTTTGTCTCTTTGCCGAAAATGGCTAAGTTACAAACTTAACAGTAACTGGAGCGAGCCTGTACTGTTACGGCGCCTTTGTCGGCCTGGCAGTCAACTCTACCGCTCCACTCCGCTTTTGACACGTGGAGATCCCGTAATTAATGCTACGATCTCCTGTTGACTGGAGTTCAAAATATGGGCGGGAGTTGTGCTGTCGCTTTCTGGGAGGTAGTGGCTCGCTTCGCTTTGAAGTTGTAGCGGCCGCTCTGAAGTGAGTCGCTTCAGGATCATACTGTAGCGGGTTGCTTTCGAAACGAAGTTTCGTAGTGACTGCTTTTATAAGTGTTGACCCGCGTTGACTCGCTTCTGCTTTTCTTTGTAGCGTTCGCTTTGCTTCGCTTCGGTGGCTTCACTTTGACTCCACTGTAGCGCTCGCTTCGTTTTGCTGGTTTCGGCACGCTTCACTTCGGTTTGCTAGACTCGCTTCGCTTTGGAAGAACACACTCAAGCGAGTGGCCTTCACTTGAATTCCTGCAGTCTAAAGCTAAGCAAAATAAAGCCATCCTAACAGATTTAGGCTTAGAAAAATTCTAACCTATTAACTACATCAAAATGGGCCGCTTGGGAATAGGACACTTGGGGTTTTGGGATCTAATCAAAACAAGTGACTTCGTTTATCAAATATCCCATGTAGTTCCCCCTTAACAAATTAGTCCTTAACAATTCCCAACACTCAGCTAATGGCTCTTCATCGACATCCATAACTTTCTCTTTGCTTCCATATGCTCTTCCACTTTTTGTAACGATAGCACTACAATTTCCTTTGGGGTTCTCCTCCGTATTACTAGGATATTGTCCTTGCTTGTGTTGAGAAGCAACATGGCTAGACATTTGGCTCATTTGACCCTCAAGCATCTTGATATGCTTGTCCATGGAAAAAACCGTGTTCTCCAAGGTGGTGACCTTTTGCCCCGTTTGAGCAATGAAAGTGTTTTGTTGATTGGCCATTTGTTGAATGATACTTTCCAACCCCGGTTGAAGAGGCTTCTTTCCCTCAACTACTTGTTGTGAAACACCAAATCCGGGAGGGGAAGGTTGAGGAGCATTGATAGCATTTCGCGGATTTCCATAGGAGAGGTTTGAGTGATTGTTGAAGGTAGAATTTCCATAATTTCTTCGAAAATTACCTTGATTCCAACGGTTAATGTACTTCACCTCCTCCTCATTTAAGACCTCGTCATTCTCATATTTCTTGATGGCTCTTATCTCCATCATGTCTCTTTGACCGCGATGAAGAAAAAGACTCTTGGATTTCAGAGCGAACCTAGTGCTCTGATACCACCCTGTCACGACCCACCCCGCTTAAGTTGGTCAGGCGGGGTCGCGATGTAAAAGGAAAGGAAATAACAAAAGGTAAACAACACTTGTGGTGTGGCAAAGCGGAAGCGTTACATTTCATTACGTTGGAGTTTTCATCATTTGATGAGATGAAGCAAAAGACACACTAAATCACTCGCGGAAGCAAAGTCATAACACATCGAATGCGGAAGCGTTGTTCAAAAGAAAGATACATCGTTTGGAAATGTCATTACATTGCAACGACATGCAAAAGCAGAAGAAGGTTGCAACAATACTCAAAAGTGGACATTGTTCTATAACTGAAAAATACACAGCGGAAGGACGTGAGATGCATGTATGGAGACATGCACCACCAAGAGGCTTCGACTCTTTTCCATGCTCGACAAAAGCCTTCCCGACTGCTCCAATTCATCCTGTTCAACCTGCACATGGGAAGTATGTACAGGGCTGAGTACAAAGTACTCAGTGGACACATGCCAAAACATTTATTGCCTGCCATACAGGTGAATCATAGGGGTTTTACGGAAAATTCCTATGTTCACTAAAACATTTTCATAAAACAAGCGCGTGCAAGCTATTTTTCGTGGTGTAATCCGTCATATCTGATCCTTGTATGTGTATTCGGATAGGTTGGCCACCCTCCCGAGTACCTAACCGGCCGGCTTTCATCGGCTCACGGTTATCCAGTGCACTTACCCCATCGAGGAGCAACCCCGATAGGCTTGAATTCGACCTGATTAACATTTGGCCAAAGCCCATTCTCAGATAGACATCATACAAAACAAGACTTTCATGGCATGACAATTCTTTTGATAAAAGAATTTTAAGCATAAGAAAGCATTTTCGTTGTATGATAGCCCACCTCGATAGCTGCTCCTGATCCACTTAGCAATCCTGGGTATCGCCTTAATCTCGGCCCTTCCCTTCGCCTAACCTCATTCAAAGAACGTAACATGAGAATCTTGTATAAAATCGATAATTATCGATCTATGCGAAGGTTCTGTCCTGTCGAGGTTATGATCTCTTGCTTAGAGATCTCCTGATTAACATAATCTGTAATCGTTTACTTGATTAATCGTTGTGTCTTTTAATTCTTTATTTTCGATGGAAATCGGAGGATGCTTGATTTTGGCCAGTAATGTGGCTTCGTGGTTTCACTTTGAATTATAAGTGGTCTACACTTATAAGATCGTTATATTTAATCATTATAGGTCTGTTAAATAATTAATCGGCCCAATTGGTTGGCCCGATTCGTTAAATATAATATCGGCCCGTTAATAAATTATTGGGCCCAATCGCACATTTTATCGGCTCGTCATATTTTAATTAGTCGTTGACCCGTTATATAATTATTCCGTTAATCGGCCCGTGTCCAGCCCGAACCGAAGTTCAGCCCGTAACCCGGCCCGAGTCTTTAAATATATTACCCTACTCCCCTCTTCTTTCGGTTCTTCCCTCACGGCACTTGTTTCTCCTCCTTCTTCCTTGCGGCACTACTCCTCTCCTCCCGGCAGTCTGTCGCCGGTGACCACTTGCCTCCGTCGGTGATTACTCATCGGCGGCCTCCCCTTGCCGTCGATTATTGTCCTCAACCCTCTAATCTCCGTTTTCTCCCAATTAGGAAATGCCCTAATCGGCTTCGGGAAATTGGGGGTAATGTTATTCGGTGCGATTCTCCGATGAATAGCCGTTGAGTGTGGCTCCTTCGTCGTCCTCCGTCGCCGTGGTGAGATGGCGCCGGCGCGGTTCACCTCCGTTCTCGATTGCTCCTCCTCCATTGGCTTGAGCTCCGTTGGTCCTCTACTGCTGCCGGGGCAACTCCCACGGTGGCTCCGTCGGTTGGCCATTAGGCCTAAATCGAATCCTCGCCCTTGTTGCTTGGAAACATGCCTTCTCGGCTTAGGCGTCGTTCATCGCCATCGTTGCTGCCGTCGTCCGCCCTCCCCCTTTCTCTGTTCTTCTTCGCCTTCATTCTCCTCTCCACTAACCTCCTCTTCTTCTTCTTCTCTGCAGGTACGGTGGCTTCGTGCTGGTGACGTTTGATGCCGCCGGAGTCTTTCCTGTTTTCTGCCGGCACCCTTCCGGTAGTTCCCTTACTCCGGCAGTCCTCTGCTGCTACCGATACTTCCTCTTGTCTCTAGTTCCTGGTTATATTTATTACATTCGATGGATTCGTTGTTGATTGATTCGGTGGTCTGGGCAGTTTTAGTATTATGCTATATTGTTGGCTATGTTGGGTGTTGTTGCTAGTTGTTATTGTTGGTTGTTGTTGTTGGAAATTCTCCAGTTCGGGGAAATTGTTGGTGTTCGGTTCATGGTTGAATTGGTGATGATTCGTGATGTTTCTTTGCCTTATGATTTAAACACACTTTGAGTGAAATCTCATGCTTGAATGAGGGCAAAAATCCACTATCTTGTGCCTATTTGATCCGGTATACTTCCTAGATCAGTTTTCATGCTTGCATGTTCGGATTTGATGGTGATCTTGGTCCTAAATAAACATGCAATAGGTTCTTACAATTGGGGGCAGCCTCTAGCATTCATTTGGGCCATTCTAAAGTGTATGCATGCTCGATTTATCCTAGTTCCTAGAGAAATATGGAGGGCTTCACTTACTTGCTTGAATATGGGTTTGGAATTTGGTGTTCTTGGTCTTGTTGGGGACTGCCTTCTTGGTTCCTTTCCTTGGCTGCTGCCTTCTCGGTTTTCTCCTCTCAAGGTTGGTTGTTGGTGACCTAAAAATGGGGGTTTAACACCTATGGTCCTATATTCATTCCTTATCAATTTACAAGGAATAGAGAGGTTCTTACTTGAGATACAGCTGCTGGAAATCTTTACTAGCTTCGGTTCTTCTCTTCCCCCTTCCTTGTGCTTGCTTCTATGGTGGTATAAACTCTATGTTAGCCCTTGCATGTGTGAAACTTGAATGAAATGAGGGGGAAGGGGTCTTACCGTGAGCTCCCTTGATGCTCAAGGTGCTGGAAACTCCTAAGCTTTCCTCCTCCTTCTCGGTTTCACTCTCTAACTCTCTTTCTTGTGCTCTAAGTTTATGGATGTGATTGTATGTGTGTAAAGGAAGCTAATACGCTATTTATATGTTTTTGGTGTAGGGTTTGGGCCGGTTTCCGCCTTGGATGGAAAGAGAGATGTTTGGGGTGCACATATTCTCGGTACTATTCCGATGTCAAAACGGGGCGATGATGATATTGGTTTCCTACCTTAATCTTGTTCATGGGGTTGTTTAAGCCTCTAATTCTTGGATTAAGGACTATTCTGAGCTCCCTAATAATCATAGATAGAGAGACGTTGGAGGGGCTATGTATGCCGAATCCTCCCTTGTATTTATTCATTTATTTCTCTTCTCCCTTTGTACATTGTTGTAACTAGTATGCATTTGTATCATCATATGTAATTGTTATACTTGTATTGATATCATAGTATTGGGCCTCTTTCCTTTATTAATAACAGTAGTACAACACATGGGCTTTCGTATTGGGCCACGACAATTCATGAATTAAATCGTGTAATGGGCCGAATTCCTTAAATGGGCCTTCGTTTCTTGGGCGGGCCTTCGGCTCCTTGATTAATAATAATTATTCATTTCATTATATTGGGCCTTTCTTAATGCTTGATTTTCTTATCCGACAATCTTTACTGTTATTCATAGTTCTCGGATTTTTTTTATTATCCTAATTCGTAATAATAATACCCTTAATACTTAAAATAAATGTCGGAGTTTTTATTACTCACTAAGAAAAACTGTGACTATTACATCCTACACCCCTTACGAAAAATTTCGTCCCGAAATTTACTTACCTTCTACAAACAATTCGGGGTGCTTTTCTTTCATCTTGGCCTCTAGCTCCCATGTGGCTTCTTCCTGTCCATGGTGTTTCCATAGTACCTTTACTAGAGGGATTTGCTTATTCCTAAGTTGTTGGATTCTTCGATCCACTATAGCCTCGGGTTTCGTTTCATAGCTTAAGTCGGGTTCTACGACTACCTCCTCCTGTCGGAGTACATGCTTAGGATCAAACACATATTTCCTTAGTTGTGACACGTGGAATACGTTGTGAATGCCTCCTAACTTTGGCGGTAAAGCCAGCCTGTATGCTCAGGGCCTATCTTTTCTAGCACTTCATAAGGTCCAATGAAACGGGGCCTTAGCTTGCCTTTGATGCCGAACCTAGTCAATCCCTTGGTAGGGAAAATCTTTAGGAAAACCTTATCTCCTACTTCAAAATGCAGTTCGGTTCTTCGGTTGTCGACATACGACTTCTGCCTGCTTTGGGCCTCTCGCATCCTATCTCGGATTTTACGTACGATTCCAACCATTTCATCGATTGCTTCGGGACCTAGGCTCTTTCTTTCTCCTACTTCATCCCAGTAAAGTGGAGATCTACATTTCCTGCCATACAATGCCTCGTATGGGGCCATCCCTATTGTCGATTGGTAGCTATTGTTGTAAGCAAACTCAGCTAACGGTAATATGTTCTCCCATTCTCCACCTCTATCAAGTATTACTTCCCTTAACATGTCTTCAAGGATCTGTATGGTCCTCTCGGACTGTCCATCAGTTTGAGGATGATATGCGGTACTAAAGTTCAATCGAGTGCCCAGCTCTCTTTGCAAACTCATCCAAAACTTCGAGGTGAACTTCGCGTCACGATCTGATGTAATCGATAGTGGTGCTCCATGCAATCGTACAATTTCTCGAACGTACAGCTGTGCTAGCTTCTCCGAACCATAGGTGGTAGGGATAGGAATAAAATGGGCACACTTCATTAGTCGGTCCACTATTACCCAAATGGCCGTATTTCCTCTTCTAGTTCGAGATAAACCCATCACAAAATCCATGGTGATATGCTCCCACTTCCACTGTGGAACTTCCAAAGGTTGTAGTTTTCCATGGGGCCGTTGGTTTAATGCCTTCACTTGTTGACATGTCAAGCAGCATTCGACGAAAGCAGCTATGTCTCTTTTCATACCTTCCCACCAGAATTTCTCTTTCAAATCTTGGTACATCTTGGTACCTCCGGGATGTGCGGTATACGGGGTGTCGTGGGCTTCGCTCAAGATTTCATTCTGGAGCTCGTCGTTACGCGGAATGCATAACCTTCCCTTGAAAGTAAGTGCGTTGTCAGCTTCATCCCGATAATCTTCTTTCCCATTTGTCCTTACGCTTAATCGAATCTTCTCTAACACTTCATCTTTTCTTTGTTCATGAACGATCCTGCTTCTCAAGTCGGGCTCTATGGTAATCGTGGCTATGATTCCTTCAATCGTCTTTGGTGGGGGCACTACCTCAAGTCTTAGGTTGGTGAACTCTCGTATGAGCGTCTCTTCGGACGTAAGGAGGCAGGCTAATTCAGGTCGAATCTTTCGGCTCAAGGCGTCAGCCACAACGTTAGCTTTGCCTGGATGGTAATTAATGCTACAGTCGTAATCCTTAACCAATTCGAGCCATCGTCGTTGTCTCATGTTGAGGTCCTTCTGTTCAAAGAAGTACTTAAGGCTCTTGTGGTCAGTGAAAATTTCACATCTTACTCCGTAGAGATGATGCCTCCAGATCTTTAACGCATGCACTACGGCGGCTAGCTCCATGTCGTGGGTCGGGTAATTCAACTCGTGAGGGCGAAGTTGTCGTGATGCGTACGTTATTACTCGTCCGTCTTGCATCAATACACATCCGAGTCCGTTTTGCAAAGCATCCGTATAAACCGTGTAGTTCTTGTCAGGCTCTGGAACTGCTAAAATTGGTGCCGTGGTTAGCTTCTCCTTAAGTGTTTGGAAACTCTCCTCACATTCTGCGGTCCAAGCAAACTTTATCCCTTTTCGTAGTAGTTGTGTCATCGGTCTTGCTATCTTAGAGAATCCTTCGATGAATCTTCGGTAGTAACCAGCCAATCCTAAGAAACTTCGAACCTCAATCGGAGTCGTCGGGGATCTCCAGTTTTGCACCGCTTCTACCTTGGCGGGGTCTACTTTAATTCCTTCTGATGACACGATATGTCCTAGAAAGATCACCTCCCTAAGCTAAAACTCGCACTTGCTAAACTTGGCGTAAAGCCTTTCCTTTCTGAGGGTTCCTAAAATGGTTCTCAGGTGTTCTCCGTGTTCTTCCTTGCTCCTTGAATAAATTAGTACGTCGTCTATGAAGACTAAAACAAACTTATCGAGGTAAGGGTGAAACACAAGGTTCATGAGGTCCATGAATATTGTCGGTGCATTGGTGAGCCCAAATGGTACAACTACGAACTCGTAGTGGCCATATCGGGTTCGAAAAGCAGTCTTAGGTATATCGCTAGGTCGAATTTTCAACTGCTGATATCCTGATTTCAAATCTATCTTTGAAAAGACACTAGCTCCTCTGAGTTGATCGAATAGATCATCGATCCTAGGTAAGGGGTACTTATTCCTGAGGGTCAGCTTGTTCAATTCTCGGTAGTCGATGCACATTCTCATGGATCCATCCTTTTTCCTTACAAACAGAACGCGTGCTCCCCATGGTGACACACTAGGTCTAATGAATCCTAACTCTAAGAGTTCTGTAATTGAATCTTAAGCTCTTCTAACTCCTTCGGGGCCATATGGTATGGTGCTTTGGACACCGGAGCTGCTCCAGGTTCTAGTTCAATGGTAAATTCTATCTCACGGTCAGGTGGTAGTCCAGGTAATGTGTCGGGAAACACATCGGGAAATTCTCTCACGATTTCCACGTCATCAATCCTTCTTTCTTCCTTGGTCTCCCCGTACAGGTGTACTAGGTACGCCGGGTATCCTTTCTTAACTAAGGTGGCGGCTTGAAATGCTGAGATGATTGCTTTCCTTTGGTTCATGGAAATTCCGTAGAAGTCTGTTGGTTCCCTTCCAGGGGGTTGGAATGAGATTCGCCTTTCATTGCATAAGATAGTAGCATGGTGTTGGGTTAACCAATCCATCCCTAAGATCACATCTACGTCTTTCATGACCATGACACTTAAGTCGTTCGCTGGAAGTCTGAGTGATCCTAGTTCAAGTTCTAGGTTAGGGCAACAGTGCGTAAGAACCTTAGTTCCTCCTATCGGTGATGTAATACCTAAGTCAATTTTCAATGGTTTTGCTTCTAAGTTCAGCTCTTCTACACATGCTTGAGATACAAAAGAATGCGAAGCGCCCGTATCAAACAAAATTATCACAGGTATTCCAAGGAGTTGGCCCATACCTGCTAGATTTCCCGGGATCTTCTCAAGTTGCTTTTGTTTGAGCGCGTACGCCCTAAGATTCTGCTGCTCCTGCAGGTGTTGTTGAAATTGCTGACGTTGGGAAGGCAAAGGGGTTGGTTGCTGAAACTGTGGAAGTCGTGGTTGTGCCTGAATAGCACGCAACTGCTGACTGTTTCCAGAGGGTTGGGATCCCATGCCGGTTCTCGGCTTTCTCTGTGGGCAATTCCTTGCAGAATGGCCCTTCTGACTACAAACGTAGCATACATCACTTCCAAACCTACAGACACCTCTGTGTCTGCGATTACACTTCGTGCATAGGGGACTTTGCGGGGGACGGTTAATGACCTGGGTCTGGGTCGAAATAGGTCCAGGGTTTGGCGGTCATTGGGGTCCTTGCCATGGTTTCTTGTCGCGCTGGCCACTCGGGTTTCCTTCCCACTTGCGTTTTCCCTTGTCAGTCGGGGGTTGGTAGCTTGGTTGAGTCGAAGGGTTTGCGGAGGTCGGTTTATCAGCCGGCATTGCTGCTTCTACATCTAAGGCACGGCTTAGTGCATCAGGATAAGTGAGAGCACCTAAACTTGCTAAAGTCATTCTGATCTCGGGCCTCAGACCGGCTCAAAACTTCTCCGATATCTTCTCGTCAGTATCAACTTGTTCTGGCGCATATCGGGACATATCGTAGAATGCTCGATCGTATTCATTCATCATCATCCTACGCTGCTTGAGGTTATAAAAGTCTAACTCTTTCTTCTTTCGATAGCTTTTAGGGATGTACTTTTCGTAACCTAGCCTTAAACTCCTCCCATGTAAGACCTGCTCGTTGCTCGGGAGTCATAATCTTCTGCCTGGCTTCCCACTAGAAGTCGACCGAACCGGCCAGTTGAAACGCCACGCAGGTTAAGCGTTCTCGATCGGTACATCCTAGAAAATTAAATATACCCTCTAAGGCGCGTATCGAGATTTCAGCTTCGGATGGGTCTCCCATCCCATTAAAGACAGGTGGGTTTTGTCGTAGGAAGAGTTCTTCGACTCTTCGTGGGGGTGGGGGCGGTGGTGAAGGCGGTGGTGGGGGTGAAGGTGGCAGTGGAGGTGGTGGTACTTGATCGATTCTAGCTCCACCTCGAGGCCTTCCTCTCCTATTTCTTGGCGGCATTCTGATTAACGATGAGATAAGAAATATAATTCGTAAAGTTTTTGTATGGGTCGTTTGCATAAAAGATATCATATGTCATGCTTTGCCTTTCACTTATCATGTCATACTGGACTGACCTTTCATGCTGTGTTAACTTATCGTATAAAGCAATAAACGGTTCCTCATTTAAATATCATGAATAACGGAGACATGGAAAATCGCCTCATGGAGGTCTTTAATACTTTTTAAATCAAGAAGAGAAAAGCATGTTAAGTCGTCATTACGGTCCACCTAAAACTTTGTGGTCCCGTCCAACCATATTAGAATGAAAGTTCATAATCAAAAGTCGGTCAATTCTACTACAAAACAAGTCAGGACGGTCGACATAGCTCCATTATTGACACTACTACAACTACTCTAAGCCTCTAGGGAACTCTCGGTAGTCAGACACGACTCGGGGTCAGAATCGGCATCAGGGGCTCCTCCTAAGTCCTCGTCAGAGTCTGGGTCAACCTCTAGGTCCACGGGTAGTCCTTCCTCCTCCTCGGGGTCCTCCTCCTCCTCGAGCTCTGGGGCAGGCTGCGGCTCCAGCTCGGGGGCATTCACCCACTCCTCCACTCTATGGGCGAAATCCTCCAAGCGGTGCTCTACTGCGGCCATCGCTCGGCTGTTCTCCTCGATTCTCTGCCTCGTCTCCGTCATCCACTTCTCATGGTCGGAAAGTATGCGACTGACACTACTACTACTGCTGCTAGGTCCTGTCCCGGCGGGCCAGTCTCGGTGGGCTACTGGAAGTGAGGCGGGAGTGGTAAGCTGTTGCAACTCCGCCACAGTACGGTGTAGCTCCTCCGTAGAAGTCCCTGGGCCAGGTGGACGAGGTGAAGAGGGTCGAGGTGCCTCTCTCTCGAGACTAACGTCTACTATCGGGGCCTTGCCCCGGTCAACTGTCGAGGAGCCTCCCTCATCTGTCTATGTAGTGGGAACGGTAGGGGCACTGGGAGCACGTCGGTAACGGGCCACTGGGGTACCAGCCTCAAATTCCTCACGGCCTCGACGACCTAAGACTGAAGTGGGAGGTGCGGGAACCTCTGTCGCTGCCGGTATTTCACCCGGCTGGGACTGAACTGAGGGTCGAAAGAAGGGCTCAACCTCGGTAGAAAGACGTAACGGAAACTGGTACGGTCCATCAGGCGGCCTGCGCTACAAAGTGTATCGGTGCTGAAGGGCTGACAAGAATCCCCTAAAGTCGGCTACCACGTCGTAGTACGGGTAGTAGTAAGTAGTATAGCTCTGAATGAGGGTCCACGCCCAACACTGCCAGTCACGAGGTAAGTGCACAGTCGCTCTCACCATGCCGTCATAGTGAGTAACTCCAGAGTACTGATGCACCTCCTCCCAAAGCCCTCCGAAATGGGCTAGGTACTCACCTACATCATGTTCTACCCTCCGCCTGTAGTTTAAGTACGAATCAAGAAAAATCGCTGCGATGTCTGGGGTAGGTCTGGGTCCGGCCATCTACACGAGACAGTGAGTTCTAATCAGGTTCTATTCATAAGGTTCGTATAAACAGCGGTAATCATAGTCAGGTTGGGGAAAAAAACATCTTCTATTCGTATGATCCAGGGTTCGTAGTGGTCTTCACTAAGTCATAACTTGATTCCAATTTCATCATTTACGTTAATCTCACTAGGTTCTTATTAAGCTTAGGTTTGAGACGGTCGGGAAACTCGTCTTACGTCCGTTATAAGGTCGACGTCACCTCGTTTGTCCCATTTTTGAGACATCGTTCTTCAGTGGGATTCTGATCACTTCCTTGCGAACTCTTGTTGTCATGCTCAAGAGTACGTCTCGTAGCTTCCCGAGTGCAAACCTGTTACATGAAAATAAGAACTCTAGTTCAAGCGAGCTATGTTCTCTAATAAGTCCTTGATCTCAACACCTTATGTGATCCCTACGAGTTATCTCGTCTAGGTTCTCATAATGATGATAAGCAACCTATTCTTTGGCTGATCCGGATGTCATGGAGAGTCGAGCTTTTGTCGAGAGCTTTAAGAAGTCTAGCGGAACAAGTCTAGACTTTACGATGAAGAAAAAGACTCTTGGATTTCATAGCGAACCTAGTGCTCTGATACCACCCTGTCACGACCCACCCCGCTTAAGTTGGTCAGGCGGGGTCGCGATGTAAAAGGAAAGGAAATAAAAGAAGGTAAACAACACTTGTGGTGTGGCAAAGCGGAAGCGTTACATTTCATTACGTTGGAGTTTTCATCATTTGATGAGATGAAGCAAAAGACACACTAAATCACTCGCGGAAGCAAAGTCATAACACATCGAATGCGGAAGCGTTGTTCAAAAGAAAGATACATCGTTTGGAAATGTCATTACATTGCAACGACACGCAAAAGCAGAAGAAGGTTGCAACAATACTCAAAAGTGGACATTGTTCTATAACTGAAAAATACACAGCGGAAGGACGTGAGATGCATGTATGGAGACATGCACCACCAAGAGGCTTCGACTCTTTTCCATGCTCGACAAAAGCCTTCCCGACTGCTCCAATTCATCCTGTTCAACCTGCACATGGGAAATATGTACAGGGCTGAGTACAAAGTACTCAGTGGACACATGCCAAAACATTTATTGCCTGCCATACAGGTGAATCAGAGGGGTTTTACGAAAAAGTCCTATGTTCACCAAAACATTTTCATAAAACAAGCGCTTGCAAGCTATTTTTCGTGGTGTAATCCGTCATATCTGATCCTTGTATGTGTATTCGGAGAGGTTGGCCACCCTCCCGAATACCTAACCGGCCGGCTGTTTCACTAAAAAGTGTTCGCAATAGAACGAAATCTATCCTAGCACTTAGTAAGTAAAAAAACCCAATGTCGAATCTCAAGGAAAACTTTGCAGGGCAAATAATCGCGTAACAAAAATCCTAATCTAGCCTAAAACTAAGAAAGCAAGTAAAAAGAATTTTGAGTTTTGGTTTTTAAATCCTAGGCAATAAAATAAATAAGCAATAAATTAAAGCAAGTAAATAACTAATCTAGAAAGCAAGAAATAAATCTAAGAATTAAACTAAAATACAACGATTAAACTACCTAGGCAAGAATTGAAAAGAAAGCAAATAAGAATGCAACGAAAGAAACGAAAACGAATCTAGAAATGAATTAAACTAAATCTGAAAATCTGGAAATTAAATAAATAAATATAACTCTAAGAACTTGGAAAACAGAGTAATTGAAAACTAGGAAAAACAAATCTAAACTAAGAACTTGAAATCGAACGAACGGAATTAAATAAACGAAATTAAATGAAGAAATTACGAAAATAAATCTAAAACTAAGGAAAGCAATTAAATCAAATTAAAGAAAGCAATAAATAACTTACGAGACTAAACGAAGAACGAAGAACTATGTAAAAACTTGAATTAATTGAAGAACGAAGTAGCGATCCTGATCGAACAAAGGAAAACTAAACTAGAATGTAATGTGCTGAAAACTAGAGCTAAAACTAAGGTAAAAAGTTGTAGAATTCGTGTACAAGGGGTAGTATTTATAATAGGTATGAAAACCTAGTTATAGAAGGAAAGGAAAGCTGGCCGCCGGAGTTGGACGGCCGTCCAACTATGTTGGACGTACGTCCAGATCCTGGTTCAGGTCACTTTGCGCATCTTTCTTGTTTCGGCCGTATCTTTCTCGTCCGAACTCCAAATTGACCTCCGTTTTCGCCTACGTGCTCCTATCGAACCCCTATTCAATATAATGCTTCTTTCTTCTAGTTTTCTTCTCTTTTCCGCCCTTTTCATCCTACAATACCAAAGACTCCAAAACAACCAAATCATAGCCACAAACAACGAAAACACACGAAAACTAAGGGAAAACGGACACGAAAAGACAACTAAAAACCTAACATCTAGACACCAATCAAAATCCCCCACACTTAGAACTTTTCTTGTCCTCAAGCAATATAAACATACAACTTAGACTCAATCCAAACAATCCAAATCACAGAACATTTAATCACCGGAATCGACAAACTCAAACGAGGTCACTTTAATCCCAAGTTACGATCAATCAATCATCAACAAACTATGTGGCTTATAAATCAAATCCAAGCATGAGGAAAAGCAACGATTCACACATCTCACAAATATCTAGATCACCACAACTTAAACGTCTAACCTACTTTCCCTTTTTATTCAACTAAAACATAAATAGAACATTTTTTTTTTTTTTACACAAGTGAACGTTTTTGGCACATAATTCACTAGGGTTAATCATCGATGGGTCTCATCGAGCTTCCTAGTGTGGTTTCTCATACCCATTGTCAAGAGAGGTAGAGTACCTACGAACACATTATTCTAACATACACGAGTATCATCTAAGACATAGTTCATGAAATGTAATCATTCGAGGGTCCCTCGAAGCCTTTTCATGTGGTTTCCCATGCTCATTACTCTAGTATTCTCATACGTTACAAGTAAGAGGAGCAGAATCCAATCGACTCTCAACTTTTTTTTTTTTTATTAAGGGGAAAGTAAACTAGCAATCCAATATTGCAACAATCTAGATTTATCACTCATAATCGAAAAATCATAAATCATCTCCTCACACTCAAACCAATTCATGCCCCACAATTCATCAAATCATAATAAATCATAACTCAAGACTAAACCAACCTAATTCATGCTCAAATCAATTCTAACAACTAAATACTCCATCATCGAATCATTCGCATCGATCCTAAGTCACATGCTTATAGGCTCAAATTCAAACAAATTCCTAAGTGAGGGAACATGAAGACTCAATCACAAACTAAACAAGACTCAATCAAACCAAACAAGACTCGATCAAGACACAAAAAACAAACGCTTCATGCCAAAAGTTCAAGGACCCTCCCCCACACATAAAATCAAGCAATGTCCCCATTGCGAGAAAAATAAAAAGGAAAGTGATAGAAGGAACTTATCGCATGACGACAACCAATAACTCAAAATCTCGAAAGACTTCTAGTAGTACCTACAAAACAAACAAAAAACAAAATACCCAAGCGTAAATTTGCACAAAATAAAGAAAAAGAAATAAAAGACTAAAAAACAAAAATAACAAAAATAAAAGATTTTTTTACGTGGGTTGCCTCCCACCAAGCGCTTGTTTATCGTCATTAGCTTGACGTATGATGTGATCAACCAAAACCCGTAGCACCAAGCGACATGTTGGTGCTCTTTGCGATATACCCACACTTCTTTTTCGAACAATCTCGAAGAACATGGTCATCATCAACTCTTGACTCCCCCACACTTAATTCGAACTCCTCCTCAATCATCTTTGAGTTAAACTCTGCAAGAAAAGATGTTTCGCAATTGGTGAGGTTAAAAAGAATAGAGTTAATGACAACTTCCTCATTCGATGCATGTTTCGAGTTTTCCTCTTCTTCTTCTTCAACTCCTCCAAATTCCGTAGAAATTGCTCGATTATGTCCTCTTCCTCATCCACACAACTAAAGAATTCGTCATCTTCAATGGACTCTTCATCTTCAATGAATTCTTCAAGAGTTGCTACCTTGTTAAAAATCTCACAAACATTTTCCTCAACACAAGGGTTAGCAAGCTTAACATAAGACCATGAATGAAGAGAATAAGTAGGAATAGAAGGCGAATTTCCAAATACCAAAAATGTTACCGAACCTCCTTCACCGGCCATGCTCAATGTGCCAGTTCCTACGTCGATTCGAGTTTGAGTAGTAGCCATGAATGGTCGCCCTAACAAAAGAAGATGACCTCTCTCACTCCTAGCTCCTCGCCCCACGTCAAGCACAACAAAATTGGCAAGAACTTGAATACCTCTCACAAGTAAAGCAACATCTTCCACAATCCCTAAGGGTCGACTCAAAGAACCGTCGGCTAGCTCGATGCAAAATTGGTAGGCTTAAGATCCCTCGAACCAATTTTCTCAAAAATCGAGTATGGCATCAAGTTCACCGCTGCCCCCAAATCCAACATACCCGGCACACTATCTCCATTATCCAAAACAACATCTAATTTGAAACTTTCGGGATCACCTTGTTTCGGTAGAGATGAGAGATAGCCAGCTGAGGTAGATGAGGCGTGAGAACATTGTTGGCTCGCTTTGATGGCACCCACGGTTCGGCTTCTCCATTTCTTTTCTTGTGCCATTGCTTTGAGCTCTCGTCTTCTTCTTCTTTCTTTGCGGTTAAGAGCGCCTTCTTCCTATTGATGTCGTCGATGAGAGGTGTCAACTTTCTGTAAAGACTTCGACTACCTAGCATACACAACACTCAACAAACAGATCAAACGCACCAATGGAAAGAAAAAGACATCGAACCAAAAAGCAATTATATAAAACAAATAAAATACTACACAATTAAATAGCCTAAAGTTTTCCCCGGCAACGGCGCCAAAATTTGTTTCACTAAAAAGTGTTCGCAATAGAACGAAAATCTATCCTAGCACTTAGTAAGTATAAACCCAATGTCGAATCTCAAGGAAAACTTTGCAGGGCAAATAATCGTGTAGCAAAAATCCTAATCTAGCCTAAAACTAAGAAAGCAAGTAAAAAGAATTTTGAGTTTTGGTTTTTGGTTTTTAAATCCTAGGCAATAAAATAAATAAGCAATAAATTAAAGCAAGTAAATAACTAATCTAGAAAGCAAGAAATAAATCTAAGAATTAAACTAAAATAAAACGATTAAACTACCTAGGCAAGAATTGAAAAGAAAGCAAATAAGAAAGCAACGAAAGAAACGAAAACGAATCTAGACATGAATTAAACTAAATCTGGAAATCTGGAAATTAAATAAATAAATCTAACTCTAAGAACTTGGAAAACAAAGTAATCGAAAACTAGGAAAAACGAATCTAAACTAAGAACTTGAAATCGAACGAACGGAATCAAATAAACGAAATTAAATGAAGAAATTAAATGAAGAAATTACGAAAGTAAATCTAAAACTAAGGAAAGCAATTAAATCAAATTAAAGAAAGCAATAAAGAACTTACGAGACTAAACGAAGAACGAAGAACTATGTAAAAACTTGAATTAATTGAAGAACGAAGTAGCGATCCGGATCGAACAAAGGAAAACTAAACTAGAATGTAATGTGCTGAAAATTAGAGCTAAAACTAAGGTAAAAGGTTGAAGAATTCGGGTACAAGGGGTAGTATTTATAATAGGTATGAAAACCTAGTTATAGAAGGAAAGGAAAGCTGGCCGCCGGAGTTGGACGGCCGTCCAACTATGTTGGACGTACGTCCAGATCCTGGTTCTGGTCACTTTGCGCATCTTTCTTGTTTCGGCCGTATCTTTCTCGTCCGAACTCCAAATTGACCTCCGTTTTGGCCTACGTGCTCCTATCGAACCCCTCTTCGATATAATGCTTCTTTCTTCTTGTTTTCTTCTCGTTTCTGCCCTTTTCATCCTACAATACCAAAGACTCCAAAACAACCAAATCATAGCCACAAACAACGAAAACACACGAAAACTAATGGAAAACGGACACGAAAAGACAACTAAAAACCTAACATCTAGACACCAATCAAAATCCCCCACACTTAGAACTTTGCTTGTCCTCAAGCAATATAAACATACAACTTAGACTCAATCAAAACAATCCAAATCATAGAACATTTGATCACCGGAATCGACAAACTCAAACGAGGTCACTTTAATCCCAAGTTACGATCAATCAATCATCAACAAACTATGTGGCTTATAAATCAAATCCAAGCATGAGGAAAAGCAACGATTCACACATCTCACAAATATCTAGATCACCACAACTTAAACGTCTAACCTACTTTCCCTTTTTATTCAACTAAAACATAAATAGAACATTTTTTTTTTTTACACAAGTGAACGTTTTTGGCACATAATTCACTAGGGTTAATCATCGATGGGTCTCATCGAGCTTCCTAGTGCGGTTTCCCATACCCATTGTCAAGAGAGGTAGAGTACCTACGAACACATTATTCTAACATACACGAGTATCATCTAGGACATAGTTCATGAAATGTAATCATTCGAGGGTCCCTCGAAGCCTTTTCATGTGGTTTCCCATGCTCATTACTCTAGTATTTTCTTACGTTACAAGCAAGAGGAGCAGAATCCTATCGACTCTCAACTTTTTTTTTTTTTTTTTTTTTTTTTTTTTTTTTTTATTTTTATTAAGGGGAAAGTAAACTAGCAATCCAATATTGCAACAATCTAGATTTATCACTCATAATCCAAAAATCATAAATCATCTCCTCACACTCAAACCAATTCATGCCCCACAATTCATCAAATCATAATAAATTATAACTCAAGACTAAACCAACCTAATTCATGCTCAAATCAATTCCAACAACTAAATACTCCATCATCGAATCATTCGCATCGATCCTAAGTCACATGCTTATAGGCTCAAATTCAAACAACTTCCTAAGTGAGGGAACATGAAGACTCAATCACAAACTAAACAAGACTCAATCAAACCAAACAAGACTCGATCAAGACACAAAAACAAACACTTCATGCCAAAAGTTCAAGGACCCTCCCCCACACTTAAAATCAAGCAATGTCCACATTGCGAGAAAAATAAAAAGGAAAGGGATAGAAGGAACTTATCGCATGACGACAACCAATAACTCAAAATCTCGAAAGACTCCAAGTAGTACCTACAAAACAAACAAAAAACAAAATACCCAAGCGTAAATTTGCACAAAATAAAGAAAAAGAAATAAAAGACTCAAAACAAAAATAACAAAAATAAAATATTTTTTTACGTGGGTTGCCTCCCACCAAGCGCTTGTTTATCGTCATTAGCTTGACGTATGATGTGATCAACCAAAACCCGTAGCACCAAGCGACATGTTGGTGCTCTTTGCGATATACCCACACTTCTTTTTCGAACAATCTCGAAGAACTTGGTCATCATCAACTCTTGACTCCCCCACACTTAATTCGAACTCCTCCTCAATCATCTTTGAGTTAAACTCTGCAAGAAAAGATGTTTCACAATTGGTGAGGTTAGAAAGAAAAGAGTTAATGACAACTTCCTCATTCGATGCATGTTTCGAGTTTTCCTCTTCTACTTCTTCAACTTCCTCCGAATTCCGTAGAAATTGCTCGATTATGTCCTCTTCCTCATCCACACAACTAAAGAATTCGTCATCTTCAATGGACTCTTCATCTTCAATGAATTCTTCAAGAGTTGCTACCTTGTTAAAAATCTCACAAACATTTTCCTCAACACAAGGGTTAGCAAGCTTAACATAAGAGCATGAATGAAGAGAATAAGTAGGAATAGAAGGCGAATTTCCAAATACCGAAAATGTTACCGAACCTCCTTCACCTGCCATGCTCAATGTGCCAGTTCCTACGTCGATTCGAGTTTGAGTAGTAGCCATGAATGGTCGCCCTAACAAAAGAAGATGACCTCTCTCACTCCTAGCTCCTCGCCCCACGTCAAGCACAACGAAATCGGCAAGAACTTGAATACCTCTCACAAGTAAAGCAACGTCTTCCACAATCGCTAAGGGTCGACTCAAAGATCCGTCGGCTAGCTCGATGCAAAATTGGTAGGCTTAAGATCCCTCGAACCAATTTTCTCAAAAATCGAGTATGGCATCAAGTTCACCGCTGCCCCCAAATCCAACATACCCGGCACACTATCTCCATTATCCAAAACAACATCTAATTTGAAACTTCCGGGATCACCTTGTTTCGGTAGAGATGAGAGATAGCCAGCTGAGGTAGGTGAGGCGTGAGAACATTGTTGGCTCGCTTTGATGGCAACCACGGTTCGGCTTCTCCATTTCTTTTCTTGTGCCATTGCTTTGAGCTCTCGTCTTCTTCTTCTTTCTTTGCAGTTAAGAGCGCCTTCTTCCTATTGATGTCATCGATGAGAGGTGTCAACTTTCTTTAAAGACTTCGACGACCTAGCATACACAACACTCAACAAACGGATCAAACGCGCCGATGGAAAGAAAAAGACATCGAACCAAAAAGCAATTAAATAAAACAAATAAAATACTACACAATTAATAGCCTAAAGTTTTCCCCGGCAACGGCGCCAAAATTTGTTTCACTAAAAAGTGTTCGCAATAGAACGAAATCTATCCTAGCACTTAGTAAGTAAAAACCCAATGTCGAATCTCAAGGAAAACTTTGCAGGGCAAATAATCGTGTAGCAAAAATCCTAATCTAGCCTAAAACTAAGAAAGCAAGTAAAAAGAATTTTGAGTTTTGGTTTTTAAATCCTAGGCAATAAAATAAATAAGCAATAAATTAAAGCAAGTAAATAACTAATCTAGAAAGCAAGAAATAAATCTAAGAATTAAACTAAAATAAAACGATTAAACTACCTAGGCAAGAATTGAAAAGAAAGCGAATAAGAAAGCAACGAAAGAAACGAAAACGAATCTAGACATGAATTAAACTAAATCTGAAAATCTGGAAATTAAATAAATAAATCTAACTCTAAGAACTTGGAAAACAAAGTAATCGAAACTAGGAAAAACGAATCTAAACTAAGAACTTGAAATCGAACGAACGGAATTAAATAAACAAAATTAAATGAAGAAATTACGAAAGTAAATCTAAAACTAAGGAAAGCAATTAAATCAAATTAAAGAAAGCAATAAAGAACTTACGAAACTAAACGAAGAACGAAGAACTATGTAAAAACTTGAATTAATTGAAGAACGAAGTAGCGATCCGGATCGAACAAAGGAAAACTAAACTAGAATGTAATGTGCTGAAAACTAGAGCTAAAACTAAGGTAAAAGGTTGTAGAATTCGTGTACAAGGGGTAGTATTTATAATAGGTATGAAAACCTAGTTATAGAAGGAAAGGAAAGCTGGCCGCCGGAGTTGGACGGCCGTCCAACTATGTTGGACGTACGTCCAGATCCTGGTTCTGGTCACTTTGCGCATCTTTCTTGTTTCGGCCGTATCTTTCTCGTCCGAACTCCAAATTGACCTCCGTTTTCGCCTACGTGCTCCTATCAAACCCCTCTTCGATATAATGCTTCTTTCTTCTTGTTTTCTTCTCGTTTCCGCCCTTTTCATCCTACAATACCAAAGACTCCAAAACAACCAAATCATAGCCACAAACAACGAAAACACATGAAAACTAAGGGAAAACGGACACAAAAAGACAACTAAAAACCTAACATCTAGACACCAATCACCGGCTTTCGTCGGCTCACGGTTATCCAGTGCACTTACCCCATCGAGGAGCGACCCCGATAGGCCTGAATTCGTCCTGATTAACATTTGGCCGAAGCCATTCTCAGATAGACATCATACAAAACAAGACTTTCATGGCATGACAATTCTTTTGATAAAAGAATTTTAAGCATAAGAAAACATTTTCGTTGTATGAAAGCCCACCTCGATAGCTGCTCCTGATCCACTTAGCAATCCTGGGTATCGCCTTAATCTTGGCCCTTCCCTTCGCCTAACCTCGTTCAAAGAACGTAACATGAGAATCTTGTATAAAATCGATAATTATCGATCTATGCGAAGGTTCATGTCCTATCAAGGTTATGATCTCTTGCTTCGAGATCTCCTGATTAACATAATCTGTAATCGTTTACTTGATTAATCATTGTGTCTTTTAATTCTTTATTTCCGATGGAAATCGGAGGATGCTTGATTTTGGCCAGTAATGTGGCTTCGTGGTTTCACTTTGAATTATAAGTGGTCTACACTTATAAGATCGTTATATTTAATCATTATAGGTCTGTTAAATAATTAATAGGCCCAATTGGTTGGCCCGATTCGTTAAATATAATATCGGCCCGTTAATAAATTATTCGGCCCAATCGCACATTTTATCGGCTCGTCATATTTTAATTAGTCGTTGACCCGTTATATAATTATCCCGTTAATCGGCCCGTGTCCAGCCCGAACCGAAGTTCGGCCCGTAACCCGGCCCGAGTCTTTAAATATATTACCCTACTCCCCTCTTCTTCCGGTTCTTCCCTCACGGCACTTGTTTCTCCTCCTTCTTCCTCGCGACACTACTCCTCTCCTCCCGGCAGTCTGTCGCCGGTGACCACTTGCCTCCGTCGGTGATTACTCATCGGCGGCCTCCCCTTGCCGTCGATTACTATCCTCAACCCTCTAATCTTCGTTTTCTCCCAATTAGGGAATGCCCTAATTGGCTTCGGGAAATTGGGGGTAATGCTCTTCGGTGCGATTCTCCGACGAATAGCCGTTGAGTGTGGCTCCTTCGTCGTCCTCCGTCGTCGTGGTGAGATGGCGTCGGCGCGGTTCTCCTCCATTCTCGATTGCTCCTCCCCCAATGGCTTGAGCTCCATTAGTCCTCTACTACTGCCGGGGCAACTCCCACGGTGGCTCCGTCGGCTGGCCATTAGGCCTAAATCGAATCCTCGCCCTTGTTGCTTGGAAAGATGCCTTCTCGGCTTAGGCGTCGTTCGTCGCCGTCGTTGCTGCCGTCGTCCGCCCTCCCCCTTTCTCTGTTCTTCTTCGCCTTCATTCTCCTCTCCACTAACCTCCTTTTCTTCTTCTCTGCAGGTACGGTGGCTTCGTGCTGGTGACGTTTGATGCCGCCGGAGTCTACCCTGTTTTCTACCGGACCCTTTCAGCAGTTCCCTTACTCCGGCAGTCCTCTGCTGCTACCGATACTTCCTCTTGTCTCTAGTTCCTGGTTACATTTATTACATTTGATGGATTCGTTGTTGATTGATTCGGTGGTCTGGGCAGTTTTAGTATTATGCTATATTGTTGGCTATGTTGGGTGTTGTTGCTAGTTGTTATTGTTGGTTGTTGTTGTTGGAAATTCTCCAGTTCGGGGAAATTGTTGGTGTTCGGTTCATGGTTGAATTGGTGATGATTCATGATGTTTCTTTGCCTTATGATTTAAACACACTTTGAGTGAAATATCATGCTTGAATGAGGGCAAAAATCCACTATCTTGGGCCTATGTGATTCGGTATACTTCCTAGGTCAGTTTTCATGCTTGCATGTTCGGATTTGATGGTGATCTTGGTCCTAAATAAACATGCAATAGGTTCTTACAATTGGGGGCAGCCTCTAGCATTCATTTGGGCCATTCTAAAGTGTATGCATGCTCGATTTATCCTAGTTCTTAGAGAAATATGGAGGGCTTCACTTACTTGCTTGAATATGGGTTTGGAATTTGGTGTTCTTGGTCTTGTTGGGGACTGCCTTCTTGGTTCCTTTCCTTGGCTGCTGCCTTCTCAGTTTTCTCCTCTCAAGGTTGGTTGTTGGTGACCTAAAAATGGGGGTTTAACACCTATGAGTCCTATATTCATTCCTCATCAATTTACAAGGAATAGAGAGGTTCTTACTTGAGATATAGCTGCTGGAAATCTTTACTAGCTTCGGTTCTTCTCTTCCCCCTTCCTTGTGCTTGCTTCTATGGTGGTATAAACTCTTTGTTCGCCCTTGCATGTGTGAAACTTGAATGAAATGAGGGGGAAGGGGTCTTACCATGAGCTCCCTTGATGCTCAAGGTGCTGGAAACTCCTAAGCTTTCCTCCTCCTTCTCGGTTTCACTCTCTAACTCTCTTTCTTGTGCTCTAAGTTTATGGATGTGATTGTATGTGTGTAAAGGAAGCTAACTTGCTATTTATATGTGTTTGGTGTAGGGTTTGGGCCAGTTTCCGCCTTGGAGGGAAAGAGAGATGTTTGGGGTACACATATTCTCGGTACTATTCCGATGACAAAACGGGGCGATGATGATATTGGTTTCCTACCTTAATCTTGTTCATGGGGTTGTTTAAGCCTCTAATTCTTGGATTAAGGACTATTCTGAGCTCCCTAATAATCATAGATAGAGAGACGTTGGAGGGGCTATGTATGCCGAATCCTCCCTTGTATTTATTCATTTATTTCTCTTCTCCCTTTGTACATTGTTGTAACTAGTATGTATTTGTATAATCATATGTAATTGTTATACTTGTATTGATATCATAGCATTGGGCCTCTTTCCTTTATTAGTATCAGTAGTACAATACATGGGCTTTCGTATTTGGCCACGACAATTCATGAGTTAAATCGTGTAATGGGCCGAATTCCTTAAATGGGCCTTCGTTTCTTGGGCGGGCCTTCGGCTCCTTGATTAATAATAATTATTTGTTTCATTATATTGGGCCTTTCTTAATGCTTAATTTTCTTATCCGACAATCTTTACTGTTATTCATAGTTCTCGGATTTTTTTTTATTATCCTAATTCGTAATAATTATACACTTAATACTTAAAATAAATGTCGGAGTTTTTATTACTCACTAAGAAAAACTGCGACTATTACAATAGGCATTCAAGGGGAAGGTAAATCAACATCCTAAACTCTAGCACCCATCATCTAAATCACATCACCCATTACTTGGAACCACAGAATTGCTTAGCTAGCAATAGATCTAGCAAGCAATCCAACAATATCAAGATAAAACATAATGAAAAGAACAAGGAAAGGAAGTAGAGAAGAAATCTTCAATAATCTCTTCAAACTCCAAGCATAATCTTCAACATAATTTGAAAATACTAAAAAGGAAAGAGGGAAAAAGCTAGGGTTCTAAAGTAGATGTTCAAGAGTGAATTACAAAGTGGTATGTGATACCAAATGAGGAAAATAACTAAGTATTTATAGTCTTCCCACAATTTGGGGTCAAATTGCAATAAAAGGAAACTTGAGTTGAGAAGGTGGGGTAAAAACTGTAATTTCCGGAAAGTTGTTCAAGGGTGTGTTTGTGCATTTCCGCCCACATTTGTCATTTTGCGCACTCCTACGGTTTTGGCTCGTTCTCTCTCGTCCAGCCTCGGAAAAATAATCTGCAAAGTGCTACGGCTTCCTCTCTCGATCCTCTTCGACATAGAATAACTCAAACGTTCCCAAAAAATTGCCACAGTACCTGAAATTGGCACGGAAATCGAGAAAAAGCAAAGCATATAGAAAATGCATAAATTGTAAAAACCTATCATTTCCTATTCATTTAAGCACATATCCTACCCAGAACACGCATCGAGATGCACTCTAAAGCATGCTAAATATGTGGTTATCACTGGCCTTGCGCTGTCTCGCCGTTTCGCCTCGTTCTCCCTCGTACAAACTCCGATTCGATCGCCATTTTCGCCTATGTACTCGTAAGACACTCCTCTTCAATATTATTAAGGTTTGACTGCCAACTTCCCCACATCATCTCATTTGTGTACTTATTTCTTCGCCTTATCTTCTTCATTCAAGACACCAAACTCCATTGCCTCTCTAACATCCAAGAAACCCACAAGAGCTCAAATTTCTTTTATTCTTTCACTCTCGTTTCATGAGTTGTTTGGTCAAGGAATAAGGTCAAAGGAGTTTGGAAATGAGGCAAGAACGGAGGGCCAATACCAATCGAGCAAGTGTTGGCATGCATAGGTTGGAGCCTTGTGAGTGTAGTTTAAATTCCTTATTATTCTTCCCTCCAAACTCATTTTAGAACTTAGTTTCTAAAATAAGTTTGGGGGAGGGGGTAGGATAAAGTCTTTAAACTACTTTTCTCTCTTCTGTTTTTCATTATGTATTTGCTTGATAAAGTTGATTTTGCTTTCTTGATTGGTTTGTTGTGAATATTTGATGAGGTTGAATGTTTTTGGTTTGAATGAGATGTTTGTTACATATCGTGTTTATCACTCCATTGCTTTCAAGGGAGATATCCATGATGATTTGAGCAGAAAATGGCATCATATTTTTGGAATCTCTCATGTGTATGTTGAGCATGAAATGGTTGCATGACATGATTAACTAGGAATGATCGACCTTAGGCACGTGAACTCTAGACGAAAGCTAGTGAGGATTGAGCCAAAAACGTTGAGTAAATAACGTTTCTTTTCCTTCTTGAGAGCTTGTCATGCATTGCATTCATTACTTCTAGAACTTGCCTTTTGAGTCTTGATGGAGGTTGCTATATGTGTGTTTATAACTTGGAAATGATTTTGGGCCATCATTTGGAAGCCTATAATTCCCAAACACTAACCCTATTCTCATAACCTTTGTGGTCCCATTTTGAGCCTTGATAAGCCTTTGTTTCTCAAGCCGGATGATAGGGGTGTGAAGGTTGGTTAAGGGAATCCTTGGTTTAAGTTGAATACATGCTTGAAATGATGATGAGGGTTGAATTGATTTGGGATAGTTTTGATATAAAAGATGCTCCTATAAGCTCGTTTGTGTGAAGAAAGAAAATCGAGAACGAGGTTCTCCAAAAAAAAAATAATATAAAATAAATAAATAAATAAATAAATAAATAAATAATAATAATAATAATAATAATAATAATAATAATAATAATAATAATAATAATAATAATAATAATAATAATAATAATAATAATAAACAAAGGAAAAGAAAGGAAAAGGTTAAGAACATAATTCTTACGAAAAAAAAAAAAGAAAAGAATAAGAGCATAAAGGAGTAGTCTTTAGAAATTTTTGAAACATTCCATTAAAAGGTTTGAGTTTCATTGAAAATGTGAGATGGTGAGGTAGAAGATGGAGGAATCCATACTTGTTGAGGATGTTATAAGGGTGGAGTACTTACAAGAAGTTTTGAGTCATTTAGCCTAAAATTCCCTACCTAAACCAATGTCCCTACATTACAAGACCTAATTGATCTTAGTTCTAGCACACAATCAAGCGATGAAGATTTTGAGACTTGAGGCAAGCATATGGTAAGTATGAGTACATGTAGAGATCGTTGAGTCTTAAACCCCATTCTACATTGAGCGATTGAGTGATACACTTATCTTGTGAGGTTTAGAGTTCATTTGTGCTTCATTATCAGACTTTCAAACTCCCGCATTTGTACGGCGAGCTTGTTTTCCTTGATCTTGTCCGTTCCTTGAGAAATGAGGGCTAGGGTTTCCCACATTTACTTCGCCGTCGCACACTTCCTGATCCTTGGAAGGTAGGCATCCGACACAGTGCTCTGCATCGTGTGCCGTGCGATCTTGTCAAGGTTGGCGATCTTGAAGTCATTTGAGTTATACTCGTCCTTGTCCTTCTCGACATATGTCTGTCTGACGTGAGCAGGACGGCCTTCCGCGGCTGGAACATCCACAGAGATAGCTTTCTTGATTTCGATTGGTCCTTCCTCTATCACTTCCCACATACGGTCGTGGATGGAACTGAGGAAGCTCTCTACTCGAAAGCTCCATGTCTCGTATCCTTCGATAGAGAACTGTGGAAGATTTGATGCACTGTATGTAGACATAGCAAACTATCAGCAGTAAATGCAGTATGCGTGGGTGAGGGTTTTATGCACTTAGGAAAACTGGATCCGGTTCAGTGAGACAACGTGAAGTGAGTGGAGACTCACTTCGGATATGCAAAGCAGGCTCGAAAGAACTGCTGCTCTGATACCACTTGTTGGTCCCGGTTTGTAAGAGGAAAAACACGTAGAGGGAGGGGGGGGGGGGGGGGGTGAATACGTGCTTTGAAGTTTTTCAACTTCAAATTCCTCGAACTCAGAGTATTAAGTAAAGTGCTCGTTTGAACAACTAAGACCTAGCCGAGAGCTAGATCTAGAGTATTCACAGTTCTCTTGACCTAAGCTTAGAGCTTGACCAAGAGTGAGACTTTACTCTATATGCGGAAATTCGGTGAGCTAAATCTTTCCTAAGTATTTGAAATCTCAGTTTGAGTTTGATAAATGCTTGTGCAATGAATAATCAAACAGTAAGCAAATAGAGAGATTAGGGTTAGAGATACGACACAGAGATTTATAGTGGTTCGGAGATGAAACTCCTATGTCCAATTTGTTGCACAGGGCAACTCGTTCTCTTCACTCAAGAACTTGAAGATTATGGGTTCTTCAAAAGCCTGAGACAAGATCGAGACTCGCTTGGATCTGTCAGACGCTGGGTGATTCCGGGTTCACACCAAAAACCTAGAACTGGACTGGAAGCTTCACTCGCTTCAGTTCGACGACAGGGAGATTACGGGTTCTCCTTACAACCTAGTTTCGATAGAGCTTCACTTAATGAAAGTGTAAGCTTGGATCTAGACTCTATGATCGAGGCTTCTACTATCGGTGAAGGTAGAGCCTTGGATCGAACACAACCTAACGACGAACACACAAAACCTAAAACTTTAGGGTTAGGGTTTTCTGTTTCGACAGAGACACACTATTGAAGAGTTCTTTACAATGAATGTAAAGATGGCTAGAACTCTTCTTCTAAGCTGGGATTTTGAATGGGCTTAGAATTCTCGGTGTGAAGGTTGCGAAGACGAGTTCCGATGAGGCTGGAACTCGGAGAACACTTGGAAACAAAGACTCGAAGAATGCTCTAAGGCTGGGAGTGTTTGTTTGCAGTAGGCGCTCGAATGCTCAAGTAGTGTTCTACTTCTCTTCGTCTTCATCCTTCACTATTTATAGGCGGAGGGATGCCGAGATCCGTTGCTTGGTAGGTGGCCTTGCGCAGGCAGTTGCTTGTCAGGTGCGCATTTTGTCTCTTTGCCGAAAATGGCTAAGTTACAAACTTAACAGTAACTGGAGCGAGCCAGTACTTTAGCGGCGACCTGTTGGCCTGGCAGTCAACTCCGCTGCTCCTCTCCGCATTTGACACGTGGAGATCTCGCAATTTATGCGACGATCTTCAGTTGACTAGAGTTCAAAATAAGAGCGGGAGTTGTGCTGTCGCTTTCTGGTAGGTAGTGGCTCGCTTCGCTTTAGATGTTGTAGCGTCCGCTTCAAATCGAGTCGCTTCAAGGTCATACTGTAGCGAGTACTTGGGAAGTGAGTTCTCCAAGTGACTGCTTTAGTAAGTGTTGACCCGCGTTGACTCGCTTCGGCTTTTCACTGTAGCGCTCGCTTCGCTTCGCTTTGGCAGACTCGCTTCGAATCCACTGTAGTGCTCGCTTCGCTTCGTTATTCTTCGGCACGCTTCACTTCGGTTGGGTAGACTCGCTTCGATTGGAAAACACACTCAAGCGAGTGGCCTTCACTTGAATTTTCTGCAGTTTAAAACCTAAGTGACTAAAGTAAAATAAAGCCATCCTAACAGTATAGGCTTAGAAAATTTTCTAACCTATTTTCTACATCAAATTGGGTCGCTTGGGAATAGAACACTTAGGGTTTTGGGATCAAATCAAAACAAATACTTCACTCACTTCGAAGTGTCCCATATGAGTTCCCCCTTAACATATTGTTCTTAACAATTCCCAACAATTTCCCCCTTTTTGATGATGCCAAAACCCAATGACTTTAGGCTAGAAAGAATTAGCCTATCTAACCGTGGAAGGAACTTCAAGCGACTGCTTCCTTTGCATGTTCGTTTGAAATTTTTCTTTTAAGTTCCTTTTCCCTTTTTTTTCGGTTAAACTTTTGAGTTTTGTAACATAGGATAAATCATTCACAAAGCTTGTAAATGACACAAGTTAACAGAAATTTAAATAGGATAGATGAACAACAGTTCACAAAATATGATGAATCGAAATTCATGAATCTGCTGCGGGCTTGTTCTTCTCCTCCTCTTCTTTCTCTTTCTTCTCCTCTTCCTCCTTCTTCTCCTCTGTCTCCTCTTCGATGTAGTAGGCAAACAGGACATTCACTTCCATCGTCATGATGTTGTATTGATTTCCTCTCCATCTGCCCTCCAATCTCAGAGTTTCATCAACTTCTTCATCGATAATCCTTCGGTTAGGAACCAAAGAATTTGGCTGAAACGGCATGGGAAACTCCTTCACTGCGGGCACTTTGATGATGAGAGGCAAAGGCTCATCTTCCTCCGCCAGTGTAAAGATCTTCCGCCGTAGCCGTTCATTGTATTGGCACAAGAAGTTGTTGAGAGCATCCATTCTTGAGCACTTATCCTGATAAGGCACTACTTGCCAGTAGTAGTAGGCCTTGATGAATTTGTCCTTTAGGATGAGCCATGTCTCAAGAAGATCTCCCGGGATGAAGTATTCGATTTGCCTTGAGTCAGGATGATGTTCCCTTCGCGTAGCCAGCTCCTCCTCCGTTCTGCTTGTCAGTTCTTTCATGACTGAGTTGAATTTGGCACTGGAGTCAATGTTCCACTTTGGAAGCTTCTCATTGACTCGCTTGCGGATATAGTCATGTTCTTCGGGCGGGTAGTGATCGCACTATTTCTACCACACAAAATAGGTGTAATATAATGAAGCACGAGTATCGTATCCACAGGGACTGATAAACCGAAAACGCACACAATACCTCTACTCAAGAACTAATGTGATGTCTAGGCTTTTAAGAGTTTAGGATGTGGTATTTATAGACTAGGCAAATAATAAAAGAAAACTCAATTAATCATATAAGGAAATAAGCAAGTAAAGAAATAAGTAGTCAAATAAAACAACTTAGGACACAAGCAATTAAGTAAATAAGGAAAGTGAACAATTAAGGAAAAGTGTTGATTCTAGGGAAGCCTACCTAATCAAAAATATGCAAATAATTAATGAATACAATTAACCACTTTAATCCAATCTAAATGTGATACATGCAAAAATAACTTACACCCTAATTAAAGCAATGCAAGTAGTCACCCAACGAGATCCTAATATTCTTTCGAATTGTGAGAATCGAATCAAGTGCAAAATAGAACAAGTACCAATAATATAATCAACTAGGTTCAACTAAGACACCAAATCAATTATATATGGACATATAACAATTCAATTATCAATCAAGAAAATTAAACTATTATATCATGCTTTCATGAGATCTATTATGCAATTACCCTATCAAGGCATAAACACATAATTATGCATACACAATTAATGGCCAATTAACTATGCATGAGAATAAGCACCATGAAACATGCATCTAGATTGGAAGGCTAATTGTAAACAAAAACACTTACATAAATTCAATTAGGCATTCAATCCCTAAAATCAACTAAGGAATTTAGCTAGACATAATTAAAGTAGACATGAACACAAAAGATTGAATGAACATAATTAAAAAGTAAGAGTAAGGAAAACTTGGAATTGAATCTTGAACACGAAGAACTTCAAAACTTGAATCTTGAATAAACTTGAAAAGCTCCAATGTTGAATACAAAACTCTAAAAAATAAAAGTGTGCTAGAAAGTATGTAAAATAATAAGGTGCTAGATAATAAGGTGTTAGGGTTTACAATGCTAGACTAGGAGTATATATAGGAGAAATTTACATAAGGAAAACCTAGACCAAAAAGGAGTCAAATTAAATAAGGAGAAAAATTCTCGGCTGGACACCTCTCGACAGACCTCTCGATCGAGAGGTCGATCGAGAGGGTATCATTTTTGCTCTCGATCGAAAGCTGCGGCAGAAGGCACCTCTCGACACCTCACTCGATCGAGAGGTCGATCGAGAGGCCTTCACTCTAACTCAAATCTTGGATTTTCAGCTTCGATCTTCACGCCTTTTCTCGTCTCGGGGTTTTATCATCGATTTATCATCAATTTATGCCTGAAAACACAGAAAAACACCTACAAGCATAATATTGTCCCATATACTAAAAACCATATAAAACATAGACAATACTATAAAATCGAGACGCAAAATCGACTCTTTTTGGCTATGAAAACAAGGTAAATTTCACCTATATCAAATCCCCCAAACTTAAACATTGTTCGTCCCGAACAATACCAAACATAAACAATAGACTCTAGCATTGTGAACTATATAGGCCTCAAAAACTTTTCAAAACCAATACTCATGATCATGATCAAAACTATGCATACAACCTTAGCATCAATAACACAACCTATCCAACAAATTCAAAACATGTCAATCTATCAAAGAACACTCTCCAACATGTGAGATTATGTATATAAGTGAACTCTCAACTCTCTCAAAGAAAAGATGTAATATAATGCACATCATGGGGTTCACTCAACATCAATGTAATGCAACATGTTTACCATAGGCTTGCCCCTAATCTCAACATCTCCACCTAATGTAATATTCACAAACTAAGATCAAAAAGGTCTTTGTAAAAGCTTGTAACGTAGGGACATTGGTTAAGGTAGGAAATATATAGGCTAAGTGACTCAAATTGCTCCAAATCATCAACCTCTTTTCAACTTCACCCAAAGTATAGATTTTACTCCATCTTCTACCATCCAACACCAACTACAAAACTCAATATCAAGATGCAACATATACAATCCAAGCTAACTATCCCCTTATGCTTATTTTTGTTTGTTGTTTTTTTTTTTTCTTTTTTTTTTTTACTATAGAGCTCCTCTAATAAATGTTCTTTCTAATATTCGAACAAAAGCTCTAACTTTCTTTTCTCTCTTTTTTTTTTTTATTTTTTTTTCTAAGCTCATAGGGATAGCTAACTATACTTAATCAAGCATCTCAAATTCTTTTCTTTTTCTTTTCATACCACACCAAGATAATCTACTCAACTCCTTCCCACATCATCAACTAACTCCACTAAAGATACCCTTATCCATCCAAACCTCCTATCATCCAAGTTCAAGAAACAAAGGCTCATAACAAGGCTCAAAGGGGGTAAACAAAGATAATGATCAAGGTTAGTGTATGGGAATCATGTGGCTACGAAAGAATGGCCTAATATCATCTCCTAGTTCATAAATATATCTTGACGGAGAAATAGGGCAAGTTCTAGAAACAATGAAGCATACATGATCACTCAATCAAGAAAAATAGGCATCAATATGCACCAATAGCTCAAAACTCACGGGCTCAAACTAACTAGTTCCCGACTTCATGATATGCTTCAAATTCATCAAATAAAATCGCGTCGCTTCGCCAAGGTTCCATGCATAATAAAGATCATGAATTTTCTCCAAAAAATCAACAAACTTTTTCTATCATTGGCCAAATTCACAACACTATCATCACATGCTTACTTGACTCAATTTAAACCTAAGACTCAAAACAATAAAAGACTCTAACATACCCCAAAATAATACTAACAAATAAAAGACTCTCAAAGCAAGAAAACAATAAAAGTAATTAACTTAGACACTCTTTCCCTCCCCCAAACTTATTTCAAAGCATAGCAACGAAATAAGTTTAAAGAAAAGAAGTAGGCTAAGTTAAAAACTGACCTCATTGAAATGGCGGTGGGAAGGGAGGGTTGTCGGGGTTATTGGGATCGAATCGTTGATGGCTCTCCGGGTAGTGAGGATAGAAATAGTGCATCTCATGCACCATCCTATTATAATTCTCCAAGTATGCTCGTTCATCCTCACGCCTCTTCGCCTCCTCTTCTCGAAATTTCCTCTCATTCTCAATGTAGGCGTCGAGAGTATCAAAACGACTTCCAATAAATGCACGAAGATCCCCCACCTCGGTTCTCAACGTTTGTACCTCTTCGCGAACTCCTCTTACTTGGGATTCAACAAACTCCCTACTATCCCAATGATAGTTGTCCATTGCTTCCATTGACTCCGTGTGCCAATCCCGCATCGTAGAGAAATTCGGAGCTCTCATATGAAAACCGGGCTGTAGAACACCCTCGTATCCTTGCTCAAAAGCATCTTCCCCTTGATCAAATCCCCGCTCATATTGCTCAGCCTCGTCTTCATCTTCTTCCTCCTCATCATCATCACCACCTTCGTCGGGTTTTGGACCTCCCTCAGCCCACATAAGCTCCTTGTGTTGAGGAGAATCCATCTTTCCGTTCCCTCTCCGCAGCTTCTCGTTCCCGATCACCTCCGTCAAATAACTGTTCGGAAGCGGAAAGAGATAAATGCCACTCATCCCATGTAACTTGAAGAACCACCCGGACGTATCGTACGAGATCATCCTTGCAAGCTCCAACGTCCGTCTATCTACAAAGATGGACGTAGATACGGGCTGCTCTCCAATCGGAATGTTGAAGTGTTGGGCAATGGGAGTGACGAAAGCTCCTATCCCGATCTTTTGCCCCCCGAACAAGTATGCTTGGTTCTCCATATGATCGACGAGGTAAAGGGCTGCACATTGTGAATGTCCTCGCAAAGAAGTCCAAATAAGATGAGCGTCGGTGGCCAGGAAGGTGCCGGAGTCATGACGGGAGTGAATGGTGCACGAGATCAGCCTATGAAAGTAGCGAATCGTGGGATTCCGAATTGAGGTGGCCTTTGCTTTCGCCGGGTTGTAGGATCTTGTTCTTTCCTCCTCAAAATCCACGAAGTGTGCCCACAAATCTTGCAAATCCGGATGATTGTTGCCAATATATTCACCATGCTTGTTTCCTCCAATGATATCGTTAAGTTGATCCATATCAAGCTCTCTCGGTTGACCACCAAGTTGGAAACGAATGACATGGGGCACTTGGTTGACTCGCTCCACTACCAACGTTGAGAGGAACTCCACCGTGAGGATGTGGTAGGTGAAGTGATTCCCTTGAAATATGTTGGTGAAGCCTCCTCGTTGCATCAATTGGGTGATCTCATTAGCTATCCCCATCGCTGCCACCGTCTCTTGATGTAGGAAACGACAGTGCTTGTGCTTGAGTTGCACAAGGTGAGACCATCTCCTCTTTGACTCCGCCGTCGTGAGCTTGAGTTTGAACGCCTTGGGCTCCAAACTTGAGGGCATCGACCTCGCCGGTGGTATTCTAGTCTCCGGGATAGTCTTGTCATTCTTCCATGTCTCCTTTCCCTTGCTCGAAGAGGTGACCTTTTCTTTTCCCTTGCCTTTGCCCGAAGAGGTTGAAGCAACATTCTTGCCCTTGTCTCTTGCCATCGTTAGTACCTAAAAATATCACCAATTAATACAAGGAATGCAAGAATAGAGCAATATAATTCATCATCCCCCAAACTTCAACCAAACTCAATTCTCCCCCATTATCAACTCAATTTCATCACCAATTTATACAATCACCACAATACTCCTCCATAATCATGAACTTATAATCACACAATCTCAATCTCATGTATATAGATACCAACGAATCTTCAACAATTCATAGACAAATATAAAGACTCATTCGATTATCAATACACAATTCTCTCCGCATTCATCCATGAATTCAATTCATACAAATAATTCAATGAATTCCATGAATCCAATCTATCATGCTCAATCTAATACCCAATCTATCAATTCAACAAATTTAACCATCAAAATTGAATTTTAATCGGTCGAAACATGCGAAATCATGTAAAGAATCAAGAATTGATAACAAGAGAGCAAGAAATCGAGTACCTTTTGACGAATTGAAGAAGGAAATTGAGAGTTCTTGTGTGTGCTTGAGATTTGTGAGTTATGAGAGAATGGTATGTGAGTTGTGTGCAAAAGGTGTATTTAAAGGAGTAAATAAACCTGGTCAAAGTCGGAATGTGCGCCGTCAACGACCCTCTCGATCGACTTCTCGATCGAGAGACCTGTCGAGAGGTAGCTACTGGAATCTGAAATTTGACCTCTCGATCAACCTCTCGATCGAGAGAGGTGTCGAGAGGTGCTGCACTGTACGTTCTGACCTCCCCTCTCGATCGAAAACACGGGGGCTCGATCGAGAGGCTTCACGTGACACACCTGGGAAATCAAAAATTCAAAACCTCTCGATACACCTCTCGATCAAGAGAGGTGTCGAGAGACCCCTACTGTATGCCAAAATTTCACCTCTCGAACGACCTCTCGATCGAGAGAGGTGTCGAGAGGTCCTACTCGATTTTGTTTTCTACACAACTTTTTAACATCCGTTAGTATATTAAGGGGTTCGACTCTAAAATACGAAATTTGACTCAAACCTACGAAAAATAAACCACCTAAGACTCTAAAATGTAAAACGAAACAAAATAAAAACGGAATACGAATATTGGGTTACCTCCCAACAAGTGCTACGTTTTACGTCTTTAGCCCGACGATACCTCCTTTCTACTTTGGGTCATCGAGGTAAGTGGCCACTTTCTTAGGGAATAGAGGCATCGGCTTGAAGTAGTGCTTGAGGCGATGTCCATTCACTACGAATTTCTCACCATCGTTCTTCAACACCTCGAATGCACCATTCTTCAAGTCCTTGTAAATGACGTACGGCCCCGACCACTTACTTTGCAATTTTCCTGGAAATAAACGAAGTCGAGAATTAAAAACAAGAACATCATCACCAATTTCAAACTTACGCTTTTTGATGCTCAAGTCGTGGAATCTTGCAGCTCGTTCCTTGTAAATCCTCGAATTTTCGAATGCTTCGTTTCTCCATTCATCAAGTTCCAACAAGTCGTCACATCTTTGGCCCATGGCTTCCTTGAACTCGAAGTTGATCCTTCTCGTCGCCCAATAAGCTTTATGCTCCAACTCCATTGGTAAGTGGCAAGATTTGCCAAATAGCAATTGATATGGCGACCTCCCGATTGGTGTCTTGAAAGCCGTCCTATAGGCCCAAAGTGCGTCATCCAAGTACTTCGCCCACTCCTTTTTGTTGGTGACGGTCTTCTCCAAGATTTGCTTGATCTCTCGATTAGCTAACTCGGCTTGACCATTTGCTTGAGGGTGGTAGGGTGATGTGACCTTGTGCTTGACTCCGTATTTTGCAAGAAGCGATCCTAACCAACGATTGTTGAAGTGGCTCCCCCCATCACTAAGCAAAGCCCTCGGAGTTCCAAACCGAGTCAAAATATTTCGCTGGAGGAATTTGATCACCACCTTCGAATCGTTGGTCGTAGTCGGAATGGCCTTGACCCATCTAGAAACATACTCCACCGCAAGTAGAATGTAGGAGAACCCTTGAGACTTGGGAAAAGGACCCATGAAATCAATCCCCCAAACATCGAAGAGCTCCACTTCCATGATAGTTCGTTGCGGCATCTCGTCCCTCTTCGTGATATTCCCCATCCTTTGGCATCGATCACATGACTTGATGAACTCATGGCAATCCTTGTAGATCGACGGCCAATAGAAACCACTATGAAAGATCTTGAGGGCGGTCCTATTCGCTGCAAAGTGTCCCCCATTCGGAGCGCTATGGCAATCTTCGATGATCTTCTTCCATTCCGATTGTCAAACACATCGCCTTATGACTCCATCGGCACACCTCCTATACAAGTATGGATCATCCCAATAATAGAACTTACAATCGTGGAGGAACTTCTTCTTTTGGTGAGACGATAGATCCTTGGGCACATGATGGATCACCAAATAGTTGACGATGTCGGCGAACCAAGGTATCAAATCGTCCATCTGAAAAATCTGCTCATCGGGGAAGCTCTCCTTGATTGCAATTTTCGAATCCTCTCCTTCCACGGGCTGCTCGAGTCTCGAGAGATGGTCGGCCACCACGTTCTCGCATCCTTTCCTATCCTTGATCTCCATGTCGAACTCTTGAAGAAGCAAAATCCAGCGAACTAACCTTGGCTTCGAGTCCTTCTTGTTGAATAGATAGCGAATGGCGGCATGGTCGGTGTGCACAATCGTGTGAGATCCCACCAAATAAGGTCTAAACTTGTCAAAAGCGTAGACCACAGCAAGTAACTCCTTCTCCGTGGTGGTGTAATTCCTTTGAGCCGAGTCCAACGTCTTACTAGCATAGTAGATCACTCGGAATAGCTTCTCCCTTTTCTGCCCCAAAACTGCTCCTACAGCCCAATCGCTTGCATCGCACATGAGCTCGAACGGGGCACTCCAATCCGGCGACACCAAGACGGGAGTGGAGATAAGCGCCTTCTTCAATGTCTCGAAGGCTTCCAAGCACTCATTATCGAACACGAACTTGACATCTTTCTCGAGCAATCCACATAACGGCTTCGTAATCTTTGAAAAATCCTTGATGAATCTCCTATAGAAGCCGGCATGTCCTAAGAAACTTCTCACCGATTTGACATTGGTTGGCGGTGGCAACATCTCGATGGCTACAACTTTAGCTCGATCCACCTCCAATCCATATGAAGACACCTTGTGACCAAGTACAACTCCTTCTTGAACCATGAAGTGGCACTTCTCCCAATTGAGAACGAGGTTCGTCTCTTCGCATCTTTGAAGTACCGTGGCAAGATTCTCCAAACATTGATCAAAAGAAGGACCAAAGACTGAAAAATCATCCATAAACACCTCCATGATATTCTCGATCAATCCATGGAAGATGGCCATCATGCACCTTTGGAAAGTGGCCGGTGCATTGCATAATCCGAACGGCATCCTCCTATAAGCGAAAACTCCATATGGGCATGTAAATGCCGTCTTGTGTTGGTCCTCCGGAGCGATGGCGATTTGATTGTAGCCGGAGTATCCGTCGAGGAAGCAATAATACTCATGGCCGGCTAGACGATCAAGCATTTGATCTACGAACGGGAGGGGAAAGTGATCCTTCCTTGTTGCTGCGTTGAGAAGACGATAATCAATGCACACTCGCCATCCCGTGACGAGCCTTGTCGCGATCAGCTCTCCTTTCTCGTCGTTGATGACCGTCATGCCTCTTTTCTTTGACACCACTTGAGTAGGACTCACCCACTCACTATCCGAAATAGCATAGATCATGCCGGCATCAAGCAATTTCAGCACCTCCTTCCTCACAACTTCTTGCATGGCTGGGTTCAATCGTCTTTGGGGTTGGACTCTTGGGCGATGGCCTTCCTAATCAAAAGGTCAAATAATATGCAAATAATTAATGAATACAATTAACCACTTTAATCCAATCTAAATGTGATACATGCAAAAATAACTTACACCCTAATTAAAGCAATGCAAGTAGTCACCCAACGAGATCCTAATATTCTTTCGAATTGTGAGAATCGAATCAAGTGCAAAATAGAACAAGTACCAATAATATAATCAACTAGGTTCAACTAAGACACCAAATCAATTATATATGGACATATAACAATTCAATTATCAATCAAGAAAATTAAACTATTATATCATGCTTTCATGAGATCTATTATGCAATTACCCTATCAAGGCATAAACACATAATTATGCATACACAATTAATGGCCAATTAACTATGCATGAGAATAAGCACCATGAAACATGCATCTAGATTGGAAGGCTAATTGTAAACAAAAACACTTACATAAATTCAATTAGGCATTCAATCCCTAAAATCAACTAAGGAATTTAGCTAGACATAATTAAAGTAGACATGAACACAAAAGATTGAATGAACATAATTAAAAAGTAAGAGTAAGGAAAACTTGGAATTGAATCTTGAACACGAAGAACTTCAAAACTTGAATCTTGAATAAACTTGAAAAGCTCCAATGTTGAATACAAAACTCTAAAAAATAAAAGTGTGCTAGAAAGTATGTAAAATGGTAAGGTGCTAGATAATAAGGTGTTAGGGTTTACAATGCTAGACTAGGAGTATATATAGGAGAAATTTACATAAGGAAAACCTAGACCAAAAAGGAGTCAAATTAAATAAGGAGAAAAATTCTCGGCTGGACACCTCTCGACAGACCTCTCGATCGAAAGGTCGATCGAGAGGGTATCATTTTTGCTCTCGATCGAAAGCTGCGGCAGAAGGCACCTCTCGACACCTCACTCGATCGAGAGGTCGATCGAGAGGCCTTCACTCGAACTCAAATCTTGGATTTTCAGCTTCGATCTTCACGCCTTTTCTCGTCTCGGGGTTTTATCATCGATTTATCATCAATTTATGCCTGAAAACACAGAAAAACACCTACAAGCATAATATTGTCCCATATACTAAAAACCATATAAAACATAGACAATACTATAAAATCGAGACGCAAAATCGACTCTTTTTGGCTATG